>CM061223.1:35462203-36126167 GCA_030844895.1 Ambrosia x helenae | reverse complement strand
TCTGGTTTTGAGACTTGGTTACGTGCCTCCTCCCGACGGAGGAAGAGGTCTCGCATGGTGGGGGAGCGCAACGGACAGGGGAAAAGGACGAGGAAGTTGACCCCAATATCAAGCAATGCCTCAGGAAAGTCAGAGATGGGCACTTCACCGCCGCTGTTAAGGTGTTGTGCTCCAGTGGGGTAGCGCCACCCGGGGAATCTACCATGCAAGCCCTTATCGACCAAGCATCCCATTGTTTCGCCGCCAACCCTACCGTCCAGCCCTCTACCCCACCCTGCATTATCGGTGGAAGAAGACTGCGTTTACAAGTGTGTGAAGTCTTTCCCAAAAGGGACATCCTGTGGTCGAGACGGCTTACGGGCTCAACACCTGTTGGATGCCCTTAGCGGGGAGGGGTCAGTGACTGCTTCAGGTCTGCTTTCTGCTATCACCGATGTGGTCAATCTGTGGTTAGGGGGTTTATGTCCTGGGGTGCTCGCTGAATTTATTGCTTCAGCCCCCTGACCCCATTGTTGAAACCTGATAATGGGATTCGCCCCATTGCTGTGGGGGCTATATGGAGAAGGTTGGTCTCTAAAGTAGCCATGAAGAAAGTGGGTAAAGAAGTTATTAAGTACTTGGGAGACTACCAATTCGGGTGGGGATCCCCAATGGGGTAGAGGCCGTGTTGCACAGCGCTAACAGGTTCCTCAGTTCCTATCATGCAGACGGCTCTCTGGCCATGCTCACGGTTGATTTTTCTAACGCCTTCAACGTAGTTGACCGATCTGTTTTGTTACGGGAAGTCCATCGCCATTGCCCCTCCATTTTTCCGTGGGTCAAATTTTTGTATGCCCAGCCAGCTAGGTTATATGTTGGGGATGAACGCATTGGAGCCTTTACGGGGGTTCAACAAGGGGACCCCTTGGGACCTTTGCTTTTTTCCCTTGCCTTACACCCCCTAGTGCGCCAAGTGCAGGAAAACTGCAACCTCCCCTTCCACGCTTGGTACTTAGATGATGGGACGATCATCGGGGACGCTGTGCAGGTTGCTAAGGCCCTGGAAATCATCAGTTCAGAAGGACCATCATTGGGACTCAACCTTAATATCAAGAAAACAGAGATTTTTTGGCCAACCTGCGATGGGGTGAAGACTAGGCCAGGGCTATTCCCTAGTGATATTGGACGGCCTGAGAGAGGTGTCAAACTGCTAGGAGGGGCAGTCAGTCGCGATGCTAGCTTCATCTGTGATTTGTCTACTAAAAGGGCGTGACGGGCTGTGGATCTTATGGGGCTCCTCCCTCGTCTGCGGGATCCGCAAAGCGAGCTCCTCCTGCTCAGATCCTGTATGGGAGTCGCAAAGTTGCTTTTCGGTTTCCGAACATGCCAGCCCCCCTTTGTAGGCAGCGCTGTCTCATGTTTTGATAAAGGCCTCCGGGAGGCAATTGAAGATATTGTAGTTTGTGGGGGGCATATTTTGGGGACCTCCAGTGGCGGGTCGCAACCTTACCGATGCGGCATGGTGGGTTGGGCCTTCTCTCGGCCCGGGATGTCGCCACTTATGCCTTTGTGGCGTCCAGATCTCAATCCTGGGGGTTGCAAGACCATATTTTACGTAACAGCGGGGTCGATAACACGGATCCGGATTATGTTTGCGCTTTGGAACGCATGCATGAAAATCTCCCTGACTTTGATCTTGGCGGTTTCTCCAATAAAGACACCGCCCCCAAAAAGCCACAAAAAACCTTGGCGAATGCTCTTTATTGTCAAATCGCACGAAGTCTGAGGGAAGATTTTTGCTTGACCCCACGCCAGAAAGCCGTCATGGAATGCTTACAGAGGCCCTACGCCCAAGACTTCCTAATAGTTATCCCTATCGAAGGCCGGGGCAACGAATGTCAGCCGTGGAATATAGAGCAATCCTTAAATATCGTTTGATGATTCCCATTTTTCCCGATGACGAAACATGTCCGGTCTGCCGTAAAGCGTGTTTGGATAAATATGGGGAGCATGCCCTCCAAGGAATGGAATATTATTAAGCGCCCTCCACAATTTCGGATAGGTTCTCTTTCCTTGGTTTGACTAAACCGGCACATTTCCTCAGTCTCTTCCAGAAATAGGAGCTCGAAACCTTGCAAGCGGGAAAGCTTCTATCTCTTATAGAGAATAACCTTTTCTTGAGATAACCTTTTATGGCAAAAAAAAAAAAAAAAAAAAAAAAAGTTTGATGAATTGAACTTGATGATGTCGGGTGATTTTCATCCATATGAATTTGATAATGGGAAGGATTATTCTTGCACAACAAGTTCACGTGTACATTAGTAGTGATCAAAGAAATGAAGAATGTGCTAGCTTGATTTGTATTGCTAGAGTGATAGAGGATACAATGAAACATCTTTCTCTTCCTTTGGTTTATCGGTTATTAAAGCTAACATTAATTCTAATCATTGCAGTTGCAACTAGTATTGCAAAACAGGCCGAGTTAATCAATTACTCCCCTAGTACTCGCTCTAGAGTAGGTCGTTAAGTATAGCCGAGTTGGCCGAGTACTCCCTGCATGGGCCGATTTGAGCCCCGGGTACTCCCCCGGTTAGGCAGAGTACTCGCTTCAGGGTAGGTCGCCGAGTACAAGCCCAAACCGAATTTTGCGAAACTGGTTGCAACAGTAGAAAGCTATTTTCAGTAGTAAAGTACATACAAATTCACGCAATTGAATTGGTGAAGACCCTTTCTAAATGTTGTGTAATTTGTACCATATAAGAAAGTGCTACACACGAATGTGTTATCAATTGTTTCTAAAAGATGAAAAACATAGATGATAATTGCTTTATGTATTTTGTTGTATCATATTTAATTAAGTATAATGTATGTTTACAATATACTAAATAAAAATCTTGGATACGCCACTCCTGGTTAGAGAATAGAGATATCCATCTTTCGATACGATATTTTATTTTATTTTGTGTGTTAACCATACGAAAATGGGGTGATGGGTTGTAACGGAGTTGTAATAAAGGGGGTAAATGTATTAAATAACTCATAAGTAGGTTTTGGGTTAACTTTATACTAAACTGAATGACGGGTGAACCTTGTTTTATTAAACGGGCTACACAGGTCAACCCAAACACGACCTTTTAATTTTAGTTATGGCACCCTGAAACATAACCATTTTTGTGTTGTGTTTGAAAATTACATAAAGCGAATAGTTTGAGATCGGTTGTGCCAAATTGATTTTACGAACATAAACATAATTACATAAGTCATTCCACTTGACCCTCATTTAAGCCACTTAAGTTTTTCTAGAATTTTTGTTGCGATAATCTTCTCTCTAGCTTTATATGATGCCTTGCTAGGTAAAGTTAACTATCAAGGACTAAAACTGATATGACAAATCGTAAGTAAATCTTGATGTTAGGAGGGTCCCTTTAATTTGGCAGGGCATACTATGTCTTTGTGTGCCTTATGTACAAAATATTCAACATGTGTTTTTTGTTAAGTTCCATTCCCATGGACAGAAAAAGATTAATCTATTCAAGGTATAAAGTCTAGTACACCACAATGTTAAATGTTACCACCATACTATACTAGACCAGGGACTTGATCTTGGCAAGTCAGTTTGGGTATATCTGAGGGGTTGTTTGGTTGATTAAGTGTTGAATTATTAAGAGGTCTGAATGATTAAGTGTTGAGTCATTAAGTTTGACCTCTTAATGGTTAGTATACTTGTCCCACATGGGTAGTAGAGCTTCATTAATGTTCATCCTAATTCAGTGCTTAATGGTTCAACAACATCTCAAATCTTAATGGTTCAGCCTTAACCATTTCATTCAGATCCTCATTAAGAGGCTTACCAAATAGCCCCTAAGTCTAATAGTGATAGCTTAGTGCCATTACGTCCAAACGCCATCAAAGATAACACTTACGCCTCAAGTGGATTTTTGACGGGATCCACCTCATTAGCCCCAAAATAGTAGCTGGATATGAGCGCAAGACATCCGTGACCTATTAGACCTAAGTGAGACATTCAAAACTCGCAAAACCTATACAATACAAAAGACACCTTTTGCATTGGAAAATATAAGCCCTCTATTCATTAATTCACCGCTAAAGGAAATATATCAAAGCCATGATAAAAGCACGGAACAATATCCTATGGGGACTACGGTCCTATTAAAGTTGCAAGCTAACATCCTATCACACAGAGATGGGCATGTCCATACAAGGAGAGGGACATCTAATGAAAGATTCTCACTATGTAAACTGTAACACCCAAAACCGTTTTACAGAAAATATGCAGCGGAAAATACGGACTAAAAATTTCTTTTCATATAGATCATTCTCAAATGTTTGGAAACATATCTAAGAGATATGTTTGGTGTTACATCTTTTAGTGTTTCTTATTACATTCAACGTGACTCATCTTTATTAGGTTATGTGACCGTGACCACGTACAATCCGCTTCCTCGCTCGATCTCCATCCTTTCCTTACTCTATTAGGTAGACAAGACAACCTGCAATCACCAAATAACCGTTTCGTTAGTTCATTTAGTGACTTAATGCACATTACTCATAATGCGGAAATAACATCCATCGATACTCTATGATCTCGTTCAAACGCCTTTTTGCAAGTCCGAGTGTGGTACCCCGATTCGAACCTCCAAGTCTCATGCATTCATACTTACATACTTGCATCTTCATTACCATTCTCATTACATACAAGCGTACAATTTCCCACATACAACTTACCTTAACCTGTCATGTTACTCTTCCTTCAAGAATTCTCTAAGACAAATATGACGTTTCCAATCCTATACTCAATCTACACATAATTACCAACCCTTACATACATAAAACTCTCACTCAAACCCGAGTATGAGTACCCATACATACATCACATTCTCAATCTACAAAAGCATGACAATCTACTTACCGTATTTGATACCATTATACAAACGTATCGATTAAATTACATACGCATGCATCATTCCGTACTTGAGTCATATTTGCAAATCCGACATTCCTATTACTTATTACACCCATACCCAACATTCACAAGGTCCAACGGTGTTATTCGATGCGTTAAAACGCGAACACGGGTTGCACACATAAGTGAAACATCAAAAGAACGATAAAAACTGACAATTCACCTCAGGCTCCACCGTAACTTACGGTGGACCCAAAAAAACTAACGGTGGTTCCCCACTGTTTTACGGTGGAGAAAGGGTGCCAGGGCCACCGTAAGTTACGGTGCCACCGTAACTTACGGTGGAACCCTGAAATCCACCTTTTGTTTTACCTTTCCATCCTTTTTTGACCTATCCTACTCCGATCCATCCGAAGCTGCGTTTTACCCATTATAAGCTCCAAAACATGCCTTAGCATTGTTATTAACGTTCCATCATTTCATGATTCCCATTCTAGTTACACACACACACACACACACACATATATATATATATATATATATATATATTCATTTATCTAAACGGAACCGGAATCACTTACCTTAAGTCCTCCAAGTTCATGCTTATTTATTTGCCTCATCTTGACCCATTAGCTTCCCATGCTTGAGTCCATCATTCCTATCCTTTCATGTCATCATGTTCACATCATTGTTAGTATACATGTTCATTCATAAACCAATCATATCCAACTCATATATCACATTGACTTGCATAGGTCAATTTCTAACATGCATAAAACATAGCTTCACGCCCTTTTTAATTCATCTTTCAAGCAATTAAACTTAACATTGTATATGTCACATAACCAAGCTAATGTGTCTCACACGGAATCCCCAATCTCACCATCATGCTAGAAAACTTACCATGTTATTTCCACTTCAGTTGACTTTCCAGAAAGTCAACTTTCAACTATATAAACTTCCTTTTTACAAACATATGTCCATATTAACATACTAGATTGTACGAAATTCACCATAAACATCATGTTCATATCTTATTAACATACAAGATCATTCATCTTACCAATTAATCAAACACATGGCGTGCATCATATTATTTAAGCATAGTGTACACACTACTAATGCATACTTCTCACCAAATCATATAATCATCTAAACTCCTACATGAATACTTCCTAAAGCACAATCCTCGTGTTAACCTACTATCAATTGTATCAATTATCACCCTACTTTCATATTTGTCAAGCCTTGCATACAAATTCACACATCATACTAATTTAGACATTTCATCAAACACTTGGTGTACGTACAACATTTAAGGCACAATGTACAAATATTTCATGCCTACTTTCATTGCTCATAACATCAATCACTATGTTTTCTTTACAAATTCAAGTGTCATTCATACATAACCATCAAACATAGCAAGACATCAAACCCTTATAATATATTTGTCAAATTATACAAGAATGATCATGGTTTTTTACCCAAAATCATCACCCACTTCCAATCCTATGAAATTTCCTTCCATTAACTTAACTTACACAAAATTAACATGATACAAGTTTCATTCACCATTTACAACTAATTTCTACATGGATTCACATATCAATTTTTATATGAACCCCAATATTTCATCATGTGATATTTTCTTAACCAAGAATCTATCATCTAGTGTTGAATAATTCATACCTTAACTTGAAACCCTCCTAGTCATTTGATCTTGGCTTTACTCTACACATGCACCACATGATTGTATGCATTCACCTTGCATTAGGGTTTGTGTGTGTGTTGAGTTGATCAAGAACCTTCCCAAGAATGAAAACCCTCATCAAAATATCGATCCCCACATAAAAATGCAGATTTTTATGAAGTTTTCCCATTTGTCAACTTTCGTCCCTCTACTTTGGGTTTTTAGTTTGTTTCAACAATCACCTCCACATTTACCCATATCTAACCCTTATAATCACATCGTATGACATGATAGCTCCCTTCAAAGTACACTTACAAGAATTTAGATAAGTTATTCATAATTACAGATTTAGTCCCTGTAATATGATATTCTACATTTAGCTCAAACTTTCATTTTCTTTCAACTGGACTAGAGTTGATAATCCCACTAACTATATTATGAGTTTACTTTCGTATTTAGCTATGAGTATAATAGAAAGGGTATGAAGTACACAAATAGTCCTTGTAGTTTGGTCTTTGACATCTTAGACCCAAACTACAGCTTCCATTTTCGAGTCTTGTGTAAATTCAGAAATGGGATGTTACATAAACCCTAAAGTTTTCTACTCATACCGTATTCTTTATTAACAAATGACTTATTTGAGCGTCAAACTGTAACCTTCAACCTATAAAAACATGTTTGCTTCATTTGAGTAAATTACCAAAAACCGTCCTATGGTTTGGGCCAATATGCATGTCCAGTCCAATCTTTTAAAAATTGCATGAACACTCTTTGATCTTTCAGAAAATAGGCCAAAACGGTCCAACGACTTAACCCAGTTAAGTTTTTGACGTTAAGTCAGGGGCATTTTCGTCCAATCACTTAAAATTTTAAAACCCAGTTAACCTTGTCCCCCATTGTCTTCTTCTCCAATCAATCAGACCCACCATCCACTACCATCTTCACCTCTCACCACCACCACCACCACCATCTCCTCCACCTTTCACCACCACCACCACCACCATAAGCCAAGGTTTAATCTTCATCATCCACACCATCTCCATCATCCACACCACTATTCCCGAATAACTTACCCAAATCAACCCCTAGACAATTGTTTGCAAATTAATAAAACAAGACCAGCTTGCAAATTAATAAAACAAGACCAGCTTGCAAATTAAGCAAATAAGATGGGGAGTACCTACAGTTCAATAATACGGCAGGTGGTATTGCTTTGAAAGGAGCAATTGTAGGCAACAGAGGAGCCCCACTTGCCTTAGCCTGTGCACGGATCCTTGTCCAACACCCATTCCGCTAGCCCTAATTTTTCCCCAATTTCTTTAAGTACCTCCACTAAACAAACAAACAACACTCACATTTAATGTAACTGCTTTGTCCAAGTAATTAATCAATGTAAATGGTAATGGAGTCTAACGGTCACCTACTTTCTTGCCTACTCAGCTCTGCTGATTGCGGGAATCCAATATTTGAGTACAAAACCTAGGAATATGCCAACAACCACGGCTTTTTCTTCATCCACCTCTTTGTTGATGCTCACTTCCAGAGAGAAACAGAGATGTGCAGCAAGCTGTCAATAGGGAGGGGAAGTGAGAATAATAATCGTGGAGCTATGGTGATGGTGAAAGATGGAGGAGATGGTGGGTAATGGGTCTGATTGATTGGGGAAGAAGACAATGGGGGGAGGTGAATTTTAAGTGATTGGACGAAAATGCCCCTGACTTAACGTCAAAAACTTAATTGGGTTAAGTCGTTGGACTGTTTTGGCATGTTTTCTGAAAGATCAAGGAGTGTTTATGCAATTTTTAAAGATTGGACTGGACAGGCATATTGGGCCAAACCACAGAGACGGTTTTGATAATTTACTCACTTCATTTTATGGAAATAATATTTGAAGTTGAATTTGAAAACATCTTAAAGTACTTCTTAAATCAAATATGAGGCATTATATCACATGATTAATTATCTTATGACCCCCAGACTGTCGATCATGTGTTGACTTCGTGTTATGTGGCCTCGGTGATTGGCAGAACATTAGCAATTGGTGCAATCCCCCCCCCCCTCCTTCTCGGTCCAAAACTTACGGAATATTCATAATTTGTTTGGAGGAGTGCAAAGAGAACAGGGACGGATCTAAGATTTGTATTCAAGGGGACGGTTGGGGGGTTTAACCGAACTTTTAAAAGGGGTGGTCGGAATTTTTGTCTACAAAATTACACCAACTTTTTAAATTTTAAGGGGGCGCCCGCCCACCTTAGCTATAGTGTGGGTACGCCATTGAAAGAGAAGGAAATGATTCTATCCATCATATCCATTGGGTGTTGGTGTATTTGACATGCCCGGAATAAATTTACCTTTGAAAAGGTTCCGGTAGTGATTGACAGAATCATTGGGGATGTCAAATACTTGAGCTTCTTGTGGGGTTCTAATAGATCTAAGTTGCATTTTGTTTATTGACCTGAGTGCCTGAGTGGATAAAGTTTGATGTCTATATAGTTCTTTGTTGCTTCTCTTTTGTTGTAGTTTATGGCCTTGCTAGTTGCTTGCTAGTTTGGGTTGTTTCAAAATAAAACTTGCTGTACATATAAAAAAAAGAAAGAAAAAAGTAAGCCTCCCTGCCTTTTTTTCAAAAGCTAAGTTGACCACTAACTTATACAACACCACTAGATCGAATTTGAAGTAAAGGAGAAGAGGGGATCCATAAAAATATGCAACACTACTTTTATGGGCAAAAGTTAAAACTTAAAGACTGTGGGGAACCAAACAACTAGGAAGATACGGGATCTTTCAGTTTAAAAAACTGCCCTTCTTCTTTTAAGATATGCAAAAGTTGATCAAACTTCTTATATACTACCAAAAATATTATGCCGTAACTCAAGAGGCAATGCTAATTTCTTATCAACAAACACATTTTCAACAAATATTTATTAGATGTCTAAAGTAGTTGAAAACTCACTAGAGGGTGGATATGAAAACCCCATGAGACACATACAACTATAAGGCCATGTTTGGCTCTCCTTCTCCATTTCTCCTTATAACTTTTTTCCCCCTTTAAAAGTTACTTAATCTCATAAGTCATAAATTGTGACTTATGACTTTTCCCCCAATTTCTCATTTTCAAAGCACAAAATCCCTCATAAGTTACTTTTCAAACAATCGTCCAAACACTTTTGTTTTAAGGGAAAATTGCAAGAATAGCCTTTGACCGAGGCATTTTGCGAAAATAGCCCCTCAGCCGACTCGGGAAAGACGTCTCTCGATTCCCGAGACACCCGAGCCGGCTTTGTTTCAAATCTCCCACGGACCAATTACCGTCTGCCACGTGTCCGACAAGCCTGCGGCGTTTCCGAAGACAGCTGGGATCCGTCAAAGAGGGCTCCCGAAATATTTGAGCCGTCTTCGTGACGGTTCCCACATTTTTTTATAAGTTGATTGTTTTTTATAATATGATTTTTTTTTATAAGTTGATTGTTTTTATAATATGATTGTTTTTTATAAATTGATTGTTTTTTATAATATGATTGTTTTTATAAGTCTAAAAGTAAATATAAAAACATAAATAAAAACATTTCATTAAAAATTAAACATAATAATAGGAAAACATAAAAAAAATACATAACAAAGAAAAAAAAACTTAAAGTTGGGGGCGCAACAATCGCCATGCCTCGACATGTTCGAAATCGTTGCCGTATCGAACCCCATACTCATACTGAGTGAATCTGATAGCCAACTCTTCATGAAGCTCCGGGTCTTCGGTAACTTGTTGCTCGTATATGGTGTTCCACAACTCACATTTGATGTTGAGGTCGCCCCACTTGAACTGGAGGTCACGGACGGTCTTGGTGGTGTTGGTACCAATGTGTTCAACGAAGTCGCTAAACACCCGAGCCCAAAACCCCTCCGGGGGAAGGCTGACCCATCGTCCCGGGGGGAAGGAGTTGAATTTCCGGGTCATTCGAGGCGTCCTTATGGCAGACCACAAGGGCCATCTCTTCCTCTTCGGTCCATGTGATCATATTTTTGGCAGGTGTGTGTTTTTTTTAGTTTTTATCGTTTGTGTGAGTTGTGAGTTTTAACCATGGTTCTTCTATTTATATACAAAAAAATTGCACACGGTAAATAATGCGACGGTTTCCAAAACCGTCTTGGGAACCCTTAAAGATTTGCACACGGCTTTGAAACGTCTCTGGAACCGTGAGACGTCTCAAAGACGTCTCGGGAACCGTCCAAAAGTCGCCACGGAGCCGACTTTTTCAAATATTACAATATTACAATTTGTAACACGACAACAATTACAAAAATTGAAATATTACACGAAAAATATTTATGTTTTTATAAATATTAATGTTTTTATTAATCCAAATATTACAATATTACAATTTGTAACACAACAACAATTACAAAAACTGAACTATTACACGAAAGTGTTGTAATACTAAATGTCTAACCAACTATTGAAGACTAGATCTTAATGTTAGATGTTTCCTCCATGGCGGTAGTAGCAGCAGTAGGGGACGTCGGACGTAGGGTTGAAAGGATATTCCAAGGTTTACTTGCTTTGAACCATTGTTTCGAATGGTGTATGTGGTCTACATAGACAAATCCGAGACGTTTCCTCGTTTTATGTAACAATAGTTCCCAGTGTGCACACGTCGACCACCGAGACATAAATTTAGGAGGCGAACGAACTTGCCAATAATGTAGACCACCACATCATCGATGCATTCTACACGGGTTAACCCACGCGCAGATGCAACAACGATCCAAGTAGTTGTACGCAAATGTAACAACGATCCAAGTATAATCTATCCGGACAATATATTCGTAACCCCGTCGGCTTCGGTTGGAAAAGTGGAGGATTTAAAAATAAAAATGTCATTGATCGGAAAGTTGTAAGGTTTGATGAAGGTTTAGTATAGATGATTGAGAGAGGGTACAAATTTTGTGAAGTGAAATGGGGTATTTATACACGACTTAATGTGTATAAAAAGTCGTCTCCGTGGCGACTTTTGGAGATATAAAAGTACAAAGTCGCTTCCCGACATTTAAAGTCGCCTCGGTAATTCAAAGTCCTGTTGGTTATTTAAAGTCGCCTCGGTAATTTCAAAGCCGCCTTGGAAAAAGTCGCCATGGAGACGGCTTTTTCCTGTTCAGTCAAAGTCGCCTCGGTAATTTCAAAGACGGCTCGATAATTTCAAAGACGACTTTTTCCTGTTCGGACACGTGGCAGACGGTAATTGGTCCGTGGGAGATTTGAAACAAAGCCGGCTCGGGTGTCTCAGGAATCGGGAGACGTCTTTCCCGAGTCAGCTGAGAGGGCTATTTTCGCAAAACGCCTCGGTCAAAGGCTATTCTTGCAATGTTCCCTTGTTTTAACATATGACTTATTGGATAAGTAATAAGTTAAAAAGAGGTGTGGAAATGGAGAGCCAAACGTGCTCTAAGTTGATACATGTACTCATTATTGTGGATAAACCAAACATTACCTTAGTTTTTTCACATACATGTAGTCTCAATATACCATATGTGAAGCGTGTGGTTATCTAATCAAGTGATAAGTATTCATGGACGTGGTACCTATAAGCGAAAGCTCAACTTACCCATATGCTGTCAATCAATTTAGATTGTGTTTTACGACAAAGAATGATTATACAAGATCGATCTACCAAAATACAAATGAAACATGCCAAATACGTTGAAAGTGATACTATCTACAAATTTCAGTAGTCATTTAAACAGATTAATTATTCACGCAACAATTAAAAATGAAAAAAATAAATAAATAATCTTTCAAATGTTAATCCATGACCCGTCAAATCTATTTTAATTTAAAACTACTTTAAAGTTTTTAAACATATGTAATGGATGGTATCTTTTTAACTTTGTGTTTGGTATTTTTATATATATTCCATGCTTTTTTGTTGTCAACTTATATATAGTAGTCAAAGTCGACAGACTCCACTAATAACAGCATCTCTTCCTTTATGTTGGAATTTGATTTCTTTTTGCTTGAAGATGGAGTCCATGTGTTTAGAGCAAAGGGATTAATGGAGGCATTACATGTTTCTTTACCAATGTTGGAACCAAGGGAGGCACGAACCCTACATTGGCCGAAACTCGCCATATTTTTTTATGTAGAAAAATAAGATCTTTCAGTAGGAAAATGTGATTGGATTCTTAAAGACTTCTACGATAGTGTACAATTAGTGCATCATTATTAGGTACAATTAGTGCATGTGATACAAGACCTACAATGATGTACGAACCCCTTTTGCCTTTTGGCTCCCACGTTCATTAATCTTGTCTTCTTCTATGATATTGTAAAAGATGCTTATATGATAATACGGTTTTTAGTGATGGCAATGAAGAAGATGAGTTTTATAGTTAAAAGTCCCATTGGCAGATTGGCTTATTCTTTTTAAAGTTTTTTTTTCCTTTTTGTGGGTCACACATTTTCCATTGCTAGAAGTGAATTAAATTAGAACACTTTGTTTGTGTTGTGGGTCACAAATATTCCAATGCAAGAAGTGAATAAAACTAGAGCACTTTTTTTTCTTGAGGGTTGATTGGAGTTTGTGAAGTTGCCATCAAGTCCTTGAATCATGAAGGATAAAAATGATTGCTAAAGCTTTGTGGGTTTTAGAGTTACGTACAATGACGAAGCTTAAAAAATATACTGATAGAGAACGAAAACAAGGAGACTCAATTTTTTTTCTATCGTGGGGGCCGGACTCAATTTATATAAAAATTACATACGAAACTCACAAACTTTCACCACTGAGCAAAAAACGATGGGGCATTATCCTTATCCAATGGTTGCATATCCCATAAGAAAAGTCATCAATAAATAAATTATTGTAACTATATAAATTACATCATATATATTTAAAATTATTCAACATAAATCATCCAGAACTCGAGATAATTATGTAGGGATAACGTCAATTATATATATAAAAAAAAACCGAAATGGAAAATTTAAACCAAAGGGCATATACCAACACGAGTGAAAAAACTTGGTTAAGGTCTTGTGCTTGACAAAATTTCCTTAAAATAGATTGTATCTCTATTATAATGAAAATAAACGACATTGTGTTTTTGCACCCCCTCTTTTTCCTATCTAGGAATTGGACAAAAAAGACATACATAACCTAACAAAACAGTTTTTCAATACAACTATAAGTTTGAATATGGATTCAAAGAACATAATTATGTAGTTTAGAAACCGTTCTAGTGAAATGAGTATTTTTTACTAAAAATAACTTTAGACATAAATCAATATATGTAAGTGAAATATATAACTAACTAGTTTATACCCCGGGAGCGTCCCGGGTTGAGAAATCTAAGTAAAGTGAATAAAATTAGAAGTATCTAAACTATAAAAATGGCATCTGCCAATATATAATTAATGAATATTATTATTATTATTATTATTATTATTATTTTAAACAAATATCTGCCATAAATTATCATATTCTAATATAAAAAAAGGGTAATTGGGTCGGGTATCACCTAATCACAGGCCCGACCCAAACCCACATTTTTTTAAACTAATTCCAAACCTGACACAATACGTGTCGGGTTACAAAAAATAGTCGTTTTTTTTAAATAGTCGTTTTTTTTCTCCGTTTTTAGCACTATGGTACTCGTTGGAAAGATAATAAAACGCTCGTTAATTTGGTGTAATTTTTTTCTTTAAAAAATCTCGTATATAAAAGATATTAACATTTAAAAGTTATGAGAGGAAACATGAGAGATAAAATAATAAAGTTTTAATATTTATATTTAGTAGATTAGGTATTTAATAGATTATGTTAAATCATATTTAAATCATATTTATTCATTTTTTTAATTGGTCTAGAGTTGCCACATCACATCCTATGTGGCATCTCTCAAAAGAGAGATTGCATAATATTATGACATGTCATTAAAAATGTTTTGGTTTATCTATAACTTATACTAAAACTAGTTTTTATCCCGGGAGCATCCCGGGTTGAAATTAAAATATATTATTATTATTATTATTATTATTATTATTATTATTATTATTTTAAACAAATATCTGCCATAAGTTATCATATTCAAATATGGCCGGGGTATAAATCTAGTGCCATTACAAATGAATTCGGAAGTTTGTAATCGATCATTCTAAAAAGAACTAACATGAAATAAGAAAAAAAAAGTTAATTATTGAAATATCGAACGCATTAGTCTAAGGGTTATGTGATGCGTTAAAAAATTCATGGGTATATGATCGGGTATGTAGTTCGGGTATTTGGGTATGTTGTTTCGGGTAATCGGGTCGGGTATCACCTAATCCCAGACCCGACCCAAACCCACAATTTTTTTTAAACTAATCCCAAACCCGACACAATACCTGTCGGGTTACAAAAAATAGTCATTTTTTCTCCGATTTTTATATAGCACTATGGTATCGTTGGAAAGATAATAAAACGCTCGTTAATTTGGTGTAATTTTTTTCTTTAAAAAATCTCGTATATAAAAAAGATATTAACGTTTAAAAGTTATGAGAGGAAATACGAGAGATAAAATAATAAAGTTTTAATATTTAGATTTAGTAGATTAGGTATTTAATAGATTAGGTTAAATCATATTTATTTCTTTTTTTTAATTGGTTTAAAGTTGCCACATCACATCTTATGTGGCATCTCTCAAAGGAGAGATTGCATAAGAGTATGACATGTAGGATTAATCCCTTTGCAATATATATATACTAGTTTTTATCCCGGGAGTGTCCCGGGTTAAAATATCTAATATGACATAATAAAATATTTAATATGACAACATAATTAATGACTTGCCAATATATGATTAATTATTATTATTATTATTTATTTTAAACAAATATCTGTCATAAGTTATCATATTATTATTTTTAAAAATTCATGGGTATCACCTAATTCCAGGCCCGACCCAAACCCACAATTTTTTTAAAACTAATACTAAACCTGACACAATACCTGTCGGGTTACAAAAAATAGTCGTTTTTTTTCTCCGTTTTTATATAGCACTATGGTACTCGTTGGAAAGATAATAAAAACGCTCGTTAATTTGGTGTAATTTTTTTTCTTTAAAAAATCTCATATATAAAAGATATTAACGTTTAAAAGTTATGGGAGAAAACATGATAGAAAAAATAATAAATGTTTAATATTTATATTTAGTAGACTATGTATTTAATAGATTAGGTTAAACCATATTTAAACCATATTTATTTCTTTTTTTAATTGGTCTAGAGTTGTCACATCACATCCTATATGGCATCTCTCAAAGGAGAGATTGCATAAAAGTATGACATGTAGGATTAATCCCTTTGCAATATATATATAATATATATAGATATATATAGATAGATAATTGAATTTTTATGAGGTGGCATTCAATGGAGGCCTCAACCCCTCATTGAATGTGCCATGTGGTACGTTGAGGTGAGAGTTTTTAATTTATTTTTTTATTGTTTTGTTTTCATCCCTTCTCCTATATTTATTTAACCCTAATCTCTTTAAGAATTTAAAAACAAATTTAGATTTTTCTCTCATGTTTCCTCTCATAATTTTTAAACGTTAATATATTTTATATACGAGATTTTTTAAAGAAAAAAAATTACACCAAATTAACGAGAGTTTTATTATCTTTTCAACGATTACCATAGTGCTATATAAAAAAACGGAGAAAAAACGACTATTTTTATGGGGTTTCGTTCATATAGGAAAAAAACACAAAGTGTTCAAGTTATTCATTAATCATGTTTTTTCTTTTAAACCAGGTTCTTATCTACAATGTTGAAATTTAGCCCAATCGTCATGCTATCATTGGAATTTTATTCTTCTAAAGATGGATAGGTATACTTCATCAAGAGAAGCTAGGCGAAAGAATCGCGCAACACTACAACACATGGTGTCACCTTATAGCAAGGTTATTTTTTATTTATTTAATTACAAGGGTAATAATTATTACTATTAGTATTAGTATTATTAGAATGGTTATATTTTTCAACCCCGGGATACTCTCGGGATAAAAGCTAGTTATATATATAGATACAGATAGATATAGATTATGTGTGAAGTTTGGATTCTCGCTACTTAAAATTGTAGCGTGATATAAAATTCTAAAGATAAAATGGGTTTGAGTTTATCCGACGTATATAGAGAATGAATTTTAAATGAGTTGGATAAGCTCAACAATCTATTTTTGGATAACAAAGTTGTTCTTGGTTCATTTGTTCTGAATTCTGCCTATTGTTAACTGTTGTAAAACATATAACATAGTAAAAAGGATTATTTATTTATATAATTAAATTGAATAAATAAAGAGTGGGATAAATGAGAATATGCGTTGCATGAGTCATACCAAATCTTTTATTGCCAAAATTTGAACACTTTCGGTACCGTTGTGGGGGAATCCGTCAGAGGAGGATAAGTGACCTTTTACTCAACTTTTTTTTTTTTTTTTTTTCAGGAATAACCTTACATAATTTTAGAAATTTTTGTAGTTCCATATCATAAAGTAAATATAAACATGAACTTAAATCTTAAAACACAAAAGATAAAACATAAAAATAAACCATAAAACATTAATCATAACATAATACACAATACATAACACATGAAACATACACCAAAAAACATAAACCACAAGCCCATAAACCATAAATTCCATACACAACTAAAAGAAGAACCATAAAGCATAAATTCCCTAAACCATAAATAAAACATAGAAAATAATGTGGCTATTGAGAAAGATTGTTACACTTTGATTGATAAAGTATAATTGCAAGAATAAATATTGGTAGAGTTCAACTAATTTGCTAGGTGTCAAACCATCAAGGTCATTCCCAATCTATTGCTCATATGTTTTTATTATACACCCATTTGTGTCACCAAGGGACTTGGGCTTTGGCTTCATTTCTCATTATATTAGCCCGTGACTTTTTTCGCAGCTTTGGATTTTTTTTCTGGACACAGAAGCCCAAAATTCTATCTCATTTAGGGGATACCTGACGAGGTACTCATATGTCTCGATGGATTTTCGACTGTATCGCCAAGCGGCTCGGGCAGCTTTGGATTTTCGACTGAGAGATCTCAGTTTCGATTTTCGACCGTATGGCCAAGCATTCGGGCAACTTTGGATTTTCAATCCGAATGTCTCAGTTATTTTATAAAGTTTGTCGGGTAGAGTCTGTGTCATAAACAAAACATAAAACCTAATACATAAAAAAATTACAAACATCATGCAAACAAAAACATTAACACATAAGTATACACCTATGCTTAATTATAAACGATAACATATAAATGTAAACATAAACATTCAAGTAAACATACATAAAAACATGAACATGAGCATAAATAAATAAACATAAAAAACAAAAACAGAAACTTAAAAACATAACATATCAACACAAAAACGTGAATGATTACAAAAAAAATACAAACATTAAAAAAAACATGAACAGATAAACATACACATAAATTACTAATATTTTGTTTTTGTAACGGCAAACGAACACTATATAAGTCCGGGTGGCCGGGCAATTGGCGAAATGATACTAGTAAATGTTCTCGTTGTTTTTTGTTTTAACGACAAATGTTACTCTATTTCTAGTCACTCTTAAATGCACCAAGTTAATCATAATCTACTCCTTGCTTGTGATAGAAACCAAGAACTCCCCACCTAATAGGCTTGCACCTCTACCATTTGTCAATAAGAGAAGTCAACCTACTAGTAATCAAAGTATTTTCTTTGTATTTTTTTTTTAACGGCAAGTGGTGTAGCTGGTGGAGCTCCGCCTAACACTCTGGGCCGGCCTGTACTGATTACCCATCTCACCTGGATTGAGGATTTCCTCATATAGAACCCTCACATGTGGTAAATATGGCTCCAACTTAAATCGAACCCTCAACCTCTACATAGTATCCGCTCTAGCTCCCCAATTTTCTTTGTATTAATCACAAATTTTGGAATTCCTGAATCATTATCATCATCATCATCTTACTCAGTTAATCTCACCTATAGCAAAGCTAAGGTAGGGTCTAAGGAGGGTAAGACGTAGACAGCCTTACCTCTACCCCTAAGAATAGAGAGGTTGCTTCCAATGAGACCCCCGGCTCGATGTGGTTTGATATCAAGCAATGGACATAAGGCACATAACACTTAGCAATCGGGACAAACCCGATCGGTGCATGTACCCCTTTGTCTTTTGGCTATCAACGCTACCACATGATTAACCGTCCGTCGTTTTTAACGTTATTTTCACGAAATTAGTAAAATAACGTTAAAACTAGTGCAACTTTACTTTTGCCACACGAGGGCCACACGTATATACATTATATGCGCACACCGCAAGTGGGGCGTAAATTTTGGAATTCCTGAATAAAAAGTTAATACATTGCCCGGCTCCGGGTCCGGGGTTATGTGTGGCCCAAGAATAGTTGGCCCAGTATCACAATAGTTATTAAAATATGCTTAAAATTAACAATGTCACAACAAAGATTAATTTATAAGTTAATTAACGACCTCAATCAATTAATAATGTTAGGAAATGATAGTTGATAACGTGTTATTAATCTTTAATGTTAATAATCATTGTACTTAGCATACACCCTTTTATAATAATCGTTTCCTTTCTTGAACGGCCTCAACCAATTTTGAGATGAACCTAAACCTTAATATAGAAATGTGTTGTCTAATTATTCCATCAAATGTGGATATATGTTTGGTCATATTTCTTGGCATACATAATGAAAATAATCATGAAAACATGATTATTTTCATGAATGATCATTACGACTAAAACTATTTTAATTATAAGTTACAAAAACAAGTATCCATTACATGTGATGTAATGTTTGGTTACATTGACTCACGGTCGCACCATCGCCTCTTCCCTCCTTGCAACGTATGGCTGGTAATCAACGTGTGGACCGCGGCCACAGCATAGCAAATGTACACTTCTAGTATCTTTTAAATGATCAATGGTTAGTAAGATCGATATCATCATCTACAATCATTTGGTAAACGATCTACCAAAAAATAAAAACAGTTTACTAATGGACTTTGACTTTGTTTAGTAGTTTTCACATATGGTACGCCACCGGGTTTTCATGAGACTCTCCCATCTCTGGTTTATCTTCATTTGGTCCACCCATGAACTCGGCCACAAGATGCTATGGCAGTGGGATTGTCGAAAAGAATTTAGAACCAAGGGCTCAAGCTAATCCTAGCCCTGGTTTGAGTCGATTTTGGCACACCCCCTACGGCGCTACACGTACTTTTGTTTTGAATCTAGCTTATCTGTTTTACCAAATATTCATATGTATGCATGAGGTTTAACATAAAAGAAAAAGATCACATATGGTTAGACACACACCAAATGCAGCTTTACATAGTTCTCATAAACATTACATACACAAAACTCATAATGACCAAACACTAAACATCAATCAACATCTTATTACTTCTCTCCCTTTCATATACAACCGTTCAACGACAATTGTGGCAAGAAAATGAAACCATTATCATACGACTGGTCGAAGACCACTACAACAACTAATGTATTAATGGAAATTCTGATAAATTCCCGGACATTTACATATATAGATCTCACAACCTTAGAAGATGAAGAGCGATAAACGATGCAGCAAGACCAAAATTCCATCTCAAACCTTTCGAACCATTTCCCGATGGGCTGCTATTGTTGTTGCTACCCCCTATTTACACAATACAAGAAACACAGAAAAAGAAATCAAACTAATGTATTGATTGTGACTTGGGCTTAAGAGATGTAATTTGACTTATAAAGTCAATTAAAATCAATATTGCAGAAGGCGCTAGGCAGACAGTGAGGTCTAGCCTAGGGACTAGTCGGGACTAGGCGAAATTAGTGTTTTAGTATTTTTATACGTATTTTATATATATACACAAATTTAGGTGTTTTTTGAAAATATGTTTAAGATGTATACATAATACTTAGAAATATTTAGATATATACACATAATACTATAAAGAGAGTCCTTCGCGTAAATTGCTTTGAATGGATAAATCAATCATTTGTCCTTGGGGATCCGACATTAATCCTCTCATACCTACTAATTGATGCACCTGAGAACTGTGTAGTCGATTTCGGTGGTATACCACTGGTATTTCGGATTTCGGAGGTTCCATAAAATTTCGTTTCAAATTTCGTTTTAAATTTCGCTACCGAAATAATCGGCGAAATTGAACGAAAATATACCGAAATTTTGGAAATTTGACTTCCAAATTTCGGTGGAAAAGGTGGTATTACCGGTTGTTATGTTTTTTGGGCCAAACTAAAAAAAACCTAAATCTTTTACTTATTTTAATATGTAAGTATAACATTTTAATATATTCACATGCTTTTATAGATAAAAATTGTCATTATATCACTTCATTTATTTATAAAATGTAGATGTATGATGGCGTAGTTATGGGATCGACACACTTTTGCTCCAAAAATTAGCTATTAGTGTCCTATTTTGTTAATAGCTTTATAAATAAAATTACCGAAATACCACCGAAACTTCAAAAATTTCGTATCTCGGTCCTTGACCGAAACACCGAAAATTTGTCCTTAACTACATAGCCTGAGATGCATTTCCTCTGGCTCCCGAAAAAGACATTATATGGACTGGATTAAAGGGATCGGTCATCCCGAAAATTAGAGTCATTTCTTGTCGCAAATATTCACATGTACTTAGATATTTCAAAAAAAAACAAAATTAAAAAAACAAAAAACATAAAAAAAAAAAAACAAAAAAAAATTAAAGAACGACCGCCTAATGGCCAAAACATCCAGAACTTCGACTAGGGGCTTATTCCTATATTATGTCCGACTAGGGACTAGGTGACCGCCTAGCCCGCCTTTTACAACACTGATTAAAATACAAAATTTTATGAAAATATGATAAATGAAAGTATTGACATTTACCTGGACAAGTGGACTCTTCGGTGACTAAAGTATAGATGGTCTTACTTCCATAACCACCATACGCACATCTTGATTGGCTACAAGGAGAAACTGAAGTGGTATTTCCTAAATCAAAAGCGGTGCCTGCACACTGCATAGAAGGACAAGTTCCCCCATGTCGCAGCTGAACTCCTGCTGGCTCACAGTTCAATCTGGAAACAAAAACCGACTATAAGAACAAAAAAAAAAAACAGTTGATTGAAAATGAAAATTTTACATTTGGGAAGTTGACTTACATCCAGTTGTTAGCAGCATTGCATTCGCATCGGACACAACTGTTAGCAGTAAAAGTGTATGTGTCATTTGGGACGAGCAAAGGGTAGTCCAAAGATGTATTATTCACTGATGTTTGACAAACTGTTTAAAAAACAAGAAGATTGTTTGAGTTGACCGAGTCAAAGTCAATTAACACTAGAGTTGTTGTTTTATATTTGCAAATTAATTTTCAAAACATAACAGTATGCTGGTCAAAGATAAATAACATGCTAACCATAAGCCCTTTAGGCTAACTGACTTAGGACTTTAACCATAAACAATCATATAAAATTAGTTTCTTAATCGTAAATCATCAATTGCCTAAAAAGCGTAGCAACTCACTTGAAATAATAATCTAATCTTGTTTATGTTACATTTTAGGAGGTTATAACTTATAAACACTTCAGTAAACTACAGTTGACTTTAAAACAGCTTGACCTGGTTCCTTGTAGCTAGTTCTTTGAATGTTTAACCATTGGACCTAAAAGTTGACCTGTTTTCACATAAAATTGGCCCCCTCTAGGCATGACATGATGACAGTTCATGAGAAACTTAAGACCACATGGAATTATGTATGTATGTATGTGTATGAATAAGTATTTCTTTTTTTTTTCTTTTTTCTAACAAGACTTTTCTCAAAAGCCCTGCGAAGTGCGAACTAGGTAGAAGTCACAAAGTCCAAATATACAACAAACAAATGCAATTTGTATGGTTAGAATTGTCTTTAAGGCATTAAAGTTTGTGGACCTTTCCACTATTTACTAGTCTCCTAATAAGTGCCATTCAGTAAAGACTTTTTGTTTAGCACAAATTCCTCTTCGCCCGTCGAGGCGTTGACTATAATCAGAGATTAGATTCATCTTTTGATAAAAAGAATACTGCAGACCCCTTAAACCCGGATTCCGCCAGTGAATAGATCATAGTTTCAATTATTAGAATCCAATTTGGGTTGTAACTATATAATTATAAAAACAACTAAGCAAGAATCTAGAATACCCATAGTTTACTATCAGATATCTATTATATTGTTATTTGACAATCACTCCAATAATATAATGATCTTCAATACTAATAAAAAAAATCTTGAACATCAAAATCATTGGTCAGGAGACTAAAGAATTCATACCTAGTTTGTTCCCCTAGTTAATAATTTTGCCAATATTTTATTAACTTAACATATAAAAATTGTTCCAACACATGACATAGAATATGCAGCTGTTCAAAAAAAAAAGAAAGAAAGAAAGAATTTATATGTTAACTTCAATTATATACAGTATTCTAACAGATAACATAGAATATGAAGCAGCCGCTAAACAAAGTTAACAAACACTAGTGACGCATTATCCGCAAACCATTGACCTTTCAACACGCTGTATAATCATTCAGGACGTATGATAGGATGAAAACTGGTCAATCAGGGTTTGTATGATACCATCAAAGTGTTCATATGTATCATATGGAGGCTAAATCATACGAATCTTGTACGATGTTTAGACTTTCAAAGAGATGACTAATATAAGACTAATGGGTGTGGTTCCCCTTTTCTCTTCATTTTAATCCGGTCACCTCAACGCCATATCACCATCCTCTTCCACCCTTCCCCCTCCATCCCTATCAACGGGTATTGGTCCCATCATCCTCTTTCCTTCTTTTTATATTTGTTATTATTAATTAGATTAGGAGAGAAGGAGAAAAAAGTTTTTAGTTTATCAACACACAATATCAACCAACTTCTAAAAGATTATTCAACTTTGATAACCATAACTGGAAAATAAACCGCCAATGATGCCATGGCAACATGGTTGAGCCATCATGGATTCACCCACGAGACAGACCCGGGTTCAACTCCCACGAGTAGCAACTCACAAGCCCTCCTCTTGTGTGGGGTTGGTCTTTGTGGGGTTTTTTCCGGGATGCGAGGGTGGGTCGGTTAAGAAAACATATCTGGTCAGAGTGGGGCATTAGGCCCTCTAGAGAGAGAGTGCAACTAAACACCGCTAAAGTTAAAATTGCCGTAAATAATTGGCTCGCTTTTCAATGCTCATTTAGTTTAATCTACATTGAAAAACATTCCATATATATAATAATAATAATAATATGTAAAAAAAAAAAACTTACCTTTAAGAGGAACATCAATAACGGAATCAGCCTTCAAATCATCAGCACTACCCAACCCATTCAAATCCAACAACGTAGCCTCCGTCGTATTAAACTGCTGCGCAATCCCACCCACCGTATTCCCCTCACCCACCAAATACCCATAATGCATAACCCTCTCACCATCCACGTCATCACAGCTACACGGTAACGGAATCCACAACTTCAGCCCTATCGATATATTATTCGCATCCGGAATATTATTAACCGTCTGTATCTGCTGGTACTTCACCAGCCCAGAAAACACCTCGGCGGCGATATGGTAGAGACCGTCGTTGGGGACGACGGTGTAGATAGGGCGGCGGTTGGAGATACCGGTGCCGTTGCTGCAGTGACAGGGGAAGGGATTTTGAGGGTCTGTGTGGCGTTGAATATGGTATCTTTTGAAGTGTTGGTAGGAGGTTGTTGGCGGCTAGAAGGGAGCGGAGGTTTTTGATTTGGAAGAGGGTGGTGATGGAGGAGAGGGTGGTGGTGTTAGGGAGTTTGTAGTCGATTAAGGAGTTGCAGGTGGTGTTGGATGGGTTTCTGCATTTGAAGCCTAGGTCTTGGGCGGTTGAGTGGATGGAGAAGATGGAGGAGAGTAATATTATAATTAATGTGGGGGAGATGACTCGAAACCCCATTGTTTACTGTGTGTGTTATGTGTGTGGAAGGGAAGGAGAAGGAGATGAATATTAATAATATTAATAATAATGGCGGAAGGAGTGGGAAAGGAAGATGATGAAAAGGTTGACTTGGTGAGAAGACCTGTGGGAGTGGGGCCCATGTGTAAGTGTGTGTAACCAATAATATCGCATTAAGTGAAATGAAGTTTGAAGTTTCTCATGTAGACACCCAGTCCATCATCACGTCCAGAAACAAGAGACAAATAATGAAGATAACCATGTCTAAGTCGAGTCAAAGTCAATGATGGTTTCTGGTTAGACTTAATAGCCAAAATTGTTCATGAGGTTTGATCACTTTTGCTACTTCAGTCTAAACCCAAACCTTCTATATATGGGTCATTCAGTTTTATTTTTCTTGTCAAATTCGTTCATGACAAGGTTTGGGTTTTGGACTGAAGTGGCAAAAGTGACCAAACCTCAGGGACGAATTTAGCAAAACCCAAACCTTTTTCAGGGACGAATTTGGCAAAAAATAAAACAAAACTCAAGGACCCAGATGTAAAAGATTTGGGTTTTGGACTGAAGTGGCAAAAGTGACCAAACCTCAGGGACGATTTTGGCTATTAACTCTTCTGGTTATTACTTGTAGAGCTGAAAATAAACTGAATTTGCAGCGAACGGTTTTATGAACTGTTTGGCAGGAAGTCCGTTTGCGTTTGTTTGTTTAATAAATGAACAAACATGAACTGTAGACATGTAAACAAACCAAATGTTCAGCGAATAATTCGTAAAATGTTTGGCGGGAAGTTTGTGTTCGTTTGTTTAGTAAATTGAATCAACCAAACAACAAACTTTGTTCGTTTAGTTAAACAAACGAACATGAACAGTGGTCGTGTTTGAACATTCACGTTCGATAACTTGTTCGTTGATGTTTGTTTGTGTTCGATAGTCCATTAGGGTTTTTAACTTTTTATTTTTAATTTAAATACTTTAAATTTTCCAATGGTATAATATTAATATATATTAGTGTATCACATATTAATATTACTTTAACTATTCTGATTAATTGTTATTTGGGTGGATTAAAAGAGAATTTTAAGTTTCATATGATAATTTTGTGTTTTTATGAAATATTATGTGATCATGATTATGTCAAGTGTAATTGGATTAGTATATTTTGGGCGGATGATGTTTGTGATGAAATTGAAATTTACTATGTGTTAGTTTGTGCTCGGTTTTGTTCATTAATGTTTTTTTGTGTTCGTTTACGTTCATTGGCGTTTGTTTGTGTTTGCTTTTGTCCGACACCTAAATTTAACAAATAAAGACAAATGAATACGAACACTTTCATTTCCTTAACAAACAAACACGAATAAAAACCTCGTTCGGTAACTTTTCATGAACAGTTCCTGAACACGTTATTTCCTTAAAAAACGAACACAAACAAAAAAATCCCGTTCAATTAGTGTTCATGAACAGTTCGTGAACACTTTATTTCCTTAGGAAATGAACACGAACAAAGCCCATTTCGTGTTTGTTTGGTTCGTTTACAACCCTAATGAACAGATGTTGCGTTCGTTCGTTTATGTTTGTGAACGTTCAGTAAATTGTTTGTTTGTGTTCGATAGTTTAATAGGTTTTTAATTTTTATAATTTGTTTTGATATTTTTTATTTTTATTTATTTTACCCAAATAAATAAATAGATAATTTATATGAGGTAAATATTGGTATGTCAGTGTGTAAATTCAATCTTACTCGAAAGTTAATATATGTCCGTTTGTGTTGTTACCGTTCATGAACACTTCTTTGTTTCGTGTGTGTTCATGAATGTCCATTTGTGTTCGTGTGCATTCATGAACAAAATTAACAAACAAAGACAAACACGAGTATTTTCTTAACAAACGAACACGGACATCAAAATCTCGTTCGGTAAGTGTTAATGAACTGTCCGTGAACACATATATTTCATTAACAAACGAACACGAATAATGCATTGTTCATGTTCGTTTGCAGCCCTAATTACTTGTGGTGTTTATTAATCTTTTTACTAGAATATCAATAATTTACTAAAATGTAAGAAATGATGAATGGACGCGTTAGTAACGGATCTAATGAGAACACATACCTAGACGAGAGTACTAATAGGATGGACGACCTCTTACAATGCAAACCAAAAACTAATTAAGGGTGGGTTTGGTTTGCTGAATGGTTTGAAATTGGAATTTGTGTAGAATTGGAATTAGAAAGATTGGATTTGGGATTTAAACATTCCAATAGGAATTGAAAATTGTTGGAATTGGAACCTCAATTCTATTAGGTAGCGTTTGGTACGCAGGAATGAAAGGCGGAATAAAATGGAGCATTACGATGGAATGAAAAAAAAGGTGTTTGGTTGGTCAAGGTAATGGAATCATCCATTACCTCCTCCATTCCATTCCCTCTAAAACCCTCATATTCATTCCATCCAACCCCCCTGTTTTTTTTCCATTCCATTCCCTCTGTCACCCTTCATCACCACCGACCACCACCACCACCCACCTCTACAACTAGCGCACATCGCCAGGGACCACCACCACCACCACCCCGCCATCGCCACCCACCACCGACCGTCGCCACCACACCGACCACCACCACCACCGTCGACCACCGCCAAACCGCCACCTCCAACTCCACCACCTACCACCGCCGCCAACCGTCGCCGTCACTCCTTGTCGCGACCCGTCGCCACCGCCACCACCACCGTCACCCGCTACTATCACCATCAGACGCCGCCACCGACCACCAACCACCGTCACCGCTACTATCACCATCAGACGCCGCCACCGACCACCACCACCGACCACCACCACCGTCACCGCTACTATCACCATCAGACGCCGCCACCGACCACCACCGCCGTCACCGCTACTATCACCACCAGACGCCGCCACCGACCACCACCGCCGTCACCGCTACTATCACCACCAGACGCCGCCACCGACCACCACCGCCGTCACCGCTACTATCACCACCAGACGCCGCCACCCCAGACCACCACGCCGTCACCGCTACTATCACCACCAGACGCCGCCACCGACCACCACCACCGTCAACGCTACTATCACCACCAGACGTCGCCACCCACCAACACCACCCGTCGTGGTCCACCGCCACGGACAACCACTACCACCACCGTCATCGGCGCTTCCGCCACCACCGACCACCACTACCTCTACCACCACCAAGCACCGTCGCTGGCACCCGCTTCCAACAGCCATCACCACCACTCACCACCGCCGATTTTATTCCTTTGTCTTTTCCTTCATACCAAACAATACAAAGTAATGATTCATTCCATTCTTACGTGTAACCAAACAAGATCATGGAATGGTAATCATCCATTTCATTCTCTTGTCCATTCCATTACTTTCTCAATTCCATTCCACATCCATTCTATTACCCCATACCAAACAACCCATATTATAGTGTTTGGTTGGTAAATAAATTGGAATCTATAACTCTTGCCCCCCACACCTGCGCCATATTATCGCCAACCCAATTGGGGTCGCATCCTTGACCCCAACAACCCACCTTGACCGCGATCGTCCTAACCTGACCCGTCGGCCTGAACATAACTCGTCAGGTCAAAATGGTACGTGTTGAAACGGTTCGGTCGAGGTTATTGCTTGTATTTGTCTCTTTTCTTTTGTGAGTTTGTTTGTTCAATTGATACGTTTGTTTGATCCGTGTGGCGAACACATATGTCAAATAGATGTCGGATGCTTGAAAAGTGGTAGAAATGATCATATCATAGAAAATTGGTGCTCCATAATTGCTAAACAATTAGGTACAATTTCCTATAATAGTGTAACAGTTTCTAGCATCAATAATAATCAAGTACCACACATCCGTTACTAAAACCCATGGACAAGGAGGTCTCAAGCAAAATAAAGTGCTAGAGTCGATTCATGTGATTCAAGATTTTGTTCACGAGACGCTACTAATCGTCCAATGCACCTTACAAGATGATGTTGCAATTTGCAAGTCTTATTTTGTCATGAGATTCAACGCGAGGCGGTCTTTAGTGGGACGATTATCTTTTGTGGCTTCGGTTGTTGACTTCGAAAGAAAAGCATTTATTTGATCGATCAAGTGGGATCTTTCTAAGATGAAAATGAATAATTTACTATGCTTCATTATATTTATTAATAATTATATAATGCACTAAAGTTGCATCATGAATATTAATCATTGATCATATAATTAAAGTTTGAATCAAACAAGTTATTAAGAAACATATATGTTGGCTGGTCAAAGACGCATGTGAGATGGAAAATTAACATACCTAAAGACTTGATATTCTCTTCATTCCTGTTTGGTCAACAATGTGACAGGAGTGCAAACGGTCAAAAACGGCATCCATTGTATCTATTCTCGGTCGTATCATACTATTCTCCTCCTAGTATATATAGAATATAATTTTCTAAATCCATATACATCTTCAATTCTTCTTTACATAATTTTTTCCGTGATTTTAGAGTATTCCATCACGTCATTGTTTTTTTATCGTCACGTTCACATTATGCTTATTTTTTATCTATGTATTAAACCTCTCGCGAAACACAAGTGATAACCCACTAGTAAAAAGCATCTAGATAAAATAAATCAATAAATAAAAAGGTGAATTAACTAACTATTCAATTTAAAAAAAAAAAAAAATTGTGTGTTTGATGCAATAAGTAGACATTGGAACAAATGCTTTTATTTTATAGTGGAAGTTTTTTCCTTATTCCTTTATGGTGCACTAAATTCAAATCGTATTCTCTAGGAAGTTTCACACAAGGACTTTTTAAGTCAAATATATACCATGAAACACTTATTATTCTGCAATTTACCATTAGCCATTTATACAGGGCTGAAAACGAAATGAACTTTCAACGAACAGTTTATGAACTGTTTGACGAGAAGTTCGTTTGTCTTTGTTCGTTTAATAAATGAACGAACACGAACAAAAAATTCCGTTCGTTTAGTTAAATGAACGAACATGAACAAAGGTCGCATTCGTTTGTTTATGTTCGTTTGTGTTTGATAGTTTATTAAGGTTTTTAATTTTTATACTTTTTATATTCTTTTATTTTTATTTATTTTACCCAATAAATAATATATATGAGGTAAATATATGACTATATAAGATCAATAAACCTATTTTTTGTATCCAAGCTCATTATATGTGTTCACGTTCTAGCATTGATGCCCTCCACCTCCAACGCCCTTTTCCAATACTAAGTATGTTTGGACAATTAGGTATATTTTTAGTGGATCTAGCTAATGTCTTAATGTATGCGAATTCGATGTTATTCAAAAGTTACTATATATCCGTTTGTGTTTGTTTTGTTTCCGTTCATAAACACTTTTTGTGTTCATGAACACTTGTTTGTGTTCATTAATGTCCGTTTGTGTTTGCGTGCATTCATGAACAAAATTAACAAACAAACACGAACATGAGTGTTTTTTTAACAAACGAACACGAACAGAAAATCTCGTTCGTAAGTGTTCATGAACTGTTCGTAAACACATAATTTTCTTAACAAACAAACATGAACAAGCCCTAGCCATTTATATCATGTTATTTAGTTTTAAAATGATTACATAAGACCGAAAAAGTTGAATACTTTTGCGAGTATGATTTGAACTCCTAACATTCAACCTCTATCAAGAATTCTTAACACTAAGAGGGTGTTTGGGATTGAGTTTCAAAACAACTTATTGACTTATTGGCTTTTTCAAAAAGCCAATAAGTCAATAAGCTGTTTGTGTAACCCAAAAGCACTTTCTGTTTTGGTTTTTGGCTTTTGGCTTTTAAGGGTGGAAAAGCTGTTTTTGAAAAGTTAGAAATCCTGGCTTTTGGCTTTTGACTTTTGGAAAAAATTTACAAATCTACAACCCATACAACAAATATTCACAATAAGTTAAGCGAAACACTTAAAAAAACAACAATTTATTGACTTTTTGACGTTTCTCATCCGAAAAGCTAATCCAAACACTTTTTTTAAAACTCCTTTTCAAAAAGTCATAAGCCAATAAGCACTTTTGACCAAAAGCACTTTTGCATCTCCAAACTCAATCTAACACACTCATATCGTCTATCTTGTTACACCGGCCCTCCCAGCTATCCTAGTCTTTTGACACTGGCTCTTCAACTCAATACAATTGTGATGTTACTTTAGCCCAGTTATCGAAAGAGTTAAGTTTGTAGATTATCATCACCTCGGTTGGGGGATTGTGTATATAAAAGGTAAAAAATACACACATTATGTGTAGTAGCGTGGTACTAGCAATGCGCCTCTTACTTACATCTATTAATATATATAAAAGAATTGAACATTGCTGACATGGCGTGCAATGGTGCTTTCAACCTCTCCATGAAACTGCCACGTGGCATCATAATTGAAAGATTTTAGTGTTTTTGAATTATTTCCTTTTTTAATTAAAAAAATATAAACATAAAACCCTAAATTTATCTCTCTATCTCTCAATTCTCAATTACTAAAATTAAATTGAGTTATTTTAGGAAAAAATAATTTAAAAACAAATTTAATTTTTTCTCTCTTATGTTCCTCTCATAATTTTTAAACGTTAATATCTTTTATATTCGAGACATTGCTGACATGGCGTGCAATGGTGCTTTCAACCTCTCCATGAAACTGCCACGTGGCATCATAATTGAAAGATTTTAGTGTTTTTGAATTATTTCCTTTTTTAATTAAAAAAATATAAACATAAAACCCTAAATTTATCTCTATATCTCTCAATTCTCAATTACTAAAATTAAATTGAGTTATTTTAGGAAAAAATAATTTAAAAACAAATTTAATTTTTTCTCTCTTATGTTCCTCTCATAATTTTTAAACGTTAATATCTTTTATATTCGAGATTTTTTAAATAAAAAAATTACTCCAAATTAACGAGTGTTTTTATTATCTTTCCAACGAGTACCATAGTGCTATATAAAAAACGGAGAAAAAAACGACTATTTTATGTGGGGTTATGTTCATAAAAAAAAAAAAACACAAAGTATTCAGGTTATTCATTAATCATGTTTTTTCTTTTAAACCAGTTCTTATCTACGATATTGAAATTCAGCCCAATCGCCATGCTATCATTGGAATTTTACTCTTCTAAAGATGGATATGTATACTTCATCAAGAGAAGCTAGGAGAAAGAATCGCGCAACACTGCAACACATGGTGTCACCTTATAGCAATGTTATTTTTTATTTATTTAATTACAAGATTAATAATTATTACTATTAGTATTAGAATTATTAGAATGGTTATATTTTTCAACCCCCATCATGCATTCTACATCTATATAAGTCAAAGTCAAATCTATTAATATATATAAAAGAATTGAACATTGCTGACGTGGCGTGCAATGGTGCCTTCATCCTCTCCATGAAACTGCCACGTGGCATCATAATTGAAATATTTTAATGTTTTTTGAATTATTTCCTTTTTTTAATTAAAAAAAAAGATAAACATAAAACCCTAAATTTATCTCTCTACCTCTCAATTCTCAATTACTAAAATTAAATTGAGTTATTTTAGGAAAAAAGAATTTAAAAACAAATTTAAATTTTTCTCTCTTATGTTCCTCCCATAATTTTTAAACGTTAATATCTTTTATATTCGAGATTTTTAAATAAAAAAATTACACCAAATTAACGAGCGTTTTATTATCTTTCCAACGAGTACCATAGTGCTATATAAAAAACGAGAAAAAAAACGACTATTTTTTGTGGGGTTATGTTCATACAGAAAAAAAAACACAAAGTGTTAAGGTTATTCATTAATCATGTTTTTTCTTTTAAATCAGGTTCTTATCTACGATGTTGAAATTCAGCCCAATCGCCATGCTATCATTGGAATTTTACTCTTCTAAAGATGGATAGGTATACTTCATCAAGAGAAGTTAGGAGAACGAATCACGCAACACTGCAACACATGGTGTCACCTTATAACAAGGTTATTTTTTTTATTTAATTACAAGAGTAATAATTATTACTATTAGTATTAATATTATTAGAATTGTTATATTTTTCAACCCCCATCATGAATTCTACATCTATATAAGTTAAAGTCAAATTGTAACATATTTTAAATTGCGTGAAGATGATTATATGTTGAAGGTTATCCTTTTAATATTGTATTATGTTTAATATGGTTTATGCTTTTTATTTTTTTAACTTTTTAAATAAATGTTTTTTTTTAACTAAGATTGATTATGTTTAAGTTATTTACGCTTTTCGTGATTTGAGTTTTCTTCTTTTATCATTTTTTATTATTTTTTATTAAATCATATTAAAATTTTCAACCCCGGGACCTTCCCGGGGTAATCAGCTAGTTGTAACATATTTTAAATTACGTGAAGATGATTATATGTCGAAGGTTATCCTTTTAATACTGTATTATGTTTAATATGGTTTATGCTTTTTATTTTTTTAACTTTTTAAATAAATGTTTTTTTAACTAAAATTGATTATGTTTAAGTTATTTACTCTTTTCGTGATTTGAGTTTTCTTCTTTTATCATTTTTATTAAATCATATTAATTTTTTCAACCCCGGGACCTTCCCGGGGTAATCAGCTAGTGGTTAATATATGGTTTTATAATAGAATATCAAACTCTTCACATATTACATATTGATTTTTTTTTTTTCAAAGGAAATATGATATTCAGTTCATATTGTTTGTTACTAATTTACTTCTATGGTATCGTGTATCGTGTATCGTGTATCGTGTATTCATTGTTATGCTTTTCGATTAATATAAAACACGTGTTGATATTTTCATCGGCATATCAAGAGACTTTATATTTAGGGTTTCTCTTTTTCGGTTATTTTAGCGAGTGTGTATACCGTAACGAATCAAACGATGGCGACCGAATTACCGTCGTGTAGCGTAAGGGAGTCCCACTAGATGTTTTATAATTTATAAAGGCAACAAAAAATGGTTCCAAATTTTCAAACACTAATTTGATAACTTGGAGTTAGTAATACGTTTGACATGGATATGACCCAAAAACAATTCATTAGTTGTATTTGAAAGCTATGATTGTTACAACTCTGCTTAATATTTAGGACACTTTACTTTATAGGCCATATTGTAATATTGTTAGTCACAGACTAATAATCAAGCTAGTCTATTTCTGCCTCAACTTAAGTATATACATACAATTGGAAGCCTTAGGTCTACAATTATATGCTACATCTACTTCCCATTTAACATCTTACTCACATACTGATTGAGGGCGATGCCTAGATACACCCCATCAAGTTCCGACTAGTGTGTTTTTATTAGAGAATTTATTATCTTAGCCGCCGACACACAGTTACTCACTAAATGGTGTTGAAGTTGAATGTCTCGCATTGGTAATACGATGGCAAAGACATGTTGTTGTCCTCTGAATACTAATGTCCCCTACTTCATGTCACTATTGTCTACGATGACAGTGTCAACTTTATGTGTGTCTCAAGTCTCACCATAGTTGTCAAAAGCGCGCCTAGTCGTGCGCCTAGGCACTGAGGCGCACTATCAAGGCTGTTTTTCAGGCTGATTTCCGGCCAAATTCAGGCTAAAAGTTGCATAAACCTCTAAAACATCCTAAAGGAGTCATGAACAAGTCATAAACAACCCTAAAACATCCTAAAGTGGCCCTAAGCAAGCTTAAAACATCTCTAATATCCCTAAAATATGTATTTTATACTATGCGCCTAATTATAAAAAGCCCTCGTTTTTTATGCGCCTTGCGCCTAGGCTCCGGGCTCGGCCTGTGCGCCTTAAGTGCGCCTAGGCGCTTTAACAACTATGGTCTCAACCAGCCTAGCGACAATGATTATCTGATCATTTTGTCTGGAACAGGGTTCTATGGATCAAGTGTGTTCTTCATTTTTCTACATTTATTACAATCAATCCCAAAGGCAACACACACACAAACACATAGATATGTATGTGTATATATGTATATATAATTTTTAGGGGAATATGTTTTAAATGCATATGAAATGCATAAACTGTAGAAAGAGATGAACAGAAATCATCACAGATGAATTATCTTGGATAATTGTAAAAGACAACTAACTATTTTTGACATAATGTTTATCAAGACATAACTAACTGCGTTCGCAATTTTTATGAAAAATAATTCATTTCTAACTTCTAAGCTCTTACTTGTCTTCAAGACGACGCAACACTGATTCTGCAAATGCTTGTTGTCTGCAGCAGCATTTCAAAGGCAATTGGTGAAACTATGATATATTCAATGATAATATTTGAACCAACTACAAGGCACTATTATGATAGAAAACACTCTTATGTGACTGGTCAAAACTATAAGTTGACCATCCACACATAAAAAAACATATTAAACATGAAAATTATAGTTTCTAGGTTCACAACTGCATCAAAGACAAAGTCGCATAGTACAGAACAATGGCTCTATGGAATTTTTATCAAATAGAAATCAATCTTGTCTTACATATACATACATATATTAAGGTTGTGTGTGTTCAATACAAAATCCATTTTTAGTAAAAAAAATCTTGATAACCACATAATCCTTGTACATAGCGCATACTGGATTTAGTGGGAGAGAAAAAGAGAGGTGATTATGTTGTTGTTACATTAGCGTCTTATGTATCATTGTTAAAGCAATATCTAGAAGTGTTTATGCGGATCTTGCGGTTCTTTACATAAAAGTAATTTTCTATTGAAATCTCTCTTGATACACACACATATGTATATATTATGTGTATATGTATATATGTGTATATATTTATGTCTGTTTGCAAGGGTGAGTTCAATGAGAACCGGAACTATGAACAACTTTGTAGCCTCCAACGGACGAAAAGGAGGGGATACAATTCGTGGAGTGAAAGAGACATAATAGGGGCAATGGCGAAGTATAATGGGGGCCAGGGGGTCCCCCTGATCCCCCGTTTTTTTGGCTCAGTGGTGGAAGCTTGCGATTTTCGCAGGTAAATTTTATATGAATTGAGTCCGGCCCTCACCGATAGGAAATTTTTGGTCTCGTGATTTTCGGCCCCACCACTATTTTTTTCAAACTTCACCATTGAACAAAGGGAGATCTCCATCCATTCAAATAAGATCCAAAGGCTAAAAGGTTGTACATTTGGTTTCAAATATTTGAACCTCCCTAAACCAGTGTTGTAAAAGTCGGCCTAGGAGGCCGCCTAGGCGCTAGGCAAGGCAAAATATAGGAAATAAGACCTAGGCGGGGTCCTAGGCGGTTATTAGGCAGGATTAGGCGGTGGTTTTTTTTTATTTTATTTTTATTTTTTTAAATTCCACAAATTTCTAAGCATTTCTTAGTATTATGTGTATATATATTAACATATTTTCAAAAAACACCTAAATCTGTGTGTGTATAAAAAATACGTATAAAAATACCAAAACGCCTAATTCCGCCTAGTCCCGACGCTAGACCCCACCGCCTGCCTAGGGCCTTGATCTATAACGTTGCCCTAAAACACACACACACACACACATGCTAACTGCTAAAATACAATCAAAGCTCATGAGGATGATGATAACTTTAGAAAGAAGGTATTAACATTTGACTTACTTGCGCTCCCTATGTTTTGGGCTAGGACGAGAGTATTTCAAAAATCCATCCCACGGAACCATTTTAATGCCTGCACGAGCAGATATGATCTCCCTCACTCTGCAAAGTACCAAAAACACCAATTTAAACCATTTCTAAGTTCTGACATTAGAGACATATTTATGTATTTAAGTTTGTACCTTTCAGCAAATTCAATAGGTGTTTCTCCTGGCTTCATGTTTTGTGGCTCTAGATACCAAACATCACACACAACAGCCCATGATGTCATCAGCTGCAACAAATGTGTTGTGAAGGATTGTCTGCAAAAAGGAGCCCACATGGCCTCAACATATAACTAACTCAATGTTTTTTTTTTTTTGAATATAGATTGGCGGTGCACGTTTTATTTAACAAACCCCCCCCCCCCCCCCCCCCCCCCCCCACCACCACCCAAAAAAAAAAAAAAAAAAACTGCAATTAGAAGAATAATTCTTACTTTTTACTATTCCAAAAGGCATCAACAAAGATTTTGTTGTACTTAATTGCAATTGGGCAAACTGTGGATCCAAGTTCAAATGCCCCCTGAAAAATGTTATGTATCTTAAAATATCAAAATCTATTTCCTTGATATGTTTATTTTGGATTTTAAATAATATCTAATTATAAAGCCAATTACGTATTACTCCCTCCCTCGAAGGAAGTACATTTTTTGGGTAACCGTGAGAACTACAAGGGCCACCCAAGTGCATTTTAACAGAAAATTCATGGGACCCACCAATATCTTGCTAACAAGCGGGACCATATAAGAGCAAGGTGACCCTTAGAAACCAGTGGAAGCTAGATTTGAACCTAAGACCCTCGTTATTGAACGGTAATTTAGATATTCAAATAATATCAAAATTTACTTGCACTATGTGCTAGTTCAGAAAATTATGTACCTTCTTGAACATAACCGTGTAATTATTATTCACACAAGTTCCTTCAGGAAATATAAGAAGAGGATTGTTTTCGGCCCCTTCAACGTGCTCTCTTAACCTGAAAATTACAAGCCAATGTATCTTACAGCATTTTAAAGAAGTAATATGTGAAAATAAATAAATTTAAATAAATAAAATCGCGTCGTAATACTTTACATACTTTCTAGATACAATTTCACGATCTTTTGCTTCCGAACGGTTGAACAATATACACCCAACACTTTCCAAGATAGTCTTTTGTAAAAGTCCTGCACATAATGAGTTATTACTGTACAACTTTATTATTGCTTCTTTTAATACAAGTATTGGCAAAAATGTTAAACTTCTCCAATGTAAATCTGTATATTTAAACAATCCTAGGAATCCCACATTTTCCATTAAGTTATGCTTCAAATTATGTTGTAAGACAATAATAGGACGTTATGACCCAACTAACTTTTAATCAGAAATATTGAAAATACAAACGGAATTATAAAAAACAAAAATCATTCTCAGTGAATATTTACAGGACGGCCTACTTTTGAGAGGCAATTTTCTCCAATGATGCTTAACTTAATTCTTGATCAATAGTGAAATCAAGATTACTAAACCATTATATTACAAAAATAGTCTAATTGCAGATAATATTTGCCGTTACATATTTAAATCATGGAAATAGTATTAGTTCTAATTCAAGTTTTAGACTTAGCATCGCTGTCTTTTGTTACCTTTAACCCTACATAGTGTGATCTAACACAGAAATGAAGATGGACACGTACCAACCCATCCGTGGTGTTTCTGCATGATTACAGCAAATGCAGTCGTCTGCTCTAGAATGATGAAATCAATCATTGATGTGTGATTGGCTACAAACACCTGCTTATCCACCAATCAGACACAGCTTAATTGATAAAGTATGATAAACGAACCAGAGACAACGTGCAGATATGGCAAAATTTGACCATTTACTTGTGAATGGTTGATTTGGGTTGAGTTTTATCTCCAATGGGTTGAGATTCGGCTAAAGTTTATTTTCGATGCATTCAATCTGATGAATCGTTTTATTCAAAGACTTAGACTATTATTGTAACACTACTGTTTGTAATCATACTTTTCAGCTTTTTTAAATAAATGAAATAATAAGAATATCCACATGGTTTCCTCTGGCCCGGACGGAGATTGGCCCTCGAGTGCAAAGGCAGAACGGAGGTTGACTGCAAGACCCATTCTATACCCGTTCCAATGTTTGGCCATTCCATTCATGTCAAATAAAAAACATACCTGTTTGGGCCTTGCACATGGCCTAGGGCCATGATACTTGACAACTCCAGTCCATGATGCAACAAAGAAGCTGCACATCAGCTCCACCAATGCTCTCTAAAAACAAAGAAGCACTAGTGAGAATGTCAATAATATATAGAAATGATGCCATAAGAACATTGTTACCTCTAACTTTTTCCTCAACTTATCATGCCCTTTTAATAGCAAATGCACAGGAATATAACATGATAGAAATATTATCCATCCTGATGTCAGAATTAAAGCCCTGATCGAAAAACAAACAAGAAGAACAAATTGCTCGTTAGCAGATACCCTCTGCACGTGTTAACCTATTAAACTCTAGCAGTAACTCCTGAACGGCATAGTAGAAATATACAAATATCAAGTTACCATAACATTAAGAATAGTAATACATAAAGAATTATAAGAAACGAATATTAAGTTTCTATGAATTTCGCATCCAAAAATTCTATCAACTCTAGTGGGCATGTGATCTGCTTCCTTATGGAACAGCACTCTCAAGTAGTGCACCGATACACTCTAAACTTAATCAGAATTTCATGATCAACGCACAATCACCCGAATAAACTGTACATACCTAGTTATGCACCCCTTACCTACTTTTTTTTTTAATGTTATGTGACTAAGGGTAGAGGCAAGTAACCTTGTTTTCATAATTTCATGTTCCCTTGTGATTTTTTTTTTTTTTAGTTTCAATATTACGTTCTTCATAAAAACCAACAAGAATTACAAGTGAGCGGCGGGTAAACAGGCAACAAGCTGCGCCGCTAGTTGGTCTAGTTCTGATAGATGCATGTGATGGACATCTTACATAGTTGTATCTGTATTAGAATAAAATAAAGAAGCAAGACAGAAATACCAACCTTACAGGGAAAAGAATTCCATATCTAACTACAACTCCCAAACACCACAGTGGGAACAAATACACATTCCAATTCCATGTTTCTGGAGGATTTGACTTGAAACATCTCGTAAAAGAGTCCTGTTCATGCACACGGAAAACTTTTGTTGGTCAGTCGTGAATATTAAACTTTTGTTGACCAAAATCAATAGTGGCGAGTGTTTCAGAATAACATGGCGCAAATAGGTAACTAACTTTAGGTATATCTTATTTTTAAATGGAACGTGAAAGAGGCAAACTTGGACTATAATCTTACTAACAAAATGTTGCAATAAATCCAGATCATGATCAACACAAATAATATACATTGTTGCTACAGGCTTTCCTAATAATGTGGAGTTCATAAGAGTATGCAATATGTTAAATTTCTTTTCATGCAAATGGGACACAATTTATCATGAGGCAACCATCAATGCAGTCACACAGTCAGTTATATAATCAACATAACAAATGACGCGTGGAAATGAAAAGAGAAAGAATACTTGCATCGACAATGGCACCGCCTGCCTCCCTTAGCGTGGGCGAAATGTCCAGTAAATCACGCCTAAACATAACAATCACTCTCAGTTAATCAATAACTTCATTCAACCAATGGACACATATGCAAACAGAATAAAAGTTTAACATTACAGTTTAAGCTTTCCCAGAGGCTCCTGAATAGAATCAGTAGGCAGATAATCTTCAATGTTAGGTCTATAAAGGTCTAATTCCATGTTTGATGACTTTACCTTGCTCATCTTCCACCTACTTTACAAATATATATATAAAATTAGAAGCGGCAATTCTTGACACGACCTGAAGCTCTACCCAAACCCCACACAAGAAAAAAAACAGGTTTGGGTCAACTAACCCGACCCATTTAAAATGGGTCGACCGTTTAAGTACTTAGAAAAAAAGATGTATACATTTTTTTTTTGTTTTTCCGTTTTCATTTTACATGGCTAGTCATAGTAATGTTGTTTTTGGCACACCGTACTATTTACTTGTTTCCGGTGGCGGAGCATGGAATTTTGTTTCGGTGGAGCCGAAAGTTACGAGACCCTTAAAATGGTGGGTGGCACACTCAATACGTATAACATTTTCGGACGAAAATGCGTAAATTTACACTACTGAGCTGAAAAACGTCCCAGCCCTCTAAAAGCTTCGCCCTTGCTTGTTACAATCATACTCACTATTAAACACGTTATCCATAACCCACCCAACAATCCATCAACACTTATGACTCACTTAAAAAATAGGGGTTAAACAGGTCATGTTCAAGTTGACCCGAATGTGTGTTGCAACCTTGCGGGTTAGGATTGAAATCTTTGACACAAAAAATAATACGGGTCAAAGTTCAGTTGCACATTTCAACCCACCAACCTACCAAGCGGACATGATTGACACATACAATTATATAAACAAAAAATCATATAAACCTTACTCTCTATCTTAACATATTCATTAATGATGATTAACATAATATTACTCTTTTGATTTATTGATCAATCATATATTGGATACAAACAATAAAGAATAAAAAAAAAAAAAAAGACAACACAATATTAAAAAAAAAATTATTATTAATCCAATCGTGAAATATGAAGGAGAGATGATGAATTACCTTGTTGAAGAGCTGGCAGAGTAAAAAGAACAGTGAAGGTTTATAGGGAATGAGGTGCCATTGTTGTTGGTTTTAGTTGAGAAACGAAACTATGGTTGTTGATTCATGCAACCACGCAACCAATGCCACTTCTTGACGGTTTTCTTTTTATATTATTTTATTATAAAATAATAAAGTGATTAATAATATTTTTTTAATGATATTATTCAAAATGGTTGGGCAGAGATGATTACAAAAAAATGTTAGGTACAAAGATTTTATCTATATTCTATATAAAAGTAACTAAAATAAAATTAATTTAGTATAGATTTGTATTCGTATTATAATTATGTTAAAAGTTTTATTTTATGTATCACTATGATATGATGTTTCAATCGTTGGTTTAACTTGGGAGAACAACACTAGTATGTTCTTTGGTGTTGTATCAATATAGGATTAAACGTTGTTCCATAGTATATAGAAAACAGTTGCTTCAATATAACTTTTTCTAGTAGGCAAATACTCCAAGAATATTGGATGAGAGACAAGAACTTTTTGGAACACTTTTCTATATATCTTCACAAAACAAATCTATAATCTATAAAATCTATAAATCTATAAATAATAAAATATAATAAAACAAAATAAGATTGTCCACATGTCCTTCTCTAAAACCTATTATTTTATGAAATTCCCACCTAAATTTTTTTGACATGTAGCACTCCTCCATTCCCATATTCTTTTCCCATAAATACCTCCTAATTTTTTTGAACGGTTTTTTTTTTGAACGGAAATACCTCCTAATTATCCGTCATATTTAAACTGATCGCTTTTTAAAAGATAAAATGTTTCGTTGTAAACCTTAGTCCCCTTCTCTTATCCCAATTAATCATCTTTCACTTTAATTTATGCTATGAATGTATTTAAAAATAACTTTTTTTTAGTATAACAGAGAATGTTAATGAAATTTTTACCTTAGTTTTGAATATATTCAGATAGCCATTATTTTAACTGCCATAATATTATTTATTTCTTCATATTTGAGAACCTTTTAATTTGAAAAATTTTACGAGAAACTAACCATGACTTGAAATTGATTTTTTTAATAAAAATTATGGAGTATGTATATTTGAGTTTTCATGTCCTTGACTCATACTTTTTTATGGTTAATATTGAAATCTTAAATACAAGAACATCAGCTTTGAGGTGTGGGATATTGGTGCTTATGATCTAATATTATCTTTTTTAAAATACATCTTTTATTCATAATTACCTAAAATAAGTAAAAAAATCATTTCCATAATCAAGATACTTCAAATACTAATGAGAATTTTATTTCGATTTTGTATCACAAGAACATGATCGGACTATGCAAAAAATTTCCTAGGTATTTTTTTGTTAGTTCTAACTTCAATATATATTTTATATCTAATTTTTTATATTATGTTACATGTTTCGTTGGTAATAAGAATAGAAGAAACATCTAATATTTTATTCGATATTTGTTAGTATATCCTTAGGACATGTTGAACCATTGCACCGTTGATGCATTTTCGTCTCTCAACGAATGCGACATATGGTATAGTATTATGTTTGTTACGATTGACTTCATTTGGTATGATAATGACAAAAGAAGATTGATATTTTGTTTATCAATATGTAAGTACATTCTTCAAATTGTTACAATTTTTATAATGATATTTTTTTTATTTTAAAATATATTAAATTTTGAAATAAAAATTGTAGAGACAGAAAATAGCAGCTTTCATACCACAACATTTGATTCACCTATACCGTAATGTTAAAACTGTTGATTCTGTATTTTCAATGGCCCATTTCAAAATTGAAAATTTCAACTACAATAAGTTGCTAAAGCACGAACACTACATCATCATTTTACAGAGAAAAAGATTGTTATTAACGAACAATCAAAGTTGTCTCCTTTTATGATAGAGCCTCCCAGAGGGCTTACTTTGTATCCATGAACACCTTGCTTTAAAACATTGACGCATGATAGAAGCAATTAGAAATTTATTGTTGGTATATTTTAAATATTTATCAAATTATAATTTAACAACCACATAAATTTGTTTGATGAATGATTTATATTTTAGATGTTTTCAGAAGAATAATAATGGGTGAGCGAGTACTAGATAAATCATCTTTTAGGCTGTTTCTTCAAGATTCTACGTGAGTAAATATTATTTTATTAACATTATATGTATATCTTCTATTATATAATCTTTTTGAAATGCTTTTCATAAGTTACTTTTACCGTGCAATGGTCCTGTCATAGAAATGGAATTGTATGACATGAATGATATTGGCGATGTATGTAACAGGTTAAATATAAAATGAAAGTATATTATGTATGCAGCTCGTGTTAACTTAGTTCAACGCTGCTCAAGTATGTTATTCATAATTATTGTATTTATAAAATGTTGTACCTTTACTGCACATATTCACTAATTGAAAATAATTATAGTGATTATATATTTTTTGCAGGAAATATTTTGAGGTCAATAGACATAATTTCTAGAAGCACGTAATATTGGTTTTAAGAGTACATGTCAATTATAATAAATCAATCTTTTAATTTATGTTAATTGAAGAAATTATGTCTAATTCTTTCAGGATTATCACTTCCAGACGAACAAATTAAACACTTGACTGTGTTGAAAATTGAAAAGTTTTTGCTTTGCAATAATTCAACCCTCCGAAGATTTACAAGTATGTCGTATCTTGATAAGGAGGGTTTGTCTGTTTCAAATAACAGTTTAATTAAAGATAAGTTATCTTACGATATAACAAATCTAGGAAAGGAATATGAAAGTCTTTCATATTCGTTAACAGAACAACAACAAAAAGTTTCTGACAATATCATGAAAGCAACTGAAGATGGCAGGGAAGTGTGTTTTTTGTTTACGACTATGGTGGAACCGGTAAAACCTATTTGTGGAAGACATAATTTGCAGTAATAAGATCAAATGGTCAGGTCGCAATAAATGTTGCATCCAGTGGAATTGCATTATTGTTATTAAATGGTGGTAGAAGAGTACACTCTAGGTTTCATATCCCATTGAATCTTACCGAGGATTCAGTCTGTCGTATAAAACCAGACAATGATGTTGCTTGTCTGTTGAATGAAACAAAATTGATTATATGGGACGAAGCACTGATGGTCCATAAGCATGCATTTGAAGCATTAGATAGAATGATGAATGACATTTTCAATATGGATACTTCTATCGCTTCTGAAATGCCATTCGGAGGTAAGGTAATTGTTTTTGGTGGAGATTTTAGGCAAATTCTCCCTGTTGTTCCAAATGGAGAGAGACAAGAAATATTACTATTTATATATTATAGATTTTTTTTTGGTGGAGTTATTGTTTATATATTATAGATTGTATAAATATTATTTACAACTTTTTCATTGATACATTTGACATTGTCTAACCCGTGTATCACACGGGTACTTAAACTAGTTATAAGAATATAAATATGCAATGGAGATGAGCACATGATGCCCATGTTTCTTATTCCTAGAAGAAATGATGGCCAAAAATCATGTTTTTGCAACAGCTCAATCCAAGAGCTTTGTGGGCCTCCTGAGACTCCTCTTGGGCCTGCTACTGGGTTCGTGTATAGCCTAGATGTGACACCCGGCATGTTTGGGTCAACATTTTATAAACACACAAGTCTACCTTAGCGAAAAACGTTTATTAAAACATACTTGGCGGGGTCGGTAGAGTCGGAACACAGTCCGTATTGTCCAGGGTTCAATGATCTGTAGGATCATTGGGAGTCATTTTGGGAATACACTAGTACCGGGTCCCGTTGTTGGTGTGACATCCGTCACCCTTGGCTTTTATCTAATTTACAATTTTAGTCCTTCTAATATTTCCTGTATTTGTGGTCGCTTTCAAATTTAATAAATGTGCAAAAATTTAAATTATATTAATTGCGTGTTCTTTTGGATCTCAATCTCGATTTAAGTTTAACGCGTATGTTGCAACGTGGTTCGGAAAAATATACGTATATCATAAAAATTCCTAGTTATACAAGTTTTAAGTTAAAAAGTTAACTTAGTTAGTTGTTATTAAAGGAAAACTAACTAGGAAACTTTAAATCTAACCAAATAAAATAAGAGGGGCCAAATGTGACAAGTCCTGAAAGTTTAAAAAATTTTTATTCATATCTGCTGCTGCCTCACGCAAATCCGGCCAAGAAAACAGAATTCCGGCCGCCGAATTTAATTCCGGCAAGGCCTTAAACCCTCCTTTACGCGTCCGTTTCAATCCTTTATCGTTCCAAACGTCTTCTCCATCAATAATTAACGCATTGCAATCATTTATTTGGGTTAATGACGGGTTTTTAAGGCGTTTAATCGTGGGTTTAATGATGAAACCGGCGAGCTTTAATAACTACCTTAAACGCGTTTTTTTTAAACGTGTATAAATACCTAGATGGTTGTAGATGGTTGCTGCACCATTACACATCAAAACCCACAACAAAATTCATACAAAATCGTGCAGAAAGACCATCCTTTTTGCGTTTTTTTGCGAGTTTTAAAAGCTTCAATTGTGAGCCGAAAAGAAGTTGTAAGTGTTTAATCTTGGTTGCTATGTTTTATTCGAGTGTTATAGGCTAAAACCCCCTTATTACAGACCACTATTATGAATGAATTGGATTTGGTAAGAATTAGGGTTCTTAGCTAGATGATTTGGGGAAGAAGACACGTTTTATTTTTAACATAAATACAATTCAGGATTTGATATGTTAACAAATGGCATAGGTGGACTAATGGTTAAGAGTGTTGGGTTATACCAAGGGGATCCGGGTTCGACCCCCCTTGGACCCATTTCTTTTTTTTTTTGGTTTTTTGTTTATAATTCTTTTCTTTAATTATATATATATATATTACATATAAACTTAGAATAATTGTAATAAATCCATTATTTATCCAAAAATCATGAAAATTTAAACATAACATCTTGACATTTAAAACAAGACTTCCACACTTTTATTTTTCGGAAAATGCATTAATCTTATATTTTTATTGAATTTAATCATTTTAATCATAATTAAATGATTAAAAATTCATTTTAAAAGATTTTAACCTCAAATTTTCTGGAGCTTTATTTCTATGAATAATAAACTGTAATAAAATATAAGTTCTTATAAAATGATTATTTTTGTTATTTTTTTTACTAATTTTAAATCATTAAAACATCATTTAATTTCATTAAAAATGTTTTAAATGCAAATAAATTAAAAGAAATTATGGAAATATTATTTTTAGTATTCTACATCATAAAATAATTATTTCTCATAATAATTTTGTTTTGGGATCATACCTTGTATTATTCATACTACTTATATTTAAATTAGATTTAATAATAAATTGTTTAATTAAATATAAATCATTAACTCTATTTCAAGGCTATTTTTCTATAAAATGGAATTTATATCTATATGTGAAATACATGAGAGTTTTAGTCATTTATTAAATTCATCGTAAATATATTTATTTCAAAAACTGTCGTTCAAATCATTACTAATAACTTCATCTTCCCTAATACAAGTCTAGCAAACCCTAATGTCTTAGATGATTGATTGTCTTAGACTTTTAAGTCATTTTCCTCATTTAGTATTTTTATATATAGGTTGAATTCTTCGGAATTTTTAAGCCTTACGACGAACATTCTCGGAATTTATACGTAGCGAAACTGTGAGTATATCTTTCCCCTTTTTCATGTTTTACCATTTTGGGGCTACTCATGTACATTATTATCAAATGATATTCTTATTCTTAATGCAATTCTCATGTGTGTTTGCTTTATGTGGAATTGTGTGTATAATTAGTCAAAATCATTAACCGTTCTGCGGCCTAGCATTTCAGTGAATAGTACTATGGTATACCCCCTTGAGACTCTGTAAAGAGGATCTTGGTCATTGTCTTGTTAATTCATTATTCAGTTGGTTATTCATGTGTTAGTCATTTTTCATCAAGGCTTGGTTTTGACCGATATCATTTATTTCATATTTGCAAACGGTATACAACACAGGAATTGCGAAAAGTTTAAATATTATATCTCTCAAATGGATGTACTCACCAATACATTATATGTGTTGACGAAATTATTTTTGTACATGTTTCAGGTGCTGTTTGATCAAGTTTTGCTTTACACGCTTAGGTTTTGGACCTAGTGCTTTAATAAAATTGAACTATATTCAATATGTTTTGTGTTTCTTTGAGACAAGTTGTATTTTGGTTTGAACAATGGATTATGTTTACTATTTAAAATTTACATTTTAGTCCATGTGCTATTGAACAATCGACACCTCGTGACACCTCGATGATTCCGCCATCGGTTGGGGTGTTACAGATTGGTATCAGAGCCATGGTTATAGGGAATTAGGTTATTAGTAAATGCTTTTGACCTAGACTATAACTAAGCTACCCATTATATGCTTTCTTTTATCCTCATATTTCTTTAGACAGATTTTTCTCCTTTTATTTCAAGAAAATCATATTCCACAAACGAAACGAAAACATCAAGTTAGGAGTGATATCCATATCTTGGTGAAATAGTTTCACTCCTTACATATTTTATTTATTTATCTTGGAATATTTTCCTTTCGAGATAGGAGACGTCCAAATCTCAAGGAATCTATCCCTCCAAAAGAAACTTAAATCACTAAGCTAGGAGTGATATCCTTAACTTAGTGACCCGTTTCACTCCAACGTATTTTAAAATTTTTTTGGAAGTATATCCTTGAGTTAAGAGTAAAATCCACACCTCAAAGATATATTTCCACATCTCGAGATCCGCTAAAGTTTTGGAAAATTATTTGTGACGGGGCACGTGCAATCTGGAAGGGTGAGCGCCTGTATTCTGGGTTTTCTGGCTAGGTTGGTAATTCGCATAAATCCCAATCAGACGAGGGACCCGTTTACCTACCTGGGAATTCTCGGGATGAGCATTCACTTATAGGCTAAAGTACGCCCCCACAAGTCACTAATAATATTTCAATTTCTTTGGTTAGTCACCAGTTTCATGAGAAACAATCCCAAAATACCTCATTTTATTCTTGATATTTCATTTGCTTTATCATGATTTGATTTTCATTATTAATCTATTGGAAATTTTCTATGTTGATTTCTAGGTTACTCTTTAATTATGCAATTTATCGTATGCTATGTGTTGAATCTCATAGGTGTTGCTTTATTTTTGTAGATGTCTGATCGCGAATCCCGCAAAAGAGCTTCTAAGCGTCAAGCTAAGTTGAAGTCTGATCAGCGTATCGCGACCATGCTCAATGACAAGCTGGAAACACTTGTTCCTAACATTATTAATGCTATTATTCCAAACCTTCACCCGAACGGTAGCTCCAATGGGAACTCTAACGGGAATGCGGGTGGAAATGGTGGCACTAGTGAGAATAAGTGCACATTCAAACATTTCAACTCTTGTCATCCCAACAAGTTTAATGGCACTGAGGGAGCCACTGGGTTACTTGAATGGTTCGAAAGTATGGAGAATACGTTCATTAATAGCGACTGTCCAGCCAACCTACGAGTTCGTCATGCCACGGGTGTTCTTCAAAAGAGAGCGCTCACTTGGTGGAATGGTGAAAAACATGCTCGCGGGACGGAAGCTGCTTTAGCTATGTCTTGGGATGATTTCAAAATTGCCATGACTACTGAGTTCTGTCCTCGTAGTGAGATGAAGAAGTTGGAGGATGAATTCTATCACCTCAAACAGGATAGTGGAAACAACGTTCCCTACAACAACCGTTATCATGAGCTGAGCTTACTGATTCCTCGTATGGTGACACCACTGCCCTTAGCCATTGAGAAGTATATTGAGGGATTACCACCCCAGATTCATGATACAGTTATGGGGAGTAAACCTGCTACTGTAGAGGATGCCATTCGTCTGGCAGCATCTCTTACCGACAAGCATGTCAAGGATGGTACCCTGACTCGTAAAGGTACTAAGCGACCCACTGAAACCTCTTCAACCCCTTCTACCACTGAACCTCTCAAGAGTACCTCTGCCTCTACCTCTACTTCTGGATCCAACAAGAAACGTAAGGGTAGGAGTCAAAATTATGCTGTTGTTGCACCTGTTAATCAAGTTCCTGTTGCTAACCCACCTGTCGCACCTCAAGCCCAGTCAACCCCAAAACCTTATACTGGCACGTATCCCAAATGTAATAAATGCAACTGGCATCACCCTACTGACCGACCTTGCTGGAAATGTAACTCTTGTGGTCGGATGGGTCATACTACCTCTCACTGCCGCAGTACCCAGAAAACCGGTCAACTCAGAGCTTGCTATGCTTGTGGTGATCCTAACCACATGCAAGATAAATGTCCTCACCTAACTGCTTTTATCCAGTCTCGCCAACAAACTCCAGCAGCCCCAGCAGTTCCAGCAATCCAGGCAGCTCCAGCTCGCGGCCGTGCTTTCAACATTAATGCTAGTCAAGCTCAGGCTGCCAATGATGTGGTCAACGGTACATTTCTTATTAACAATTTATATGCTTCAATTTTGTTTGATACCGGGGCGGATAAGAGTTTTGTCTCGTTAGAATTTGAACCCTTACTTGCTCGTGATCGTTCTCACCTTGCACATCCTTTTACCGTGGAAGTTGCTGATGGAAATCCTATTGTTATAAAATCTGTGATCCGAAATTGCACGTTGAATCTAAGTGACTATGATTTCTCTATTGACCTGGTACCCATGAAGTTGGGTAGTTTCGATGTCATAGTAGGCATGGACTGGCTTGCTAAACACCATGCTGAGGTTGTTTGCTTCGAGAAATATATTCGAATTCCGCTTCCATCTGGTGAATCTCTATCTGTTTATGGGGAAACGACATCGAAGGGTTTGAAACTTATGTCTTGCACTCAAGCTCAAAAATATCTTCGTAAGAAGTATATATCTTTCTTGGCTCATGTGGTGGAAAAGAAAGATAAGGGTAAGAGTATTCAAGATGTTCCAGTTGTGTGTGATTTTCCAGAGGTCTTTCCTGAGGATTTATCTGGTTTACCTCCTGTTCGTTCTGTTGATTTTCGTATTGATCTTGTTCCTGGTGCTACTCCCGTCGCTAAAGCTCCATATCGTCTTGCACCTTCGGAAATGCAAGAACTTGCTAGCCAACTTCAAGAATTAACTGACAAAGGTTTCATTCGTCCGAGTTCCTCGCCTTGGGGAGCTCCAGTATTGTTTGTTAAGAAGAAAGATGGGACTTTTCGTATGTGCATCGATTATCGTGAACTTAATAAGCTTACGATAAAGAATCGTTACCCTCTACCTCGCATCGATGACCTTTTTGATCAACTTCAGGGTGCAGTCTGTTTTTCGAAGATCGACCTTCGTTCTGGATATCATCAACTTCGTGTTCATGAGGATGACATTCCCAAAACCGCCTTTCGAACTCGTTACGGTCACTATGAGTTCATGGTTATGCCTTTCGGTCTAACCAATGCACCTGCGGTATTCATGGATCTTATGAATCGAGTTTGCAAACCTTTCTTGGACAAATTTGTAATAGTATTCATCGACGATATCCTCATTTATTCCAAATCCAGGACTACCCACGAACAGCATCTTCGCCAAATTTTAAGCCTTCTTCGCGATGAACAACTGTATGCCAAGTTCTCCAAATGTGAATTTTGGCTTAAGGAAGTTCAATTCCTTGGTCACGTAATAAACGACAAAGGAATACACGTAGACCCTGCTAAGATTGAAGCCATAAAAAGCTGGATTGTACCCACAACTCCCACTGAAGTTCGTTCGTTTCTTGGTCTTGCTGGTTACTACCGTCGTTTCATTGCCAACTTTTCAAAGATCGCGGTTCCACTTACTTCTTTGACTCACAAAGATAAACCTTTCATATGGGGATCCAGTCAGGAAGGAGCATTTCAAACTTTGAAACAAAAGCTTTGCGACGCTCCTGTTCTCTCTCTTCCTGATGGTGTTGACGATTTTGTGGTGTACTGTGATGCATCTCACCTAGGCCTTGGTTGTGTTCTCATGCAACGAGGCAAGGTCATCGCTTATGCATCACGACAATTGAAAACATCTGAGAAAAATTACACTACTCATGATCTTGAACTTGGAGCCGTTGTGTTCGCATTGAAAATTTGGAGACACTATCTGTATGGTACTAAATGTGTGGTCTTTACTGATCACAAAAGTCTTCAACATATTTTCAACCAAAAAGATCTAAATATGCGTCAACGTCGATGGGTTGAATTTCTAAATGATTATGATTGTGAGATTCGCTATCATCCTGGAAAAGCGAATGTTGTGGCTGATGCTCTTAGTCGCAAGGCATATACTCAACTTAACTGCATTCAGACTCATGATCTCAAACTTCGAATCTATGAAGCCCAACATGTTTCGGTTACTGAAGGCAATATGTACAACGAAATGTCATGTGGAGCTGAAAATCTTTTGGAGACGAAACATGGATTGCTTTATCTCTCCAATCGTTTATGGATTCCTGATCGTGATAATCTTAGAACCTTTATCATGGACGAGGCTCATAAGACTCGTTACTCCATTCACCCTGGTGCAGATAAGATGTATCAGGATCTGCGTCCCATGTATTGGTGGCCCGGTATGAAGAAGGATATAGCTCACTACGTGGCTAAATGCCTTACTTGTGCCAAGGTCAAAGCTGAGCATCAACGCCCATCTGGTTTGCTTGTACAACCAGAGATTCCTGTGTGGAAATGGGAGAACATTGCTATGGACTTCATTACTAAATTACCCCGCACTGCACGAGGTCATGATAGTATATGGGTCATTGTGGATCGTTTAACCAAATCTGCACACTTTTTACCCATACGTGAGACTTATTCAGCTGAGAAACTGGCTAATCTTTATATCGCCGAGATCATTAGTCGTCATGGAACTCCTTTGAGCATCATTTCTGATCGTGACAGCAAGTTCACTTCCCGTTTTTGGCAAACTCTTCACGACGCGTTGGGAACTAAACTAAATCTTAGCACAGCATACCATCCTCAGACAGATGGTCAAACGGAGCGTACTATTCAAACATTAGAAGATATGCTTCGGGCTTGTGTCATAGATTTTGGTGGTAATTGGGATTCACACTTGCCTTTGGTTGAGTTTTCGTATAATAACAGCTATCATGCCAGTATCCGTATGGCACCTTTTGAAGCTCTTTATGGTCGCAAATGTCGTTCTCCTGTGTGTTGGAGTGAGGTCGGTGATACTCTCATTACTGGTCCTGAACTTGTCCAGGAAACAACAGACAAAATTGCGGTTATTCGTGGATCCTTACTGGCAGCTCAGAGTAGACAGAAGAGTTACGCTGATCAAAGGCGTAAACCCTTGGAATTTCAAGTTGGTGACATGGTTCTTCTTAAAGTCTCACCTTGGAAGGGTGTTTTTCGGTTCGGGAAAAAGGGAAAGCTTGCTCCGAGATATGTAGGCCCATTTAAGATCTTGGAAAGAGTTGGAAAAGTGGCTTACAAGCTAGATCTTCCCGATGAACTCAGCAACGTTCACCCTACCTTCCATGTATCGAACTTGAAAAAGTGTTTGGCGGATGAGAATTTACATGTTCCACTGGAGGATATTCAGGTTGACGAAACGATGCGTTTCACGGAGAAACCCGTGGAAATTATGGATCGTGAAGTCAAGACTCTTAAGCGTAGCCGTATTCCTATTGTCAAGGTTCGTTGGGAGTCTAAACGGGGCCCAGAATTTACTTGGGAACGTGAAGACCAAATGAAGACGAAGTACCCTCATCTCTTTACAAGAACCTCCACTTGAAATAAATTTCGAGACGAAATTTTCTAAAGTAGGGGAGACTGTGACATCCGTCACCCTTGGCTTTTATCTAATTTACAATTTTAGTCCTTCTAATATTTCCTGTATTTGTGGTCGCTTTCAAATTTAATAAATGTGCAAAAATTTAAATTATATTAATTGCGTGTTCTTTTGGATCTCAATCTCGATTTAAGTTTAACGCGTATGTTGCAACGTGGTTCGGAAAAATATACGTATATCATAAAAATTCCTAGTTATACAAGTTTTAAGTTAAAAAGTTAACTTAGTTAGTTGTTATTAAAGGAAAACTAACTAGGAAACTTTAAATCTAACCAAATAAAATAAGAGGGGCCAAATGTGACAAGTCCTGAAAGTTTAAAAAAAAATTTTATTCATATCTGCTGCTGCCTCACGCAAATCCGGCCAAGAAAACAGAATTCCGGCCGCCGGATTTAATTCCGGCAAGGCCTTAAACCCTCCTTTACGCGTCCGTTTCAATCCTTTATCGTTCCAAACGTCTTCTCCATCAATAATTAACGCATTGCAATCATTTATTTGGGTTAATGACGGGTTTTTAAGGCGTTTAATCGTGGGTTTAATGATGAAACCGGCGAGCTTTAATAACTACCTTAAACGCGTTTTTTTTAAACGTGTATAAATACCTAGATGGTTGTAGATGGTTGCTGCACCATTACACATCAAAACCCACAACAAAATTCATACAAAATCGTGCAGAAAGACCATCCTTTTTGCGTTTTTTTGCGAGTTTTAAAAGCTTCAATTGTGAGCCGAAAAGAAGTTGTAAGTGTTTAATCTTGGTTGCTATGTTTTAGTCGAGTGTTATAGGCTAAAACCCCCTTATTACAGATCACTAATATGAATGAATTGGATTTGGTAAGAATTAGGGTTCTTAGCTAGATGATTTGGGGAAGAAGACACGTTTTATTTTTAACATAAATACAATTCAGGATTTGATATGTTAACAAATGGCATAGGTGGACTAATGGTTAAGAGTGTTGGGTTATACCAAGGGGATCCGGGTTCGACCCCCCTTGGACCCATTTCTTTTTTTTTGGTTTTTTGTTTATAATTCTTTTCTTTAATTATATATATATATATTACATATAAACTTAGAATAATTGTAATAAATCCATTATTTATCCAAAAATCATGAAAATTTAAACATAACATCTTGACATTTAAAATAAGACTTCCACACTTTTATTTTTCGGAAAATGCATTAATTTTATATTTTTATTGAATTTAATCATTTTAATCATAATTAAATGATTAAAAATTCATTTTAAAAGATTTTAACCTCAAATTTTCTGGAGCTTTATTTCTATGAATAATAAACTGTAATAAAATATAATTTCTTATAAAATGATTATTTTTGTTATTTTTTTACTAATTTTAAATCATTAAAACATCATTTAATTTCATTAAAAATGTTTTAAATGCAAATAAATTAAAAGAAATTATGGAAATATTATTTTTAGTATTCTACATCATAAAATAATTATTTCTCATAATAATTTTGTTTTGGGATCATACCTTGTATTATTCATACTACTTATATTTAAATTAGATTTAATAATAAATTGTTTAATTAAATATAAATCATTAACTCTATTTCAAGGCTATTTTTCTATAAAATGGAATTTATATCTATATGTGAAATACATGAGAGTTTTAGTCATTTATTAAATTCATCGTAAATATATTTATTTCAAAAACTGTCGTTCAAATCATTACTAATAACTTCATCTTCCCTAATACAAGTCTAGCAAACCCTAATGCCTTAGATGATTGATTGTCTTAGACTTTTAAGTCATTTTCCTCATTTAGTATTTTTATATATAGGTTGAATTCTTCGGAATTTTTAAGCCTTACGACGAACATTCTCGGAATTTATACGTAGCGAAACTGTGAGTATATCTTTCCCCTTTTTCATGTTTTACCATTTTGGGGCTACTCATGTACATTATTATCAAATGATATTCTTATTCTTAATGCAATTCTCATGTGTGTTTGCTTTATGTGAATTGTGTGTATAATTAGTCAAAATCATTAACCGTTCTGCGGCCTAGCATTTCAGTGAATAGTACTATGGTATACCCCCTTGAGACTCTGTAAAGAGGATCTTGGTCATTGTCTTGTTAATTCATTATTCAGTTGGTTATTCATGTGTTAGTCATTTTTCATCAAGGCTTGGTTTTGACCGATATCATTTATTTCATATTTGCAAACGGTATACAACACAGGAATTGCGAAAAGTTTAAATATTATATCTCTCAAATGGATGTACTCACCAATACATTATATGTGTTGACGAAATTATTTTTGTACATGTTTCAGGTGCTGTTTGATCAAGTTTTGCTTTACACGCTTAGGTTTTGGACCTAGTGCTTTAATAAAATTGAACTATATTCAATATGTTTTGTGTTTCTTTGAGACAAGTTGTATTTTGGTTTGAACAATGGATTATGTTTACTATTTAAAATTTACATTTTAGTCCATGTGCTATTGAACAATCGACACCTCGTGACACCTCGATGATTCCGCCATCGGTTGGGGTGTTACAGATTGGTATCAGAGCCATGGTTATAGGGAATTAGGTTATTAGTAAATGCTTTTGACCTAGACTATAACTAAGCTACCCATTATATGCTTTCTTTTATCCTCATATTTCTTTAGACAGATTTTTCTCCTTTTATTTCAAGAAAATCATATTCCACAAACGAAACGAAAACATCAAGTTAGGAGTGATATCCATATCTTGGTGAAATAGTTTCACTCCTTACATATTTTATTTATTTATCTTGGAATATTTTCCTTTCGAGATAGGAGACGTCCAAATCTCAAGGAATCTATCCCTCCAAAAGAAACTTAAATCACTAAGCTAGGAGTGATATCCTTAACTTAGTGACCCGTTTCACTCCAACGTATTTTAAAATTTTTTTGGAAGTATATCCTTGAGTTAGGAGTAAAATCCACACCTCAAAGATATATTTCCACATCTCGAGATCCGCTAAAGTTTTGGAAAATTATTTGTGACGGGGCACGTGCAATCTGGAAGGGTGAGCGCCTGTATTCTGGGTTTTCTGGCTAGGTTGGTAATTCGCATAAATCCCAATCAGACGAGGGACCCGTTTACCTACCTGGGAATTCTCGGGATGAGCATTCACTTATAGGCTAAAGTACGCCCCCACAAGTCACTAATAATATTTCAATTTCTTTGGTTAGTCACCAGTTTCATGAGAAACAATCCCAAAATACCTCATTTTATTCTTGATATTTCATTTGCTTTATCATGATTTGATTTTCATTATTAATCTATTGGAAATTTTCTATGTTGATTTCTAGGTTACTCTTTAATTATGCAATTTATCGTATGCTATGTGTTGAATCTCATAGGTGTTGCTTTATTTTTGTAGATGTCTGATCGCGAATCCCGCAAAAGAGCTTCTAAGCGTCAAGCTAAGTTGAAGTCTGATCAGCGTATCGCGACCATGCTCAATGACAAGCTGGAAACACTTGTTCCTAACATTATTAATGCTATTATTCCAAACCTTCACCCGAACGGTAGCTCGAATGGGAACTCTAACGGGAATGCGGGTGGAAATGGTGGCACTAGTGAGAATAAGTGCACATTCAAACATTTCAACTCTTGTCATCCCAACAAGTTTAATGGCACTGAGGGAGCCACTGGGTTACTTGAATGGTTCGAAAGTATGGAGAATACGTTCATTAATAGCGACTGTCCAGCCAACCTACGAGTTCGTCATGCCACGGGTGTTCTTCAAAAGAGAGCGCTCACTTGGTGGAATGGTGAAAAACATGCTCGCGGGACGGAAGCTGCTTTAGCTATGTCTTGGGATGATTTCAAAATTGCCATGACTACTGAGTTCTGTCCTCGTAGTGAGATGAAGAAGTTGGAGGATGAATTCTATCACCTCAAACAGGATAGTGGAAACAACGTTCCCTACAACAACCGTTATCATGAGCTGAGCTTACTGATTCCTCGTATGGTGACACCACTGCCCTTAGCCATTGAGAAGTATATTGAGGGATTACCACCCCAGATTCATGATACAGTTATGGGGAGTAAACCTGCTACTGTAGAGGATGCCATTCGTCTGGCAGCATCTCTTACCGACAAGCATGTCAAGGATGGTACCCTGACTCGTAAAGGTACTAAGCGACCCACTGAAACCTCTTCAACCCCTGCTACCACTGAACCTCTCAAGAGTACCTCTGCCTCTACCTCTACTTCTGGATCCAACAAGAAACGTAAGGGTAGGAGTCAAAATTATGCTGTTGTTGCACCTGTTAATCAAGTTCCTGTTGCTAACCCACCTGTCGCACCTCAAGCCCAGTCAACCCCAAAACCTTATACTGGCACGTATCCCAAATGTAATAAATGCAACTGGCATCACCCTACTGACCGACCTTGCTGGAAATGTAACTCTTGTGGTCGGATGGGTCATACTACCTCTCACTGCCGCAGTACCCAGAAAACCGGTCAACTCAGAGCTTGCTATGCTTGTGGTGATCCTAACCACATGCAAGATAAATGTCCTCACCTAACTGCTTTTATCCAGTCTCGCCAACAAACTCCAGCAGCCCCAGCAGTTCCAGCAATCCAGGCAGCTCCAGCTCGCGGCCGTGCTTTCAACATTAATGCTAGTCAAGCTCAGGCTGCCAATGATGTGGTCAACGGTACATTTCTTATTAACAATTTATATGCTTCAATTTTGTTTGATACCGGGGCGGATAAGAGTTTTGTCTCGTTAGAATTTGAACCCTTACTTGCTCGTGATCGTTCTCACCTTACACATCCTTTTACCGTGGAAGTTGCTGATGGAAATCCTATTGTTATAAAATCTGTGATCCGAAATTGCACGTTGAATCTAAATGACTATGATTTCTCTATTGACCTGGTACCCATGAAGTTGGGTAGTTTCGATGTCATAGTAGGCATGGACTGGCTTGCTAAACACCATGCCGAGGTTGTTTGCTTCGAGAAATATATTCGAATTCCGCTTCCATCTGGTGAATCTCTATCTGTTTATGGGGAAACGACATCGAAGGGTTTGAAACTTATGTCTTGCACTCAAGCTCAAAAATATCTTCGTAAGAAGTATATATCTTTCTTGGCTCATGTGGTGGAAAAGAAGATAAGGGTAAGAGTATTCAAGATGTTCCAGTTGTGTGTGATTTTCCAGAGGTTTTTCCTGAGGATTTATCTGGTTTACCTCCTGTTCGTTCTGTTGATTTTCGTATTGATCTTGTTCCTGGTGCTACTCCCGTCGCTAAAGCTCCATATCGTCTTGCACCTTCGGAAATGCAAGAACTTGCTAGCCAACTTCAAGAATTAACTGACAAAGGTTTCATTCGTCCGAGTTCCTCGCCTTGGGGAGCTCCAGTATTGTTTGTTAAGAAGAAAGATGGGACTTTTCGTATGTGCATCGATTATCGTGAACTTAATAAGCTTACGATAAAGAATCGTTACCCTCTACCTCGCATCGATGACCTTTTTGATCAACTTCAGGGTGCAGTCTGTTTTTCGAAGATCGACCTTCGTTCTGGATATCATCAACTTCGTGTTCATGAGGATGACATTCCCAAAACCGCCTTTCGAACTCGTTACGGTCACTATGAGTTCATGGTTATGCCTTTCGGTTAACCAATGCACCTGCGGTTTTCATGGATCTTATGAATCGAGTTTGCAAACCTTTCTTGGACAAATTTGTAATAGTATTCATCGACGATATCCTCATTTATTCCAAATCCAGGACTACCCACGAACAGCATCTTCGCCAAAGTTTTAAGCCTTCTTCGTGATGAGCAACTGTATGCCAAGTTCTCCAAATGTGAATTTTGGCTTAAGGAAGTTCAATTCCTTGGTCACGTAATAAACGACAAAGGAATACACGTAGACCCTGCTAAGATTGAAGCCATAAAAAGCTGGATTGTACCCACAACTCCCACTGAAGTTCGTTCGTTTCTTGGTCTTGCTGGTTACTACCGTCGTTTCATTGCCAACTTTTCAAAGATCGCGGTTCCACTTACTTCTTTGACTCACAAAGATAAACCTTTCATATGGGGATCCAGTCAGGAAGAAGCATTTCAAACTTTGAAACAAAAGCTTTGCGACGCTCCTGTTCTCTCTCTTCCTGATGGTGTTGACGATTTTGTGGTGTACTGTGATGCATCTCACCTAGGCCTTGGTTGTGTTCTCATGCAACGAGGCAAGGTCATCGCTTATGCATCACGACAATTGAAAACATCTGAGAAAAATTACACTACTCATGATCTTGAACTTGGAGCCGTTGTGTTCGCATTGAAAATTTGGAGACACTATCTGTATGGTACTAAATGTGTGGTCTTTACTGATCACAAAAGTCTTCAACATATTTTCAACCAAAAAGATCTAAATATGCGTCAACGTCGATGGGTTGAATTTCTAAATGATTATGATTGTGAGATTCGCTATCATCCTGGAAAAGCGAATGTTGTGGCTGATGCTCTTAGTCGCAAGGCATATACTCAACTTAACTGCATTCAGACTCATGATCTCAAACTTCGAATCTATGAAGCCCAACATGTTTCGGTTACTGAAGGCAATATGTACAACGAAATGTCATGTGGAGCTGAAAATCTTTTGGAGACGAAACATGGATTGCTTTATCTCTCCAATCGTTTATGGATTCCTGATCGTGATAATCTTAGAACCTTTATCATGGACGAGGCTCATAAGACTCGTTACTCCATTCACCCTGGTGCAGATAAGATGTATCAGGATCTGCGTCCCATGTATTGGTGGCCCGGTATGAAGAAGGATATAGCTCACTACGTGGCTAAATGCCTTACTTGTGCCAAGGTCAAAGCTGAGCATCAACGCCCATCTGGTTTGCTTGTACAACCAGAGATTCCTGTGTGGAAATGGGAGAACATTGCTATGGACTTCATTACTAAATTACCCCGCACTGCACGAGGTCATGATAGTATATGGGTCATTGTGGATCGTTTAACCAAATCTGCACACTTTTTACCCATTCGTGAGACTTATTCAGCTGAGAAACTGGCTAATCTTTATATCGCCGAGATCATTAGTCGTCATGGAACTCCTTTGAGCATCATTTCTGATCGTGACAGCAAGTTCACTTCCCGTTTTTGGCAAACTCTTCACGACGCGTTGGGAACTAAACTAAATCTTAGCACAGCATACCATCCTCAGACAGATGGTCAAACGGAGCGTACTATTCAAACATTAGAAGATATGCTTCGGGCTTGTGTCATAGATTTTGGTGGTAATTGGGATTCACACTTGCCTTTGGTTGAGTTTTCGTATAATAACAGCTATCATGCCAGTATCCGTATGGCACCTTTTGAAGCTCTTTATGGTCGCAAATGTCGTTCTCCTGTGTGTTGGAGTGAGGTCGGTGATACTCTCATTACTGGTCCTGAACTTGTCCAGGAAACAACAGACAAAATTGCGGTTATTCGTGGATCCTTACTGGCAGCTCAGAGTAGACAGAAGAGTTACGCTGATCAAAGGCGTAAACCCTTGGAATTTCAAGTTGGTGACATGGTTCTTCTTAAAGTCTCACCTTGGAAGGGTGTTTTTCGGTTCGGGAAAAAGGGAAAGCTTGCTCCGAGATATGTAGGCCCATTTAAGATCTTGGAAAGAGTTGGAAAAGTGGCTTACAAGCTAGATCTTCCCGATGAACTCAGCAACGTTCACCCTACCTTCCATGTATCGAACTTGAAAAAGTGTTTGGCGGATGAGAATTTACATGTTCCACTGGAGGATATTCAGGTTGACGAAACGATGCGTTTCACGGAGAAACCCGTGGAAATTATGGATCGTGAAGTCAAGACTCTTAAGCGTAGCCGTATTCCTATTGTCAAGGTTCGTTGGGAGTCTAAACGGGGCCCAGAATTTACTTGGGAACGTGAAGACCAAATGAAGACGAAGTACCCTCATCTCTTTACAAGAACCTCCACTTGAAATAAATTTCGAGACGAAATTTTCTAAAGTAGGGGAGACTGTGACATCCGTCACCCTTGGCTTTTATCTAATTTACAATTTTAGTCCTTCTAATATTTCCTGTATTTGTGGTCGCTTTCAAATTTAATAAATGTGCAAAAATTTAAATTATATTAATTGCGTGTTCTTTTGGATCTCAATCTCGATTTAAGTTTAACGCGTATGTTGCAACGTGGTTCGGAAAAATATACGTATATCATAAAAATTCCTAGTTATACAAGTTTTAAGTTAAAAAGTTAACTTAGTTAGTTGTTATTAAAGGAAAACTAACTAGGAAACTTTAAATCTAACCAAATAAAATAAGAGGGGCCAAATGTGACAAGTCCTGAAAGTTTAAAAAAAATTTTATTCATATCTGCTGCTGCCTCACGCAAATCCGGCCAAGAAAACAGAATTCCGGCCGCCGGATTTAATTCCGGCAAGGCCTTAAACCCTCCTTTACGCGTCCGTTTCAATCCTTTATCGTTCCAAACGTCTTCTCCATCAATAATTAACGCATTGCAATCATTTATTTGGGTTAATGACGGGTTTTTAAGGCGTTTAATCGTGGGTTTAATGATGAAACCGGCGAGCTTTAATAACTACCTTAAACGCGTTTTTTTTAAACGTGTATAAATACCTAGATGGTTGTAGATGGTTGCTGCACCATTACACATCAAAACCCACAACAAAATTCATACAAAATCGTGCAGAAAGACCATCCTTTTTGCGTTTTTTTGCGAGTTTTAAAAGCTTCAATTGTGAGCCGAAAAGAAGTTGTAAGTGTTTAATCTTGGTTGCTATGTTTTATTCGAGTGTTATAGGCTAAAACCCCCTTATTACAGACCACTATTATGAATGAATTGGATTTGGTAAGAATTAGGGTTCTTAGCTAGATGATTTGGGGAAGAAGACACGTTTTATTTTTAACATAAATACAATTCAGGATTTGATATGTTAACAAATGGCATAGGTGGACTAATGGTTAAGAGTGTTGGGTTATACCAAGGGGATCCGGGTTCGACCCCCCTTGGACCCATTTTTTTTTTTTGGTTTTTTGTTTATAATTCTTTTCTTTAATTATATATATATATATTACATATAAACTTAGAATAATTGTAATAAATCCATTATTTATCCAAAAATCATGAAAATTTAAACATAACATCTTGACATTTAAAACAAGACTTCCACACTTTTATTTTTCGGAAAATGCATTAATTTATATTTTTATTGAATTTAATCATTTTAATCATAATTAAATGATTAAAAATTCATTTTAAAAGATTTTAACCTCAAATTTTCTGGAGCTTTATTTCTATGAATAATAAACTGTAATAAAATATAAGTTCTTATAAAATGATTATTTTTGTTATTTTTTTTACTAATTTTAAATCATTAAAACATCATTTAATTTCATTAAAAATGTTTTAAATGCAAATAAATTAAAAGAAATTATGGAAATATTATTTTTAGTATTCTACATCATAAAATAATTATTTCTCATAATAATTTTGTTTTGGGATCATACCTTGTATTATTCATACTACTTATATTTAAATTAGATTTAATAATAAATTGTTTAATTAAATATAAATCATTAACTCTATTTCAAGGCTATTTTTCTATAAAATGGAATTTATATCTATATGTGAAATACATGAGAGTTTTAGTCATTTATTAAATTCATCGTAAATATATTTATTTCAAAAACTGTCGTTCAAATCATTACTAATAACTTCATCTTCCCTAATACAAGTCTAGCAAACCCTAATGTCTTAGATGATTGATTGTCTTAGACTTTTAAGTCATTTTCCTCATTTAGTATTTTTATATATAGGTTGAATTCTTCGGAATTTTTAAGCCTTACGACGAACATTCTCGGAATTTATACGTAGCGAAACTGTGAGTATATCTTTCCCCTTTTTCATGTTTTACCATTTTGGGGCTACTCATGTACATTATTATCAAATGATATTCTTATTCTTAATGCAATTCTCATGTGTGTTTGCTTTATGTGGAATTGTGTGTATAATTAGTCAAAATCATTAACCGTTCTGCGGCCTAGCATTTCAGTGAATAGTACTATGGTATACCCCCTTGAGACTCTGTAAAGAGGATCTTGGTCATTGTCTTGTTAATTCATTATTCAGTTGGTTATTCATGTGTTAGTCATTTTTCATCAAGGCTTGGTTTTGACCGATATCATTTATTTCATATTTGCAAACGGTATACAACACAGGAATTGCGAAAAGTTTAAATATTATATCTCTCAAATGGATGTACTCACCAATACATTATATGTGTTGACGAAATTATTTTTGTACATGTTTCAGGTGCTGTTTGATCAAGTTTTGCTTTACACGCTTAGGTTTTGGACCTAGTGCTTTAATAAAATTGAACTATATTCAATATGTTTTGTGTTTCTTTGAGACAAGTTGTATTTTGGTTTGAACAATGGATTATGTTTACTATTTAAAATTTACATTTTAGTCCATGTGCTATTGAACAATCGACACCTCGTGACACCTCGATGATTCCGCCATCGGTTGGGGTGTTACAGATTGGTATCAGAGCCATGGTTATAGGGAATTAGGTTATTAGTAAATGCTTTTGACCTAGACTATAACTAAGCTACCCATTATATGCTTTCTTTTATCCTCATATTTCTTTAGACAGATTTTTCTCCTTTTATTTCAAGAAAATCATATTCCACAAACGAAACGAAAACATCAAGTTAGGAGTGATATCCATATCTTGGTGAAATAGTTTCACTCCTTACATATTTTATTTATTTATCTTGGAATATTTTCCTTTCGAGATAGGAGACGTCCAAATCTCAAGGAATCTATCCCTCCAAAAGAAACTTAAATCACTAAGCTAGGAGTGATATCCTTAACTTAGTGACCCGTTTCACTCCAACGTATTTTAAAATTTTTTTGGAAGTATATCCTTGAGTTAAGAGTAAAATCCACACCTCAAAGATATATTTCCACATCTCGAGATCCGCTAAAGTTTTGGAAAATTATTTGTGACGGGGCACGTGCAATCTGGAAGGGTGAGCGCCTGTATTCTGGGTTTTCTGGCTAGGTTGGTAATTCGCATAAATCCCAATCAGACGAGGGACCCGTTTACCTACCTGGGAATTCTCGGGATGAGCATTCACTTATAGGCTAAAGTACGCCCCCACAAGTCACTAATAATATTTCAATTTCTTTGGTTAGTCACCAGTTTCATGAGAAACAATCCCAAAATACCTCATTTTATTCTTGATATTTCATTTGCTTTATCATGATTTGATTTTCATTATTAATCTATTGGAAATTTTCTATGTTGATTTCTAGGTTACTCTTTAATTATGCAATTTATCGTATGCTATGTGTTGAATCTCATAGGTGTTGCTTTATTTTTGTAGATGTCTGATCGCGAATCCCGCAAAAGAGCTTCTAAGCGTCAAGCTAAGTTGAAGTCTGATCAGCGTATCGCGACCATGCTCAATGACAAGCTGGAAACACTTGTTCCTAACATTATTAATGCTATTATTCCAAACCTTCACCCGAACGGTAGCTCCAATGGGAACTCTAACGGGAATGCGGGTGGAAATGGTGGCACTAGTGAGAATAAGTGCACATTCAAACATTTCAACTCTTGTCATCCCAACAAGTTTAATGGCACTGAGGGAGCCACTGGGTTACTTGAATGGTTCGAAAGTATGGAGAATACGTTCATTAATAGCGACTGTCCAGCCAACCTACGAGTTCGTCATGCCACGGGTGTTCTTCAAAAGAGAGCGCTCACTTGGTGGAATGGTGAAAAACATGCTCGCGGGACGGAAGCTGCTTTAGCTATGTCTTGGGATGATTTCAAAATTGCCATGACTACTGAGTTCTGTCCTCGTAGTGAGATGAAGAAGTTGGAGGATGAATTCTATCACCTCAAACAGGATAGTGGAAACAACGTTCCCTACAACAACCGTTATCATGAGCTGAGCTTACTGATTCCTCGTATGGTGACACCACTGCCCTTAGCCATTGAGAAGTATATTGAGGGATTACCACCCCAGATTCATGATACAGTTATGGGGAGTAAACCTGCTACTGTAGAGGATGCCATTCGTCTGGCAGCATCTCTTACCGACAAGCATGTCAAGGATGGTACCCTGACTCGTAAAGGTACTAAGCGACCCACTGAAACCTCTTCAACCCCTTCTACCACTGAACCTCTCAAGAGTACCTCTGCCTCTACCTCTACTTCTGGATTCATGGGTCTGATGTGGGTCTTATAGAGATGCTACTTGGACGGTACAGGTGTGTCATTATACCGATCGCAGTAGTCTCTAGTAGGCCTTCGATCAGGAGGATTCATTCTTTTGTATTCACTTTGGGGGAGGGCGGTTCCCCGGCATAGGATATCTGTTGATATCATCTTTCGTTCGTGGTTATCATTTTGTTTGTGTTCTGGGAAACGTTACTTGGGTTAGGTCGACACTCATTACTGTCGAAGAGTGAATCTCGGGGCGAGATTCCTTTCAACAGGGGGATGATGTGACGACCGGGAAAATTTTTCTTTTTATCGCTTCGTTCTCTTTGACTTCGGGAAATTTTCGGGACGAAAATTCTTTCAACAGGGGGATGATGTGACACCCGGCATGTTTGGGTCAACATTTTATAAACACATAGTCTACCTTAGCGAAAAACGTTTATTAAAACATACTTGGCGGGGTCGGTAGAGTCGGAACACAGTCCGTATTGTCCAGGGTTCAATGATCTGTAGGATCATTGGGAGTCATTTTGGGAATACACTAGTACCGGGTCCCGTTGTTGGTGAATTACATAAACAAATTAAGTGTATGCGTAGATTATTGTCGTATGGTGGATTATATGCTTAGTTGTGTTTAAATGATGTGTAGATAATCATCCGTGCTTAAATATGTTAAACATAGACTAAGGTTGCATGCTCGTATGTTAGGGTGCGTTAGAATGCGTTAAACACGACAAACTGGAAAACTAGACAAACATGGACCCTGGTTCGACCACTTCGAGTGGTCGAAGGAGGAAACTTGTTTGGTTCGACCCTTTGTAAATGGGCGAACCTGAGATATAGAATTGAAAGAATTCCCTTCGACCAGGACAGGGCTCATTCGACCCTGTGAAAGGGTCGAAGGAGAGTACATTCGCCCAGGTAAAAGGGGCGAATGTGAACATAGTATAAATACCACACTTTGTCATTTTTCACCATTTCACAAACCCTAAACGTCTCTAAACACTCTCTAGCATCTTTAAACATTGAGGAAGGAGTTTTTGCCCTTGTTTTCTATAATCTAACCTACAAACATCTTCTACACAAAGATCTAAGGTGTGTTCTTCATTCTAAATCATTTTTAAAGCATTTCAATTCGTTTTCATTAAACCCCAAGAGTCCAGATCTGATTCAAACATGTTTTCATGAATAAAAACCTTCCTAATATCTTTCTAAACAAAACCTATTCATAAACAATGAGTTTTCATACAAAATAACATGTGTTAATGGTGTTTTATGTGATGTTATGTATTGTTTGATGATTGATTGCTGTATAGATGTTATAACAATGATCTAGGACTGTTATTGATGACATTTTATGATTGAGATAGGTTACAATTGATTATTGATGATGTTATGTTCATTTTAGGGATTTTGGGTTAGATCTAGGGCTTGTTCATGATGATAGTGATAAGGATATGATTGGGGGTTTCTTGTTCATGATAATCTGAGTATATTAAGTTGATAATTGATTGATTTCATAAAGTTTCCTAATTGGGTAAAGATTGCATGCGTTTGATGTGACATCTCCATAATTTGCTATTTCGGGTAACTTGTAAAACGAACGGATTTCGGGATAAAATTGGTAGGGTTATGTAGGAATATGTTAATGATAGTTGACTGCTGTGATTGGTAATGTTTCGTGATGTTTTCGGACCATTTAGATGCGTTTTGGTGCGTTTTATAAAATGCTGATGAAAACGGGCGAACGTGGAATAAAATTGGTTCGAATGGGCGAACGTGGAACAAAAAAATTGGAAAAAACGGGCGAACGTGGAAAAACGGGCGAACGTGGGAAAAACGGGCGAACGTGGGAAAACGGGCGAACGTGGCTCAAACGGGCGAACGTGGAACAAAATGTGGGAAAAACGGGCGAACGTGGTTCAAACGGGCGAACGTGGAAATGGGAAAAACCACATTCGACCATCTGATGTCCGGAATGAGATTTTTGATGCAAACTAAGTGTTTTATGCTTGAAACTTATGTGTTAAACTTATGTGCATAACTAATTGATGTAATGGGTCACCAACGGGATGTCGGGTCGGTCTGGGATGTCCGGTTAACGTTTAAACACACTTTTTAACACACGTAGTCAAGATCTGGACAATCGGGGACTAGTTAGCCTTCGGGTTAATAGTCATCACACTTATGTAAACTCATTGATAGGTTGTCATTAGTTGGGATTATCATACACGTGTTGGAATTCTAGTTATCAGAAGACGCACTCTAAGGTGAGTTTCACGGCCCCTCTTTTATACTCTTTTCTCTCGGGGGAGAAGCATGCCACACGTTTTAGCAATGCAACGTTTATGATTCGAAAACGCAACTCTTATGAAACTTACCACTTTTGGAAACATAACGCTTTTGAAACACGACGCTTTTGAAACACAACACTTTTGAAACGCAACGCTTTTAGAAACATGACGCCTTTTGGGAATGTGACTCTTTTAAGAAACGTGACACGTTTGGCACTTGGCATATTTAAACATTGGCACTTGACACTTTTAAACATTGATGTTTGGCATTTGACACTTGACGCTTGGCACTTATTTACTATACGACGAAACCTAAGTCCCTATTGAAACCATGAATGTGCGGGGCACAACGGGGGAAATGTGGATAGATCTATCGGGTGTGACGAACCCCACCTGACGGCTGGGAGCCGGGCGGGTGCATATTGTCTCTACTTGACACTTGACACTTGACACATGGGCAGCAACTTGAGCAACGTTTGTCAGTAATGGTTTTAGCAACATAGTCGTAGTAGTAAGGGAACGTTTGTTATTTACTTGGAACTTTTGCACACTTGGCACTTTATGAGGAATTGCTTTACACATGAAAACGTTTACGAACTTAAAACCTGTGAACTCACCAGCATTATATGTTGACGTCTTTTTGGCATGTTTTCTCAGGTCGCTAAGGTAGCAGCATTGAGTATAGGCGCACGGAGTCTCACGGCGTCTAGGGATCATATGCATGTTTTGTTAAACATTTCAGACTTTGAGTTTTACTTTTAAGTTGTAATAATACATTTTGCTTCCGCTGTGTTAGAACGGTTTTTGAAACTCAATGGTAGTTTACGTTGTTTTCTTATCATATAGATGTCGTTTATTGTGACCGTTGACTTGGATCCTGGTGTGTCACGCGCCTCGCGGTAAAACCCCGCATGTGGAAATTTGAGGGTGTGACACTAGAGTCCTAGACTGCATCCTCTTGATCAACTGTTGGGCTTGCTCCCTTATTTTTTACACATTTTTTTTTTTTTTGCACCAACTTGAATTTGAACTCTCAATCGCTTTTATGAGGGGATTTTCTATCTACCACTCCACCACAAAAGTGGGGACTACATGTGGAGCACCTACATGTGGTGCATCACAACCACTTGGAATGAGTATGTTGTATGGTAAAGAAAGGCGAATGACATAACAATTAACATAAAGTAATTTACCAAGTTTAACACACCTAGAACACACAATTGCCATACTTAAGAGTTTGGTCACAAAATTGTAAGGGAAATTCATTTATAATACATAGCCACGTCGTGGCTAGAGAATTCCTTTCAAACTAAGTAACCATCCCATGTCCAATAAAACAGATGTACATCATATTAGCTGACTAAACGGTGACACAACTCATGTGATTCTCCTACCAAAATAAGTTTTAAGTTTCCATAACATATTCACACGGCCCAAATCAATCTAATATAGGCCAAGGCATTTATAGTTATGGAAACAAGGATCTGGCCTATAGCCATGTTGTCACTCCACGCCAATGATCGTTTTTTCTTATGTACAACCAAACCCGGGTGACACCCTAGTTTTTTTACGCCGACGCCCATAAAAATACTTGGCGCTAAAACACTAATGACCTGAAGTCTTGTCCCACCGGTAAACTTGTGAAATTTTGTTCTTCCACGTACAAAGAAGGTACTTATTCAAACCTCAATGGGATCTTTTCATTTTTTTTGGCATTTTTATTCTTAAAAGAAATAAAGAAAAGTACCCACCATAGGTAAGAAATGACAAGTTTCCATGAATATCTCTAAATTGGAAAGGTTGTAAGCCAATTTGTCAATATCATATGCTTATAGCATGTTAGGAATGTCAAATGTGATTATCCTAGACAAATGAATGCCACGATTATATTCTAAACATATTTTAAGATGTATGTCTCAACACCCACTTACAAAACCCAAGAACAAAACACTTGGATAATATTTAGTACGGAAGAATGGGAGCCAATATGGAATACACATGTGAGGGAATTAAAAAAAACATTTGGTTAGTTAATAGAATGAAATCGGTCATTACACAACTCTTCCATTCCCTCAAAATCAATTCATTTGCCCTTGTATTTTACTTTGTTCTAAATCAAAGTAATGACCTACTTTCTTTGGAGTTAAAATTTTTTTACTTTGTTAAAATGTCACGTTTAACTTTAACTAGGGATGAGCATATTGCATTAAATACTGAACCAAACCCGTAATGAACTAAGGGTGTTCGGTATCGGTACTCACATTTAGAGATTTTTAGTTTCGGTATCGGTACGGGATCGGTATGTTATTGATATTTTAAGGTAAAATGCCGATACAAACCGGTACCGTACCGAAACCGTACCGTACCGTATGTTTCCAGTATCGGTATTGGGTTTTGAGAGTTTTCGAGATCCGTATTTTCGAAATCGGTATCAATTGATACCGATACCGTCCCGAGCTCGTCCCTACCTTTCCTAATCCATTGAACACCAAACTTGAATTTAGTCAACTTTGCCCTTTAATTTGACAATTTAGTCACATGCCAACTTATATTATCTATTAAAATCATAAATAACTAGGGGATTGTCATCTATAATGCTAATTAACAACTCGGATAGGGTTAAAAACACAAATCTTTGATTACAATAAACCTAAAATACAATTTCCTATGAGTGTTAAGTTGATATTAATACCAAAAAAAAGTTAACAAAAAATGATGCTTAGGCAATCTGTTTTAAGAGGAAAAGTTTTGCCAATGTAGGTAACAAATGGTCCTACTTTTTTTTTTCTACTCCTATGGGGCTTTAATGGTGCTATGAGTCTATGAAAATGTGGTATTAACTTGAGATTAGGACTATATATGATAAGTTGTATATTTTGAAAAAAAAAAAAAAAACCTTTAAAAAGGCTCATGCCCTCAAGCACTGACGCAACTTAGTTAGGGCCGGCGGGGGCGGCCGACCCCCCGAATTTTCACGTAGAAGTCCCGATTTTATAGTATTCGTATAGAAAATTTTGGAAATATAGGGTTTCGACCCTCCGAAACTAGTGACTTCCGACCCCGGTGACTTCCGACCCCCGAACCTTCGGGTCAAGCTTCGCCACTGCCCGCAAGCCCTTGACCAACGCCCTCTCCACGCCCCTGTGTTGTGGCTTCGAGACCTTGGCCCGCGCCCCCATGGTCTACACAGCTTGAGCGTTAGGGGTTCCAAACCCCATAATGAATGGTCTTAGATTATCATTAAACATATTTATCCAAGTGTTTGTAGTTACAAATCTCTTAAAATTTAAAATTGATTTTGTTTATTCCGTCTAAAAATAAATTTATCAGTTGCAGAAATTATTCTTTCTGTGATAATATGAGATTTAATGGATTTGATTTCCTTAAAAATAATAAGAAAAATAGATAAAAAGATAAAATAAAAATAGAATGTAAAAATGACATATTGTACGGTACAAAACAATGATGCAGGGCTTGGAGGTAGAACTGGTGTCATCGGTTACGTTGGATTATTCCGGCAAACATATAAAACATAATAATAATAATCTTTATCAAATGAAACAACGGCGGTGACGGACTTAACTATATCAACCCCACAACACAACCAACCGCCTCTTTCACACTTTTAAACCCTTCATCACAAAGGTTAATTTCTTCTTCTTCTTATTATTCTCTGTAACCCAACTGTGTAATCTTCTCCTTTTAAAACCCACAGTGACTGTGCGTCCTAATTTTGGTGATATTCGACTGATATTTATAGTGGGTGTTTGTTATCTTCTTTGTTTCGTGAAAAAGATTGCAACTTTTATATTTTTATGATCAGAATTGATATGGGTTTTGATGGGATTGTTATATAATAAAAGAAAGATAACAAAGGTTGTGAGTGATGTAAATTTTGATGGTGTCAAAGAATTTGTATTCATTTGTTTGTGGAAACTGGAAATAGAACCGTTTGTAGGAGTGCAGTTAAGGTGTTCGATGATTTGCCACCTTGTGTTTATCTTGTATTTGTGTTTTCTGTATGCATATACCAACACTTAATGGTTATTGATACATGTTAAATGTGGGTTCTTTATTCATATAGGCTATTCAACAATTTCATTTTGTGGGTCCATGTCATAATATTATGTGGTTTTGAGGAGAAATAAAGACATGATGTGGGTCCAATATGAGTACAAGTTGAGAAATTGGAGGATGCTAGATAGTGTAAAAAGAATGGAAAATATGTAAATGAACATATATCTTTTTTTACTGGGAAGTTAGTTTCAGAGAAATTTAGGTAGTTGATGCTTCCGTAAACAGGCTAATGGCTCCAAACATTCGATCGTGGCATATTCATGTGTATATGAATTATGAAACAACCCCTTGGATTTATAGGAGTGTTAGTAGTCATGCTAGTCCTCATTTTGTTGATCATTTGCAACTCGTATTTTATGACAAGATTCACATAACATGTGAGTTGGCTGCGTGTTGCGAAACTAGTTTTCGTATGTCATCTTGCTCATGTTAAATTATAGTTTCTACGAAAGTTGGTTGGATATGGGATGAAGGCATGAAGCATGGCTATCAATGTCTGAATCTTTGTTTATTGATCTTGTATGTAAGTTAAGATGTAGATGACACCGTCCATCCAGTTTTAAAGTTGTGAATCCTGAATTAGTCTGGTCGAATTTTGTCTTTCTTGATTGTTTCTTGTGTTCTCTTGTGTTACTTGTCTACCTACTCCTCTTTCAGTAAACTCAACACAAGTTGACACCTACCCGAAATGCGTACAAGTTTGTAAAGTTGGTTTCTCTGCTCCACTCGAAGCTTATAAAGTATTAATCATTTAACTTACCCCTTAAAATTTTTAAAATATAAATTTTGTAAGGATATAGTATGACACTATGACCATTTGACTTCTATTGCAAGATAAAAGACAGAGATATCAGTGGATTATTAGATATGGCTTCTGAATCTGACAAATATTTCTTTTAATATACGCAGATACCTAATCTTATAACCTATTATAAGAAGAATGGCATCAGGGCAACTGAATGGTGTTCTATTTAAAGGATTAGCAACTGAAAGTGGTGAACGGGCCAAATCAAAGTTAAAAAGGTCTTCGCCAGAAAAACTGTCGATCCGAGCCCATAATTCATTTTTAGCAAAAAACCGTAAGAGGTTGAGATTTGCAGCAGATGATGTAGCAAATTATAGTCCAGTTTCATCAGATCATTCAAAGATGATGTCACATTCTTCAGTTATTCATAAGAGGAAACATGTTTCTTCCACAATCAAAGGCCGGATAAACTCAGATTGCCGTGTGCAGTCTTCTGAACCGGAAAACAGTATTGTCACAGAAGAAAATGACGCCTCAAACATGAGAGAAATATATCCGTGAGTTCTCACAGTTATGTTTTGTTTGCACATTATACTCTTGCATATGTTTTATGTTCTTTTTATATGCAAAATAAAGCATTAACGCAATCATATGCTTCTGTATTTTTTAATCATTTCAATCTGCTACAAAGCTTTTTTTTTTCTTTTTGGTAAAAGTGGTTACATTTTTTTTTTTTTCAGATATCAACAAATGGTTTCTAATCTCAAAGATATTTTGTGCATACTTTCATGATATTGTTTAGCGTGTCATTATGAAAAACTTCTCTTAATTTTGACCCTTTAAAAGTAATCAGCTAATTATTAATATGTATTAGTTTTAAGCTAATTTGCATTTTTTATTCACAGGGACTTGATGGGTGTTGGTTCAAACGAGGAAGCAAAAATGACTGACAAAACACGTTCTAAAAATATAAAAAAGGAGCTCATTGCATTGTCAATACCAGCACTTGCTGGCCAAGCAATTGAACCTATGGCCCAATTGATGGAGACAGCTTATATTGGTAGATTAGGTACGCTTGTTTTATCCAAATTATAGTTCATCACACCAAAGATGTCACTTGGTTTCACCTTTTTTAATTGTATGTAACATACTAGAAAAAAAATCCGTTGTATGTTACTAACCTTCTATAGCAGGTAAAAATGATGATGTGGCGCCTGTTTTTTTGATAACATGACTATGTGCCACGCCATCATTTTTTGTCTGCTATACAATGTTTAAAAACCTGAAAGAAAAACGCTTCTTCTCACACGCACCGTCGGAAATACGAAAGTAAGTTGCATTTTGGCATAATGAATACTTCTATATAATATATTTCATTTCATGTGTGATTCACAGGCCCTGTGCAGCTGGCTTCTGCTGGTGTCTCGATATCGATTTTCAACATTGTTTCTAAACTATTCAACATTCCTCTTCTTAGTGTTGCTACATCTTTTGTGGCTGAGGATATTGCAAAGAACTCCAGTAAGACAGTAATAAACATGATTATTTTTTTACTGACTTGAAAGTAAATTTTAACTCATCATATTAACTTTACCTTGTGGTAAAATGTCACAGGAGAAAATCCCGAGCAAGCAAATGGCAAAATAGAAAGACAGCAGTTGGCTTCTGTTTCAACGGCTTTACTTTTGGCTGTTGGAATTGGTCTATTTGAGGTTTGGCCTTGTACTTTGGGTCAGGAACGTTTCTTAATTTGATGGGTATATCATTGGTAAGGTTTAAATCAAGTACACCCTTTGTTTATGAGTTCAATTTTAACTTTTGTGGTCTTACTGATCTGATTTATCGCAGACTTCTTCCATGCACGGTCCAGCTCAGCAGTTTCTTTCTCTTAGAGCCCTTGGTGCACCTGCAGTTGTTGTATCATTGGCTCTTCAAGGCATATTTCGTGGTTTTAAGGATACAAAAACACCTGTAGTATGTCTAGGCAAGTACTGATCTTTTATAATTGGTGATTATTTAATTATACAAGTTTTTTTTTTCTAATAAGTTTTCTCTTGTTAAACGTTTTTCTTGTTGTGCAGGCATTGGTAATTGTTTAGCTATATTTTTGTTTCCTCTGCTTATGTATTACTTCAAATTAGGTGTGAGTGGAGCTGCTATTTCTACTGTTATCTCACAGTATGTGCTCGTTTACGACATTTTTATGTGAAAATTGTTCTTTGCAACCACCACATTTTTAATGATTATTTGTATATTCGTACAATTTTTTATAATGTTGTTTCAGATATATTGTCACTTTTATAATGTTATGGCACCTTAATAAACGAGCTATAATACTTCCTCCAAGGCCTGGAGCACTACAATTTGGTGGCTATATGAAATCTGGTGAGTAGCACGCGGCCATATCATCTTAAAAGCATATGGAGTATTTATTTTTTATGTTATTTGTGTACTAACTATTTTTACCCGATTAGGTGGTTTTCTTATCGGAAGAACACTTGCAGTACTTACAACAACAACCTTAGCAACCTCAATGGCTGCTCGCCAAGGTCCTATAGCTATGGCTGCTCACCAAATATGTCTGCAAGTTTGGTTGGCTGTTTCACTTATAACAGATGCGCTCGCGGCATCTGGTCAGGTACAAAATTACGCTAATGTCCTTGTTTTGGTCAAACTCCATTTTTGTTGCAATAGGTTACGGTTTTTAGCTTAAGTATGTGTTGACTTTAGTTATGTTTTGTTTAAGGCGATGATTGCTAGTTCAGTTTCAGAAGGGGATTATAAATCTGTGAAGGATATCACATACTTTGTTTTAAAGGTAATTATACTAACGTTTTAGAAAGGTTCTTTTTTGACCAAAATCAATGTATGATTATTTACATGTTTGGCAGATTGGTTTTGTGATGGGTGTTACTCTGGCTGCAATATTAGGCTTATCGTTTGGCTCTCTATCCACACTGTTTACCAAGGACATTGAAGTATTGAGTATTGCTAGAACCGGAGTTTTGGTAAAATGTCTAAATACCCTTGTTTAATTTTATATTCGTTTCATTTCATTGACCATTTTTTTTAATGGTGTGACAAAAGTTCGTGAGTGCAAGTCAGCCATTGAATGCTTTGGCTTTTATCGTGGATGGTTTGCATTATGGAGTTTCAGATTTCCCTTATGCAGCTTATTCCATGGTACACCTTTTATATTATTCTCTTAAATTATTTAATGATATCAGTTTACTTGAATATTACTTGCACCGTTTCTTAATGTTTATGAAATAAAATGTAGATGCTTGTGGGGGTTATATCATCTGCGTTTCTTTTATATGCTCCTTCGGCTTTCGGTCTTTATGGGGTTTGGTCGGGTTTGACTATGTTTATGGGATTGCGAATGGTGGCAGGGTTTATCAGGTAAGTACAAGTAGTTTCCTTTTTTAACTTATCTATGAAAGCGTAAGGTATGACTTTACTGCGTTTCAATAATAGTAATTGTTGACCAACTTTTTGCCTGTAATTTTTTTTGTAGATTGTCAACCAAGAACGGTCCCTGGTGGTTTTTACATCAGGATTTGAATAAAGCTAAGGTCTCGCCTGTTGGATGAAACTCGGATCTGATTACACAACACAGTATTGACTGCTGATACACATGCTGACTGTAAGTTCATTCTTTTGGTGTCTTTATCCAACTCTGAGGTGATATTTTCATTTGGGTCGGGTTTCCTTTGAAATGCATACCCATATATATGCATATTTGACTTTAAAAAGTCAGTATGGGGTGATTTGGGTTGGTGATGATTATGCTGAAGAAAACATTTGTGTGTGTTTAAATTTGTAGGTTCTTTCTGGTTGCGTCTTACTTGGCTGGAATTGGATTGAAGTATTTGGATGGGTACAAATCTCTGCTCGCGCATGAACGACACATTTAGCATCTGATTATAGTTATTGTAGATAAGCCTACTGCCTACTTTGGATGTTAATACGGTTGTAGATAAACCTGCTTTTGATATTTCATACGAAAATTTCTTATGGTTTAATAAACTCGGCTTTCATATGAGAATGCTAAAAGTGACAATTAAACCTGTAAAACCTAGTTCTAAAATTTTGATACTTCATCCAACTTGTAAAAATATTTCATGGAGACTTGACTCGTAATAAAGCTTTTATCCACGATGAAGTTGATAAAAACTAGTTGTCCAACCGAATGAGTTAATGAGTAATGTGTAAACAAGTCCAGTCGCTCTTGAGCCTACTAGGGATCGGCTAGCTAAAAGAGACCCGAGTCAAGCCTAATTGACATTGACCCTATATCAGAGAGCGGAGATTATTTGATAAATGGGCTCAAGCCTTTTGAGATTCACATGTCATGCGTGACTAGGTTTGCGAGACTAAACTCTTAGCCGACCATATTAGTTATTATGTTATTGGTTTATTAGACTATGGGGTATGGCCTCCTTCACTTTTTCCTTCTCCTTCTCCACATCAGCGCCATATCTTATACAATAACAAAATATAAGATATGAAATACAATAACAAAATTAACAAAAAAAAAATAACAAAATATAACAAAAAAATACAATAAGAAATTTAAAAAGTATAAGAAATAAAATATACCCTCACGATCTCTGTTTAATGCGGCGCGCCTTGTTCTTGGTTCCGAAGTTGTTTCATCGTCACTACTGTCGTTTACAAACTCCAACATAATTTTTGCCGTTTCAACCATCGCGCTCGCGAAAAAATTGACAACGTTTGCCTCTTCTGACGAAGAACTCATGCTTGTATAAAATTATAGAGTGTGAAAAGGCTTAAAATTGTTATGTGGTTTTATAAAAATTAGAGTGTAAAGTTTATAAAATATGTGGTTTGTTGTGTGGAATAGGATTGAATTGGTGGTATTGTCGTATGAAGTTTGAAAGGTTAATATATATATATATATATATATATATATATAAAACGTTTTTTTTAAACGGTCGAACACATTAAAAAAGGTCCCAACGGCTACTTTCCAACGTTCAAGTTTTTGGGGAATTGGGACGGGGAGGACGGGACAATGTCCCCGAGCATGCCGAAGTGAGGTCGAGGGGGGGGGGGGGGGTGTTTCCCTTCGGGAAAGTTGTCACCTCACCTTCCCCTTCCTCTTTCCCGAACCACACCCTCCAGTCTTATAGAATGAATATTGTATAGGATTGATTGTGTATATCCTTTCCTTAAATATAGCTAGGGTTAGCTTGTAATGTGCTTCAGGCCCGGATCTTGGGCTGGGCGGCCCGGGCGACGGCCCAAGGCCCAAATATCTAGAGGGCCCAGAATTTATTTTTTCTAACGTTTATTATATATTAAATAATCCACTAGAAAAACATGTTGAAGAACTTGCTCTAGTGGTTATCCGTCTTCCCCTTTAATGAATTGGCAGCTGGTTCGAATCTTGTAGTTGGATTTTTTTTTTTTTTTTTAAGGTTTTCACCACTGCAATATGGTTAAGTATATATGCATCATTAATTCCTACAAAAATAACAAGTTGGTTGGTCAATATTTTTGCAACTATACTAATTTAGCTAGTGGGTTCGATTCCCAGTTTCCCACCTCTTACAAACTAACTCTTTTTTTATTATAAACCTAACCATTTACTTATGGAACTATATAATTATATGTGATTTTTATTTTTTTAAATTATTTAAAAGATTATATAGAAGACTTTTCATGGATATATAAAAAGGATTCATAATCAAACAAGTTGTAATCTAGAAATTCTAATATCTGAGAACATAAACACTTTATTCTCATTTCAAAAAGCGTCGTTTGCGTGTTTCTTAACGCTAACTTTTTACAATGACATAAATTTTTCTTGATTCCCGAATACTCGAATACACCGCCCATGGTTTTTTATCTACGTTTATTTTTTACAAATTTGTCGTATTGTGGTTTTTTATATATAATTGACGAGTTTATATTATAGGGAGAGGGCCCCGTTTTTTGGTCTCGCCCGAGGCCCAAAAGTTTTTTTACCATTTTCGGAGACGGCTCTGATGTGCTCCCTTTGTTTTCAATAACATAGTCTATGCGCAAACCCGTGAATCAAGGTAAATCCCGAGAACTGTTGTCATGCCAATACTATGCACAATGGTAAATTAGAATTGTTGAAATATTGATTTAAGTAACTATTGTTATACTTATTAATGAATAAGACATCCGAAAACATGTAACTAACAAAACTGACCGGTTGAAAAATCTCTAGTTAGAAAGATAAAGCTGACCCAAACCTATACCTTAACTAAAAAAGCAGTGAGCTTTAACTGCATAATTTCACTTGAGCAAAGGTTTTTTAAAATGTGAACAAACACACTATTTATAAGTGTAGGTCTTTTTTTAAAGGGTTCTACGATTCATACACCTTATGACATCACATTTAGGGTGTGTGACATCATATTCTGTGGTATGTGATAACCTTCTATTGGTGTGTGATGTAGGCTAGGGTGTATCATTTCTAATCAAAGGGTGTATGGTTCCTAAATACCTTTGTTAAATTATTGGTTAACTTTATTTGGATTTTATTGAGACTACAACAAACAACTGAAACAAATAAAAAAGTTATAATAGTATTCTCTTTATGTTATGTATATTTTAAATAATACTAATCTAGAACATTTTGTTCAAAGTATTTGTTCCGTGACATTTTTTGAAAGATAACATGTCACGAGAAAATCATACGGATGAAAATCCAACCCTCGATTTCGAAAGTGTGTGTTTTAGTTAAAATTAATGACTTCAATTAAAGCTTTACCCAAATGTGATGCTTAGTAATGGCGGTGTTTGGTAGACACCGGATCATATTCATGAATTTGAAGGTAGTTTGAATATGAACCTTTAAAGAGTATGAGTTTAATGAATGAAGATTTATATTTCCAAAACATGTATGTGATTTATTACACGGTTCATACGTACATGCATACATTTAGTGATGATAGCAATAGTTTATACATACTAGCAGAAGCCTACGCGTTGCGGCGGTGCTGTACAATGTTTGGATGTTGCGTTTGGTCAAATTTATGAGTTTCGACCCGATTCGACTGAAAATTCAAATTGAATTATATATAACTTGAATTTCTTTTATAAAAGTACATATATATAATTTTGTTTATTTAGCTCGATTCGAATTCAAATATAAATCAAATTGTAATTTAAATAACCTGAATAACCCGAAAACATTCACGCTAAACATCCATATTCCACTTATTACTTTTACCTGTTATATTATAGAGATTCAAACCAACTTATAACTGGATCAAATTTATCCTCTATTATTGATTAAAAAAGAACATTACGTTGTTACCCGAAAGCATGATGGGTAATTTATTGTAGATAAGACATACAAAATATAGGGGGTTAAAATTGTGAATGGTGTAATATTATATAAACTAATTTTTGTTTCTTGTTTTTACCTTTTTTTTAACCTTCAACTATTAATCATTAATTTCTTGTTTTTGTTGTCATTAGTTAATAGAAACTAATAGTTGTATTAAATGTGTCTTATTATTCTAATGAAATTACAATTTTATCCTTATGCATAAACATGAAATGACAACTTTACCCATTCAACACCCACTATATAGTAGTATAGATATAGATATAGATAATGGTGATATGTTAACTAATAGTCTATATTATTATTATTATTATTATTATTATTATTATTATTATTATTATTATTATTATTATTATTATTATTACTATTATATAATGCATTCTAGACGGGCAAAAGGACAAGACCAAGGAGTTTAGAAGACTACCGATTAGAAGAGCCGAGGGTTTAGAAGACTACCGATTAGAAGAGTCGAGCCTCTAAAGGTTAGTGTAATAAATAAGGGGTTGAAAAAGGTACGAAAGAGTTCGTAGTCTTTTTGAGTGAAAGTGTATGTGAATATCAGATGCCAACAAAAGGAGAAGGAGCTCCTCCTTTTGTAGTACCTTGACATCACACTTTCTCAGCCCATCCTCTACCCTAGATGGGGCCCGACCCAGGTAGAGGTGTCTCCAAGATTTCGGCCCAAGTCCTTAAGCCCAATTGGTGCAAGTGGGTTTTGGTAAAAAGGAGAAAATGTAGTGCAAGGGGGGATGTTACCTGTGACACCCCAGGAAAATCCCACATTGGCCGTGGCCAGGAGAGATCCTTGGTTCATAAGTAATATTCTGCCTCTTAAATCACCAACGCGTTTTGGGGCTTAATGTTATTGGATGAGAGGAGAACTCCACAGTTAAGCGTGCTCAGCTGGGAGAAATTTCAGGATGGGTGACCTCCTGGGAAGTCTCCACTGGGCAACCAAAAACAAATCCGTGAGCTCTGGATGGGCAAAGCGGACAATATTGGTGATGAGAGGGGCGGGGTGTTACAGATGGTATCAGAGCCACTCCTGTGCCGTTCGGGATGGTGGGTGCACACCTCATCAGGGACGATGAGACTCTAACAGGGGGTGAATGTGACACCCCAGGAACACATCTCATCAGGGACGATGAGACTCTAACAGGGGGTGAATGTGACACCCCAGGAAAATCCCACATTGGCCGTGGCCAGGAGAGATCCTTGGTTCATAAGTAATATTCTGCCTCTTAAATCACCAACGCGTTTTGGGGCTTAATGTTATTGGATGAGAGGAGAACTCCACAGTTAAGCGTGCTCAGCTGGGAGAAATTTCAGGATGGGTGACCTCCTGGGAAGTCTCCACTGGGCAACCAAAAACAAATCCGTGAGCTCTGGATGGGCAAAGCGGACAATATTGGTGATGAGAGGGGCGGGGTGTTAACAATGATCAAGCCGCCTGTTTAGATTATAGCGCTATAGGTCTGACAAACCCATCCCCCGCATAGACTCAGGGATGATCGATAACAGTAATAACATTTAACTAACTTGCGAGTTAGTCATCAGTCGACACAAGGTTTGGTTGTACAAAGACGCATTGTTACATGTTGGTATCATACTCTATCATCATACAACCCTGAGTGTTGTACAAATTATTGTTATCAATTATTTTTCCAAAAACCTATGTATTCTCACCAACAATTGTTGACCCAAAATATTTTCAACTTAACATGTTTCAGGTTCTACTTGCTTGAAGATTTGAGTTAATGCTTGAAGATGTGTGCATAGTATTATTCATTTTGATGTACGAATTCTTGTAGAACAATTGTATGTAATTTATTTAAATCATATAATGAAATTTATTATTCACCATGAGCTACTGAACAATCATCACTACGTGACATCCCGATGTTTCCGCCATCGGTTGGGGTGTTACATTACCATCCTGACGATAGTACGCGTGGCGCCCGCTGAGTGGACGCTGGTGGGCGGCGGACACGTGGCGTCCGCCTATTGGTAGACTGAGGACGGTGGGTAATCATCCCTTTTCTTGAAACTCGAGACTGGTTGAGAAAGTCTGTTGTCAGAAAGATATCTTGGCTGAGAGTCTGCCACGTCATCGTCCTTTCTGTATGTCAGACTGGGAGCAGTTTCTGATTGGAGAGGAACTCTGACGGGCAGGGGTGTAAGTCCCAAGGCTGGCCCAAAAGGCATCTTCTAGTCGTGTTAAAGAAGCTTCATCTGGCTTGCTGGGAAAGCTTTGAAGCGTATTGGGTCCGCGACGTAAACTAGTATTTTTTAATTAATACTCCTGCTTGCTGTTATCCTAACTCCTCACATTACATGTTCACAGAATCCTATCTCTTTCTGCCAAGGCTTCAAAGTTCCCTTGAAGAGATCAGCCCACTCCCAATGCTCACCCGCGAAACCCGTACCTTGTGTGTACCCCTTACTAATTCACCCCTTTATCTCTTGTTATTTGGTTACTAACCAGTCACAACATTACAGACTGCTATATGATATGGTTAGTCATGTTAAATTTCTTGAATCCCGGTTTCCTTTCCAACACGAAATCTTGATAGTTTGACCGAGAACTCGCAATGTTTTTACAGGCTCGTAGTTTTCTTTGTGAAACATTGGTATATGATATGGTTTTGGAGGGTGCTATGAAGCCCCAAAATTTCCATCAAAGAAATTTATCATTGACCGGCAAATGGAAATGGTTACTTTCCGAGTTCGCATCCTATTATGGGGTCTCTAAGGCTTACACCAACCTAAGGTTAGATAATGTATAACATTTATTAATCTTATCTTAGTGGTAGCACGACGGGCATGTTAGGTAACGGGTCATAACCGATTAGGCCCACCTTGATAAGTTTTGATTTTTTTTCCAACACAACATAACAGACTTTTACTGAATGATGTACCAAATTCCTAACATTGTAAACGTTTGAATGTTTTTAGGTATCTCTCACACTTAATGGATGTTGCGACCCCAACAACTGATTGTATCTCATTTGTGTATGGCTTGTTACTACCGGTTATGGAGGAACATAGAAAAAACACTCTTAGTCGTCTAGAGGTGTACACCTGTGTTTTCAAAAATTGTTGTTTTTTTTCAAGGTGTGTCGTACTTCTCTAGCCCATGTAAGAGAAATAACGACAATATATAAAAATTCCTTTTTTTTTTCTTTTTGCAATTTTATCAGCCTACCAGCTCTTTCGTCAGCAATATACATTGCTGACCTCTTGAGAAGAGTTGGAGCCTTTCTTGCCGCTTGCCCTCCAATCGCTCCTTCATCTCATGTTACTGATGTTGTGATTGCAACTGCAGATGTAGTAAAGGATATTGCCAAGTGGAATATAAAGCAACTTTAACAGTTGTTTGACTTGTCGTGTATTAACCAACCTAGCACGAAAGTAATGTTTCAAAGTTGTCTTTAGGCTGTGATTGTTGGAAAATACTTAACTAATTATGCGCCCAGAACTATGTTTTGATGTTTGAAAATCAAGTATGGCGTTTCACTTCTGATAAATCTCAAGAATTCTTGAATGCTTTGCATGTGAGTTCCTTTATCTTCTCATTAGAGATTACCATTTACTTGAACAGTCTCAAATAATGGAATAGATTCTTTTAAGATTATAGGCATGAGGCGATGGTACCTCTCTTTGTAACAATCTTAGAAGTTAGAAGCACATCATCTTCTGGACATGGTCTTTTTTTTTTTTTTTTGAAAGGCGAAGAGAATTGTATTCATACCCAAAAACATCACATACTAGCGAGTGGCTAGATAACAGCACCCACGAAACTTCCAACCCCGGCATAATATTACATCAACTATACATAAACATAAAAAACCAAGACATCAGTTATCCCCAAGTATGCTCCATTTACGCAATTGCTCCCACGTAAGATATCCCCGACCGATTACTCACCCAAGCAAAAATCTCGTCAGCATTCGCCCTTTTGTCGCAAGCATCTTTTTTTTTTGCTTCCATTCAAACCGAAATACTTGTGGACAGTCATGAGATCCTTAATGGAAAAAGAAAAGATCAATGGGATTTTACACCAAGTGCTAACCTTTTGCTACCGTATCACCGCAGCGATTAAACAAGAAGTCCTTCCAAGGTCGAAAGTCTATCTTGTAGCGTTTAAACAGCGATTAAATAAATGGTCACGTCTCCATACCCTCGGCGCATAATGGACAATCAGTAGCCCCATGACCAATGTTCCTTCGTCGAAGACTTTCCTAGGTCGAAGTCTATCTTGTTCCAGTCGCCACCCAAAGATATTTACTCTGGAGGGGCCCACCCCAACGTCCGAATTTGTGTACATCACAAATGGGCAAGACCAAAACAAAAACCACTCCCACATCAACCCGTCCGCTTCCACCCTCGTCTGCTCGTTTGAGGTAAGCTTCAGACGAATTTTGGCCTTTATTGATGCAGGGGCTCTGACCACGACTGTGACCCGATCTGTGTTTCTCATGAACGGGAAAATATTTTATAAGTTAGGAAGAAATAATATTATAATAAACACTAAAATATGTATTAATGAAGCAAGGTCCAAAAATAGGTGAAAATCTTGATGTAACCAAACAAAGAATAGAGAGTAACTAAGCTATATGTAACCAAGCAAAGAATAGAGAGTAGCTAACCAAACAAGACTACAAACTACTAATTAATATCATGTTCTTGTTTAATATATGCTATGAAGATCTTCAATCACTTTCAACAACTTGTCCTCGTTTAGTGGTTGAAAACATGAGTATCAATTCCCTTTACGAACTTGCCTAATTCTACGCCTTCTACGTGAGCGGTAACCCCTATGATGGGGGTGTGAACACCAAAATCTTTCTCCATTAGTCTTATTCGCCTCGTTGCTTCACAACCATCCATCACGGGCATCTACAAAACCATAAGCTTATCATATCTAATACATCCATATATTACAAAATCTTTAAGCAAAATACAAAGTTATGTAACGGGTTAATAGTGTCGTGTCAAAACAAGTCCCTTTTCAGTAAATTGGTAGAGTTGGGTTGACCCTAAACACTTTTTTAAAAATTTTTAATTTTATTGTAGGATGTTGCACTTAAAAAACATAAAATGTTACCTTGCAATCCATTAAGATATAGTCATATGGTAGAATATGTGAAGCTCCAAGATTTTTTTGATCAATCAACCCTTTCGAGACAAAAGTCAACACTTCTTTCCCATTCGAACACATGTCGAATATCACACCATTCTTCCAAAAGATCCTCTTGGCAGTCATCTGTTGTATAAGGTTATCTTCTACCAGCAGAATTTTCTTCCCTCTTAGTAGGCTCCCGTTTTCTAAAACCCTAGTGATTTCTTGTACTTCCACTTGTCTTACGAGCGTCTGCGAGTTACTGTGTGGAGGCGCGCATGGTAATTTATCGCTAAAATTTGGTAAAAGATCGAGCAACGAGTCTAACTGAGACCCATGAAGCGGCATTGGTGTGATGACATCCGACTGTGGGAGTTGCTTCGCATCCAATCCATGGGCTTGCACAACCATACTGGAGTTGTGATCTTTTCGTTTGAGACTACATAAGGGGGAGTTTGACCCTGAGGACATGTTGACCTTTTCTTCATCACTAATGCCATGTAGATCAGATCTTATAACCTTAAACACAACATGGAACCTGAAACATGTCCCCCTTTCTCCAGCTTCTTTGTCTACTATGCTTATCTCTCCACCCATCAATTGTACCTGCATAAATTTCTTAAAATTTAAATCTTTTTGGCACTAAAAACTATATAAAGATAAAATTAAGGGTGTGAATTTATAGCACGACATGAACCTAACACAAACATTTTAGCTAAATAGGTCATGTTCATGTCAACCTTGTGGGTTTCCGTTCACAGGTTGACCAGTTTAACCCTCTTTTGTTTTATATAATAACTTAAACTATTGGGGTATTTTTAAGTCAAGATTAAAAAATAATATGATAGAGTTGAAATTTATTTACTTCTAAAAACTAATATATATGATATATATGCAACTTAGAATTTTTAAGTATTAACATGTAAAAAATAGTAAATAATATTATTTTTGGTTAACCAGACTGTGTTTATGTCAAACCCATGTATACAAGTACCGTGTTCAGGTTCATGTGTGTCACATGATTTTCAGATTAGTTTTATTTTTAAGCTACGAACACGACCCATTTAGCATCCATAAACGTGACACGAGACAAACTCCATGCAGTTACGATCACGTTCAACTTCATTACCTGCTTCAATGTCACCACACTTGTCATTATTTCTAAAAAAACAAACACGATCGTCATCTTCGATATCGACCGTGATCCGAAACAGCTATCGAGCTGAAGTTGGTGTTCATGGCTCGAGCACGAGCCCGAACACGGAGAGATACATGACTTCTGGCGTGAACTTGATTGCATTGCTTAATAAGTTTGATAATATTTGTTTAAGCCTATGTTCATCGCCTTTGACTTGTGAATATTTGGTCAACAGATCATCATGTAGGTCTAATATTACATCAACTCCCTTCTTTAAACCAACTGGATAGAACAAGTCAACTACACCCTTTAGCACTTTGACTAAATCAAACGGTTTTTCTTCTAGCTCCATCTTCCCTGCTTCGATTTTACTTGCATCTAGAATAGGAATCCTTTGCAGAAATGGGTGTATTATGGTTTTAGAAATTAAAAGTGGTAGGCTTGAGGGAAAAAAATAAAAAATGGGAATGCCTCTCTCCTGATTAGCGGCATCACCATGACATCTCGTGCCAATTATTTGCAGCCTGCAAGACTCAGAAATGGTCCCCTTGATGCCGCTGATTCAATGCAAGGCATCACTGAAGCCGCTGAATCAGTCCAAGGCTTCACAGAAGACGCTGATTGGATGCAAGGTATTGGTTGTGATGCCGCTGAATCAAAGAGAGGGGTCAGTGAAGCCGCCGAATCAAAGAGAGGGGTCTGATCCAATGCCGCTGAATCAATGCAAGGCATCAACCAGCCTTCTGCAGAATCCTTACCATTTGATCAGACGTATATTAACACACCCACCACTAACACTCTATGCATTGCATGCTATAGCTTTGGTTTTTTTTAAAAAAATTGTAAGATATGAAAATTGATAGGATAGGTAAATAGTGATTGTGTAAGAGTGTAAGAGACTACTTTTAAGGGGTTATAAAATGGAGGGTGAGGTGAAAAATGTTAACCATCCATTTCCACACAATCACCATTACAATCACAATCACAAACCTTACAAATTCATAAGAAATCCTACCATAAAAAATCCTACCACAATGAATTCAAACATAAACTTACACCCTGGTCCCCTAATGAACGATGTGTTGTACCTACGTGATCGACATCGTTCCTTTCACGCTTTCGTAAATGATGAAAACTTTAATGAGCCCCTTAATGTAAAACGTAGTGATAGAAACATATGGCGGATACTTCATAACAACCCTCTTGTAGGACGGGTTCGTAACCTTGTCGATGCCGCGGGGTTTGGTGGCATTATAGATTGTGGTTATCAATGCGTTGACCACTCCTTAATAACAGCTTTGGTGGAACGATGGAGGCTCAAAACTCACACGTTCCACCTACCATTTGGTGAAGCTACTGTCACCTTACAAGATGTTAACGTCTTGTGGGGGTTAACTATCGAGGGAAGTGTTGTGTCTGGAGTAGATGAGGCACTGTCAACTGTCGAGGCAATTGGGTGGTGCCAAAACTGGTTAGGTGTTACGCCTGCAGAGAACCAAATGTCCGGCAAATCTGTTTTGGGTACTGTTGTTAGTAGTGAAATAATGAAACCGTTTGTTGAAGCTGTGGCTACGGATGAAGAGTGCATTATCCGTGCTCGTTTAATAATTTTTATCTGATCGGTTCCACTTTGTTCCCTGATCATTCCAACAATAGATTAAATGTTTTTTATTTAAAATTTTTACGAGACCTAAGCCTAACAAGATCTTATAGTTGCGGCAGTGCGGTTCTCAGTTGTTTTATAGGCGGCTTTGTGATGCCACCCAGCCGGATAGAAGAGCCGTGACCGGGCCCATGGTGCTCCTTCAAATATGGGCATGGGAGAGGATTTGGTGTCTCGCACCACGACCACCCGAAAACCAGTTTGATTATAGTTGTCCGCTAGCGGCTCGGTATATATCACAAAGCCTAAACAAATATAATGTGTCTGTATGGCATCCCTTTGTATTTTTTTACTGAACACGTTTTTTAAAATGTTAATTTTGTAGGTGGTGAGACCACAACTTGAACTTTAGAGAGGTATCCACACACTGCCTGAGGACATATCGTTCCCAGCTACAATCATTAAACGAAAACATGGTATGTTTATTAATCCCGTGTTAGTAACTAATTTTAATTTTTTGTATTAAGCATTTATTGTGTTGTGTACCTGACTTAAGTGTTTATTTTTATGTTTTTACTTCAACTGGACCCCCTACACCTCGGTTTTGTATCAACTACCGACTATCTGTTCAAGTGGAAGCGAAAGCTGGAGGAGTTGTTGTCCTCTTATATGCTTTGAGATTGTTGTGCATCATTACCCTCAACGGGTTATTTGGCAATTCAACATGGTCCAGTACATACCTCCGCAAATAAATCTAACCGTACCCATGGCTGAGCTTGAAACATTGCATGGTTTGGGGCGGCAAGGACACAACGGGGTGAACTAGATGCGTAGGCATGAAGCCTACGTGGATGCATGGAATAACCGTCGTAACACGGTTTACACGTCGAATCCCATAACGATGAATTCCACAGAGCCCGGTTATATGCAATGGTATTCGGGGCGTACCGTTGCATTTATTAGCAATCCGAGTGTAGCACCGGTCCCAGTTGGCGGTTGCCAAGATGACGGTGCTAGAATCCAGTTAATGGTAAAGCATTTTTACGTGTCTAATTCATAGATTAATTATTTGAGTTTACGGTTTCTAACTAATAATTTTGTTTGCAGAGGGATGCCATGGGTGATATTTACCAGTCTTCGCAGCAGGAATTTAATGACCCTGAGGCCTTCGGCAGGCAGCTTCAGCATATACAGAACACATCGTTTCAAAGTATGATGATGTCAAACGATGTCGGACACTTACAAAATCCGGCGCATCTTACAACGAACGTCGTCGACTTGTCAGCACCTGCACGATCTCAAAGGGTACGCCGGCGACGCGCTCCCGTAACGTGCCGACAAATGTGCCGACAAATCAGGATGAAGCTGGTACTCAATTTGTAACACCCCAACCGATGGCAGAAACTTCGAGGTGTCACGTAGTGACGATTGTTCAATAGCACATGGACTAAATTGTAAATATTATTAGCAAACAAACATTCATTAGCCAAAAGGGAATACAAAAGTCTTAATAGAAATCTCAAACATAGATAAATAATTATTCAATCTTTTATTTAAGCACTAGGTCCAGCTTAAGCGTGAAAGCATGTAAGATCAAACGTCACCTGAAACATGTACAAAATAATTTGTCAACACATATAATGTATTGGTGAGTGTGATACCCCGAAAATTCAGGTTCTCACTTTAACTAAACTCTAGTTACATTCCTTGCATTATACTTAACTAGGGTTAGTTAGATAAGACATACGTGCATGGTTATGAGTCAATGTGTGATTGCATGATTAGTGAACCTCGGACGTTGGTGAAAAATAAACTTATGTGTCTCGGTGATACCTGACAAACTTATGTGAAAACCATACGTGATTATGTGAACCTAAACCGAACACGTTAATAGAAATTATTAAAAGTGGAGCATGAGGTTGATTAGGGTCTTAATGCATGGGGTTACACTTGTTAGGGTCCGAAATAACAAAAACGTCGAAGGATAACGCGTCAGGAGGCGAAACGAGGCAAAAGCGCGCCACCCGGACCTGTGAGCGGCCGCTCACAGGCACCGAGCGGCCGCTCCATTTGACCTGACGGGTCTAAACCGCCTCAAACTCATATTTAAGCATCCTTAACTCCCATGCAACCCTCATACTCAACCCTAATCGCCCCCTTACTGCCCCATACGAATATTTCACTCAAACAACCCCTGCTAAGGCTCAAGATCATCAATTGGGAGGCTCCAAGGCGCGCGATTGATCGATTGGGATTAGGGATGAGCTCGGGACGGGATCGGTACCGAACCGATACCGATCCCGACAATACCGATACCGAAAAGTCCAAAAACCCAATACCGATCCCGATACCGAACACATACGGTACGGTACGGTATCGGTTCGGTATCGGTACGGTACCGGTATGGTATCGGTATTTTGCCTTAAAATACCGATACCGTACCGATCCCGTACCGATACCGATAATACCGAAACCGAAAATCCATAAATATAGATACCGATACCGATCCCGAAACCCCTCGGTTCGGTATCGGTTCGGTACGGTATCGGGATCGGGACGGGACGGGATCGGTATTCGGGCTTGAATGCTCATCCCTAATTGGGAGAGCTAAGGGTATATTTTACGATTTCTTATGCTTCTATCTTGTGTTTTCATTAATAAAAGTCATATAACAAGTTTGTCCAGGTCTGAATGAGTTTATAAAACATTAAAGCATGAATCTTTTTGAAGATTAAATGGATTAAACATACTCATAAACGCTTAGTAACATCATAGGATACTTGTTGCGCAAGTAATTGGTGTTTTGATTCTTAAAGCTTTGATCTTGACATGTTTAATCATAGAATCTGATGGAATAGGTATTAGGAATGTTTTGTGTTGATAATTGATGATTGTTAATAGTTTTTATGCACACGGTAGGCGATTAAAGTATGATTTAGGCGGAACTAAAATCTGGACAGAATGGTTAGTCAAATTTGTAGGAGCTGTAACACGGCTCTAACATAATGATTTTAGTGTTTTCTTGGCATGGTTAGGTCACACCTGGTCTTAGCTTTTCATAATGGGTAAAATCATGTGTTTTGGACGCCGGATGAGTCGTTTTTGGAATTTTAATTGATTAGGGGTCATATCAGATTTTCGGATTTGTAAATTGGGCTAACTTTAAATGGTCATAACTTGAGATTTACAAGGAGTTAGGTTATGAAATTTTTACAGTAGGTCAATACTGGAAAAATAGAGCTTTTCCAAATGGATTCATCTCGTTTGGATGAATACACAATTTTTAAGAATTTTCCTACTAAACTGACCTGTTGAGGAAATTTTCTGAACACTGCTGTGTTGTACGAATTTTTATAATTTTTGTGTTTGGAATTAAGACAAAACAAAAATAGGTATTGCCAAGTGAATCCTAAAGAAAATTCAGTAAAAATTTGGGAGGATAACTCACTGGTTTACTATTTTAAATAAATTCGTTTTGATGGCGCACAATCTGTCCTGAAAACACAGATTGTGTATTATGTGCTTATGTGATTACTTGAGGTCTTAGGTGATCTAAAATTGACATATAACGGAAGTACACATGTTTATGACACATACGGGCTGTAGAAACTAATTATAACCAACTCATTCACCAACGAGTCCGTAGGGTTTACTATTGCATGTAGAATCACTAGGCGTCGCATACACACTTTTGAATATTAAAACGCCTTGGACAAACGAGTTATATGGTGTAATGATGTTACGCCTATACTCACGTAGTGACACTGTTATTAGGGTGTCGGTAGCATATAATACTTGCTGTTCGGATTCTTTGCTTACGCGATAAGGTGAGTTTCACTACTTTTTCTCAAAGCATGCGTCTCGGGTTGAGACCACATTGGTAACGTTTTCTAGTCTATCTTGAGACAACTTTCTTTTACACATCCCGGGTTTGGGGTGCATGGTTCACGTGGTGAATCTATTTTTACTAATTCATATATATGTCCTTGATGAACTAAACCAAACACATCTTTTAAGTCCTTCAAAATACCGAATCAATTGCCGGTTGGGCAAGCGGGTTAATTAGTTGATAGCGCTATTAGGTCTAACAAACCTCACATCGTGCTGGGAGCACGGATGTGAACTATTAGCTTCAAACATAATCATTGTCGATGGACAATGATGCAAGGCATCTTTATCCCGGTTATGGGAACTTGTTCATTAGTAGTTCGGTATTCGCCGGTTTTAGTTATCATGAGTGGGCTAGCTACCCCTGACATTTGAATTAGCCATTGTTTACAGGGTCTGAGAGACCAACGTTGTACACTTGACTTTTGGGGTTTTGAGAACCTACGCTTTTATTTTCATCGCTTACTTACATTGTGAACTCACCGACTTTATGTTGACACATTTTAGCATGCTTTGCAGGTCCTTAGGTACGGAGCACGTTTTAGGGCATGCATCATTTGTGTCTTGGGTTATGGATATTTATTATTTCGTACTTTTAAACTTTGGTTTTGGGCGCGTTGTCTTGCGCAGACTTTTGCAAATGTTTTACTTTGTTTACGCTTCCGCATTGCTTTAAATTGCTTGGTTAAACTTTGAAACTTTTTCTTAAAAACGAACTAAATGGTTTGGGCATTTAGAGTCGTTCATGATACTTATGGCTATGGGTCCTGGTTTGTCATGCACCTCGCGGTAAAACTCCGCAGTGGAAATTTGAGGGTGTGACAGATTGGTATCAGAGCCATTGGTTATAGTGAACTAGGAATTGCATTGCATTCTAGACTATAATCATTATAGCATAAGTATTAGTACACTCATCGTCTTCAGTGCACGCTTATTATTCTCGACTTCGAACACTAACCTAACATATTGCAGGTAATTATGGTTAACCCCGCTCACCGAAATTACTCTTACCGTGCTCATGACGGGCGACGACGCCCCATGTATGACCCTTATGAGGCCCCATCTTCGTCACTCGAGCCATGTGAAGCCACTAATCGTTGGCGTTGGTTCACGGACATTTTGCACTCGTGGGTCGTGAGTTATGGGGTGCCAGCTAGAGTACCTCCCATTGTGGACTCGTGGGAGAGGACACTTGCAGGAATGGTGAGGCATGTACACACTGAGTTGGATAATGCTTACACTGGTATTAAGGAGTTCCAGTTCTGGAGAAGAAATGCTGACGAGACTTTGACACATGTGGCGGGACAGATTGACTACTTACTCAGCGAACTAAGGAAAGTTAAGAAAGAGGCTGAGGAAGCAAAACAGGATGCTACTGCTACCAAACAAGAGTTGGCGCGTACTCGAGAGGAGTTAGCCATGGTTCGCAACCGGCTTATGGAAGCTTTGGAACCAATTGGGGAAGAGAACCCCGAGGAGGAACCCATGGAGGATGAGTTTGATGCTTTGGGAGCGGCACTCGATGCAGCTCTCATAGAAGAGGAAGAGGAGGAAGAACCTGAGGAGTTACCGGAGGAAAGTGAGGATGAAGGATCAGTCATCTCTACGGACGACGATTGATTTTATTTATTATTATTTATTTAGTTATTTATTTTATTCCTAGTATGTTATGACTTTTATTTAATCTCGTGCGACTGGAGGATCTTTTGGATTGTTTTAGAACGTTGGTATTTTATTATTGATTGAACTTTTATTTTATTATTTATACGTGCGTGATTTACTAGTACACTGTGATGTGCAAACGATTGTATTCTCATGGGTATAGTATATTTGTAGAACTACGATGGCGGGAAGAGGTCATGGACGTGGACACATCAACCTAACACAAGCTGAGCTGACTGCACTTGTCAACGACAGGGTGGTTGCAACGGTTAATGATTTGACAATGACAAGGATTCTCAACAAAGTCAAAGGGGTATATACCATAAATCTATTCATTGAAATGCTAGGCCGCAACGGTTAATGATTTGACAAGTCATAGATACACAAAATAACACAAGCAAACACACATAAGAATTACTATTTTAGTAAAAGGAAATAGAAACTTGATAGTAAGTACATGAGTAGCCCCAAAAGTAAAATAAAAGGGAGAAAGATATACTCACTGTTTCGCTAAATGTAAATTCCGAGAAAGTGCGTCGTAAAGGCTTAAGAATTCCGAAGAACTCAACCTCTATATATATATATATATATATATATATATACTAATGAGGAAAGTGACTTAAAAGCCTAAGGTATCCAAAATCTAAGGCATTAGGGTTTGCTAGACTTGTATAAGGAAGATGAAATTTTTAATAGTAACTTGAACGACAGTTTTGAAATAAATATATCACGATTAATTAAATAAGCGACTAAAACACTTATGTATCCCACATTTAGAACATTTTCTACTTTATAGAAAACATCCACAAAATAGATTTTATGATTTATATTTAATTATACAATATATTATATCTAATTAAATATAAATTAAAGTAAATAATATAGGAGATGATAAAAAAATTATGTTTTTATAAAACTAATTATTTTTCTGATGTAAGCTAGTGGAAATATTATTTTCATAATTTCTGTCAATTTATTTGTATTTAAAACATATTTAATGGGTTTAAATAATGTTTTAGTGATTAAAAATAGTAAAAATAACAAAAATAACCTTTTTATGAGAAATTATATTTTATTTCAGTTTATTATACATAAAAGTAAACCTCCAGAAAATTTGAGATTAAAATCACTTAAATTGAATTTTTAATCATTTAATTAAGATAAAAACAATTTAATTCAAGAAAAATAGGAAAATAATGTAATTTCCAGAAAACAAAAATATGATAATTTTCTTTAGAGTGTCAAGATGTTTCCCCTAAATTTTCATAATTTTTGGAGTAAAAACGATTTTTCTATGAATATTTCAAGATTATGACTAATATATATATATATATATATATATATATATATAATTATCAACAAATAAATATAAAAGAAAAGAAACCAAAAAGAAATAAAGGAACAAAAGGTGCTGTGAAGGGGACTCGAACCCGAGTCAGTTTGTTTCCACACACAGACTCAACCACTAGACCAACACCACATCTTGTTAAAAGTTTCAAACATAAAATACTTAAACAATATCCACACTTCATCTTCTTCCCTAAGCCATAAACCCTAACCCTAGATTTTTAGGACTATTAATTCGCAATGATTAGAGCCCGATTCAAGAGGGCTTTCAAAGACTACGATTAAAGGAATAGAATGGCATCAAAAAGTTGGACTCACAATGTGTAATGAATTCGTAAACAGAGCTTCAAGACCTGAACACGTTTTCACAATTTGGAGGCTTTCTGGACGTTTTCACGTGGGTATTTTTAGTGGGTTTTGAAGGTAATGAGTGCATAATTCATTTGCAACAACCGGCTTTTATAATGGTCTTGTAATTAAGGAGCTTTACAAGCTTTAAGAAAGCTCCGGTTGACTCGCGTTGAACCCGGAATCAAACGAGGAAAAGACGCGTTTTTTGACTCAATTAATAGCGGGATTTGAAAGTTTAAGATGGAGAAATGTAATCCTAATAAAAATCACGGCTTGAAAGTCTCTAAATCGGCCAAAATAACTCGTCGGAGAAGGTTTTCCGGTCGCCGGAATTGCGACTTGTCCACATTCTGTATGTCGCCTCGGAGCTCTTGCGGTTTTGAGAATTGGACCTATTCAGTTTTCAATACCTCGGACGGTGTTTTAGACAACGGAGTCCACTTGTAATTTTTCTTCGAGTGTCCTTTATGATCACGAGGCCCTCTTGTGCTAAGCATGTTCCGCGCATCTTGCGCGGAAGAGTATTTTCCTTCCTCTGCCGTGCCAGAGATTCTGGACCAGACGGATTGTTTTCCTTTTCCTCTGTTGTTAGAGGATGGATGATGATTGCTGCTCTGGTATGTGTTTTTGTTCCGATGGAAAGACCGCTCAGAAGACGCGTATACTTTTGCAGCTTCGATCACTTCGTCCCAAGCGTTTGGCACGCCATCTTTTCCCGTTAGGCACTTCATTAAATCATCGTTTCTTACCCTGTGTATGAATGCTGCACGGGTAAGTTCTTCTCCGCAGCCTAGCTGAAGAGCTTCTTTGTTGTATCTGACGATGTAATCTTCCAGGGACTCATTCTCATGGCACGCACAAGAGAATGTGTGCTTTATCCTTCTTGTGCTTACGCAAGTGTGAGAAGTGATTTTTGAATTTCCGGATGAGATCGTCGAAATCTATTAGACTTCCGATGGGCAGACTTTCATACCAGACCCTGGCTGCCCTGTTAATGTTTACACAAACAAATGACACCAGGCTTGCATGGGCCAGAGCTTAGAACTGCTTGCGCAGTCGAAAGCATGTAAATGATCGTCTGGGTCACGTAGACCGTCATATTTCCCAATCGTGCTTGGGAGTTTGCATTCTTGAGGCATTGGTGCTAGCGCGATGCGCGCACAGAACTTTGATCTCTCCGCGAAGATCTTTGGCCTGTAAGGTTTGTAGAGATCATCGTCCTTGGTTGCTAGCAACAGATTTGGAGTGCTGTTTTCGGTTGGAGTCATGGTGTACTTCATTTTCTGATTCATAGCCGTCTGATTCCTCATTCAGGTTGACGGGGTTCAGACCGCGAGTATTTCTACCACGGTCTCCACCACGTATCGCCTGAGGAGGACCGTTTTGATGACGGCCATAGTTGTCTTCCGGAGGTAATTCTGAATCATCCTCCATTGTGCTGAAGCTTAAAGTCTTTTGAACGTTCAGCTTAGCATTTTCCATAACCATCTTTTGGTACTCAACGATTGTTTTAGAATTTTGCCTGGCTAACCATTCGTCTGGGTCTACCAGAGACTGGTTGTCCTGCTTTTTCTTTGTTCCTGTTAGTCCTCCCCTGATTGGGTTGAACTGGAATGTCGAAGTTGGCTGTTTCTGGGCCACATTCTTTGTGACGATTTTCAGTGCAATTTCATTGATCTCGTCATTGATTGTTGCATCTACTTCAGCAGTGTTTTTGTTTACATCCTTGGAGGAACCCATGGTTGCTAGTTTGAAAGATTAGTGAACCGTAAGGGATGGCGCCAATGAAGAAACAAATAGTCTTACCACCGGTTAGGGATTATAAGATTATGAGTATCTGCAGGATTGATCTTTCAATAGCAGCTATGGATTGAGGGACCTGCAAACAAGAGTGGATTTGTGGGTGTGGAGACGACTACACAAGGTAGTAGTTTATAACAAAAACGGGGTGAATGGGGATACTATCTTTAGTGATAGCTCTCCGGGTTAACAGGAAGTGTCCTCTTCTACTAGGGATATGATCCCTTATATAGGAGAGGTCGTATGCCACCATTACCCAAGTCCTAACCATGGTTAGGTTGTCTCTATCACCCTTAATTGTGTTAGTATGGTGATATAAGGAAAGCTAAATCAATGGGAATGATGGAACGGTGTACCACCTTTAATGTTGAGTCCACGTGATTGTCTCCTTGATTCATGCATGGCGGTTGGCTATGCATGATATCCGCCTTTGACCATGACTTGACTTTTGACCAGGCATGAGCTTGCTTTGACAACTCCTTGTGCGCAGGCTTTCTCCGCGTGGTAGTGTTTTTCCGGGTTTGGGTATGCGGAATAGTCCATTTAGTACCCAATCCCATCACATGTGGATGTAACACCGATCCAAAGACACAGCTTTTTTGGACCCCAGAAAAGCGATGCAAGGCAGGGGATGAAACGGGAGACGATGCTTTTAAGCATTTATGATCCAAGTTTAAAAACAAACAAACTCCGCTCAATACTGTTATATCTCCATGTGGATGTAACATCAATCCAATATCACTAAAAAACCCTACCATCCAAAACAATTGTGGGAAAACTATTATACCTCATTTTGGATTAGTATTTTGATTGAAACAATTGTGGGATGGAGAGAATGTGAAATCGGACGAGAGGTATTTATCTTGAATGATGCCTTGGACTGAATTAGTGGCATCTTTGATGCCTTGGTTTGAATCAGCGGCATCAAGGGTGATGCCTTGGTTCCATTCAGCGGCATCAAGGGACAAATTCTGGACCTTAGAGGGCTGCAAATGATTGGCACATATCTTAAGGGTGATGTCGCCGATTGGGAGAGAGGCATTCCCATCTTTGGTTTTTTTTCCCTCAAGCCTACCACTTTTAATTTCTTAAACCATAATACACTCATTTCTGCAAAGGATTCCTAGAATAGAGGTTAATAGACCTGCAACAATTTCATGGGCAACGAGGGTTAGAGCTTGGGCTGAAAGGTCTTAAGTTTGAATCTGATGCCACCCGGGTTTTACCATATGGTAATTTCCCTGGTTTGAGAACTTGCGGGCTTAGGCTACCCAGCGCTATTGATAAACCCGAGCGTATGGTGAGCTTTCACCCAAGGGGCGGGCATCCCTAGGTAGTTGGGCATTAGTTTCGTTTGCCGTTCAAAAAAAATTTAAATATTTTACTCGTTGTGTAATTTGAGTTGACCTAGCTCCGAATAATCATTTTTTGGTGAATGGGTCATAATAATACTTACCTTGAAGATCTTTTGTAGATGATTGAATTATTCTCAAGTCTGTGGCCAACTCCGAACCTTGATGATTCTCATTGATTGATATTTCTACCGATTCGCTAATTGCTGCTAACGAAGCATGAATATCATGGCTTGCAGTTTCAAATGCGACACTTTGGTTCTTGCTTTTTCTCTCTAATTGTAGTGTTTTTTCCTTTTGTTTGACAAGAGCAGTTGTTAAACACTTTTCTTTTCTTGCTGATATCATTGTTAACACTATGAAAATAATGACCGTGACAATCACTAGCAACGAAAGCATCTTCATCATATGGTAATGCCAACACATACACCTGAAAAAAATGCCATGTTAATGTTAAGAAGATAACTAAGTACAAGTTACATCCTTCATTATTTAATTTTTAACAGAAAAATAAAATCCTAGCTTTTATACAGAATATATTTTTGTATTTGATTTACAACTTTTGATATTTTATGGTCTATATAAATTTGGTTATTAGAATTGAATATACTTATGTGAAAATGTTGTTAAAGTATGTTTGTAATGGCATATTCGAATTTAGATAAAATATTGGAAATTCGAAATTCAAAGAGAAAATAATATATACTTAGACTGTCCGTTGTTAGGCGCGAGCGAGGTTTCAGCCCGGTGCTCACCCCCAGCCACAACAGCTTTATGCGAACAACCTCGGTGCGAGCACAGGCAATGGTGGCCGCGTGCGTTAACGTGAGAAAGTGACATTTGGTCGCGTCGTTGCTCACCCCCAGCCACAACGGATAGTCTTAGAATGTAATAAATATTTCTAAATTTAACATCGTATTTAGGGTTATAGAGTTTTGCCATATAAACTCACATCAATGTGTGCTACTTTTGATCTATGCAATTAAAGCTATAAATAAAACGAATGAAATTAAGTTCCTTAAAAACATTACCAACCATTTGAGGTCACACCCGACTGAGACCACTCCAATAATATTTATCCACTCGGGCTATGTTCAAGACAAGTGGTTTTTTGTCACCAGTCCATGAGTTCCCTAATAGAGCCAATCCATTTGTAGCTAGTGTTCAATGCTTGTTGTAGCCATGTTTCATTAGCCAAAATAGGAAACACAACAACTGTGTCGCGATCAACACGCTGAGTGTACATTGGATAACTGATTTTGGCACTTGAGTGTTTAGAAAATGTAGTATTCGAATAGACCGCAAAGATTTGCCGGTCGGCTTGCGAGTATAATGCAAAGAATAAGCCATCTTTTCTGATATACGAAATTTGAGACACTCGAGGGATTGTTAGCAATGCTTGAAATAATATAGGAGCCACCTTTGATCATAAAGATGTGTCAAGTACTCAATTCGACACATTTATATGCAAATGGACCGAAATGTTATATAGGTAAAGTGTTATATCTAAATGGGTTGTTTTAATATGATTAAAAAATGTCTAAGTTCAATTTAGACTATAAGGAGTGGTGTGGGGGATGAAGCGCCATGTGGCACTTGTGGGACCCTTGAAGGGGGGGGGAAATAATTGTGGGGAGTGGAAGGGGGGGGAGGAAATAATATTATATTGTGTTAAAGTTAAAAAAAAAAACTGACCAATAAAAAGCTGCCACGTGTCCCACACAATCCCCCCACGCCGGTGAAGCCACCCCCGCCCCACCCCCCACGCCAGCCTCCCGCCCCTACCGGCGGCGGTGTTCCCGCCCTGGAAAGTCCTTCCCGCCCCTCTCCCGCCCCCCACTCCTTTCAGTCTTAATGTATTTATTTTTCAACTAGACAACTTTCATGTTCCCTAGCAACAATTTTAGTAGTGTTTATTTGTTATTTTAAGAATATATATACACAGTAAGACAAAATAATATGTTTTGTTTATATTTCGAGTTGTAATAATGTCATTATAGCTACGTGAGAATTCTGGTTTTTTTATTCTAAATACAACTTGATTTTTAATAAAAATTTATATCGATCTAAATGTAGATAAAGTTCACATATTCTAACTTTCACAAATTTAAAGTCGAAACGGAGTAAGCCAAAGGGTGTTAAATAGGCTGGGTTGGCGGGTTCAACTTGTCACGAACCCAAAAATTAAACCTGAACCGGAAAACCATGTTAGACATCAATCTGAACACGACACAAGTTGATAAGAACGGGACCCGTTTGATCCAAATTTTTTTTGCATATTATTACCCTAAGTTTACATTGTTATAACAAATTTTGACATAAAATACCCAATCAATTTAATCTATGACATAAAATTAAGAGAAGAAATGGACTAATGGACCGGGCCATTAACCCGACGGGTTAGCACAAACCCAACCCGTTTAGCCAAATGGGTTCCGGATCCCACTCCAAACTGACCCGAACTTGTTTATAATAATCTCAAACTTAGGAATTTCATGCTAAGTTCGTGTCATGTCACAAATTCACATCCAAAACTAACCCATAATTCATTTTTTGAATAAAAAAAAGTTCAACGTGTTAAAGAAAAGTGACTAATCTAAAAATTATTCAAGCCCATTATCTAAGAAAGTAAGCATTAGACTTATGTAAATGGAAAAGATAAGCAAACCTTAGATTGGATGTGACATCGGCTTTATCAAGTGATGCGAATACAATTTTTGCTAAGTTGGTTGCTGAAGAGTTCATTGGAAGCAATGTAGTTGTGGCCTTTTGTATGACTGACCATATTTCTTGATGTTTTTTATTCGTCATCAAAACCACTTCCTTTTCATCTTTGAAATTTGCAACCCAAAATGGGACCAATAAGGAGATGATCAGTAGCCCCAATATTAGTGACTGCAAATTTCATATATATAACTCGAGTATTTAATTTTTTTTTAACGGTCAACGAATCAATTTCCGAGCACTCTCGGACACTCTTTTGGCGAATCAGGTACTCGAGAGTACCCGGGCCACCAATTGCCACCAATTCCCGGGAAAATCCGACCACTCACCCGCCCGAAGGCACGACAGTGAAATAATCGGTAAAACCGGTCGGGATCAGGACTCGAACCCAGCCAATGGCCTGGGTCATCTCTCATTTCTCCTCCACCAATGTCCTCCAAATGTAGCTAGTGGGAATTAAACCCAAGTCTCCCATAGAAAACTTTAGGCCCTCAACCAACTAGGCTACAAGTGTTGGACAACTCGAGTATTTAATTACTTGACAACATAAAAAACAAGAACATGAACAACATTACAAGATAAGAGCAACTTACTGATAGAATCAAGAAAAATAATCGTCGCGATGTGATCATCTTATGGTGATTGTAAAGAATCTGCAATGACAACATTAGTTCCAAGATTTGTGAGAGAACTTTACAAAGGAAAACTAAGTTTTATTAACCTAATAAGAATATTAATGATAATTATTATTATTCTTGGTAAATTCTATTGATAATTAGAAAGGATTTTTTTTTTTTTTTTAAATCATGATCCAACCACAATTCACTTGCCTTGTTCATAACAAATATCTCGTGTGTATTATATAAATTTATACAAATGCAATATATTGTAATTAATGCTAAATTTATACACTAACATATACAAGTTGTTTGGTTGAGTTTTGAGGCTGATGTATGTACGTACGGGTGAATCTGTGTGTTAGCAGGGACGAAGGATAAGAAGGGCCAGGGGTGGCCCTGGCCCCCTGTTTTCTGGCGCAGTGGTATAAATTTGCGATTTTCATAGGCAAATTGAGTCCGGGTTAAGTTCGGCCCCCACCGATTTACCACTACCGATTGAAAAAAAATTAAGTCCGGCCCCACCGATTCCGAAACCAAGCTTCGCCACTGTGTGTTAGGATGTGACGAGAATGCTAACAAATCTATGTGTTAGGTCAGGATGAGAGCACGAACGGATATATGTGTTAAGATGAGATAAGATATGGGCGGTTCTATGCATTAGTATGGGTGATCACGCGTTCTCTTAAGACAATGTTGATAACTAATTTTCTAATAAGACTCATATCACTTGCAAGAAAATATGCTACTGCTTAAAACAAAATATCATCTTTATTCCCTTGAGGTTTTTTTGTCCTTTACCACTATTGACTTTACATGAACATTTAATTTTTAAAACATGCTGACTTTATCTTTTCAACAAGAATGTAATAAAACTTTTATAATCTTTATAATGTTTTGTGATAACTAGACAGTTTCTCTATCAATAATTCATCACTTTCGTATATAATCGTTCATATATCAAACATTAACAAGTAAAAAAAAATCTTAACATGTTATGGTATAATATACTAGCTGATTACCCCGGGAAGGTCCCAGGGTTGAAAAATTTAATATGATTTAATAAAAAATGATAAAAGAAAGAAACTCAAATCACGAAAAGAGTAAATAACTTAAACATAATCAATCTTAGTTAAAAAAAACATTTATTTAAAAGGTTAAAAAAATAAAAAGCATAAACAATATTAAACATAATACATTATTAAAATGATAACCTTCAACATATAATAATCTTCACGTAATTTAAAATATGTTACAATTTAAAATATGTTACAATTTGACTAAGCCTACAAGTGACTACTCTTATTCGTCTGCTGCAATCCTGATCTACCATTAGATTAATAGGACAAAATCCTCAGGTTTAACCTGAACCACCTTGAGATCTCGTCGAAGTTCTAGATTTTAATAACGAACACGTGCAATCTGGAAGGGTGAACGCCTGTATTCTGAGTCTTCTGTCTAGGCTGGCATTGTGCATATATCCCAATCAGACAAGGGACCCGGATGCCTAACTGGGAATTCTCGGGATGAGTGTTCACTTATAGGCTAAAGCATGTCTTCATTATGTTATTAGAATCTAGAATCTTTTGATAAGTCAACGTTTTCGTTTATTCGTTTTAATTAATGAATAAATGATTACATTCCTTATATAACCTCATTCATTTCATTGTGTCTCTTACAGATTATGCCTCCACGTCGCAGCACTCGCAATAGCAATGGTGAGAACCACGAGGAAGGTGGCGACAACCATAACCATAACCACGACTCTAACCACAACAATAACAACAATGGTGTTGATGCCCAACTGGCTGCGATCATTTCTCAACAAATGGCACAGCAAATCGCGACTCTGGTTCCTAACTTATTGGCTCAAGTCATCCAGATGAACGGAAACGGCAACGGAAACGGTAACGGAAATGGAAACGGTAACGGAAACAGAAACGGAAATGGAAACCACAACGGGAACGGGAATGGTCTCCCAGCTTGCACTCTTAAGCACTTTAATTCCTGTAATCCCCCTAAGTTCAGTGGAGAAGAAGGAGCTACGGGACTTCTACAATGGTTCGAGGGTATTGAGAATACCTTCATTAACAGTGAGTGTCCCGATAACTTTAAGGTTCGTTACGCCATGAGTGTTCTTCACAAACGAGCACTCACTTGGTGGAATGAGGAAAAGCGCACCCGCGGAGCTGAAGTTGCACTTGCTATGACCTGGGAACAAGTCAAGGAGGTTATGAAAGATGAGTTCTGTCCCCGCAACGAGATTAAGAAACTAGAAGATGAGTTCCACACCCTTGCTCAAGATAGTGGGGAAAACCTTGCTTACAATACCCGCTTTCACGAGCTCAGTTTTTTGTTGCCCCATAAAGTCACTCCCCTGCCTGTAGCCATCGAGAAGTATATCGGCGGTCTACCCATGCAAATCCAGGACACAGTATGGGGAAGGAATCCTGCTACCTTGGAGGAAGCCAAACGTCTAGCGGCTACTCTCACCGATAATCATGTGAAGAACGGTACTCTCTTCCGCAAGAACACCAAGAAGACTGCTGCAAAAGACACTCCTCAGCCCGATATTGAGGTTAAGCCCGAGACCTCAAGCAATAAGAAGCGCAAGGCTAGGAACTACATGGTTGCTACCACCCCACCAGCAGCACAAAACCCAGCCAAGAAGCCATACACCGGTCCTCACCCCTTGTGCAACACTTGCAAATACCATCATCCAGCACAGGTGCCATGTCGTTTTTGCACTAATTGTCAAAGGTATGGTCACCTTGTGAACATCTGTTGAGCTACTCCTGCTAACGGCCCTGCTGCCCAAAATAACCCCGCCAGAAATGCCCCAGCTCCCAACCAACAAAACAACAGACCTGCTCGTGGTCAGTGCTACGAGTGTGGCAGCCCAGACCACTATATCAATGCTTTCCCCAATCGTAACCAGAACCAGAACCAAAACCGCAACCAAAACCAGAACCGCAACTAAAACCAAGGTGCTCAAGGTCGCGCCTACAACCTCAATGCTAACCAGGCCCGTGACAACAACGAGGTGGTGAATGGTACGTTTCTCGTTAATAACCACTATGCATCCATATTATTTGATTCGGGAGCTGATAAGTCATTTGTATCACTAAAGTTTGAACCCTTACTTAACCTACCCTAAACTAACCTAGAGGAACCTTTAGTGGTAGAGGTAGCTAATGGGAAGTCTATCTCGATCGATTCTATTATTCGTAACTGTGTGTTGAACCTCGACGAACATACTTTCTCTATCGATCTTATCCCTATGCATCTTGGAAGTTTTGATGTCATAGTAGGCATGGACTGGTTGTCAACCCATCGTGCTGAAATTCTATGTTTTGAGAAAGTCATTCGCATTCCTCTCGAATCTGGTGAGATTTTGAAGATCTATGGTGAGAAGCCTTGTGGCGAGCTTAAGCTCATGTCTTGTACTACTGCCCAAAAATACTTACGAAAGGGGTATACGGCTTTCTTAGCTAACGTAATAGAAAAGAAGGACAAGGGCAAAAGTATCCAAGACAACCCAATCATTCGGGATTATCCTGAAGTTTTTCCAGAGGACTTACCTGGTTTGCCTCCTGCTCGACAAGTGGAATTTAGGATTGATCTTGTTCCTGGTGCAAATCCTGTCGCCAAAGATCCTTATCGTCTAGCACCCTCTGAGATGCAAGAACTTGCCAGTCAACTACAGGAACTTTCTGATAAAGGTTTCATTCGCCCCAGTTCTTCTCCATGGGGAGCCCCTGTCTTGTTCGTTAAGAAGAAAGATGGATCTCTCAGGATGTGTATCGACTATCGCGAACTCAACAAACTCACCATCAAGAATCGTTATCCCTTTCCTAGGATTGACGATCTTTTCGATCAACTTCAAGGAGCAACCCACTTCTCGAAGATTGATCTTCGTTCTGGTTCGGCTTAGAGTCCACGATGAAGATATTCCCAAGACAGCCATTCGTACACGTTATGGTCATTATGAATTCATGGTCATGCCATTTGGATTGCCAACACTCCCGCAGTGTTTATGGATCTAATGATACGGGTTTGTAGACCCTACCTTGACAAATTCGTGATCGTCTTCATCGATGACATTTTGATTTACTCAAAATCAAAGTCCGATCACGAACAACATCTTCACTCCATTTTGGGTCTCCTAAAGAAAGAACAACTGTATGCCAAGTTCTCGAAATGTGAATTTTGGCTTAAGGAAGTTCAATTTTTGGGACATGTCATTGATATGAACGGAATTCATGTTGATCCTGCAAAGATCGAAGCGGTGAAGAATTGGAGTGTTCTTAAAACTCCAACAGAAGTCCGTTCCTTTCTTGGTTTGGCTGGTTATTATCGTCGATTCATTGCCAATTTATCTAAGATCGCTGTTCCTCTCACTACCTTAACTCACAAGGGTAAACCCTATGAGTGGGGACCAAAGCAAGAGGAAGCATTTGAAACTCTTAAGCTGAAACTCTGTGAAGCTCCTATCCTGTCTCTACCTGATGGTAATGATGACTTCGTGGTCTATTGTGATGCATCAAACCAAGGTCTTGGTTGTGTTCTCATGCAACAAGGCAAGGTTATTGCTTATGCGTCTAGACAACTCAAGACTCACGAAAAGAATTATACCACCCATGATCTTGAATTGGGCGTTGTCGCCTTTGCTCTTAAGATTTGGAGACACTATCTTTATGGAACCAAATGTGTGGTTTTCACGGACCACAAAAGTCTCCAACATGTCTTCGACCAGAAAAATCTTAACATGAGGCAACGACGTTGGGTTGAGTTACTTAACGACTATGATTGCGAAATTCGCTACCATCCTGGAAAAGCGAATGTTGTAGCTGACGCACTCAGTCGTAAAGAGCGTATCAAACTTCATTGTGCGAGAGTTCGTACTGATCTTCAGGATCGTATCCTCCAGGCTCAACATACTTCAGTCACCCAAGGTAACATGTACGACAAAATGTCTTGTGGTGCTAAGACTCAACTTGAAACCAAACCTGATGGTCTACTCTATTTTCTTAATCGACTTTGGATTCCTGACCATGATGATCTTCGTACCTTTCTTATGGACGAGGCTCATAAGTCTCGTTATTCTATTCATCCTGGAGCTGACAAGATGTACCAAGATCTTCGTTATTCGTATTGGTGGCCTGGTATGAAGAAAGATATTGCTCTTTTCGTTGCAATATGCCTCACTTGTTCAAAGGTCAAGGCTGAACATCAACGACCATCTGGTATGCTCGAACAACCAGAAATTCCTGTATGGAAATGGGAGAGCATAGCAATGGACTTCATCACTAAACTCCCTCGTACATCCAAAGGTTTTGACAGCATTTGGGTAATCGTCGATCGTTTGACCAAGTCAGCCCATTTCTTACCTATTCGTGAGAAGTATTCTGTGGAAAGGTTGGCAAAGATGTACGTAAGTGAAATCGTATGTCGTCATGGTATACCTTTGGACATTATCTCTGATCGTGATGGTCGTTTCACCTCTCACTTTTGGGATTCTTTACAAGACGCTTTGGGTACCAAGTTGAACCTGAGTACTGCTTATCACCCTCAAACAGATGGTCAGACTGAACGGACCATCCAGACACTTGAGGATATGCTCAGGGCATGTGTCATCAATTTTGGTGGCGCATGGGATTCTCATCTTCCTTTGGTTGAGTTTTCATACAACAACAGTTATCATGCCAGCATTAACATGGCTCCTTTCGAGGCACTCTATGGTCGTAAATGTCGTTCACCTGTCTGTTGGACTGAGGTTGGTGAAGCCCAGATTACTGGACCCGAACTGATCCAGGAAACCACAGATAAAATCTAACTCATTCAGGATAATCTTCTCAAGGCTAGAAGTCGTCAGAAGAGCTATGCTGATAAACGTCGTAAGCCCTTGGAATTTCAAGTCGGGGACCTTGTACTTCTTAAGGTATCCCCTTGGAAGGGAGTGATTCGCTTCGGTGGAAAGGGAAAACTAGCTCCTCGATACGTAGGCCCATTCAAAGTTCTTGACAGGATTGGAAAAGTGGCTTACAAACTTGATCTTCCACCTGAGCTAAACAATGTTCACCCAACTTTTCATGTTTCGAATCTCAAGAAATGCTTAGCAGATGAGAACCTCCATGTCCCTCTTGAAGATGTGCAGATCGATGAAACTATGCACATTGTCGAGAAACCCGTCGAGATTGTAGATACTGGAGTCAAGAAACTCAAGCGCAGTCGCATTCCGATCGTTAAGGTTCGTTGGGAATCTAAACGAGGTCCAGAGTTCACTTGGGAACGCAAGGACCAGATGAAGTCTAAATACCCACATCTTTTTCCACCAGACTCTCCAACTCCAACTTCGGGACGAAGTTCCTAAAAGTAGGGGAGACTGTAACATTACGCATTAAATACTTGTACGTTACGCTTTCTATGAATAAAACGTCAAGTTTTCATCATTATTCGTCTTTTAAAAATATTATTGTGACGCATTTGGAACCCTAATACTATGTCATTTATATATTACATGCATATATATATAGAATAATTGTCAAAAAATATATGGCTTGGGCCGGGAATCGAACCCGCGCCCAAGCCGAGTCAACCAAACACAGCAGCTCTACCAGCTGATCTACTCAACACCTTTGTTAAATCTCCTGCACATTTTAACCTTATAATGTCGTGATGTGTCAACAGTTGACTTAGAAAGTCAACTGTTACATCAATCTACCATAATTAACCAATCTAACGCGTTTGATTCTCGACTTAAGGAATGATTGGTGATTGAGCTGTTAATCATGCGTCCTTTACACGCTGAATGATGGTCAAAACATACCAAAATTATAAGAATTTCGCGTCATCACATTCAAGCCGAGTCAACTTACCAATTCGTCGATCCAAACCCTCTCCCTATAAATTGAACCTCCCACATTACTCTATACTCGCCGAAACATCTCTCCTTATCTCTAATTTCTGTTTCTAAATCATCTTTCGAAGCAATTGGATTCGTGTTTGACTTCTCAGTTGACCGAACATTCAAACGCGATTTCGTTATTGTAAATCATCTTTTTCTTGTGGGTTTTGTTCATCGGCATACACACAACAATAACCCTATGATTAATTGGGTTATTGTTGTGTAAATCAAGTTATTGTAAAACTAGGGCACGACCAGAATTGAATTGGGGATAAACACATTGCAGACTATGGTTATTTATTTTAAACAAACACAAACCCAACACAACCACTGATCTAGATCAAGTGGTTGTGTCTGGTACTTGTTAATCAAGAACACACGGGTTCGAGTCCCCCTTCTTCCACGATTTTATTCTTTTCATTTAAAATGAATAATAAATCAATTTCAACATATGATATATAATTAATTGCAAGTCCAATCTATTCGTTCTCAGGGTCCAGACCAGTTGGTCTGGGCTTGTGATTTAAAACACACGAACCAGCCAAAGGCCTGGGTTCGATCCATGGCATCAACAAACAGTTTTTTTTCATTTAGGTGTATATATATATATATATATTCCCTTGTATTGTTAAAAATTCATTTTAAAATACCAAAACTATTTTATAAATTCTACAAAAATTATTTTATGTTATTCTAGTAGAAAAGTTTAACATACTATAAAAATATCAAAACAATTATATAAATTTCCACAAAAATTATTCTGAGTTTTTATAACATTAAACTTTTCTGAAATGATTTTTATTTATGAAAAATCAATTATTTAATATTTTTAATCAATTTTTGTTAGTTTTAATCATAAATAAATCATAATAATTCATTTTTCAATATTTTTCCACCAAAATTTTATATAAATTATTACTATTTATTTGGAACAGAAATACAATTTTTAATTTAATAATTCTTTAATTTTTGTATTTTTAAATATTAAATTTATATTTTGACAATTTGAAATAAATAGATTTAATATTCTATTTTTAAGGAAATAATTTTATAAAAATTATTTTCATACTTAAAACTTTATATTGTGACCATCTTTAATTTAAAATTTACAAAAAGACTTTTGTTTATTTATTTATCAAATTTCTCTTATTTATTAAACATTTTATTTATTAATCAAACGAGCACTTATCCCCAATTCGAAACCCTAGAATATATTTGTAGACTAGAAAGACTTAGACATATTTATTACCTTAATTATAGGGTAATATTTGGCATCATTGGGCAACACATATTCTATTTTTCACGAGAAATAAGATTTTGCTAAGGTGAGTTTTACATAGCCCCTTTTCTATTTTTCACTATTTTTGGGGTGAAACATGTTACAACATTCTATATGCAATTCAATCATAAAGTGTCTATGTGTTTTTCTATGTTGCATTATGTCTTAAACATGACTAGGGTAAGCACAATATTCTAGCATAATCATTAACATTGATCAGCCGACGGTATACAGTGATAGATCTATTGGACTGACAATCCCACCCGGATACGTGCCTCCTACATAGGTAGCGTGGGTGATTGTTATCGCATAACATAATCGAGTGAACCATGAGCGTATGGGATGGACCACAATATTCTAGTCACAAGGGTTGATTATGCACTCGATTTACTTCTTAGTATGTTTTCACATATGGACTAGACTTGCCATGACACTTGAATTGTACAAGCTTTATTCGATTATCAAAACCTATGTAATTCTCACCATTTTTGTTGACCCAAAAATATTTTCAAAATTAACATGTTTCAGGTAACAATGAAGCTGAGGCTTAGAGTATGCATGAGGAAATACTATGAAGTTTATTTTGAAGTTATTTGAAGTTATTGTTTTATTTGATATCATGTATTTGGGATTTCTAGACATCATTCCATTTTGAATATTTATGTTATGAATAAATTATTTAAAATTTCAATATATACCATGTGCTACTGAAACAATCATCAATACGTGACATCCCGATGTTTCCGCCATCGGTTGGGGTGTTACATTGTCTTCGTCACGTTAGAAGCAATTTCAGCGGGAGGTTCAAGAATAAAATGCTACGGAAACTCTGTTGGAGTATTGATAGCACATCTCAGTCAAGAAAGTATCGGTGGGGTGTTCGCGAAATGAGGCTGCAAAATCAGCAGGCTTGGGACTACCTAAACAACATTGATAAGAGTAAGTGGACGGTCAAGTATAATAAAGAGCATCGTCGTTGGGGTAACCTAACGACCAACATTTCCGAGTCCATGAACAATGTATTGCGTGAAGCCCGACTACTGCCAATCACAGCTCTGATTGACTATACCTTTCGTAGAGATGTCGAGCAGTATGTTAAGCACACTGAGATTTCTCACAGTTGCAACTCCCCTCTACCACCTCGCATTTGGAGCAAGTTTGAGAAACTATACTCAGTAGCCATGCAACATGAGGTGTCGTGCTTTGATTCTAGGGACGGAAGGTTCAATGTTCTTTCAAGATACGAGACAAATGACCGTGGCGGAAATGACTACACCGTTGAGTACAAAAGAAAGGTATGCACGTGTGGGAAATGGCAAATGTCCAGATTTCCATGTTCCCATGCAATTGCCGTTTGCAATTGGATGGGTAAACACCCTCACAATATAACTGATTGGAGATACCACACGAACACATACATGGAGCAGTACAACGGTCACTTCTACACGTTAGGACCTAAGTCTGAATGGCCTCGGGCGAATTGGAGAATTAAGGGGGGGCCCGTCGATGATTACAACACATCGAGGAAGAGTGTGTTCGAGAAGAATACGCAATGAGATGGATGTGAACTATGACGATCGCCCGAGGACTCATACATGTAGCATTTGCGGAGAGACCGGCCATAACAAGAAGACGTGTCAGAATGCAACTAGTCTTGGGACTCAGACTCGGTGAATGATCCTACAGGGTTCTGTCAGCCGGATCATCGATGTGTTCGTTTTATGTTGTATAATTAATTATCTTAATATTACTTATCGATGTCTTTGTTTTATGGTAATATTGTCATTTGGATTCATAATGGCATTATTACAAAAACCAGGACCACTACAACTAGGTTGATTACAATATCTACCACCGGCACCACATAGGGGTCGACCCACATTCCGAGCTGGTTGTTCACTTTGAACAACTCGAGTGGACGAAGCTTCCTGAGTGTTATAAGGGGGTGGGGGTACACGTAATAGACTCGTGAGGAGTAGGTATGAACCCCCCAGAGTGTTGTGGAATGAACCTCCCTAACATGGATGTGAATGAAATAGCCCCTGTAAAAATAACACTCTCATCATCATCATCATTAAGCAACCTTGCTAACTCATCATAGTCCACATCATTATACAAGGGAGTATCTGGAAGTGTTGACGGCCCTGCTTCGTCATAATCAACATGTCTTCGCTTCGCGAATTGGATACGTGAAGGATAATTCACGCGATCTCCTTCGCGAATTGAAGACAACACTGCGTTGGCAGTGTTTTGAATGTCTCTAAGTTGTGCAGGAGCGCTTGTCAACAAAGTTTCACACATGTTGATAGCCTGCTGCTCTGTAAGGGGGGGTTTCCGGACCCGATACCACAACACCCTCTACCGGTAATCCCCACAACACATTGATATCCTGTAACGTGATGGTGGCTTCACCCATAGGTAGATGAAATGTGTGCGTTTCTGGCCTCCACCGCTCAACCAACGCAGTTATCAGTGCGTGGTCCAGGTACCGATAACCACAACTTAACACCCCACCAAGCCCGGATTCTTGTATGATACTTTTTACCCGTTCACCTAGTGGATTTTTATTCAGAAATTTCCATAAACTTCTACCACCGCGTTTCACCATTAGGGGTTCGTTGTATTTTTCAGGATTTGTGAAAACCGACAACGCACGGTGGTCGTTGTGTAGAAACAACACATCGTCTTCAAGAGGACCGGGTGTATGTTGTAATTCATTTTCAAATCACTGCTAAATATTTTCAACTTTGAAAGATTTTGAGAGTTTGCAAAATGGGAAAGTTTTGAATGTCTGAAGGAAAATTTTGAGACTTTCATTTTGCGACCTCTATCATCCGTGTTATATAACAAGCACTTCTGTTTTCTATCATCCATGTTTTCCTGCAAATCGTCTATGTCGAGCAGTATGAAATGAAAGGTTATTCACTGAAACCCTATTGATGGATGTCATACAAGAACCTGCATCCTATTAATATAGTAATATTAAGGACACAACATGTGATATATGTCGCCAATTTGTTTTCAAAAAATTCAAATAAGGACAAATTTTTCAGTGCACTCCCTCGCTAAGTTACAAAAGACCCGTGACTAAAATAGTATACAATATTAATGTCGCCAATTCAAATTGTTATTTTGATCAATGTCGCCAATTTGATGAGTTCTTTTGATTCAATGTCGCCAATTCAATGAGTAACTTTCAAATATTATACTCAATGTCGCCAATTCAAAGAGATACTTTCAAATATTATATTCAATGTCGCCAATTCAAAGAGATACATTCAAATATTATATTCAATGTCGCTAAATGGGTTTGTTACATTGAATTTTTCTTCAAATGTCGCCGAATGGATTACATACTTTCAAAAATCTTTATTGAATGTCGCCAATTAGGTTTGATACTTACCTATTTGTGCTTTTTTGTGCCAACCTACTACAAACACTTACCCACCATAAAAAAACACCTATTTATGCAAAAAATTTCTAATATGGATGGATTGTCCTCCTATACAATTAATCCTATATATAAGGTATTGCTATACAATTAAGGGGAAATGAAATTTAATAATCCCAACTTTGGGGGGTTGGAAGGGAGCAGTCCCAACTTGAAAGTTGTAATATAACGGTCCCAACTTGTCAACGTTTTTATTCTAATGGTCCCAAACTAACTGAGGTTAACTTTTTCTGTTAAATGCTGACGTGGACTGCCACGTGGCGTCTGACGTGGCCAATCTGTCCCACTTGGCAAAAAGCATGTGGGCCCACAATGAAGGTGTCTTTTTTTTATTTAAGTTTTTTATCAATATATATATATATATATATTATACACATAAAAACACACACATATGCACACTTTCATCTCTCTCTTCTCTCTCTGTCTTTGTACCACCCACCACCACCACCACCACACCATCACCACCTGCCACCACAACCAACTACCCACCGACCACCACCGTTCAAACTCACTCCTCTCTAATCTGATAACCCACACACATACACTGATCTTTTAGAGAGAGAACCGGGAAAGAGAAAGGGGCCGAAGGGAGGCGGAGATGCGGCGGAGCTCCGGCGGAACGACGGCCAAACAACACCAACACCACCCATCTTATACTTTTTACCCAACCCTATTATAGAGAGAGAAAGCTGAAGGGAAGTTAGAGAGAGAAAGAGAAACTAGATCTTTAGAGAGAGAGAAAACCGGGTAGAGGGAGAGAAACAGAGAGAGAGGAAGAAGATGCGACGACGGCGGCAGCCTGTTAGGGTTCAGATTAGGAGTCCGATTAGTGTGGTAAGATTATTAATCCTTGTTATTTTGGTAATGGATTCGTGGTTATGGTAAATGGTGTTGATAGGTAGTGGTAATGTTAGGATGTTGATTGTTGAGATGGGTTACAGAATGGAGGTGGGAGAATGGTGGTTAGGTTATGGTGGTGGCGTCTGATGTTATCGGCAGTGGTGGAAGGTTATAGTGGGTGGATTTGGGTAATGGGTTTTGAGGTGTTTGTGGTGGTGGTGATGGGTGTCGTTGGAGATGGCGGTGGTTGACGGTGGTGGCAGGTGGTTGTGGTTGTGGTTGTGGTGAAGATGATGAAGATGTAATATTATATATATATATATATATATATATATATATATATATATATATATATTTCTTTATTATTATTATTAAATTTGTGGGTCCCACTTTTTTTTAAGAAAAATAATTATATTTGTTTAAAACATGTGAGCCCCACCTCGTTTTTTGACAGATACACCATTCTTGCCACGTAGGACTGCCACGTGGGATGCCTACGTGGCACTTAACTGGAAAAACTAACTGAGATTAGTCTGGGACCAACCAAATAAAATGGTTGACAAGTTGGGACTGCTGTGGTACAAGTTTAAGTTGGGACTGCTGCCTTCCAACCTCTCAAAGTTGAGATTATTAGATTTCATTTCCCCTACAATTAATACTATATGGTATGATTGTTTAATTAAGGTTACTTTTTTTTTCTTTGCCGTAAAAAAAATATATTGCAACTTTTTAGATGATAATACTTCAAAATAATGGCCAAAATTAAAACCCCAAAGACCTTCAAATATTTTTAAGGCTAAAACTCAAACTCTTGAAAATATATGGTTTCGGGTCGTCCTTAACCCGGAATTTTTTTATCATGACCCGTATCCATTAATGTGATTACGTACAAAGCTTTAATCATCCTATTAAATCTTTTATATTCATTAATAAAAAGTTAGTTATACGATTGTAGCTAGGCTAGAGTACGTTTGATACCTTTCCTACGACTTCATAATCTTATGAGACTGTTTATTTGAACCCATGTATAGCACTAATAACATTTTAAATTACTTGGGTTACAAGTATTAGAACATAATCATACAATTTTGTTATTCCTTTGAGTACAAAAAAATACATTATCATTCATCGCGTATTTGTTAAATAGTGTTCCCGATAACCGAACCATATAAGGTCTGGAAAAGATGTTTCTCGTGTTCATTTGGGTCGGGTTTTATTGGGTTGGCTTTCTCGTCGGGTTTAAGGTAGATGTTTCTCGGGTTAGTCAATCTACAACTTAAAAATTGATCTAAACTTTTGAAAACTTTAATGAAGTTGATAATAATAAATAGAGAAGCACAATGAACACTTATATTTCAACCAATGTCTATTGATAAACAGTTTATAAACAGCTAAAGAGTAAAAGATCAAACCTGTATTTGAAAGGGTGCCCGAGAGTGTCTGATTCGCCAAAAAGGTGTCCGAGAGTGCTCGGAAATTGATTCGTTGGCCGTTAAAAAAAAAATTAAAAAGTTATTTAAAAATTAAAGATTAAAGACGTTGTAATTATTATTACTATTATAATAATAATCAATAACTTAAATTAGTTTATTTGATTAACCCGAAAAACATACATTCAATATTTCTAACCAGACATGTTTTAATTTTGGCTACCATATTCTATAGCAAATAAAGCTGGTAATGCAGTTGGGCACATATGGTAGCCAAAAGCTTTGTGGTTAGTGGATGACATACCCTTTTTTTGGTGCAAAGTGTGCTTGGCGACGTATGGGTTTCCACCACTTACCATTGGTGGGGTGGTATGGGAAAATGAAGATAAAAGCTTGATGCCATTTGATCTCAAGTTCGAATTCGATCCACGGGGGTTTTGCCGCAGTGGGCATTCGGGTGACGGGTTTTTCCCTGAATTGATGGCTTGGTAGACCTGGGCTGCCAACTGGGCAGCCCTTTTGTCCAATGCTAACCTACTGACAGTTCAGATGATATTTAGTTGGTCATTCGAAAAATAGGTATGTGTTACCTAATCTATTTCACATGGAGCGGAAAAAGCCTTGTAGGGTGGCGGAAAGGTTCCTAAAAATTGATTCAAACTATTATTTTGAACGCAGTCACTACCCCGTAAGCCTGTGTGTAAATTGTAAAACATGGAAATGAATAACCAAGTCGATCTAGGACCTGTGCGTTGCTACGAACCTATCAAACGGGGAAAATAGAGGTATTGCAACGGATTTGTCAAACGAGAAAAATAGATGAAAAAACATTGAACCTCGCACACAAAAGTTGAGATAAGTTATCAATTTGGTTCACGTATGTGTAGGTGGTAAATAGATGTCAATTTCATCTAAATATTCAAGTTAATGAATCTTAATTTTGTCATTGCTAATTTTGCACTTTATCAACTAAGAATCTTTTGCGGCATAAAAATCACTGACACTTCTATTTTAGATATATACCTTATTAATTAGATAGCTTTGTGGTTGAATAAAATATTAGAAGTTATTAAATTTATACTGTACAATAAAAAGCATAAAACGTGTAGAATAGGAAAACCGAGATATGTAATCAAAAGACACAAGCACATTAAGGGTTGAAATTTTACATGTACCGCGTTGCGTCGGGATCGAAATGTAGAGAAACTAGAATTTGTACCGTCAAATGAAAATGTATTAGATTTGACACCAATTAAATTTAGAGCGACGCGTTAATAATAGTTTCTTTAAAGTATGGAATGAAAGGGCGACTTTAAAAACACTTTTAACGGAAACCATTTACTTCATTCAAATACAGTGGCGTATGTAGTTCTTTTGGCTAATTGTCTTCGGCATAACTTGACAGTGAAGGCCCCTGTAGGGTCAGGATCCCAAACCCATTTATCACTCTCCTCTTTGAAGGAGATTTCCTTAAATTCTCTTCACAGAACTGTAAACTGTTGCAATTGGGATTTCTCCAAGTCCAATAATAACTCCCTTTTCCACTACCAAGTGTACATCATTTCGTTCTCAAAAAACAGAATCCGGTCCGCTATCATCGCACATTTAATTCGGCGATATAAATGTGAGTTACTATACATTTTGACGTAAATTTAGCTTGGAAATGAGCCTGTTCGATTGTAGTCTGTACTTTATGACGCCGCAATGTGCAGCGGGTCAAAAATCTAGTTCTGTGTGAAATGTAAACTCTTTATGTTGAATATTTTAACATAACTAAATAAACATACTTGGATCAAGATTAGTAAAACCTAACACAAATTATCATTCCTTGTCTCTCATGCCAAGTTATTAAAAATGACAGATTCATAAAAGTTTAAAAGTTTAAATGTTACTTTCTAAATAACCTTCTAAAATTTAAAACAAAAACCCCTTTAACTTAAATGCATTAGCAGGTCATGTTCGAGTTAGGGGTGTAAACGAGCCGAGCCTAAACGAGCTCGAGCTCAAGCTCGAGCCTAAAAATCAAGCTCGTTTAGTAAACGAGCCCGAGCTCGAGCTTTGTTTATCGAGCTCGAGTCGGCTCGCGAGCCTTAACGAGCCCACTATTTATATAAATTTTAATTAATATATTAAATATGTATTTAAATATAATAATTAATATTTATAAAACTATGAATAAATAACCAAATTATATATAAAATAAGTATTATAATTAATATAAATTAATTAATAACTAATAAATGAGTCGAGCCCGAGCTCGAGCTTGGAAACCTACCTTCGAGCCGAGCTCGAGCTTTAGAAACAAAACTCGAATCGAGCCAAGCTTGAGCTCAAGCTTTCATAACATAAACGAGCCCGAGCTCGAGCCTGGTCGAGCTCGGGCTCGGCTCGGCTCGTTTGCACCCCTAGTTCGAGTCAACCAATTTAAGACGTGTTTCAGATTGTGTTAGAGATCGTCACCGCCTGCCTCTAAGACCCCCTAAAACCATATCTTTTAACAGTGAAAGCAAATGCAAAACACAAACTTTTTAAACAAACTCCATCATCATCATCATACTCAGTTAATCCCACCTATAACAAAGCTAAGATAGGGTCTGATGAGGGTAAGATGTAGACAACTTTACCTCTACCCGTAAGAATAAAAAGACTGCTTCCAGTGAGACCCCCGGCTCGATGTGGTTTGGTATCAAGCCTTGGACATAAGGCACAGAACACTTAGCAATCGGGACAAACCCGATCGGTGCATGTACCCCTTTGTCTTTTGGCTATCCACGCCACACATGATGCATGATTAACCGTCGGTCGTTTTTAACGTTATTTTCACGAAATTAGTAAAATAAGGTTAAAAATAATGCAACTTTATTTTTGCCCCCCAAGGACCACACATATATACATTATATGCGCACACCGTAGGTGGGCGTCTTTTAAACAAATTCCATATAAAGCAAAAAAGGTAACCATGTTTAGCTTCAAGTAAATATATAGCTTGAACTTTGCTACAATAATATTTCTCGATGTAACTTTGCATCGGTTCAAATCAGCACAAATAAATACGTTACGAAAATGTATCATGATCGGTTCTTATTCAAGTATTCCCGCCTCAACGGCCAAGTTATTCACAAAGAAATCAGAATCTCCAAAGAAGCAAAAATCCTGTATAAAGCAACAAAACGATGAAAAGCTCCATCATCCAAGATTAGCAATGACAGCATCGACGACTTCCTGAGTGGTGCTGTTCCCACCAAGATCTTTAGTTCGGTATTTTCCCTCCAAAATTACATGCTCGACAGAGTTCTCAAGTCGGTCTGCAAACGAAGGGAACTGAAGATGTCTAAGCATCATGGCTGATGACAAAAGCAATGCAACTGGATTAGCAGTCTTTCTCTCTACAAATTTCTGTTTTCCAACATTTCCAGCTGATGCACCTTGCTCGAATACCGCATGATCAGCCCCCACGTTACCTGCAAATTATCCAAACTTTTACTTTTATACATTTCAAATTAACTACAAGATATATTGTGTAACTGGCCTTGCTTATCATTTTGAATCACAAGAAGTTTAACGGTAACAGAACAAACCTCCAGGCATGACACCAGTGCCTCCTGCAATACCAGCAGCAGTATTTGCCACCAGGTTTCCATAAAGATTAGGAGTCACCTACACAAAAATAAATCTCATCTTTTTAAATTTTTATATATTAATTGAACTTTTAATAAATAAGTAATGAGTTAATTATAATTGTAAAGAGAATATTTTGACAGCAATAATCCCAAATGTTCAAACAAAATTGTTAGAAGGTTGTGGCGTTGTGTGCAGTAAAAAAAAATACTTTGGACAGTTTCAGCCCGTGTGACCGCCAAAAACTTTTGATTTGACCCATTTGCAATAAAACACAACCCAAATTGATTTGATTGTAGATATTAATTAATAGCACAAATTAGGAAAACACAAGTTTGTGAAGAATTACTGACCATGACATCAAATTGTTCAGGCTTAGAAACGAGCTGCATGCAGCAGTTGTCTACAATAATTTCATTGTATTTAATGCTGGGATACTTGCTTGCTATTTCTCTGCATGATTCTAGAAACAAGCCATCTGCCAGTTTCATAATATTTGCTTTGTGTACAGCTGTCACTGTTTTCCGGTTGTTGAGGTAAGCATACTCAAAGGCATATTTTGCAATACGCTCAGAGCAAAACTTTGTGATCACCTGCCCATTATTATCAGAAACTTGAGAACATTATATAATGAATAACAAATTATCGATATACATAAGCATCAGGCTAACCATCTACCAAAGATAAAGGATTACTTAATCCACCCTCATAAATGAACCCCCACTCCCCCAGATAGCCCATATTCGTTCTTTTGATACAAAAGGCTCTAAATAACAGCCTGAGTATGTAAATTATAAAAAAATAAAATAAAACATTCCCTGGAATAGCCTAAAACCTGATCTCCCTGCCTCATGTCCTCACTCAAATCAATTAAAGGTTAAAAAATATGATCCAATAAATTATGTTCCAACCAATACACCTCATCACTTCAATTTCAAATACTGTTACTTCTAGTGAATCCATATAATTACTGCTAACAAGATAACAAGCTGATGAACTAAGCAGAGTAATTGCAGCAATTCATAATCATTTTCAATTTTTATAAATAAGGGGTGTTCATAGACATGTAAAAATGTTTAAGGGTAAATTTGCAAGTTTTTTATAACTTCGGTCTTCCTCTTTACTGCACTTAACTTGGACGCAGATTGCTGCACATACAGTTTTCCCATTTATTATATACATTAGGATTATTCACCATCAGGCATCAACAAGCAACAATAAGAAGACTGAAAGAAAAACATCACTGTTTGTCAACAATGATACGCCCTAACAAAATGCACAGGATGGGTCACGAGTAAACAAAGAATTGCTGATCCTTTACACCATCTGCTCCTAAATGACCAAACCTAATCTTTTAAAAACTTGTCCAGCACAAATTCATAAGTTAATAAGTTATTAGAACTCATTTACCAAGTAACGTCAAAAATAAAAATAGCTGAAATTACCAATCACTCTATCAGTAGTTAATATTTGCTAGCAAGCACTTAGGAGTAATCCCTGCAAGGCTGCAACTGAAAACAGGGTGGCCTACTTAAGTATTTTTTTTATTTCAGGGTGGGCTACTTAAGGTATTTAAGTATTTATAGTTTTTTTCCTACAGCAACTGAAAAACACGGGTCCATCACTCTATCTTCAGCTATCAATGCATCCAAGTATTATAAAATATTTTGCTTTTTGCAAAATCTTTTTCAAAATTTAAATTAAAGATTTATAAAGGCATGTTTTTTAAGATAAGCAATAATACATAGTTCCCATCATTAAGTCCAGCATGAACTTCATGAGGCATAGAAGAAAGCATACCAAATGACACTCTCGTTGACAAACAACGATTCAGCCATATATGCAATGAAGACACTCTCCATCATAAATGAAATTTATCAAGTAACAAGATCTAGAATTGAGAAAGTAAACTTATCCACAAAACTTCATCTTTTTCTTTGTTTTAGTAGGCTTCAGACTTCGCAATAGACAACACTAAGGTAATAAAATATTTGGAAGCTAACTCTTCTTGCAGTTACTGTTTTACAGTCCCATTGTTCTGTAATTGGAGTCCTCTACAAGTAAACAGACATACTAAACCGAAACAGGCCACTAAAAAGAAAACGAATTTTTATTTCCAAATATGATCCTCAAAAGACCAACACACTAAATACAGAACCCGCTGCTTAAAAGAGTAGCAAATTGAGAAGTCCTACTCCTACCCACAATAAGAAAACAAGCTAGACCAACCTAAAGATTTCAGCAAAATTGTCATAATTACTTCATTTCGCACGTTCTATAATAGACTTAGCTTATCTTCCAAATATTCCAATCTCCATGCCATCAAGTACTCAAAACCTATAGATGCACATTTTCTGCTAATAGCAACTTGAAAATCAATACTAGTCCCACTCCCACACTAATTTTGTTGCAACATCATGATTTCATCTTCTAATAATCTCTGTCTTAGTATTTAGATACTCAAAGGCTACAAAAGCACATAATTTGGCATCTTACTAATATTATTGATCTCTTCATTCTCTACAAAAATAAGTAACTAATAATTTTCCTGTTCAGTGCAAAAGAAATAAACACAAAGTCACAAACTAAAGCGTTGTCTCTTTGTTTTTAGTTACGTTATACAACTGTAAGAATGAATATAATACCAATTACCAAAACTCCAAATTCTCAAGTCTAGGTTTGCTAATCACTAGCTAGCTAATACCCAGGAATATACATATGCAAAGCTACCAATGAAGTAAACGAGAAGCTTCGTTTCTCTTTTATCAACCTAAGAGCAAGTCCACATATCTATCTCTTTACAATTTACACCAGGAACTCTATACCCGTTCCTTTCAAGATCTATCGTCTCCTTCATCACAACCCCCACCCAAAACCCACCGTAAAACCGATGATTATATCACTCAATCACTCTCCATAACAAAGACAAATTCCCATTTGAACACAACCATATAAGTAATAATTCTAAACAAGCATTAATAATCAAACAAAAAAGCTACCTTAAGACTCTCAACAACACCAGGAACAACCTCATGTTCCAATCCAGCATACTCCCCTTCAGTATTCTCCCTAATAACAACAATATCCACATTCTCATGACGCGTAACCAACCCCGGAAAATTAATACAATTCACAAGCGAAGCGTAAAGATCAAGCTCCTTCCTCAGCTGCACATTCAACGAACTAACTCCACCACCCATGGGCGTATTCAACCCGCCTTTCAAACACACCTTATTCTTCCTAATTGAATCCAACACCTCTGAGGGAATCGTCTTCATGTCGCCGTGTACCTCGAACTTCTCGAAGAAGATGGGCGCGTGCATGGCTTCCATGACCTGTTCGACGGCGCCGGTGACTAAGGGACCGATGCCGTCGCCTGGGATTAGGGTTACGGTCCGTGGTGCGCCGTCGCCGGGTCGGGGCATGTAGGTGACGGATCTGGAGAGAGGTGGGTGTTGCCCGTGCAGTAATTGCTTGAGGATCGGTAGAGAACGTCTGGCCATTGGTGTTTGATTGTTTTGTTTGATTGGATTAGGGTTGTGAAGAAGATGAAGGAGAGGGGATTATTAGGGTTTTGATTGGGGAATAAATCTGCAAGTTGAGATAGTAGTAGGCGAATAATAATTGGAGAGGATTGACTTTTCAATAATTGAAATTGAAACTTTACTATAATAATTGTTTTAAAAATTTTATGTTATTCCATTGACTATTTTTTAAATACATAAATCATACCACCACCCATGAAGAATTGAAATTGAATCTTTACTAGTACGGCATCCCTTTTTACAAATGTAAAGTTTTGAGTTTAAATCCTTGCAAATGCAAAGTGAAGTGTAATAAAAATTTGCTGCTCAAAAAAAAATCATACTACCAAATTAGAGGGTTTAGACGATCAAAATGCAATAATCTAAAAGCAGTTCCACTCCTATTAGTTACTGTAAGACCCTCCCCCACTAAACTCGGATTTAGAATAATTAAGAAAAGGGTAAGGGACCCACATTAGATTTAATGCTAAATCAAGGAGTTAACATTCAACATTTCCCAGCCATTCAAAAAAAAACATTCAACATTTCCCAATTGTATGTCAAAACGGATGGAAATAAATGTTTACATCAAGCAACTACTTCTAGTTTTAAAGATTCAACAAAGCGGAAAATCATAAAGGGTTTACACACAAAAATCCGTTTTAGAAGGCATCTGACAATAAAGTTCATTTCAAAAGTTTGCACGTTCGGTTCGGTTTGAGTGCTTGACCCCCCATCCGGCTGTTCATCATACCTTCAACCTGCTATACAAGCAACACACGAGGTTAGTTAGCATAGAACAATCATTAGAATCGACTAACAAGCTAATCCGTAGTTGAACATCAGTGAACGGGCGTTCACATGGGTTGCTGGAACAATGATCTAATTATTGGCCCAGTGAACGGTCGTTCACCTTAGCGAACGGTCTTTCAGTCCCTTCTGAACATGTTTTTGCATTTTTTTCAACCCACACATGGCTATGGTTGAGAGTTTCAACATCTCGATCTCTACAACCAACTCGGGATTGCTTATACCTCGGTTTCTTAGTCTATGGGGAGGCCTCGGGCTATACAATCCGCACGGGATTGCTTATACCTTGGTTATAATCCCTTTCTAGAACTTTTTGTCACACCCTCAAATTCCACTTGCAGAGTTTTACCGCGAGGCGCGTGATATACCAGGATCCAAGTCAACGGTCACAATAAACGACATCTATATGCATTAAAAGTTACGTAGGAATACCAACCACACAGTTTATAAGTTCAAGAGGGAGTAGACAATGACAGCGAAAGCAAAATAAAAGTTTTACAAAACTAATATTAAAGTATGAATGCAAACACAACCTGGTTTGCTTATGTATGCAAGACTAGATGCAGTGCGACTCCAGTGCGCCTAAGACTCCCTGCTACCTTAGCGACCTGAGAAAACATGCAAAGTTTGAAAACACATAAAGTGCCGGTGAGTCACAGAGATATAGTTTATAAGAGTTTGTCTCACGTAAACCAGACCCAACAGTGCTTACATCTATACCTGATGCTAGCTAGACATCGTTACATGATACTATAGTGTCGTGAACCACTGCTGACAAAATAAGTATGCCTCAAACCCGTCACCGGTTCATCACCCGGTGCCGTAAGATATAGGACAAATATGCACCCGCCACCGACCTCCAGTCGGCCCGAGTGGGGCTTGCCAGGCCCAATAGATCTATTCACACTTACCCCGCTATGTACCCACATATTGATGGTCCACTAAGACATGAGAGGACTTTAATGATGAATACAAGAATCACCAAGTGTAACACCCCAACCGATGGCGGAAACATCGAGGTGTCACGTAGTGACGATTGTTCAATAGCTCATGGACTAAAAAGTGTAAATTTTGATATCTTGATTAAGTAGTTTATTACATTGAAAGAAAAATACAAGATACAATAATTCTAAAGTGACAACTAAAACTGAAATACAATGGATCCAAAATCTAAGTAAAAATTCCAAATGCTTAAAAGTCATCTCATAAATAACCTGAAACATGTACGAAAATAATATATGTCAATACAAAAATGTATTGGTGAGCATACCTTGTTTGAATAAATATAGTAGGAAAAATGTTTAGCAATTCATGTGCGGTACCATTTGCAATTATGTAATAAGTAATATCCGTTCAAAACCAAACCTGAGAATAATGACTAACACATGACTAACCAACTGAATAATGAATTAACAAGACAATGACCAAGATTCTCTCAACAGAGTCTCAAGGGGGTATACCATAGTACTATTCATTGAAAAGCTAGGCCGCCCAGCGGTTAATGATTTTGACAAGTCATAGACACACCAATTAACATAAAGCAAACACACATGAGAATTGCATTAAGTATAAGAAATTGAAACTTGATTAATATATAGGTACATGAGTCACCCCAAAGTAGTAAAACAGTAAAAAGGGGAAAGATATACTCACATTGATTGTGACGATGAATATGCAAGAAATCAACGAGTATCAATGAACTATGCTTGAACCTATATTTTTTTTATTTAATATCAGGTTACATATCTGAAACACTAAGTTGATTATCGGACTTGTTTACTTACAGATTTCCGACGACAAAACTTTTGAAGGTTCTTAAACGATTGTTATCCTTTACATAATAACAAACTTATTTGGATTGTGATTTAAACCATTCCTTATCAACCAACTTACCTTTAAAAAAATCATAATATTATTATAGATACAACTATAAAGTATAGGATCAATATAAGAATATAAAATCCCGTTCGTTATGTGGAATTTAATTTTTGATCTTACTAGTTGACACAGCACCTAAACATAGTATTGATTAAAAATATCCTAATAAAGTTTGTTTTAACTTCATTTAATTAACCTATAATTCCATAGCAACGTACAAATTTATGTGACACAAATGTAAAGCCCAAATACAAGTTTATTTAGATATATAAAAAAAAAAAACAGCGGTCATCTTCACTGATGAATCGTCGGAAAATTGTAATTGTTCAAAGTATATTTAAATTGTATAATGACATTCTAATATGTTATGAACGAATGTTTTACCTCGAATTAAATTAAAGAATATAGTAGATCCAGTTGGCGTTGGTTGCGAGTTTTGGGAACGAGTCAAAATGACAACATTGGTTGAGGCCTGCTTGATTATTGCTTGTTCGGTTACCCCTTCTGTCACACCACGCCTATGGCGGAAACACGTGGCGCAACGGTTCAAGAGGATTAAGCCAAGATTAATGCAATTCACACGTAATTAAAGAAACGGGTCATTTATTCAAGCGTCGAAAAACATGTTGATTATTCATACATAATTTAAAATTGTTTTAAGACAAATAAGGAGGCTCCTCAACTATATCCCGATTTCCTTGGGATAGAGTGACGAGACCTCTTCAAAACCATCCAACGCCCAGTTTAGAGATTCTCCCGACCCTGCTTGCCATGTCGTCCTTCATCTATCAATTACCTGAAAGATATGTTTAAAAATTTGTCAATATATAAATATTGGTGAGTTCACAGGTTTTAGTTTAATAAAACTTTATTTCATGGGAATTTCCTTGTTATGACAATTTATAGGAGTTGCAAGTTCCTACAATTCTACTTGAGCCTATAACCAAACCAAGACAAATAATAATGCCCCGCCCCAAGTCGTTACTCGGTATTCTTACGACTTGATTTCAGAATACGTGCACCCCAGGCATACGCTGATGCATAATCGACGCTATCGATTAGGGGTGGGCCTTGTCAGGCACCAATAGTACTATCCAAATATTCCTTCGGTTTCACTTTCCTGAATTAATGATTATAGTAGAGAGGTCTCAACCCCGAGTGGCGATCACAACTCAAGTATCCAACCCATCAAACAATTCCCAACATATCTTTCCCCCGTAAAAACGTTAAATAGTTTAGAAATGGGGCCGTGAGACTCACCTGAAACTGTGCTCGGCTCAAAGAAGAAAATAGCAAATTTTGCGGTCTCGCACCTACAAACGTCCTAGACGTATAAGCCACTACACCTATAGTGTATGTGCCTTGGCAAGTTGTACACCCAACTCCCCGACCACGTATTATCCAAATTCCCGTTTAATTAGCCTCGTATCCTAGGTTCATTAGCGATGGATTACCCTTTTCTTACAAGTCATATGTTATTCTTGTTAATACTCTTTGTAACTTGTATACTATTATTCTCGACACGACTCTACCCAACGTATAATTATTTTCCAATTTAAATAATTATACTTAGGATCGTTTCGCTCGATATAATATGATTTCTTATTACCCGATCCGACTTACTTTGCCACATATTTATTTTCCCATTTAAATAAATATGCTAAGTTCTTGTCATTTGGTAATATATTCTTAACGCCCGACTCGACTCACCATGCCGTACATTTATTTTCCCATTTAAATAAATATACTAGGATCTTGTCGGTATTCACACGTTCGTAGACATACTTCACCTACTCGTCCCGGTTTTCCTTCTCGCATATCTACTTTCCCATTCAAATAGATATACTAGAATTTCGTCGAGACGAGCATGTGTACATATATCAATGCGTGAATTTTACTTGTTAAGTCCATGTGTCGTTTAGCGTTTTTAATTCATTACGTTATGTTTTCTCCCACGAATATTCTTTTTACACTTAGGAAAGTGTTACACAAGTTTCACCCTTGTTATATATATTTTATTTCTTAAAATATATATATATATATATATATATATTTTCATCTTGCCGCAATGGCATTCTTTTCTCATTTGTCCGTTTATCCGTTATCGTTAGTTCATGTGACTAAGTCCGTTAGTTAGCTTTTTCCACATTTTCTTCCCATATGCGCTCTATGGAAATATTTTTCGTACTTCCAATTCCGAACACATATTACTTGGAAAAATATTCTTTTGTATTTTTAGTTCAACTTGTTAACTTGTAACCCAAAAATGTTTCCGATACTTTTATATTCCCATTTATATAAAGGTATCCATTTTTGTACAAGTCTTCCCAAGTCTTTACTAATATTTTATAAAACCTTTATTTTTATAAAATCCTTATGTTAACTTAGCCTCCGATTTTTATAAAACTTCTATTTTTATAAAAATACCTCTTTAAATATATACATAAGTAGGTTTCTCATGTTTATCAAAATTATACTTAGAAAAACTATTATTTACGTTTTTGACACCGAACTTTCCGCGAACACATTTTTGGACCAAAGTTTCTAAAATACATATTTTAGTCCCTCAACTTTCTAAGTTACAATATTAGTCCCTTAACTTATACTTGTTGCATTTTTCATCTCATCTTTCAAGGTTAGCATTTTTCCTTCCAATTTAGTGGACTTTGAAGAATCATATTTTTCATGTTTGGTTATCTTTACACCATTTCATTTTTAATAGTCTTGTATTCCATTATTAATGCTATTAACATGTGGGTTTCATGTTTTTATCCAATCTATCAAATTTTCACTCATCCAAGTGAGTAGACTTTGAACATGCAACTTTTTCATTCATGATCATCTAACACATTTTAATATATTTTTGACATTAACTAGTCATCTTATGATGATTAAAATCATCTTTTATCATATTCAAGTCCTTTTCACAAATCATGTTCCAATCATTATCCAACTCAAGTGTATGTTCATATCTTTACATTTTCTTAAAATATCATATTATTAATATCAAATCCATGTTTTATCCATATTATTATTATTTCATTTTCATCTTGTGAGATACATTAACTTTTATATTTCAAAACTACCTTCTACCCATCAATGTACAACTTGCTCATAGAAGCACATAATATGAACATTAACAAACAAAACAAGGTTAAAACTTACTACTAGCTCAAGGCTAGGGAAGACAAGAACCTTGGATTGGATGGGGTTTAGTGTGTTCTTCCAAAGGGTTAAGCTCCAAGCTCTTGAAACACACAATGGGGTTTTGAAGGTTAATGATCTAGAGGTGATTTGGTAGTGTAAAAATTGTAAGAAGAATGTATGTAGAGGGGTGTAAGGCTACGGCCACAAGAGGAGAAGAAGAAGTTTTTGGAATTTGATTCAAGTATTCTCTCAAGTTGCTTATAACACTCTCTTTCAAATCTTCCTAAGATCACCCAATATCTTGCCTTGGATTATGGAAGATTTAATAGATTATGCAAGATCACAAAAAAAAATCTATGGAGATTATAAGAGGGTGTTTTGGCCGTGAGTTTTGAGAGAGAGAGTGGAGAGGATTTGGTGAATTCTAATGCCCAATACCATTCCATGCAAGCTTATGATTAATATCATTTCTAATGATTTATTAGATAACACAAGTAATCTCCCACTTGAGTGGGCCATAGGCCGGCCCCAAGGGGTGTCTTGGTGGGGTCCACTTTGCTAAATAATCCCCATTATTAGTTATGTTTAATCCCCTTTCGTTCGGGTACCGTCCGGGTATTTTTCGAGTTTTTATCGCGCGTCCTCCGGATATTAAAAATACCTTAGTATTTCTTAAACAAAGTCCAGTTTAATCACTGATAAATTATTTTGGCTCTTGCCGGGTGAAATTATGAGTTATGCGCGTATCGGGTGCGGTACGCGCACTTTATTCGTTACCGGGAGATTTGTATGACAAGTTTTCACGTACGGCTTTGGGGTTCCAAAACTCATTATATTTTGTGAAATTATCTTTTATTTTATATTCCGGGTGTCCGGGGTTCGTTTCGCTTATTTAATTTTTACCGGGAAATCGCCAATGTCCATACCGGATAGATTTGTTTGCGCATGATCCTATCATGTTTTGTCATTAAACTTATGCATTCCTATGCATTATTTGGGAATTGCTATCTTTCTAAGGCCTCAGTTAAATAATCAACACATAATTACGTTTAATTACGTTAATCGCGTATAGTTAATTAGTACGGAATTACCTTAATTTTGCCGGTTGTTACACCTTCTAAGGCAAATCATTCGATGATCGAATAGGGTATGAGCGAGATTGGTTCACCGGCGAAGACCTGGCGGTGGTCACAAACGGTGAGAAAGCAAGGGCCAGTTATTAATGTACAGGTTGGTGTGGAGTTGATGGGCGTGGCGATGGGTGGTGGTTGTGTCGACGGCTGTGACAGTGGCTGCTCAGAGGTTGTTAAGGTGGCTTCGTCTTGACGGATTTTGGTCGGAAAACACATGGAAGAGAGTGAGTCATGAACGAAAAGTATTTCCATCAATGACTTCGTTCGGATTATATTCTCATAGTCATGCTTGATCAGTTACAGCTCATGTGATAAATGCTTATTTATGGACTCGCGAGATTTGTTGTTTCCATTTCCTTTTTCCTTTTTTTTGACGTTTTGTTTCCTCAAAAGTTTATAGATGATAGAATTACTATATTTTGTCCATGTGCTTTATAAATTTTTGTACAGAACTCCAAGAAGAATTAGTGAATTTTGTCCTACTATGCTATTAATGTAACAATGATAATTATTATTTTTTTTCATCATTATTATAAAAAATGTTCGGTTCGCGTTGCTAATAAAATTCTTGGTTATTCGATGAATTAAAATCGTTTAAGAATTCAACATTATAAGCGCTACTTATTATTCCCCAAACGTTACGTCAAATTACGATTTATGTGATCGAAACTTTAGGTTCCTATTGTTATAATTAAATTATGGAAAAGTCACGAATGTTACAGTCTCCCCTACTTTATAAAATTTCGTCTCGAAATTCCTTTCAATTAGGGGTTTCTATGAAACAAAAGTTGTAATAAAAAATCAAGTGGTTTTTTTAAAAAAAAAAAAAAAAAATTGCATCAGTTATGATTTGACAAAATTTAAATTAGTTGTCTAATATCATAAGTAAAAGTTAAAAAATCTTAGACAGTTGACCTGAGGTTAGGAAGTTGAGAGTTTAAATGAGAAAGGTTTTGGAATGTGTAACTAGTGTGGGGCAGAGATACTAATGAAGCAGTCTCCCCTACTTTAAAAATGTTTCTAACTGAACTTTATTGGAGTATGCAACAAGATTCCAATTAATCGAGAGTGTAAGAGTATACAAGGTTTAAGGTTTTCTGTAGAGATGGTCAACAAGGAAAGCTCCAACATAACTAATTGAAGCTTATGTAAAATGTTTTCATTGAAAATACTAGCTATTAATCAACGATCTAATTAGGAAGTAGTAATGGGTAATGGGTAGGTTCTTGGTTAGACTTCTAGTCCGTTCCCACAGTATCGTTTATGCTTATATATAGGGTGTACCGCAGCTGACCCACCACACTCCCGATACTTTGGACTCGTACTGATTGTCTACCAACAGCCTAAATAGAATTACACACCACCCTCATGTACCTGTAAACCCATGATTGCGTTCCGGACCGTAATCATCGATTTACCTTACACTAGGGTGTTATGCTTTTTCATAACCCTATCCTAAGTAATACCAAAAACAGACGCGTGCAATCATGATATGCTAAGTAATTGATACTGCAATGAAACAATGACATGGTTAGAGGTACTTCCCTTTCGGGTTTACCCTTCAACCGTAATGAGAGTAACAGGTAAGTAATAGACATGGTTAGAGGTTCTTCCCTTTCGGGTTCACCCTTAACCAGTAACTTCTGTTCACATCGTTGGGCTCTAAACACCTATATTGATAAACTCCGAGATTTACACCGTTCCCCTCGGATTAAAGAAATACTCTAGTCCGAGTCGTAAGTGGGCACTGGCTTAGCTCTCATATGAGTTATCAACTAGTGTGTTTCATTGGCCATGATGATGAACAAAAATAATGTATGTATAACAGGGTTTTGCTCACAACAAAAAAAAAATATATGCATACCAGATATGTGTTCATGAAAGTATATAAGTATATCATAAAATTTCGATTGAACGAATAATACAACGTAAATCGAGTAAATCGCAAAATATGCACAAAATGAAAGTAAACGAGTTGAACTCTTGCAAATAAGCTGTGTGAAAATAATCACAAATAACGTGTTAGAAATAACTATGAATAAAATGGTACGAGAATAAAATAATGAAATTTACGGCAAGTGAGAGTACGCAGAACAGACGTATAGTCTACTGACATAAGGGTTTTAATTTAGTCAGTTTTACATATATGCATTATGTGATAATTACAACATAAGGATATGTCCGATATTTTGTTAGATCAAAAGTTTTGCGACTGAAAAAGTGCGAGTGTAATAAGATAAATTTTCATTTATCAAAAACGTAGTTTGCACAAACTTTGTAATATAGTTGAAGGGATAGTCGTAAAATATGAGAATAAACTTTTTAGAAATCGAAGAATGTTTTAGATTCAAAATAGGTTCACTTGAAAAGATTTTGTAGGTACACATTTTCATGTGTTTACTAGAAGTCGAGTTTGAAAAGTGTTATAAGGCATGTTATTAGTTGAAAATTTCTTTTCCCGAAACATATATTGGATCCGTTATATGAAAACAGGAAGATTTACATTTGACTTGTAAATATGTGAAACCAGTTTATAAGATGCAAGAGGAAATCATATAAATCATATGTGTTTCAAAAGATCAAGATTTAAAAATTTGCATGAATGATGAAAACCAACGTGTATGACACAAAAAGCTTATAATTACATAACATTTCTGAAAACAAATTTCAAACTTTGAAAAGAAGATCGAGTCACAGTAAAGGAATCGATAAGGGTTGAGTTGACTCTTCTTGATAATGATTGAAAAGTATAGGTAAGACAGGTAGAAAATTGCATATGGTCCCGAATGCCTTGACGAATTTTGAGAAGTAAAACTTTACTGTATTAAAACATTCCTTCTGTTTACAAGTTAAAATCCCATTAAAGTTGAAAAATCTTCCATATTTATTAAATGTTTGAGAAAATCCGAGTGATACCCATTTTGATTAAACTTGAAACCTTGAATTGTCAAAATGTTACGAAAGTTATACGTTGAAAAATCGTTTGTTTGTAAAAGTTGTTAAGGCATCTCTTTGAGCTCATAGCACGCTAAATGTTTCAAGGCATAAGGTGAATAAGTTTCTCTAAAGCTGGGTACTTGGGTTTTGTGCTTTTATGAGATGGCAACATAGGGTAAATTGCTAAGGTAATCGCTTTAGAGAGTAGTGTACTTATGTGTGTTGGATAGATAGGCATTTATGATGTTGTGTATATTGTAGAGACACAAGGGAATAGTTTAGAGATATACTGTGACATCGATCGAGTAAATTTGTAAACTTGATGATATTAACAAGACGATTAATAAGTTTGAAACCACATTCGTGTTTAACTGTGCAAAGTTCAAGAATCAAAAATGCGATCAAAATTAAACAATAAGCTTAAAAATTTGAGTCATAGGAAAATGTTTTTTTTTTTTTTTTTTTTTGTGAACAAGAGAAATGATGCGTTATCACGAAACATAAATGGAATAGTGTAAGTTTTAATGCGGTAAAATAGCGCATAGAAGTTTTAGTAATGATGATGAAAAGCGAACGATCAATAAGTATATAAAACAACAGGTGATGGAACTTAAAATCCAAATGTTCAACAAAACATAAGAATTAATAACAGAAAAACGGAAAAAAATGCACTAATAGCGATAGCTATTAATAGGGAAAACTCAAAAGAGATATTAACTTCAGTATAGAAAATTATGATAAGAGTTCAAACAGCAAATGAAAAGTATACCAATAATGGAATGTAATACTGAAAATATTTCTAACGAAACTGGTGACTAGCCAAAGAAATTGAAATATTATTAGTGACTTATGGGGAGCGTACTTAAACTTATGAGTAAATGGTCATCCTTCCCGATTGCACGTACCCCGTCACTGGTAAATTTCAAAACTTTAGCGGGACTAAAAACGAGATGTAGAAATAGATCCTTGAGATGTGGATTTCACTCCTAACTCAAAGATGTATTTCAAAATTGAAAACTATTGTGGAATGAAACCAATCACTAAGTTAAGGATATCACTCCCAGCTTAATGGTTAAGTTTCTTTTTGAAGGAGATACTCTTTGAGGTGTGGATGTCACTCCTATCTCAAAGATATATTCCTAAGATAAATAACATATAGAGGAGTGAAACTAATCACCAAGGTATGGATACCACTCCTAACTTGATGATATTGTTTCGTTTGTGAAATACGAGTGTCTTCTTTTCCAAGCAAAATATCGAAAGAATAACGAGAAATAATCATAATGAAAATATCTTGAAAGAAAATATAAGAAGTAAGAGAAATATAAACGAGAGGACTCGTGAAAGTAAGCTTAGTTATAGTCTAGGCTAAAAGGCATTCTAATAACCTAATTCCCTATAACCATGGCTCTGATACCAAATCTGCAACACCCCAACCGATGGCGGAAACATCGAGGTGTCACGTAGTGACGATTGTTCAATAGCTCATGGACTAAAAAGTGTAAATTTTGATATCTTGATTAAGTAGTTTATTACATTGAAAGAAAAATACAAGATACAATAATTCTAAAGTGACAACTAAAACTGAAATACAATGGATCCAAAATCTAAGTAAAAATTCCAAATGCTTAAAAGTCATCTCATAAATAACCTAAAACATGTACGAAAATAATATATGTCAAGACAAAAATGTATTGGTGAGCATACCCTGTTTGAATAAATATAGTAGGAAAAATGTTTAGCAATTCATGTGCGGTACCATTTGCAATTATGTAATAAGTAATATCCGTTCAAAACCAAACTTGAGAATAATGACTAACACATGACTAACCAACTGAATAATGAATTAACAAGACAATGACCAAGATTCTCTCAACAGAGTCTCAAGGGGGTATACCATAGTACTATTCATTGAAAAGCTAGGCCGCCCAGCGGTTAATGATTTTGACAAGTCATAGACACACCAATTAACATAAAGCAAACACACATGAGAATTGCATTAAGTATAAGAAATTGAAACTTGATTAATATATAGGTACATGAGTCACCCCAAAGTAGTAAAACAGTAAAAAAGGGAAAGATATACTCGCATTGATTGTGACGATGAATATGCAAGAAATCAACGAGTATCAATGAACTATGCTTGAACCTATATTTTTTTATTTAATATCAGGTTACATATCTGAAACACTAAGTTGATTATCGGACTTGTTTACTTACAGATTTCCGACGACAAAACTTTTGAAGGTTCTTAAACGATTGTTATCCTTTACATAATAACAAACTTATTTGGATTGTGATTTAAACCATTCCTTATCAACCAACTTACCTTTAAAAAAATCATAATATTATTATAGATACAACTATAAAGTATAGGATCAATATAAGAATATAAAATCCCGTTCGTTATGTGGAATTTAATTTTTGATCTTACTAGTTGACACAGCACCTAAACATAGTATTGATTAAAAATATCCTAATAAAGTTTGTTTTAACTTCATTTAATTAACCTATAATTCCATAGCAACGTACAAATTTATGTGACACAAATGTAAAGCCCAAATACAAGTTTATTTAGATATATAAAAAAAACAGCGGTCATCTTCACTGATGACAGCGATCGTCGGAAAATTGTAATTGTTCAAAGTATATTTAAATTGTATAATGACATTCTAATATGTTATGAACGAATGTTTTACCTCGAATTAAATTAAAGAATATAGTAGATCCAGTTGGCGTTGGTTGCGAGTTTTGGGAACGAGTCAAAATGGCAACATTGGTTGAGGCCTGCTTGATTATTGCTTGTTCGGTTACCCCTTCTAAGGCAAATCATTCGATGATCGAATAGGTATGTGATCGAAACTTTAGGTTCCTATTGTTATAATTAAATTATGGAAAAGTCACGAATGTTACACCAAGTATCCATGAGATATAATGTAATATGTTGGTCTAAAAGTTAGAAAGTTATACCGCATGTTTCTCCCCCATAAATGTTTCGAAAACAATAAAGAATGGGGTTGTGACACTCACCTTAGTTTGCGTTCCCAAAATAAGAACAAAGACAAGTCTTGATAATCCAAAATACTGGCGATCTATCAATAAAGTTTGTATAAGAGTTTTGACTAATAACTCTAAGGTTAACTAGTCCCCGATTGTCCAGATCATAACTAAGTAAGTTTGAAAATGTGTTTGACAGTTTAACCGACACACTAGACTGACTCGACATCCCGTTGGTGACCTATTACACACACAAATCAAGTACACATAGATTAAAAGTAAGATTCAAGCATAACATACTTAGTTTGCATCAAGAATCGCACATACGAAGCAGTTGGGTCGAATGAGGAAGAAAATAAGGTAGGTTCGACCCCAAGGAGCTAGGTTCGACCCATTTTAGGTTCCTTCGACCCCAAGGTAAGTTCATGCAACCTAAAACAAGTTCATTCGACCTTAACACATGTTCATTCGACCTTAACATGTGTTAATTCGACCTAAATCAAGCACGTTCGACCAAATAATGCAAATTCGACCATCAGGCTGCTAGGTTCGACTCCTAGGGTCCACCTTCGACTCCACGATTGGTTGAAGGTGCCCAGGTTTGACCCTGGCAGATGAGCTTTCCTAAAAACGCTTCAAAAACGTCTGAAAACATCACAAAACATCATGTAACACAACAGTCAAGCATGAATAACATATCCCTACATAACCCTACTATTCTTACTCCCAAATCAGTCCGTTTTAATGTTTACCCAAAATGGTAAAATTATGGAGATGTCACATCATGCATGGAAACTTTACCCAATTAAGAAACTTTTATGAAATCCCTTAATAAACACATCATCATACTCAGATTATCATGTAGATCAAAACCGCCAATCATATCATTCCTAATAACATCATGCATCAATCCCTAAGTCTATCAAAATCCCCAAATTAGACCTAACATCATCATACAATAGTTTGTAACCTAAGATAATCAAAACTTATCAGTAATAACTATTATAGAACATCTCTATATCACCCACACATCACATAACATCAAATAATCATATAACATAACATGAAAGATCATTAACATATGTTAAAACATAAGGAAACTCATGTTTTATGATGAGGTTTGGTTTAGAAAGGTTATTATTCATAAAAGTCATCTTAGATCAGATCTGGAACTTTGGGGTTTTATAAAAACGAATTAAAATTGCTTAAAAAGGATTTAGAATGAAGGGCACACCTTAGATCTTCACTTGTAATGATTTAGAGAGTTGGATTATGAAAAACAAGCTCAAAAACTCCTTCCCCAATGATAAAAGTCGAAAGAGAGTGTTTAGAGACGTTTAGGGTTTGTGAAATGATGAAAAATGACTAAGGATGGTATTTATAGTATGTCCAGGTTCGACCCTGTGACATCCGTCACTTTTCGTATTTAACATTTCGTATTAATTCTATGTACGTTTGAAACTTTGATTAATAGAAACGTTGCATTTTTATCATTACTGTACCTTCTAAAAAATATTTTGTGACACTTTTGGACTCCTAGAACCATACTATAATCATATATTAACATTAAACCTTTGAAATTATTGCCAAAAAATAAATGTTTGGGCCGGGATTCGAACCCGCGCCCAAACCGGTTCAGCAACTTAACACAAACACAACCACCAGTTGAGCTGCATGACATACATGTTCCATATTCTACATGTTTTAAATATAAAGGTTGTTTGAATCATACCAGTTGACTTGGAAAGTCAACTGCGATGCTAATCTTCCATAATTAACATTCAATCCGCGTATTAAATTCAATTCGTGTTTGGAAACATGTTGAATGACCTTCTCTGCTTCATTCCCACGCCAATTAATCATTAAAACATTTCTAATCTAGCTTAATCACGCGTATAATAATTAAAATGGGTCAAAAACTACGAAACTTACAAGGATGAGTGATTAGTATAAATAGAGGCCTTCCCTACGAGCTATACTCGCCGAAAATCAAATCCCCACAACCAATTTCTCCTTACAAATCGTGTTATTCAGCAAATTAAGCTTCGGTTGACTTTTCTGTTGACTCGATCAATCGAACCTTAAATCGCGTTGTAAGTTTTTTTTTCTTAGTTGGTTTTGTTTTTCGATGGTCCACGAACAATAGCCCCATCATTTCAGGGGCTATTGGACGCTAATTGATGTTAATAAGAAAGCTAGGGTTCATAAGTAACGATTTGGGGATAAACTAACTGCAGACAAGTAATTAAATATAAAAACGAATGAACCTTTTCATCAACTGATCAGTAGATCAGTTGGTGTTCCTCTGCAGCTTAAAACACGAACCGGCCGAATGGCCAAGGTTCGATCCCCACATGAGAGTTTTTTTTTTGTTTTCTTTTAAACCATTTATAAGAACAAACCAATAAACCTATATAATTAATTGGAACCAAGAATTATTCGTTCTCAGGGTCAGACCAGTTGGTCTGGCTTGTGATTTTAAAACCAAGGAACCGGCCAAGGACTCGGGTTCGAGCCTTGGCACATGCAATTTTTTTTTTTTTTGAGATTCTTTTATACCTATATAATCAATATTATTTTTAAAAATAGATTTTAAATACTAAACATGGTTTATAAACTCTACAAAAATTATTTTGAGTTATTCTTATAATAAAGTTTAATATCCAACTTTTAGTTTTTCAAAAATTATTTATTTATTATATATAATAAATATTACAAGTTTATTCAATTATAATTATAAAATTCTATAAAAATATCAAAACGACTTTATAAAATTCCACAAAAATTATTCTAAGCTTATAAACCAATAAAAATTTCTGAAATAAATTTTATTTCAGAAAAATCATTTATTTAATATTTTTAATCGATTTTTGTTATTTTAAAGTATAAATAAATCATAATAAATTCATTTTTCAATATTTTTATCCCAAAATTTTACATAAATTATTTCTGTTCATTTAGAACAGAAATATAAATTTTAAGTTGAAATTTCTTTAATTTTAATATTTTTAGATATTAAAATTATATCTCTGACAAATAGAATTAATTATACTAAATATTTAATTCTTGAGGAAATAATTTTATAAAAATTATTTTTATATTTAAAACCCTATAATATGATCATCCTAAATCAAAAACCTACAATAGTCTTTTATTTAAATTATTTACCAAATTTCTTCCATTTATTAACAATTTACTTAATTAATAATTAAACAATTACATATCCCCAAATTAGGAACCCTAGAATTTCTTGTATCCTAGATTCATTTCCCTTACACATTATCTAATTCTTTAGGTTAATCCTTTGGGATAATCTAAATTCAAATCACGTTGTTCGGTAGAATTTCAAGTTATTACGCGAACTGTGAGTATTTCCTATCCCCTTTTTGCTTTTATTCATTTTTGGGGTGTTACATGTACACTATTACAAATTACAGATACAAGTTTACATTTTCACAATACAATTCTAGTACTATGTGCATTGCTTACAACGTGCTTTATGCTTAGACAATACATGTAGAATACATTTGTACTTAGTGAAATCATTAACATGGTACAAGCCGACCTTAACATTGGATAGCGCTATTGGATTGACAACCCGCCTAGGTTGATTCTCCCCCTTTTTTATCGGAGAATCCGTGGTCATTGTTAAGTTTTTATCCATTTATTGGATAAGTACACCGCCGTTCATTTAGTACATTATACAGTCACAGGATTGATTTCGCTCATTTGTATGATACATAGTTTACATATTGGTACTGTAGCTTTGCACTTGAATTGTATACCTTTTTCAACTTACTATATGTATTAAAACTAGGAATGCTCACCAACATTTCTTATGTTGACCAAACCTATTTTGTACATGTTTCAGGTGCAGTTTGATCTAGTACTATAGCATGGGACTTTTAGTGCTTGGTTTTAATAAGTTATTTCAATATTTATGTTTCATTCAGACTTTGTATTTTTCGTTTCCATGTAAGACAATTTGGATTATTCAATAATATATTTACATTTTAGTACCATGTGCTTTTGAACAATCGTCACTACGTGACACCTCGATGATTCCGCCATCGGTTGGGGTGTTACAGACCCCTATATGAGGGCGAACGTGGAATGGAAGTGGTCGAATGTAGTTTCTTTTAATCAGATAACCAGGTTCGACCCTTTACATGGGTCGAAGGTGGTTTGTTTTGATCGAAGGGGGATCTTTAATAGAATGAGGGCCAGGTTCGACCCTTCGAAAGGTCGAACCAGGAAATGCCTTTTCCAGATTTTTCAGTTTGTCGTGTTTAACGCGTTTAAACACATCCTAACACATGAACATGTAATCCTAACCTATGTTTAACATATATAAGCATGGATAATCATCTAAACATCGTTTAAACACGTATTTGCATATGATCCACCACATAAGAATCAATCTACGCATAACACTTAATTTAGTTTATGTAATTCACCAACAACGGGACTCAAGACTCGTATGTACGTGAAAGACACCAATGATCCTCCAGATCATTGAACCATGGACAATACGTTAGAAAATCCTGACTCAACTAACCCAGTTAAGTACGTAAGTAAAACGTTTCCCGCTAAGGTAGACTTATAAGTTTAAATATGTCAAGTCAAATATGCCGGGTGGCACACTTTTCTAAGTTCAAGTTTCCATTTTGACCCGTTTGGGTCCTTAATGGTAGTTATTGCACCATGGTCGCTTAATCCCTCTCACAATCATACGGGTTGCGACCATGACAATCTTTCTAGACGCGCCATTGTCCCTATAGCTCATTTGGACTACTTAGACTTTGGCGATCTTTGTTTTATCTAGTCTATTCGCATTTCTTTATTCTTCAAGTCATTTTATCACAATTGCATTACAACATAACATGTACAAAGGTTATATAAGAAACTAATACAACCAACGTGTACCTTAAAGCTTTCCTTTTTGGCGAGTGTCCGATTCTTCCTTGACTCCTTGGTTTCCACTTGATTCGCCTAATCAAGCAAACCATATTAGTATATATATTAATTCATAACGGTCGGTGGAACAGCCGACTTCGCGAATTCCGATTTCCGACCACAAAGTTTTATTCTTCATGTTTTGGCCACAGTTTTGTTCACGGCGTCAGCTGACCGCTACTGCACTTCAGAGTACTTTCGTCGGCAGAGTAAGACACACAATCAGTGGCCTCCCGCCACCAACGATGGTGAAGAGTGTCGGCGGATACTTTCGGCTATACCGAAGGTCAGGGTTCCCTTTACGACCAAAGTGTGTTACAACATCACGATTAAGACGATCAGTGCCATGCAACGCCAGCTGTTCGACTCCGGCAGATCTAGATTTCCGACACCACGCCGACCACCGTTTGCAGGTCTTCAAACGTACAAATTGTGTCAATGGCGTATAAATGGTTGCTCGGATTCTTTAAAGGGACAGAGAGAGAACGCCAGTGGCGGTGGTGGTTGGACCCCTGATGGGGAGACATCGTTAACATGCTCCAAGGAAGTGACGCGCCACCGTACGCGGTGGCGGCTCGTCATGGCCGACCGGTGATGAAACTCTTGTGAAGAAATCATCAGAGGAAAGATTCCTTTTTTTTTTTTGCTTGACATTGAACTTTTGCTATAATTCTGTTTTTTACTTGTAGCATCTAGCATCTTGTAATTAATAAGGCATTTTGTAAAGTCTTCTCTCTATCTTTCTTTCTCTCTCTACAAATTTGTGCGTAACTATAAAAATGAGACTTCTAGAAATGGTTTATGGTATTATTAGGATGGTTATTAATGGTTTTGAGAAACCATGGGCAACTTAATGGTTGTATTGTTTAAACCATGTGTCACATTTTCATTACTTTTCAATTTCAATTCACATAAAAGACAAACTAATGAAAAGTAAAAAAAAAATATTATTCTAACAAAAGACAATCAAACATCATCTATAATCTATAATCTATAACTTATAATAAAAGAATTGAATATTGATGAGTTGTCATTCAATGAAATCCTAATAAAGCCATTTTAATGATATGGCATTCAATGAGGCATTCTCCTCCTTGAGTATGCCATGTGTCATGCCACGTGACAAATAAAAAATATAAATAATAATATAAAACCTAATCTACTAAATTTAAATTGAGTTATTTTAGGAAAAAAGAATTTAAAATTTTCTTTCTTATGTTTCCTCTCATAATTTTTAAACGTTAATATATTTTATATACGCGATTTTTTAAAGAAAAAATTACACCAAATTAACGAGCGTTTTATTATCTTTCCAACGAGTACCATAGTGCTATATAAAAAACGGAGAAAAAACGACTATTTTTTGTGGGGTTTCGTTCATACAGGAAAAAAAAACACAAAGTGTTCAGGTTATTCATTAATAATGTTTTTTCTTTTAAACCAAGTTCTTATCTACGATGTTGAAATTCAGCACAATCGCCATACTTTCATTGGAATTTTACTCTTTTAAAGATGCATAGGTATACTTCATCAAGAGAAACTAGGAGAAAGAATCGTGCAACACTGCAACACATGATGTCACCTTATAGCAAGGTTATTTTTTTATTTAATTACAAGAGTAATAATTATTACTATTAGTATTATTAGAATTGTTATATTTTTCAACCCCGGGACGCTCCCAGGATAAAAGCTACTACATAAATATAGTAAAACAATATATTATAACCGATGACACCATACATAGCAAACGAGAGTATCTACGTCCACCCCATAGTCAGACAACAAACTGCGTAACTGGAGACCTTCACAATTGGTCAGTTTGCGGCAATTTCTTTATAACTTTGTGTTCAGTGGTCCTTAATAATAGATTAAAACTACACTTTTGATAATTATTTTCCTTTACTATAATCATCACGTTATAACTTGGTGTTGAGTGGTCCTTAAAAAAATTACAGCTACACTTTTGATAATTAATTTCCTTTCCTGTAATCGTCATGAATCGTTAAAAAAATTGTCTCAATATTGACCATCGCGCACCCGCGCGAAGCGCGGGTCACAAACACTAGTTTTCATTAGAACTTACTATGATTGTCCCTAAATAGGGTCAATACAAGCCTCTAAGTCATCGGTGTGGTTTTCACCCAACAACTTATGAATTCTCAGTTCACTTAAACAATTTATCAAACACTTGGTGGGCGTATTTTGACTAGTAATTTCATATGTTCAATTCTTAGTTTACAATCCCACCCTTATCAAGCATATGATCTAATTTCACCTTATTGACCATAATTAGTCAACACAAGTTCATTTACAAGCATAATAACTACATTTTAACAAAAATTTTGGGGGTTTTCATCATGGGGTCGAACCCACCCTTTCCACCACAATTTTTATAAAATCCAACCCAATACTAACAATTGATGCTTAAGGGTAGATATTTGATAACCCTATACTCATATAAGCTAGCCTATTTCATAAATCAATGATTTTCTCACTAATGAGAATTATCATCAAGAACTCCACTTTCGAGAATCATCGCCAACTCAAAAGATTAAACATGCTCATCCCTACCAAAGAACCTGTGTGTTTAAGGGATGGCGTCCCCATGGCAAGGCCCAACAACAACAAATATGTTGCCGGTAGTTTGTAGTGATAGTAAACGAATGAATAATTGGCAATCGGTTTAGCCACCAACTGACATACCCTCTCTCGAAGGGTTGTGTCATTTCAACAAAATGTTGTGATGGTTCTTTACGTATATAATGAACTAATTATATACTCATCCGGTGGTTGGGTAATTTAGCATAATAATATGTCAATTAAAAGGACAACTCTTTAAATGTGTGATTGTGTGGTTCACATGCAAACATAACCAAAATGCTTGTATGGTAGAGTGACCAATTGTACGGAATATTTCGCAACATTCAAACGCTCACTACCTCTTAATGGGAAGCACCAATGGATATAACGAAAGACCTTTTAAAATCTCGCTTATATTTTATATATGAATTATTTTTGGCTCTTTGTTTATAAGAATTTTAAAATCGCCACAAATTAATTTGTAGTTTTGGTGCTTTGGGTACTCTTTATACTTGAAATTCTCGACTAGGAAATGAGTCAACTAAAAAACACCACCCACCACCCACCAATTCATAGGCTTAGCAAACCTCATCATAGATGAGAATGTGCTCTTTGATGTCATTGTAACAACATTAATTTGTTAGTCCGATCATCAACATAGCAACTACCATAAAAAATCGTTATGTGATACATAGTAATCAAAAGTGCGCATGGTTCAATTTAAAAAGAGCAATCGTTATGCGATATAGGCGCAGGCGAGATTTAGTTTTCGTTATTTTTTTTATTTGATGCTGATGAACAATGAATTATGGGTCAATTAAACACGGTCAACAATTGCCTTTCAAATTTGTTTGCCTAAATAGTCAGGTTTTGGGACTTAATTACCTTCGGTTTGCTAACCGAAACCTTAGCATTTGGTGCCAACACGAATTATGTGGCGACTGGCGAGCACCTAGGCTGATGAACATTTCTTCAACTGCTTAACAATAATGAGTTGTAGTATCCATCCGCAATCAACAAACCATTTTTATGTAAGCCAAGTACCAGAACAAATATACATCACCGCTAAAGGTTAAACGTTAAAGTATTCAACAACCTACCGAAATTCACCAGCATATCCATGTTCACGAAAATTTGTGAATCGATGAAATTGTTTCAGCATCGGGTCCTCCTTGTCAGAACCACATACATAATCAATCTTCCTGCCTCATATTTTACATGTTAAGCGATTAGCAAACAGCTAAATGAACTCATAAATGACATAGTTATACACATTAAAGCGGTGAAATGACCAAAGAACATTAATATGCATTTCTTCATCTATTAAAGCTCAAAATCGCCAAACACACATTAACTTAACCACAATTTCAAACACTCGAAAGACTTGAAAATATAATAGCAGAAATCTACTCACAAATCTAAAGTTTTCAGGAAACAATATTCTTCTATATCAAAAGTATGCAACAAATCATAATTGAAAGATGCCTATCAGTGGGCAGGAGCAGGAGCTGCACTAGTACTACCACCCAAACCCATCTTTTGACCCAAGATTGTAAGCTGGTCAACGAACTCGCCACCTGTCAGAATCTCCGTTGACCCGTATATTATATGCTTCGCGGGCTGCTGTCTTTGTGCAAGATCTTGTAAACTTCCATACTCCACATAGTTCCCACCACCAATCATGAACACTATCGCTTCTTTAAATGGTCCTTTCATATGACTACCGCCAGATGCAGAGTTTGACTTTGGAGCACGCGGGTCAAACATGAGGTAAGATTCAATCTCTGGATTCGGTTTTCCATCCATTAGGGCTTCAACTGTTCTTGCCATTGCCAGTTGATGATCACTAGATAGCAAATTCTTCACACCTGCAGTTACAGCACTGATGGATTGACCGTAAAGCTTCTCAGCCCAGTCAACAATGTTGCTTCTGCTAGCAGAATTTGCTGATGCTAATGAAACATTTAAAGATTTTATCTTTTTGACATATTGGAATGCACTGGTGTCCACCTCAGCTTCTCTTAAAGCAGCTTCAACCGCTTCGACTTCCAACTGTGGGATGGTTTCTGTTGAAATAAGGAACATGATTGCAAACCTAAGCTTATCCATTTTAGTACCTTTCCCTTTAAGAACAGCAAGAAGCTCACCACGGTCAATCCCACCTCTAACCATCATTTCATATTCTTTTTTAGCAAACGAATCAAGTGATCGCTCCTTAATTTCACCCAGCAAAACAGTAGCAATGTTTGTATGCTTATCGATCACTTGTTTACGCTCGGTCAACTCGGGTAATGAGTTAACCGCATTCATTAGATGCTTGGTGTTCCCAATTAGATCAGTGCCATCAAATTCGGCTCCATCATTACCACCGGTTCGCCTGTTGACTTCATCTACATCTTTTTTGTACTTGTTCAATTGTGTCTCTATTTCAACAGCAACTTCCGGGAACTCCAAAGATCCATTAGCGACCCAAAACGGATCGGCCCGGTCCAATTCATATGATTTCATCCCACCTTTATCTCCTGGTACATTAAGCCGGTTTAGTCTCAGCCCAAGCACATCATGAACAAGAGGTCGATATCTAAAATCATGTTGAATAGCAACTGACAACTCCAGGTTCCTATCAAACAAACATAAAACAGGCCTCTGAAAAGAGCTAGAAAAGTTGCCACTTTCTGAAAACAAATTATTCTTAACAAGCAGATGATCGCGCAGACGTTGATCCAGCAATGATGCGACCATCTCAGCCGGTCCACCACGTGGGCACCTAATGATTGGAACAACAGCAAGGGTAGCCAACACACAGAATAACCCACTCACAAGCTTCTCAATTATTTCTTCAATCTCGCGGTCAGTAGCTTTAGGATCATTTAATTGCACATAGCAAGATTTATCTGCTAAAGAGAAGAGATTATCTTCCAGGGTAACAAACTCTAAGTACTGATCATGAACCTTAGAAATTCGGTCAATAGATTCAGAATTCAGAGTCCCTGAAGCAAGATCTTCTAGAAGGGGGCGAGGTATGGATGATGAGAAATTTAGGTGGAAGTAATCATAGAGGGAACTTGATGCATCGGAGATGATTCTTTGAATGTTGTGTTGAGTAGGTTTGACAAAGTAAACAGCAGGAACATCAGCAACGGGCTTGCGGTTTTTATCAATAAGAAAATATAGCGTCACACCATGCTTGCGTAGATCCTTCACATGAATCAAAGGAGACAAAATATCTTGACAGAATTTGTCAAAAATCAGAATCTTATATACTTCTTCATTTGCTGTTCCACTTGCATTTATAGGTTGATTCAGATTCAACATCCGTGCTATGCATTCTGAAAGTACAAAAGACGGTGTTAAAATAGCGTTCCTTTTCTTATTCTTTTCTAATTTTTTTTCCTACAATTTGTTTGTTTGCAAGGAAAAAAAGGAAGTACAATGATCTGTAACTCCAAATCATTCCATATTAAATAGTTACACACGCACGCAACAACATTAAGTTATGAAGCTCATGCTCAATATCCACGGCTCTATGCTACGTAGTCCAAAATTTCTAGCTTAAATATACAAGATATGGTAAGCTTCCAATTCAGTGATTCACATAAAGCCCCACAAATAAAGCTTGGATTCCTAGTCTAGTTTTTAAAATATCTCGACTTAACTTTACCCTTAGGGCGAAATCTCAGCGAGCAATGAATCCGCCCACGATTACGCCATAACCGAGAGTATAACTACATACTATATAGTTCATAGGCAATTTATTAAACTTTTGCTACCAAAACCCTATCATTTCATATGTTATACTTAGATATACAATTAAAAGCAAAACTAAACAGTTGTAATTTGGAAGATAAACCTAAAATGAACAAAACCCTATCATTTCAAGTGAAATTGGATGAGGCAATAGATGTATACACACATTGATTGATTACAGATTCAAATCGAGTGCATTATTAACAATTATATAAAGCATACATACATGTGATTTGAGATCTGGTTTGATATATGATAATATCGGATCGGAACTTAATATGGGTGAAATTGAAAGGAAGAAAAGAAGAACCTGTCTGTCTTTGACGGAGATTGAGCGCCATTGATGATTGATAAAACTTACACAGCAAGATCGATCTATGAAATGAGGGTGTTGATTGTTTGGGAGAGGAGGTGTTTATATTTTGTTAGTAGTTATGAAAAAAAACGAAAATATAAAAGATTTTTTTTATCTAATTGCTTAATCGATAAGGTATGTTTGGCAAAACTAGCTGGAACTGGAAGCTGGTAGCTTTTTAAATATATTTTGATGTTTGGCAGAGTAGCTGGAGGCTGGAGCTTTTAATAAAATGTATAAAATGACCAAAATTGACGTAATTAAAATATTGTAAGGAATGTTTTTATTTTGTTTTTAAAATAGAATGGGTATTTGTGTCATTTACTAATTAAAAGCTTGTAGCTGGTAGAGCTTTTTCTTAAAAACTAGTATTAGTAGCTTTTTACTATAGAGTTTTTTCTCTTAACCTAAAAGCTTCCAGCTCTTTAACCAAACAAGGCTTTTTATTGATTAAGAGTTTTTTTCTTAAAAGCTTGAAGTTTGAAGCTTGAAGCTTCTAAAAGCTTCTTGCCAAACATACCCTTAATGGGTCAACCCGTTTTTATACGGGTCAATGCGAACCCGACCTGGTTTTAGTACGTGTTGACCCTAACCCAACCCATTTTTTTAAACGGTCGTGTTAATCAACCCAAACCTATTTTTGTTAGTGTCGAGTATGGGTTGGGGTTTGGGTCTTGTCTAGGATTTCTGGCCCTAATCAACAATGAGGACTGTAAAACCGAATAAAAGTAGATATAAAAATTAGTTAAAAAAATAATGAACCGAACATGTGTAACATAACGAATAATTGTGAATGGTTTAACATACATCTGATAACTGTTTGTATGGTTTAGCTTTGGATTTCGGCATACATTTCATGTGATATATTTAATCTCGTTCAGCATTTTAATTTCGTATCCTATAATATATATATATATATATATATATTAAAAGCAACTTATGAAGTTGTAATTACTAAAGCTTGAGAGTACATTTGTTTGTTTTTTATAGAGAAAGCTTGTCACACACGTATAATGAATCACCTTGACATTCATAATGACTATGTTGGATCTTAATAAAAAGCGGGGGAGATTGTTAATCACCTCTATTTCATAACTCTTCAAAATTATCCCCATCACAAGACGCAATGAGAAAAACCTAGTTGTAGATAAATCGGATGTATTTACAATAGTTATTGGATTAGAAAGGTCAATACAGATACATAAAAATGTTATAAGGCTATACTCTAAGGCACCCCCGGTTTCATTTATCGGTTTGTGCAATAACACTACCTCCGATGTATCGGTTTGTGATTTTGATAACTATCACTCGATGTATTGGTTTGGGAAGAATAAGATGAAAATGGGTAAAGTGAATTGACTACTTTTCGACACCATACAAAGTAATTTGGGTACTTTATTAACAAATATTGCATTTTGGTCCTTTTTTTTTCTTTGAAAATCTATACTACCAACCTTAGTCCCTAACAACACTTTTGTTAATTAAAGGAGAATTGGAATTAAATAATCCTAACTTTGCTGGGTTAGAAGACAATAAATCCCAACTTGAAAGTTGGAATTTAACAGGCTCAACTTGTCATGGATTTTATTTCATTGGACCAAAACTAACTGAGGTTAACCCGGTTAGTTTTCTGCTGATGTGGCTGCCTACGTGGGCGTATGACGTGGCAAAACTGCCCAGTTTGATGCCATGTCAGTGGAAAACTGCCTGGTTGTCTGCCACGTCAGCAGAAAAAACTGCCTAGTTGGCTTCTACATCAGCATAAAACTGCTCAGTTGGCTGCCACGCCAGCAGAAAATTGCCCAGTTGATTGCCAAGTGTACAGATTTTAACACGTGATACGCTACGTGGGCTACCACATCAGCAGAAAACTAACTTGGTTAACCCGAACTAGTTTTTATCCAATGGAATAAAATCAATGACAGGTTGAGCCTGTTAAAATGAAACTTTCAAATTAAAATTATTGCATTTCAACTTAAGTTAGAAATATTTAATTCCAATTCCTCATATTATATATTATATATATCTATTAAAGTACAAAGTCGGTGGCGCAACCGATTGGTTGACGCCTTCGCCCTTAATTAAAAAACGAGTTTTTATACTTTTAATCCCCCCTATTTTTTAACAACTTTATAAAATGTCGTTTAGACCCTTTTAGTTTCACACCGTATTTTGATTCTTTCACTAAAATAAAAACTTCGTCACGTGCTTTTTTTTATGTAGGCGTCGGTACAACATCAGGTTTTGACGTAAGCGGTAGAAAATCACGTTTCAGGGTTTGACGTAGACAGTTTAAATTCACGTTCGGCATAACGTTGTCGAAAATTAGTCTGATTAAAAATAATAATGTTAATTCGTTTACTAAAAAACGATTTCCTTGCTTGCTTATTCTTAGGTAAGAACTTTTTATGCATTATTTACAAATCGTGCGTCGACTACCGTTCGTTTTAGCTCGGTTTGTCACGCACCTATCTTTTAGCCACGTGTTCGTGCACTTGGGTCCCACGCATGAGATTTTTTACGCAGTCATATTTATTTTTACCGGGTTAGATACGTGCGGGACATATACTAAACTATCATGTGTGTCACATGTATATTATCTTATTATTTATACCAACTTTAGTCCCAAAGAAACAGAGAAACTGGTGATCGCCGACACACACACACCAACCTAACTGGTTATAAAAAAAGTAGCGAGTGAAAGGAAATGGGGATTACTCGGAACAGATACTGGGTACTCAGACATGGCAAAAGCATTCCCAATGAAACAGGCCTCATTGTTTCTTCTTTGGTTAGTCTTTTTTTTTTTTTTATGTGAAACCTAAATCTCTCATTACCCTGAAGATTATTACTTATTCTATCTGATTAATAAATGTTTTGAGAATTTTGGATACACGTTTGGATGTGCTCATTTTACGTAATATGTTATATGTGATCACATTATTAAAGAATTGTTGTTTTTAGATTTAGTATTATGGCTCATAGCTGACAGTTTGAGAATTTTAATTTTAAATATCAAAAGAAATGTGAATCTAAAGTTTAAAAAAAAACATTTGTTTTTGTTTTTAGCAGATTAGGGTTCGACACACAGAAAGGTTTCGTTTTTAGAATATTAGGGTTCGCCACGCAGAAAGGTTTCGTTTTTAGCAGATTAGGGTTCGCCACACAGAAAGGGGTGGCGGCGCAGCTTGTTGCTCATCTATCAGCTATCATGGAATGAAAGGGATGAAGAAAAAAAAATGATAATAGAAAAGTGTGGGTGTCTGCATAAATTTCATTTCACAAAAAAAATGTGTTTGATGTCTAGTAGGTTTGAATTAAGATATATGGGTGGGATATGATAAAGTGTGAAAAATATAAGATGTGTCAACTGTTGATATAGTGGCAATTAGATTGGAATGCATCAGAAAGTTCTATTTTGTGTATAAATAATATAGAGGGCCATTCAAAATAGAACCATTTTTTTTTCTAGAGAACTGCTAGAATCACATAAAAACATGTACCCAGTTGTTTAGTTGTGACGTAAGTGCATACATGATACAACTGCTTATGCGAATCTCTACGTGAATTGGTTATGTATTGGCATGATGTATGTTCTCTATCTTTCTTTGAGAGATATACACATTTTTTTGTGTGTGCAAGGATTGGGCAAGTTAGTAAACTAGGCTCTGGATGATGTTTGGTAATTGGTACAATGCTTTTGAGTTCTATGTAGAAATATTAATAACACCCAAGATAGAATAAGGTTAAGAGAAATCTGTGAATATGAATAATGATAAGAAAGTGGCTTGCTAAATTGAAGATGAAAAACTTGAAATCCTTGACATAGTATGAAAGGGGTAAGTTGAACCATAGTTTGAAAAAATGGTTGAGGCGCGCCTGGAGGGGAGGCGCTAAGAAAACGAGCATGAGGCGGCGCTTCATGGGGTTGTTTTGTATGTATGCCTCAAAGGGCCGATGCGGTAAGAAAAGAGGCGCCTCAAGTGCACCTCAAAACCACTATCGAGCCGGGGGTCTCACAGGAAAGCAACCTCTCTATTCCCACCGGGTAGAGGTAGGCTGTCTACATCTTACCCTCCTCAGACCCTACCTTAGCTTTTGCTATTGGTGGGATTAACTGAGTATGATGATGATGGTGAGACTTTTGATGTCAACTTCAAACATTCCGTGTCTTTTTTATGTGTGTTTTTTTATATATTTGATTAATCTGATGATGAAATTTATTAGTATTTTATTTTTTTAAGATATATGATTTTTATATTAATTTTTATTTTCGCCTCGGGCCACCTCGAGGCTCGATTCCGTTCTTTTAAGCTTTGACTTGAACAACGGGTTAATAGCTACTTCAAAACAATGTATGAGTTGGTGAATATATTGTAAGAGGACCATTCAGTACATAACCTATTTTAAGTAAAGAACTGCGAGAACAACGTCACTACATCTAACATAGCACTTTAACTGTCAATCTGTCATACATAACTGTGAGAAGCAATTTTCTGTAACCACCTTAATGGCCAATACTATGTACAAGTGCTTATGCGATTCTCATGACTGTTAATTAGAAATTGGTTTGGTATCGAATGATCCCCTACAGTGTGCCTTTCTTCATGAATCATGATCAATATCATTTTATTCGGATCGACCTTGTTAACAGGAATATGGGAAGCTTGAGAAATACAAGTTAGCAGCAGAAGGTATTAATCAAGCACAATTAGCTGGTGAATTATTTTTTAAGGTGAGCGATATATACTCCCTCCCCATGAAACTTTCAAGTTGCAGCATTTTCATTTTTTGGCAGTATTCCAAGGTTGAAGGACCTTTTTGCTTTCTGTGGTTATTACAACCTTTTAGTATCGATTATGGTCAACATGTTCTCTTTATATTTCATCGTTGGGGGCATTAAGGAATTTGGGAACTTGCCGCTCATTTACCATATGAAATCTATACTCCTATCATTTACAAACTGAAAGTAAAATCTGTGCAGGAACTCAAGGACAATGGCATTCCACTCGAAAATGTAAGAATATGTTATTCTCCATTTTCAAGAACCACCCACACGGCCGAAGTGGTTGCTTCAGTTCTGAATCTTTCTTTAGAAGGACCTCAATGCAAGGTAATGCAATACAAAAAAGAAAATAGAAACCTTCAAGGGGGTGACCACAGTGGTAAGTGCGCTTGATTCCCTCTAGCAGCTTCCACTTGGTTCATAGTTGTTAATAGCGCTCGCTACGCTCGTTATAGCGAATAGCGTAGCGTAGCGTGAGCTTCCCGCTATAAGGTGTTTAGCGCCTAAATAGCGATCTGATACAATTTTTCTTCATTTTTTAATAAATACAAGTATGTTCTCATAAAATAAGCGTATTTTAGGGGTTTTCTGTAACAGGGTTGATATTAGAAGCGTGTATTCTTCCATATTTATCTGAACTTTTATAAAATAGATATAAAATATTTTTAAAATTTTCGTTTAGTGTATCGCTATTAATTAAATAGCACCCGCTATTTCATTGCTATCACTACATAGCATATCGGTAGCTTGTTGCTATTTACCGCTATTCGCTATCAACAACTATGACTTGGTTCTGCCTTCAACCCCTTGAAGGCTACCTGCCGAGCAAAAATTGCATTTACGTGGTCCCATTGGTAGGGTATTGGCAGCCTCCGTGAGTTTCTTGGTTCTCACGGTTATTAAAATGGAAGGTTTATTGTTGTATTTTTTCACATACTTGTAGTCTATATGTAGGTTTATGAAGATATTCGGGAGCGTTATTTTGGTCCTACATTTGAACTTCAATCTCATGATAAAGTAAGATATAGAGTTACGATTATAAACATGTCGCTATTTTGGTGTATGTAATTAAGTTTGGCCTTTCTCATGAATAGTATTCAGAGATATGGGATCTTGATGCAAAAGACCCATTCATGAAGCCGGAAGGTGGGGAAAGCGTCGCTGACGTCGTTTCTAGACTCACAAGTGCCTTGGTACAGATTGAGTCTGAATTTCAAGGGTAATAGTAAATAAATCAACTGTTTGACCTAGAGTATAGTAAATAGAGGAATTGATCTCCTTTTATATTGATGTTTCAGATGTGCAATATTGGTAGTCAGCCATGGTGATCCGCTGCAAATCTTGCAGACAATAATGAAGGCGGTTGGTGAACAAGTGGGAGCCGATGGTGGTGACTTGGCGTCACGAATAGAGGCAGTTAAAGTTCCATCAGTTCTATCACAGCACCGAAAGCAAGCGTTGCAGACTGGACAACTCCGAGCAGTGGTCTAAGTTCTGGCCTTGTATCAGTGAGGGGAACTATGGTTAATAAAAGTAAATAAGGATATCTCCATCTTCTAAATTGAATCATTGTGGCGATCCAGTTTTTGGAGAACCTCGAAAATCATTTATAATCATCTGTAACTTGGATGATTCTTGACTGTCTTCTATTTATCGAAATGCTATCTTCAAATGATCAAAATTTAGGCTGGCAATACAGGTGGGTCAGATTGGACCAGGTGTCAGTTGGTCGATTTTAAAAAGCGTATCAGTTCGCTTCGGGTCAAAACTAATTCTCAGTTTCTTACCAAATTGATGAAGGTTAAAATGTGATGTTTCAGATAAAACAGCTTAGATAGAAACAGTAAGAGCATCTTCAATGGTGGCTTTTTGGCGAGTGGTTCCCTAGCTTTATTGACGCTCTAATACACTATGTTGTCAAAAGTGACCCAGGCACAGTGAGGCGGGGCTATAGCACCTGGTGGCTTAGGTGAGAATATGAGCTTTTTGTGAAAACGGGCGCCTAGAGCCAAGCGCAGGCAAGAAAAAACATGAGCCTAAACGCGAGAATATGGGCCTTCTTAAAAAAAGCCCTTGTTATTTTTGCGGCTTGCGTCTTTCACAACATAGCTAATACCTAACCGAAGAAGCGAACAATGTATGAATGTCACATAGTACAACACAAAAGGAAACATATACACACAATGACATAATACAACAAATGATTAATACTAAACTATATTATTTAGTTTTCTCAAGTTTTGTTACAAACTACTCTACAATAACCAGAGCTAGAGGTGAAATTTCAGTAAGAAAACATGAACTAGAGGTAGCAAAAAGAACATGTCAGGTACTTAAGAGTCGAACGGTAACTTTCTTGTACACCGTCAGACGGGATGAATTAACCCAAGACACTTTTTTTCGCCTAAAATATTTAACTTTCTAATGTATACTCAAATTATACTGCATCATACAAGAAGATTGGACGATCAAACTGAAACCAAACTGAAAACTGGATATAATATCGAACCATGAATAATCAGATTGTTTATAATGGTCTATCTTGCTACACATGTATATCAAAAGCTAGATACTATTCAAACTGCTTTACAATAATCAATCAGAAAGACGGTACTACAAGAATCATAAAAAATACAAGGATATTAACACTGAATTGTGGATAAGCAAGTGCGTCTGTGGGAAGGCCAATGCATATTGATATAATTTGAACTTCATATTCTACAATTTGCAGCTGCAAAGAATTCACAAACAAGCTTGAAGGTCACTCAGTGTACATATATGCAGATAACACTAAATAAAGTAATAAACCATACTAAAAGTAGAAAAAAAAAGGTACTTACTGCAGTAGATAAACTGATTGAGGTCAAGGGTCACCCTGCCCTGCTTACTAGTGTCGAAAGAATTGAAAAGGTTCCTGCATAAGATATTAATACCATACCCAAAATTAGACTGCTAAAGCGTACATAATAATAAGTTCTGTTACTTTAAGGGTATGTGTATATGATGAGCAGCTTACCGAGCGGATTGTACAAAGATACAGAGGGACATGAAGTCATCCAGCCTAAATCTTCCGTTTTTTTCCTTATCAAAGCTCTGTAAATCATGTACAATCAAAGATTAAAAAATAGATGCTGAAGTTCTTAAAAGCAATAATATGAATATCACACACAATGCCTGTTATGCAGTAATTGATGAGCCTTAAACCGGAAGGAACATATAATATGTTAATCATTTAAATCACAAAATCAAGTTGTTTAGGTTAGAGCTTATTAAATTTAGTGTTCTCTTTTCAGTCAGACCCCTTCCTTCAAGAGGCACTCATATAAGTGGGTGGCTGTAGCCCCACTTCACCCTGGACAAGTGGTGATAGTAACATCTTATCACCGCGTAAATTTGGGATATCATATATCATCAAAAAATTGACTTGCGTTAACTTCTGACCATATGAGGGTCTCTTTACAAAACTGACAATAATTTAGATCCATTTTTTCCAAATGGTGATTGTAACATCTTATCACCGATTCACTGCGTAAAATTTAGATCATATATTATCACAAATAATTGGGAGTATTGGATTCAAATAATCCCAACTAACGAAATATGTGTTGGCGGTCTCACCTTTTAACATATTGTCCACCAACGGACCATGACTAACATATTGCCCACCTTTTAACAATCAATTATTGACCATCACCTGTCCGAACTGATGTGGTATGCTTACGTGCCAAATTCTTAGTTGTGTGTCAAATTCTCTCATAGTATTCTGTTAGTTATGGTTCGTTGATGGACAATATATTTAAAAGGTGAGACCAACATCACACATTTTGTTAGTTGAGACAGCTGGTGGCCAAAAGTTGATAGTTGAGATTATTTAAATCCAATAGTCTAAAAAATTGGCTTACATTAACTTTTGACCATATAAGGGTCTCTTTACAAAACTGACAAAATTTAGATCTTCTTCCACATTTGTATAAAACTCAACCATTTTAGTTTTTCTTTACATATTTTATCATCAAGTTTTTGTATACAGTAGTTAAAAACAAGACTTTAGTGATAGTAAGTGATAGAAAGAAATGGTGTATAGAAAAATGATGGTCAGTGTTACATGGACGTGTAACTTGTACCTTGTGAACAAGTTTAATTTTGAGGGTTCACATTAGGTTGTGGCGTTCCATATTAGCATTGTATTCATTAACTGGCTCACATATAACAACCTATAAACATTTGTAGTTAACTGACAAAAAGACCTTTAATATACTTGCAACCCTCCTTTATAGTGTGTCCACCGTAAGATAAATGTAATCTATCTAGTGAGTTAATGAAAATGTATTTCTCAATTGTGCTTCCTAGCAAACCTTATCAACTATAATTCTTAATCCTAAAAAAGTTGCCACAATCCCTCCAAAATGTCAAAAGGAGAAGAAAATAAGAAAATAGAGACATGCCTTTCATACTTTCTTTAACTCATAACAAGCATCAATTTTTAAGACCTGGGTTATTTTGGACAAACCAAAAATCAAACGCAAATATGATGACAAGCATATGTGTCTTATACATTTAGGCATAAGGATAAGAATAGCATGGTATGTTCCGAAAAAACATGAAAGCTTAAAGAATAAACAAAAAGCCATCATTAAAAAGAAACAAAACGATGATCAGGTTGCTAGTGGTACGTCAATTCATAGAAATTTGACCAGGAGTAAGTTAGAAAAGCTACATAATAGTAAAGAACTTCCATTCTAGCTTGATTTGAATAAAAAGATTTGACATATATACGAAAATAGTGTTTCATTTTTCATATTCCATCTTATTTGTGATATGGAAAGATTGTGGGTAACCTTTTTGGATGAAAAAACTAAAGATTGTTTTTTTAAGACAAAACAAAGTTTGTTTAGTCATGACCCATGAAGACCGGGACATTAACATAAAAAGGTGGCAAGAAATTTGTTTTGTGATGTATACAACCAAATTAAAGGAATGAAGTTGATTTTCTCGGAGGAACATGGCTAAAGTAGTATGTACCTCAATGGTTGATTTATTAATATGTACAAACTTAAGCATGGAACCCCACAACCAAACGGGATCACAATTCACAACATTGTTCAATATTTAGCACTTAATGGACATGTTCAAGATCAAGATGAACGAAAGTTAAAGAGTTTAAATGACAAGTATTTTGATTTTACTTTTTGATCATTGATAACGTAGTTGAGCAAAATACAACAAGAGTTTTACAATATAATTTCTTGCTTTTGATCGTTAAATTGTTTTGAGCTGGATAGCATCATTTTGTTTATTTGAATTCATGTGTTATCTAAATGCATTGTATTTGTCATCTTTAATAAGAATTACTTGCTTCGTATTATAATAAAAACATTTAAATTACTATTTATACACACACCCCCCATGAAGCCAACTTACAAGTTTCAATCCTAGACCTGGACCTATTTGGGATGGAACCAATTCTAAACAGGCACAAAGTATTTTTGTGTTGGTGGTTTCTTTGTTTTCGATAAAAAAACAACCTTGGTTCCTACCAGAAGTATAGCTTTTTCCCCTTAAGAAATTTTAAGTGCAGATAATGAATACGCAAGACATATACATTCGTACCTCACAGACCGTGTAAAATGCAGGAGAATCCATAGAGATGTTAAGTTTCAGCAAAGCCTGTTTTAGAAAGCAGAAATAACCAATCTTGTAACAACTCAAATTGAAGGTAGTAACATTATACATTATACATTGAAATAAAAAAAGTGCATCAAATTCAAACAGTAGGGCCGTTGCAAAAGTTATAAGGAACAAAACAAGGATGCCTGATCTATACACCACTATTCCACTTAAAAAAAAAATCAAAAAAGGTCATTTAAAAATTTGTTTCGTATTTCATTTGGAGGGTTATATAACGGTAAATGATCTTACCTCATAGACTTCATCGGTAACAAGAAACCCACGGTCCCTGTCGAGCAAAGACATAAATACATAATTAGTGACAATGACTAAGTCTGTAAACAAATGGTGATATCCTAACACCGCCACACCGGTTGTTCATAAATTCCAAAAATAAGGTTGAAAAGACTATAAAAAATTGATGGTAGATGATTGCGCTAAAATCAGATGAGAAACAAAATAACAAATATCAAAGAACTATCAATAACAAAATCATGAAATACAGTCTTTGTAACCATGTGATCTATAAAACATGGATGTCTAACTAAAGACAAATGATAACTACGTTTCAAACTCACAAAAAGATGCATGAATATCGTACCTCTCCAAATCCGAGAAGGCTTGTTGAACCTGAACAGAAGTCAAATGAATTATAGTCAGACGGTTTTGAATTTCCATTAAAGTCGAAAAGAATTTATTATGCAAAGTGCTTTTATCTTGACTACATAAGTATTCCAGTTGAATGTAACCATGAGTTGTCAACATAGTAAAGAACAAATATCTTTTTCCAGTTTTTTTTTTTTTTTTTTTTTTTTTGTTACTTAATAATTTTATATGAACTTTTACAAGTATAATGATTGTTGGAATCGATTAGCCAAGTACGATGATTTGAAATGCTACTTACTCTTACATATACCATCATAAATAGATGACAAAATCCACCTTTTAAATGCACTATACAGGCAAGTCAGCTTTTAACATTAGATGACTGACTATGTGACATTGTTAAACAAATATAGTAGCATACTAGCATTCAAGCTATTGTGACGGCATTTGTTTTAATAAAATTTTACCCAATTTTCACATCTCAGTAAACAGATATGTGGTTTCATAGCATCACTGACATGTTAGCATTCTAAATCACATCATGTGGCTAAACTATCTAGCTTAGTTACAACTAAGCGAAACTAGTTCTATCCCGAAGGTCCTTTGCTACCAAAAGATTGGTAAACTTTGACTTTTAGAGTCAAACCTACAAAACTTTGAAGTAGATAATCTTATGAATATTATGATAAAAATAGCATATAGCTCTTGCTATTATAGCGCACATGAAATCAACTGTTGTTTCATCATGTACCATGAAAAACTCTAGCTATGACGCCAGTTTTTTAACTAAAAAGGTGTGATCTTGTAAAGTTATCCGGATTCCGGAATGGCAGAGGAGTACAGCATAGAAAAGTTCTAACCTTTAGAAGAAATTCGTTAAGGGCCACAAACTCTGAAAAGAGAAAGAGAGCAAATAAGTCAAAAGTGCGTAATATGCCCACTTATAGAATAATTAATATAAATTTGTATAAAAACTTTAAGCATGTTACAACTTGCACCAAGACTATCTGAATACTTTATAAAAAAGTTATACTATTACAAATTCTGAAATCCTTCAAATGACAAAATCATTTATATTCTCTTTGCTTGTGCATAATAGCGCTGACTTCTGAGATTTGCATCTTACAAGTGCGTCCACGCCAATATACCAGATGGCCTAAATTTTCCCAGGTGCAAGATGCCACAATTTTCAAAATAATAACAAGATCATTATTACAACTTATTTTAAGAAGCACCCACTTCGCACCTTAATCTTGGAACCCATAATGAGTCAGTTGTATTCCAGACTTAGTCACTTAACTTGCGTGTTTCTTTGCAATTTAATTCCAATAAAATTCTAATTAGACCTCTCCCAAGAAAAAAAATAACAAAGAAAAAACAATGCATGCACAAATAACTAGGAGCGGGAACCTATATTAGACAGCTGCTATTCAACTAAGTCATTCAGCATTCGATATTCCCACTTCCAAGTGGTCGTATCTAGCTTGAGATGAAACAAAAGATGTTTTAATGGGTAGTTTCACTTGACGAGAGGAGAATCGAGATGTGATGATGGGTTCCAGAATTAGAAAGAGCAGACATTTGATTGAATGGAGCAATTTTAAGAAAAATATAAATGGACTTATTTGTTTGGGAAGTTTGTCTGTGGCAAGGGTAATGAATAATGATGATCAAATAGCCTCAATAATGTTTGCTTACATTGTGTAAGGAAATCACATTCCAGAAAATAGTATTTCAACCGTTTAAATGCCTAGAGATCATGAAACCAGTTTCTGGATAATATAGGAAACTAGCACTTAACTCTTAAGGCAATAACTTAAGAAAAACTCAGAGATACATTGCAATATAGCCATGTAGGTTGTAAGCTCTAACTGAATTTTGTGTGTTATGCATATCTCAGAAAATTTCCAAGACCAGGAAACTGTATTATAAATACCATAGCTATCAAAGGCACTAGGCGCACTCAAGGCGCATAGGCCTCGCCTGGAACCTAGGCGCGAGACGCAAAAAAAGCCTTGCCTAAGATAAAAAAAAAAGCGAACAAGAAAATAAAGTAAAAATATATTAAAATAATACTATTTTTCATCTAGTTAGTATTCAAAAGTTTTGAAATATTAATCTATTAGTGTATAGAAGTAGTGTTCCTCGGATAAAAGCAGAAATCTAGTTGAAATCCAGCCATAATTTAACGATTTTGGCTGGAAACTCTCCATAATTTGGGAATCTAGCTGAAATCTGCGCCTAAACCATCACCTGGAGAATTAAAGGGTAATTTTCTCGACTTAAAGCGCAAGTGCATCGCCTCTCCTAAAAAATGGGCCTAGGTGCAAGAGGCGATGGCTTTTAACAACTATGATAAATACACACACACACACACACACACACTTAATTGATGCATCTTCATATTAAACATTTCAACTATTTATGTATAACACTTGGTTATATTCTTTTGACATAAAATATGGCACACTTTCACTATTTGCAGAAAAAGTTGTTATAACTACCATAACCATCCGAAAAGACCTTACAAAGGTTACACAACAATTTCGTAGGGTTACTGTTACCAGTGTAAAAATGCCTTGGAAATCTCAGACCTTACAAAGGTTACACAACAATTTCATAACTAATTAACTACTTAAAAAATGTGTCCAAAGGATGATCCACATCCAGTGATGACCGATAATTCTATAAAAGGTACTAAGCTTAATTATAGATTTAGCCATATTTCAATTTTCAACCATCCAAATTCAGATACGTTTATACAAACCTTCACTCGATGTACCCTAACTTATATCATAGCTTAACATGAGTTACATTAAAATACGTTGACAACACGAAAATCACCAACATTATTCGCATACTAATTCAAGCATGAACTAACCCGAAAGGCGAAAGTTCACTAAGTTAAACATAACTTCCTGCATTAAACATTCAAGATATAATATGTACCTTCAAAACTCATGGTTCCATTCTTGTCAAAATCATACATCCTGCATATATTAAAAAAATAAATAAAAAATCAGAACCACCCTAAGCACAAAAATAAAAATTTACCCTTTGTTTATAAGAAAATAAAGGGTACTTTAAAACTCAAACTTTTTTAATTCTAGGCTTTGGTTCTTTAAATCCCAAAAATTTATAAAATTTCTAGTTTGACTTTTTTAGTCAAAATTACCAATTTCTTATTTCTTGATAGAAATTCCACATCAAATTACGTATATATACAAATATGACATATATATATATATATATATAAAGATTGTAATGGAATGATATGCAGAACCTGATCATTTGTTGAACAATAGTGATGGGAAATTGTAGATTTCCAACAGCAAGAGCCCTCTGATGATATAAAGTTTGTCAATTTATCATCAAGAAACTTAAAAAAAATTGTGGGATCGAAGGAGTTTTAGAGTAAGAATAACCTGGAGTTGAGTTGCTGTGATGCTCCCTGTTTTTTCTGAGTCAACTCGGTTGAACCATTCTTTCAATACCTTCATATTCAACATTTTTCTTCGTCCGAGAGGGTAACAAGTAACAAGGGGGTCTGGTCTGGGTGTAAATGAAAATGCAGGAAAATATGTTTAATGATTAAAAAAAATTAATCTTCCACTACTCATGCGATTAGCGATCGGATGTGAAACACATACACTTCTAAAAGTATGTATGGTTTGGTTTGGTTCGGTTATTAACCTCAACCGAAACTGAAACAAAAGTTATCAATTAATCGATCTTATTAACCAACTAAACAATCGGTTAGTTGATTTGATTTATTTGGTTGGATTGTTGGTTTTTTGTTTAGTTTAATTAATTTTGGTTATTAAAACTTTGGCTAAAAGTTTGCTTAAAAGTACATGAAATGGAGGTGTAAATCTATGAATGATTGGATACCCTTCTAGGATGAAATCAAGAATTAGTCAAGGCAAGCATATAGTTGCAAATAATAGTACCGCATCTGATAATTCTAAAGTTTCTGTTAAAACCACAACAACCATACCTAGTAATTTTCACAAATAGTAAAATTATTGGTAGGGTCTGGGGAGGGTGGGATGTAGGCAAGCCTTATCTCATCCCATTCCTAGGGATAGAGAGGCTGCTAGTCTATTCCTTTTTGTGCATACAGTTTTTTTTAAACCTATGTATTGTTTTATAAGTGGGATGGATAGTAAAAATACTATGGGTTGGATAACAGATTCAGGGACTAATCAACATATGGTTATGGATGTCATAGGATTAATTGATTGTATCAATGTTTCTGAGTTTAAAATAAGAGTAAAACATTCAAATGGAACTGATGTTTTGATTACAAAAATTGGTAATGTTAAACTTACAAATAATGTCATTCTTCATAATGTTTTGTGGTTCCTATGTATTGTATAAATGTTATCTCTGTCCATAAACTTGCTAAAGACAATAAACCGTGTATAGGATTTGATGAATATAAGTATTATATATAGGACTTAATCACTAAGAAAGTCCCGATGACCGTAATCAAGTGGATGGTCTATATTACTGTGGATTGTCTTGACTCTTGTGTAAGCTAATAAGGTGTGTTTTAATTCTATTGCTAGTACATATTTGTGACATGCTAGATTAGGACACCCTTCAGGTCAAGCTATTAAAATGTTTAAAGATAAACTAAGTCTGAATTTTTTTATAACAAAAATGTGCCGTGTGATTTGTGTCAAATGACAAAACAACATAGAGAACATTTTCCACTTAGGGATCATAAAACATACAATTTATGAGAATTAATTCATTTAGATGTATGAGGTCCCTACAAAATTAGTTGTAAAGAAGGGTGTAAGTACTTTCTAACTATTGTGATGACTGCTTTAGGACACTATGGGTGTGTTTGATGAAAAGTGAATAAGAAGCGTTTGAAATATACAAGAGTTTACACATATTGTTGAAACTCAATTTAAAAAACATATATCAAATGTTTTAGGAGTGATAATGGTATTGAGTTTATAAATCAACAATCCAAAATTTTTAGTAAATCTAAATGAATAATACATCAAACAACTTGTACTTACGCGCTTCAACAAAATGGAATAGTTGAGAGGAAATATAGACACCTATTAAATGTTGCTAGAGCTTTATTGTTTCAAAGTAATTTACCTATTAAATTATAGTCTGATTGTGTATTAAGACTATGTGTAGTGGTTCAAGCCCCTTAGGGGCATTTTCTGCCATGTGGATGCCATGTTAGCAAGGAAATTTTTAGCTAAAAAAGAGTGTAGTGGTTCAAGCACATTTCTTACCCCTTCAATCATTACCAAATGATTAGTTACTTTTACAATCTTTTTACTCAATTATTTTTCAAATAAAAATACGGTGGACGCGATCAAGGAGGACTCCTATCTTTGGGCCGTTCACAGGGCCAAAGCCCAAAGTCTGTCTTGGGCCGATTGAGTCGAGTTTAATGTTAGTCCTTTCGTGTAATTTGGTGTTTGTTTTTCTGTTTTTTGTGTTATTCCCAGCTTCTGACTGGCTCTCTATATGCAGCTATAAGCCGTTAATATATATATATATATATATATATATATATATATATATATATATATATATATATATATATATATAGGGTTCAATTGAGAACCAACCCTTAGTTAGGAACTTTAGGAACAAATCTCATCCATCCATATTCAATGGCATGATGGTAAATATGATAAACATTAATTAACTTTTTAATTAAAGCAAGGGGTAATATTGTCTTTTGGTATGTGAGTATTAATAGGTTATTTAGTATACATTGTAACTGACAAAAACCACAACTAATATCATTTGTGCGTACAAAAAAATTATACTGTACGATAAACATTAAACAACTATACGTCAGTGTATATTCATATTCCAACAATTATACATCAGTGTATATTCCAATCATTGCTACAAAAACATTATACTGTACGATAACATTAAAACAACTATACGTCAGTGTATATTCATATTCCAACAATTATACATCAGTGTATATTCCAATCATTGCTACAAAAAACATTATACTGTACGATAAAACATTAAACAACTATACGTCAGTGTATATTCATATTCCAACAATTATACATCAGTGTATATTCCAATCATTGCTACAAAAACATTATACTGTACGATAACATTAAAACAACTATACGTCAGTGTATATTCATATTCCATGCACTCACACGAACTGATAGGTTGGTCTTATCAAGAGTAACCTGAAACAAAGAAAAAGGTTGTTTAGCATATACATCAGTGTATACATACAATATACATCAGACCCCAATAAAATTGATGCTATAGAACAGTGTTTAGTATCGTCATATTCAAACAATTATACATCGGTGTATAGTCCAATCATTGCTACAAAAAACATTTTACTGTACGATAACATTAAACAACTACACGTCAGTGTATATTCATATTCCAACAATTATACATCAGTGTGTAGTCCAATTAGTACTACAAAAACATTGTACTATACCATAATATTCAACAAATATACGTCAGTGTATATTCATATTCCAACAATTATACATCAGTGTATAGATGAATGTTAGTGTATCTGTACGCTTCAACATGATCTGAATTATACATCGGTGTATACTTCCAAAAACTAAACTAATATACGACAGTGAATAATTGTATAACTCTTTGTACGTATGAAAACTGCTATAACGCATCATGATCTGAATTATACATCGGTGTATAATTCCAAAACTTTGTACGTACGAAAAATTTTTGCACGTAAAAAAAAACTGCTCTGCAAACTGAAACCCTAATTGCGAACAAAAAAAATTAAAAAACTAAAAAAACATTACACAAATACCTTGATTCTCAACACTATTTTGCAAAAAAGGTTGTGATTGTGTATCATGATCCTCAATATCGTGAGAAACTGATTGAATGATTTCATGTATATGATTATTATCCATCACTTGTTTATCTTAATCGATTGAAGCCGGGTCTAATGAATTGTACGTGATGTTGATATTTTGGAGGAAGGCAATTGAGTGATATTAGGAGGAAGTTATGAGTGATATTAGGAAGGCATCGATGGTGATAAACATTCCATCTTTAAAACTTTTTTTTAATTAAAATATAAAACATAATTGTTCAATTACCATCATACCCTTAGATCAAGATTAAAAGATGAATGACTCAGATTGGTTCCTAAGTTCCTAACTAGTACCTTGGTTCCTAAATGATCTTTTTCCTATATATATATATATATATATATATATATATATATATATATATATATATATATATATATATATAGGGTAGGGTTCAATTGAGAACCAACCCTTAGTTAGGAACTTTAGGAACCAATCTCATCCATCCATCTTCAATGGCATGATGGTAAATATGTTAAACATTAATTAACTTTTTAATTAAATCAAGGGGTAATATTGTCTTTTGGTATGTGAGTATTAATAGGTTATTTAGTATACATTGTAACTAACAAAAACCACAACTAATATCATTTGTGCGTACAAAAAAATTATACTGTACGATAAACATTAAACAACTATTCGTCAGTGTATATTCATATTCCAACAATTATACATCAGTGTATATTCCAATCATTGCTACAAAAACATTATACTGTACGATAACATTAAAACAACTATACGTCAGTGTATATTCATATTCCAACAATTATACATCAGTGTATATTCCAATCATTGCTACAAAAAACATTATACTGTACGATAAACATTAAACAACTATACGTCAGTGTATATTCATATTCCAACAATTATACATCAGTGTATATTCCAATCATTGCTACAAAAACATTATACTGTACGATAACTGTTGGGTCCATATTGGTGAGACTGACGCTATCAAATACATATTGGTGATCAATGTTTGGGTTATGATACTTGGAACGGAGAACACTAAGGTTCTCAGACAGTTTAGTAGTTCTCAGTTATTAGTTCTCAGTTTGTTAGTATTTGGGCTTTAACTAGTGGATTGGGCTGTGGAAGGGCTAAGGCCATGTTGGCCCATTTGAGAAACCTTCCACATATTTAAAGTTGTTTTATGGTTCATTTGTAATGAGCGGTTTTGTTTACACTAAGAAAACTCTCTCTAGTATCAGACGATTCCTTGAAATCGTATGCTAGTTGAGTATTATCATTCAATCATATAATATTTGTTTCTTGAATTGCTATCATCTTTGATTCCGCCATCGATTGATAGTTACTTGATATCGGATTTATATTTTTCGGGACTTACAATTGGTATCAGAGCCATTGAAGCTTGTTCAAGGCTCGGTTTTGATATCAAGGGATTCAAGGGGTTTTTGATTGAAAGAATTTTTTTGTTTGGTCATTCGAATCACTTGCATTCGGGATTTAAAAAAAAAAATTGATATTAGTGTTTTGTTTTGTTCCTATTCAATATTAATGTCCATTTGAATCATAAAGTTTTTCTGGTCATTTGAATCACTTGTTCTATTTTGTTTGTATTCGATATTAATGAACAAGTGGATTCATAATTTTGGTTCATAAGTATTGTGGTTGGGTCCATCATTGTTTTGTCACGTGGATTTTGATATTGGCAAAATCATTTGAGAATTTTTTAAATAATGAACAATGTTGGTTGATTGATTTAAAAAAATTCTATGTTTCTAAGTTACAATTTTTCCTTCCAAAAACTATTTGGTTAAGATTTGTTTTTTTTTCTTAAATTTCAATGTTTGATCTGAGTTAGGGATTTGGAGATTGTTTGCATGATTTTAGGAAAATATCAAATCTTATCACTTATTTAAAATTTTCGATTATCTGTTGAACATTCCGAAATTTATGAAGAATTTGTATTTTGAATATCTCATGAATTTTTTAAAAGGATATGATATTATCTTTACAAGTTTCCGAAAAAAAAAGAAGCCATTTTTTTAATCTCTAACTTGTGCAGGTTCTCGAAAGGGTTTTCGGTCTTAAGAGTTCTTAAAAATTTGATTTAAAAAATTGTGTCGTAGTTCTCAAAATCTTAGGTTCTCGGATATGCTTTAGAAATTGGAGTTCTTGGATTTGTGTAGTAGTTCTCGAAGTTTTAGGTTCTCGGATCTAAATATTTATTCTCGAAGTGACTTGGTTCTTGGATTCTCTGGTTCTCGTGTTTAAAAAAAAAAAAAAAAAAACGGGTTATCGATTTTTATTGTTAGTTCTCAGTTTTGTTCTCAGATTCAATCATCGTTTTTCAAGAATCATATTCTCAGTTCTCGGATTCTCAGTTTACTACGTTTGAGGTTCTCGGGATTTCAGTTGTGTTCCCGAAAAGGAGTTGGCTCTCGGGTTTCTTGTTATTGGAGTTATTATTTTTCTCGGGTTCCACGGGTTCTCGAAAATTTAAAGTGTTCTCAGGTTTCAAGATTTGTTCTCGGATTTACAAGTTGTTCTCGAGTTTTTGCTTTGGTTCACGAATTTAGCTTAGTTTCCGGAGATTTGTTTCTGTTCTCGAAATTCTATTGGGATTTCACACGGTTCTCGGACTGCTCAATTTTGGATAAAGTCCTAAATGCATTCTCGACTCATTCATAAAAGAAGTTCTCAGATTTTTGGAATTCGGGTTTCAAGACTTGTTCTCAGTTTGTTCTTGTTCTCGGATTAGAGTTCTCGAAGTTTATTTGTGTTTCCGGATTGGTTCTCGGATTTAAAGACTTTGTGGATCGCCATTTATCAATTTAAAATGTCTGCTCAACTTGATCTACTAAAAAATGAATTCAATGGATTTAGACATCTCTTAAATGAAACTGTTGAAGCACAAATCAACAGATTTACGAAACTCATGTCTAAAATGAAGTCTGCCGGAATTGAGGTGTCAAACAGTGAAGTTAACAAAACACTTTTGAATGCTCTGCCACGTTCACGTCATTGGGATGCAAGCGTGTTTAAAATCAAGAACACGGAGAATTTGCGTACAACAAAGCTTGAAGATTTGATCTCAATAATAAACAAGTATGATCAGGATGAGAAGCATAATGTTGAAAATGTTGCTGCCACTCTGCCAAGTTATATATCTGCTACAACTTCTGCACCCGCTCCTGTTGTTCCAGTACCTGGTGAGTATCAGGTTCCTGTGCTGGTACGATATATCAAACATGCTTCACATGAGGTATTTTCTGATCTATGCTCTAATGCTTGTGCTGAAAAGGCTAAATATTACGTAGGATATAACTCTGAGTTAGTAAGAGAAAATGATGAGCTAAAAGGAAAGATTTCTTGTCTTAATAGCCGAACTTCCGCTTACAAACTTAGAGTAGAAGCCTTAGAAAAGGATGTTGTTCAATACAGTAATGATTTAAGCAATAAAAATTGCCTTGTCATGCATCAGAAGAAAGTTATTGATGAACTTAGTGCTGAGCTAGATTCTTTGAAATCAAAATTTGAAAATGCTGATTTCCATTTTAGAAAATTTGATTGTTCTAGTGAGCGTGTTGAGAAAATGATAAGTTCAAAACTCAAGTTTAGGGAAAAACAAGGAGCTGGTATAGGTTTTGTAGAAATTGCACCTCCCTACAATCACAACTACACTGGATTGCCTCTTTCGGATGAAGAAATAGAAAATGAGAAAAATATGGAATATGGGAAGGGGTTGGTGGTTGAACCCGCAAAGAGTGTTCCCATAAAGATAACAGAACCAAAGGGTTAGTCGTAGAGCCGGTTAAGTCTGTGCCAATTAAGATTGCTGAACCAGAAGGGCACATAAAACAATCTAAGAATGTTGCTCCACTTAGTGATGTTCCTATTGCTAAGTTCGTTAAACCAGAAAGCAATGAAATGAGCAACCATGTTAAATCTGAAAATTACAACTCTGACAATGTCAATGATGACACATCTTCAATAAAATCGTATTTTTCAATGGGATCAATTGAATCGATGTTGTTTAAAAGTATTTCAAAATCTATCAATTCTGACAGTTGCTCAAGATCCTCTACTAAGTCAGAAACTTCAGATGAATCTGACTCAGATATTGTTATTGATTCAAAGACTATTGGCACAGGTGTGGTAAAGCCAACAGTCCCTGATTTTAAATGTGTGAATGTTACTGATGCTTCTACCTCATGTGCAGATGAAGTTAAGGTAGAGCTTAAGGTTGAGGGGGATGATGTTGTTTGCACTAATAATGCAGATGTTTGTGTGAAACAATCTAATTTATCTGCAGATGCTGAACCATATGTGAAAAAGACTGTTTCTAAGCTATCTGTTAATGGCACGACTGATAAATACGTGCCACCACATAGAAAAACTACTTGTGCTAACTCTCATGAACAGGTTCCTGAAGTCAAACAGAAAGCTCAAAGACAGTCAACATCGCAAAGACAATCTTGTTCACACGGGTGTTCAAGATCTTCTAAGCAGAGCAGAAAAAGTAAGAAGACTGCAAACAAATCATCAAACGGATCTCATCACTCACATTCTTCAGTGGGATCTAACAGACCGGGACTTGCTCCTTATGCAAAGAAGCAAACATGCTATAACTGTGGAAGACCCGGTCACATTACAAGAAACTGCGCACATCGTCCTTATGTGCCCTATTACAGACAATATCAGAAGGTTATGCCTAGGGAAAACTTCTACTCCAAGCCAATGAAGGTTGAAAAACCTAAGGCAAGGAAGAATGCGAATCCCAAAGTCAAACCGTCTGATGGAGACTGGAATGCTGCCAAGAGCAAACGGAAGGTTGTTCAACCACAGAAGTCTAAACAACCTAAGAAACCGAAAGCTGTTAGTCCGAAAGTAGCAAAACTGGTTCTTAAGCCTAAGCAAGTCTGGAAAGCAAAAGCGGCAACAACAACTGATCCAAATGAGAATAAGGACATGCGCTTGAGGAAGTGTCTTACATAGATGCTTCAGGAGTGCCCAGGACCGCGATGGCCTGGGTACCAATGTTTAACTAATTTCCTTATTCATGTAGGGACAACCAAGGAGGATTATCAATAACCACTGGTGTGTTGGTAGTGGTTGTTCCAAGCATATGTTAGGTGACATCTCTCTGTTACATACCTCTACATTTTTTAACACAGAGTATGTTTCCTTCAAAGGAGATAAGGGAGGTAAGGTCAGCATGACAGGTACATTTAAATTTGATGCACAAACTTTGAAAAAGGTTGATTGGTCGTTACTTTGAGAATGGTTATAGAAAAGAACAAAAAGATTTTTCTTATTTTTTGGTAAATTTTATACATAAAGTTTATTCTCTCGTTATTTATGCACAAAATTTAGGGGGAGAAGGGAGATAATCAAGGAAAATACAAAAATAGTGTTTCATTTGAGTTATGTACAAAATTTAGGGGGAGATGGAAGAAAAAATAAGAAAAATACAAAAACATGTGAAAAAGAGAAAACTACAAAAAGAGTTTTTGTTGTATCACTTGTGAAAAAGGCTGACACACGTAAGACCAGCATTGAAACGGTTAGGCTCTAGGGTGATGTGTTGGTAGGCTTGGTCCTTACGACTGGAAAACTGGCTGATCTAGTGACACACTTAAAGATAAGATATGGCCTCAGTAGGAAACGTCACTTGGGATTGGTACATTTTTTATTTGAATGCTTGTGTGACGTCCCGATACACACTGTGTTCTAGGTCTGAAACTTTTTTCTGAAAATCTCGTGTATCTCCTTTGTTTTGTGTAAGCAAAGACCTGGGGATGCTAGGCAATGTCAGCTTTTGCTGCATCTAGATATATGCTGACCTAGCTGTACGTTGTCGCACTGTAGATCAAAAACGCCAAAAGAGGCCAATGAGCCCAATAAGATGCCAATGTGCATAACAAAAGAGGCCCTCTAGAGCCCAAAACACCAAAACCTATATCATTTGAGAAATCAAATTGATTTGTATATTATACCACTCTATTTCTTAATGATCTATTCTTTTCTCTTCTCAACCAAGTCCCAGTTAAGGTTTCAGAATTCTAGAACAGACACCGTGAAAATATGTGGTAGGGAAACTGCTTGCATGATAGAGTGTACCGCATATAATTCTAGGATTTGATTGTGACTTGCTTGAGTGTCCATAATTAATACACCAAAAACATGATAAATTAATCACAGACAGTCAAATAAGAAGGTCTAAGGCAATAAGTTTAAGTGGACAAATATACTGGCAATTGCCCGGACCGACTGGAGTAGATCCGTGTTAATAAGTGTCCCTTAGTCTAAATCACAGTGATTCAATCCTCGAAAAAAATGTGTAGTTATTTTTATTTCAATTTCTTTTTCATTTATTTTGATTCTTATTGTTTTGCTTTTGAGTTTAATTTTATTTTAGTTTTATAAAATCAACCATTCTTGAATAGTTGACCTATCATCCACAGTGAAAGAAATCCGAATTTTTTAAATTTTCGTGTGAAAGTAGTCGGAAGAACTAGGTGTTCATGATACTGGATCCTCTGTTATATTTAGAAGTTTGCTTACAAAGTTCTGAGAATGTGCAGAATTTGATCTGAATCAAGAAACAGGGGTTGATGAAGAATGATTTCCAGTTGCTGACAAGTATGAAGCACCATGATGAGATGATGTACCTGAGTCAGAAGAACTTGATGTAATTGCATATTCTGATAATGAAAGTACACATGAAGAAGTACCTGTGAAGCTGCTTGAAAGAAAAAGACTGAAAAAGAAAAGAGCTATGAGAATCCTCCTCTCACATCTTCTTTAGCAAATGATTAAGCGAATGCTGATGATGATTCAAGTGTGGATCTTACTCCCATAGTAGAAGAAAAGGCCCGAGTTTGAGAGTACAGAAAAGAAGACTTTCAACAAAACAACACCAACAACCCAGCAACAATCTAGGGGGAGATCACAATGCTGCATTCATGTTATGAAGACTATTTGATAGCATCAGTCTAGGGGGAGATTGTTGGGTCCATATTGGTGAGACTGACGCTATCAAATACATATTGGTGATCAATGTTTTGGTTATGATACTTGGAACGGAGAACACTAAGGTTCTCAGACAGTTTAGTAGTTCTCAGTTATTAGTTCTCAGTTTGTTAGTATTTGGGCTTTAACTAGTGGATTGGGCTGTGGAAGGGCTAAGGCCATGTTGGCCCATTTGAGAAACCTTCCACATATTTAAAGTTGTTTTATGGTTCATTTGTAATGAGCGGTTTTGTTTACACTAAGAAAACTCTCTCTAGTATCAGACGATTCCTTGAAATCGTATGCTAGTTGAGTATTATCATTCAATCATATAATATTTGTTTCTTGAATTGCTATCATCTTTGATTCCGCCATCGATTGATAGTTACTTGATATCGGATTTATATTTTTCGGGACTTACAATAACATTAAAACAACTATACGTCAGTGTATATTCATATTCCATGCACTCACACGAACTGATAGGTTGGTCTTATCAAGAGTAACCTGAAACAAAGAAAAAGGTTGTTATATTCAAACAATTATACATCGGCGTATGAAAACTGCTATAACGCAACATGATCTGAATTATACATCGGTGTATAATTCCAAAACTTTGTACGTACGAAAAATTTTTGCACGTAAAAAAAACTGCTCTGCAAACTGAAACCCTAATTGCGAACAAAAAAAAATTAAAAAACTAAAAAAACATTACACAAATACCTTGATTCTCAACACTATTTTGCAAAAAAGGTTGTGATTGTGTATCATGATCCTCAATATCGTGAGAAACTGATTGAATGATTTCATGTATATGATTATTATCCATCACTTGTTTATCTTAATCGATTGAAGCCGGGTCTAATGAATCGTACGTGATGTTGATATTTTGGAGGAAGACAATTGAGTGATATTAGGAGGAAGTTATAAATGATATTAGGAAGGCATTGATGGTGATAAACATTCCATCTTTAAAACTTTTTTTTAATTAAAATATAAAACATAATTGTTCAATTACCATCCTACCCTTAGATCAAGATTAAAAGATGAATGACTCAGATTGGTTCCTAAGTTCCTAACTAGTACCTTGGTTCCTAAATGATCTTTTTCCTATATATATATATATATATATATATATATATAACTGAAGTGGCGTTATATAAATTAATATTGATATTTAATTAATGCTAACGGTCATATGGAAAGGTTGTTTGTATTTTTTTAGAAACGCATTTAATAAAAAAAATTAATGTTAATAGCCATTTAGTGGCGTTATATAAACCACGACTCTCCAAATTTTTTTATCCATTTAACGCCTATGTGTAATGCAATTGTGGCGTGATTGAGCGTGAATAAATACATTTAACGCCTCACTACGGTGAGTCTAACTGCTGCTTATTTCCTTTTTCAATAATAGGTGGTAAAACTCCATATGAGGTTATAAAGTTCTTAACTGAGCAGGTTCATCGAAGTCATACACTACCTCTGTATAAGGTTACAAAGTTCTTAACTGAGCAGGTGGTAAAACTCCATATGAAGTAAAACTCAATCAAAATTTTGGGTTATTCAACTAAGAAAAAGGTTATAAAGTTCTTAGTTTAAATAACAAAGAAATTTTTATTCTAGAGATGTTAATTTTTTTGAAACTGTTTTTCCTTTTAAAGAAATCTCTATTTTACAAAATTTTGATGAATCTGCTCAGTTAAATATAACAAATATAAACTTTTTTGATAAAGTTGAAAGGTTGAATGAGATTCAAGTTGGAGAAATGGTTGAATTTGCTAACGGTGTGAAAGGAATAGCCTTGAATCTTGAGAATGAGAATGTAGGGATTGTTGTCTTTGGTAGTGATACTGCTATTAAAAAAGGAGATCTTGCCAAGCGCACTAGCAGTATGAAGATTCCAATAATGAAAAAGATGATCAAAATAATAAGTCAGAGACACATAGGTCTCAACAGTCAAGAACTTGTATTACAACTCATGATGGCTTGGCTACAACAAATCAACCAGGATTTGAGCAGCACAATGATAGTAATGAAAGCCCTGGCAAGGCTGAATATGTGACATCTGATAATGAAATTACTCGCAATTATGAGGGAATCTTAAATGATCAGTCACACACTAAAATCATACCTTGAAGAACTAATAGAGGTATGTATTACCTAAAAATCTAAATGATTATGTGTTGGATAGGAAGGTTAAGTATGGGACAGAAACAGTGGTCAATTATTCAAATATTTCTTTTGAAAACAAATGTTTTGTTATGTTAGGATCTGTGTTTGATTTGTTTTGATTGTTTAGTAAATGAAAGATGAATGAAGTAAACTAAATATGGAAAGTGCAGCGGAATAATAAACTATAAGTCAAAACAAAGAGAATAATTGTTTTCGAATCGAATGCTTCTCATTACTGAATGATTTCACAAAGATTACACAAGTACTCCACCTCAGCCTGATCACTCACTGATTGTTTGTCTGAGAGAATGTTTGGAGTGATGAATAGAACAGTACATGCACTGTTCTATTTATAGACAAACTAAACAATTGATGACCTAGGACTAACGTCACCTAAGACAGTGACATCTAACAGATAAATAACAACATAAAACAACTGGTAATACAGACACTGTTACATTGCAAGCTCTGACAACTAAACAGTTGATGGGCATAAACTCTGATGCTTCAATCCTCTGTTGGAGCCTAAGTGCTGTTGGCTCCAACAGTCTTTGTCTTCAACAGTCTTTTAGCTTCAGCAGTTGTTTCTTCAATCAGCACTTGTGATCACCACTTGTACTCAGCAGTTGTTAGGGGAACAGCAGTTAGAAGCCAACAGTCTTTTGGGAGAAGTAACTTGGAAAACACTGATTTTATTATGGATCAAGTATAGTATGTTTTGGCTTTTCAGATTATCTGTTCTTCTCCAGGTCAGCAGACCCAACATGTTACTTTTTTGAATAAAGGGTATGAACCACAAAGTTTTAATGAGGTTGTTAAAGATATAAATTGGGCAACTACAATGAATGAAGAAACTGAAGCTCTTAACTTGGGTGTGGTGGGTCGTCCCACCTCGCTCGGGGTCGTCTCAAGATGGGAACACCGCCCCATACTATCCGTCTTCGTCTCAGTCGTCCCATTTGAGACGAGCCGATTCACATTTAATTATTCAACTGTTTGAATTTAATTGTCTGATTTAGAAAAAAAACTTATTTTTTAAATTATAGAATCAACCTCTCTCACTTCATTTTTTATACAAAAACTCTCTCAACTCACCCCATTTCTCTCTAATTTTTATAAACTCAACCCTTTTATACAAAATATTCATGAATCCATTCAAACCCTTCAACCCAAACAACCCGAATACAATGGCGGGTTGTTACACACCCCGATACTAGATCGACCATTATTTGTTACTTTTGAAATATAACTAAAAATATTAATAAAGTTAAAAAATTAAATAATTAATAAGAAAAGGGGGAGGGTTGTCTAAAAAAGGAGGACAACCCTCCTAGCTTATGTGGCGGGTTGTTCTACCCATTTGGGATGTCTCCACACCCATTAGCCTAATAAAAAATGATACTTGGAAATTAGTTTAACTACCTACAGGTAGAAGTCTAGTTAGTTGTAAATGAATTTATAAAACAAAGTATAAATTAATCGGGGAAATAGAAAGATATAATGCTAGGTTAGTAGCTAAAGGATATAGTCAATAATATGGTATTGACTTTGAAGAGACATTTTAATTTGTAGCTAAACTTGTATTAGTTAGGTGTATAATTGCTATTGCTGTTAAAAATAATTGTAATTTAAACCAACCATATGTAAATAATGCATTTCTATATTGAGATTTACATGAGGATGTGTATATATCATTGTCTGGTGGTTATTTTTCTTAAGATGAAAAATGGGGTTGTAAACCTAAAAAGTCTTTATATGGCTTGAAAAAGACTCCTAGGATATGAAAAACTAGTACGGGCCTTATTCATTATTTTTTAAAATTGAGAAGTCAATAATTGTTTTCTTATTGGTCTATGATGATGATTTAATAGTAACAGGAAATGACGTTAATGAAGTTGTAAAAGTTAAAGAATGTCTTAAAGAAATTTTTTTGATAAAATATATAGGTGAATTAAAGTTTTTTTGGGAACAGAAATTCAGTAAAATGATGTGGCAGTGCAGGATTGGAGGAAATCATGGTACTTCAGTAAAGTTCAAGGTAGTTCCCCGCCCTCCCTTATTAAAAATAACAAAGGTGTATGTCTTTATCAAATGAAATATTTTTTAGAACTTTTAAGTGAATATAAAATGACTTCATGTAAACCTGTAAACAATCCTATAGAACATCATGTGGTGACTAGCTTGTGTAAAGAATATAACAATGTTTTACCTAACATAAATGGATATAAAAATTGATAGGTAAACTTATATATTTAGCTCACACTAGACCTTATATATCATATGTTATGCATTTTCTAAGCCAATACATGCATAAACCAACTGAAGGATATTTGAAAGTTACTCTACTTAGATTGTTAAGATATTTGAAAAGGTCACCTGGTAAAGGAATAATGTTTGAAAAATATACAAGTCTCAAAATCAAAGTGTTTGTTGATTCAGACTGGGCAAAATGCTTAGAAACCGGGAAATCAGTTATTGGTTTCTGTATTTACTTAATTCTCTAATTTCTTGGAAAAGCAAGAAACAGGCAACTGTTTCCGGATCATGATACGAATATAGAGCAATGTGCTTTGCTATTTGGAGGTAATGTGGCTTATACATGTATTAGAGGAGTGGGTCGAGATCCTGTGCAAAGTGTGTTTTGTGTGAGAAGGGTAAGAAGTGTTTTGGACCATTAGATCATCTTAATCAATGGTTTAGATTTAATGAGCGACATTATTGTAAATAGTGTTTAATTATTATTAATAAGAATCAATTATAAAGGGTAGTATAGTCAATTGGCTAACACATTTAAAGAGGCGGATGAGATTTAATTAAAGAAACCGATTGAAACTCCTTGATTCTCGCCCAACACTTTCCTAAAAACAACCATACCTATTTTTCTGCAATAAATCTCTCATTTATGGAGGATCAACAAAGATTTGGGATTACTTACAAACGTAAGTGTGTTTTTTTTTCATTATCTTCTCGATTTCATATGGTTTGTGTTTTTTTTCTTTATTATCTTCTCGATTTCATCCGGTTTTCTGGATTTTTGTAGGTTGTTGTGTTTTGTGGGTTGTGTATATTATTGTGTTTTTTTTTTATGTAATTTAAAACACATTAAGCATGATGTTTCTGGGTTTCTTATAGTACCTGAAATAAAACACAAAGATGTCTTATAGTGTTTCTGGGTTGTGAAGGCTATGTTTTATAGTGTTTTTCGTTTTGTATTGTGTTGTATAGTGTTTTATATTAGTATTGTGTTGTTAGCCGTTTTATAGTGTTTTATGTTTTGTATTGTGTGAAAAAAAAAAAACCACACCATTCATATATGATAAAACACCATACGTGGTGTGGAAAAAAAAAACCAACTTAAACATAAAACACCACACTTAGAATAATAAAACACACCGATATGATATTTGACTGATTTAAGTAAATGAATATGATTTGCCAATTCGTGAATTCCGAATCTTTATAAAACCTACAGAAGAAATCCTTATTATTGCTCTTAATTAATAAGGTAATTAATTAGATATTATCTACTAAAAATAAGATTATTGATACAAATTACAATGATGCCCTTTTTATTAAAAAAAAATAGGTTGCCACATGTCACTCTATGATAGGTTCTCACGCTTCTCACATAAAATAGGTTTTGTACATGATCCTAAACATTAGAGGAGTTAAATAAACATGTTAGTTTACCCATAGATTTATACTGTGATAGTTTAGCAGCATTGTCTATAACAGCAAACCCTGTATTTTTTAGATCGAATAAGGCATTTTGAGCTATATCTATTTTTTAAGAGATAAAATATCTAAAGGTGTCATTAAAACTGTTAAGTTGGATACTGAATCAGATAGATAGCTGATATCATGAATAAGGCTTAGCTGGCTTTTGGTGTATTAAATTGTATCCATTTTTTATAAATGCTTTATCTGTGAGGGTTTATCATATGGGTTGGACTGATTTAACCAATGTGTTGTTGGGCTTAAATAAAGTGTAGCAGTGAAGTTGTTGGTGTGTAGATTGTAGCTGGGCTGGGCTGTGTTGCTAATGGACTTGACTTGAAGATTTAGGATCTCAATATTCGGTGGCTCATTATAATCACCCATTATAATTTTTTTTAGTTGTTGAGCTGGACTCAGCGTATGAGGGAAGTTATTGACCAAGCTAACCAAGGCTCCTATAAAAGCCTGGGTCTAGATTTTTGTGAGGGCTCTAGATAGTTATTTGGCTCTCTTTCTCTCTCGTTCATTCTCTCTCTTCTAGGGATGAGCATTTTGTACCGAATACCGAACCGATACCGATCCTGAACCGATCCCGTACCGAACCGATGGTGTTCGGTATCGGTATCGGTATTCACATTTAGAGGTTTTCGGTTTCGGTATTTTCGGTATCGGTACGGGATCGGTATGGTATCGGTATTTTAAGGTAAAATACCGATACCATATCGGTACCGTACCGATACCGAACCGATACCGTACCGTACCGTATGTTTTCGGTATCGGTATCGGTATTGGTATTGGGTTTTTGGGATTTTCGGGATCGGTATTTTTGGGATCGGTATCGGTTGGTACCGATACCGTCCCGAGCTCATCCCTACTCTCTTTTCTAGTAGGCGATTAAGATTTCTACATATATTCATTTTGAATCTGTTATAGTTCTTGTAACCTGGTCTATGTAGTTTGAGTGTCTTGATGTTCATAAAGAGTTTATAGTTCTGTTTGCGTTTTCAGAATACTATAAAAAGTTTTAGGTTGTCATATATTTTGAGTATTTTTTTGTTATCAATAAAAAAACTTTGTTTTCTTGAAGATCTGTTGTTTGATACCTGTTTGCAACATAAACATCACCTTCTTGGATCAACATGTTCTTCATCCACTTTTGTTAAAAACTTTGTTAAATATAAGCATATACATACATGCTTAATACAACATTTCCATTACATTGTATTGACGTATGGATTATTTAATTATGGTTTCTAACCTGAGTGGACCATCTAAGACATTCTCTCCAATTTTCATCATTCGTAGTCTTTCTTTTCCAAAGCGTGATTCAATTTTTTCAAACACTAATATAATGTTATGAGTAAAGAGCAATTTTAGTCCTTAAGATTTGCTCATAATTGTAGTTTTGATCATTGAAAAAATTGCTAAAAGGACATGTTCGTATAATGGTGCTAAAAAGAACATTTTACGTTGTTTAACATGTATTACTATTTCTCAATCGTGTTTATTAATCATGTACATGTGTTATATCATATAGCCCACTTATTAAATATGTTTGTATAATAGTGTTTAAAATATTGACAACTTTAGTTAAACGTCTCGTGTTTGAATTTACCAGTCTTGTTAAAGTGATCATTGTACCTATCATATAAGGCTATCAGGTGTGGTTTCGGTGAAGCCTTTAGTGGGGGTGAGGTGGCACCTTCACCACTCGGTAACCCCCCTTTAATTTTCGGTGAATTCGATGTTTTTTCCCCTTGTCATCGATGAAAAAATGGTTTTTGATTGTTGGATTGGATTGTACCGTTAGAGAGAAAAATAATAAAAAAAGGGGAATTATTTTCTTGGTTTGGGGGAGGGAAAGAGGTAAATGACGTGACGCTGATGTAGAATTTGAGGGAGTTGGGGAGGGTGTCACCACACCCCATAGCCTAAGGAAACTCCAATTTTGTCTGGTTTTTATAAGGTGTAATCTATTTTTGTTGTTAATTTTTTGGAAGAAGTTTATAAAAAGGTATAGAAGTATACATATCCTTTTTTGAAAAGAACAAGAAAAAAAAAACTAATTGTTTAGATTGTTTATTTGTTTAGTGACTTCACTTAAAAAGGAACAGAATTGTGACGTGCCTTATTTTGTATTGGACTCGCTTACGCATGATAAATTAATCATGATGAAATGAATGTTGAATATGTAGCCACACAAAAGACAAGGTTATTGTTTTTTTTTTTTTTTTTCCTCATGACATGGGTGAACATAATCCGTCAATTTTGATGCACACAAAAATCAAAAGAAGAGTTTTTGGTGGTTTTTTTTGGATGCTTCTTCTGCCGACACAATTGAAAGATAGGAGGGAAAGAAACAAAACCTTTTATAATCTTTTAATGGAGGTGTATGCGATATTTTGTTTGGTGATATCTCTTACATATCTTTGTTTTTTTTTTTCAATTTCATATATTTAAAGTAGTTTATTTGAAGTATATGATAATTATTGTATACTTCTAGTATCTAGTATACTTAAAGAGGACTATGCATTGCTCTAATAGATGATAGTGAATTTGAAGCGGCTCTAGTAGTCTCATAGTTTTTACTATTGTTTTGAGGGTTTTCTATACTAAATTTCGGTGTCTCTTTGAGTCTTTATGTTATGTACATATTGTTTTGGGCTAATTTTGGTTACATTTGGGGTAATACCCTATTTGTTTGTATTGTCACTTAATCATTCGAATAGGAAAGTGGCCAACCGAAAATTTATTCCACAATTGTTGTTTACCTTTGTGGCTGAGTTGCATGTTTTTCCTATCAAAAGTACTATTATTACTCTTCTAGGATTAGGATCAAATACATGGTTAAAGAAAAATAAGAAGTCGTAGAAAAAGTATTAAACGGACTCCGATTGAATTCATTGAAACCGTCTCATCGAACCCTACGATCTTAGTTTCTAGGTTTCGAAGGATTTTTAGCTTGTTGTTTTTAGATTTAACGTTATATCATTGTGTCTTTTATGTAGCATTGTGTCTTTTTCTTATTTTCATCATTGTGTCATTTTTGCGATTCATTGTGTCTTTTTTTCTTTAGCATTGTGTTATATTTTGTGGGTTCATTGTGTCATATTTCGTGATTTATTGTGTTTTTTGTATGCTTCTCGCCTTTATCATTTTTGTTACACTGTGTAAGATAACTTGACTCTATTCTTCTAAGACGAGAATATAAAATATTAACATTGAATGCTTTTGTGTATTATATAATTCACAGGTATCTTTCTATATATAGACATAATAATACAATCTAAGGGGTATGTTTGGCAAAACTAGCTGGTGGCTGGTAGCTGGAAGCTTTTTAAATATATTTTGGTGTTTGGCAGAGGAGTTGGAGCTTTTAATAAAATGTATAAAATGACCAAAACAGGCATAATTAAAAGCTTGTAAAGAAGGTTTTTATTTTATTTTTAAAATAGTATTGGTCTTTGTGTCATTTACTAATTAAAAGCTTGTACCTAGTAGAGTTTTTTCTTAAACACTAGTAGTCTAGTACTAGTAGCTTTTCACTATAGAGCTTTTTCTCTAACCTAAAAGCTTCCAGCTCATTCAACCAAATAAAGCTTTTTATTGAGTAAGAGTTTTTTTTTAAAAGCTTAAAGATTTAAGCTCCTAAAAACTCTTAAAAGCTTCTTGCCAAACATACCCAAGATACAGAGATCCACATCTTACCGACTAAATAAGGTATAAACACTAAAGGACATGGATACAACTCTAACGAACTCTAAGATATTTACAATTTTATAATTAAGTTAAACTAGATAGTTGCCGTACGCCGCGCGTTGCGGCGGAAACGCCTAAATTGTTTTCAGGTGGTGACACGTCATGTGATGTGTTAACCGTACGAAAATGTACAAGAACTCAATTTTATACCATCAAATTAAAACAAATTATATTTGAGCTGAGACGTTTGTTTTCGAACACAGTTTAAGTCAGAAACGTACGTAACTCGGATTTTTACTGTCGAATTATAAGATTTTGTATTTAATCTAACTAGTAATATTCCAACGCGCGTTGCGCGTATTCTTGCAACGGGAGTCAGAGCATTCACAATAGAATCATCACCCCCCATCCATTAACAACCAATCACAACTACATATTACACTAAACCTAATTAAAGTTTCTCTCTTCTCTACTCACAACCACTTTCAACAAATATTAAAAAATAAATGCAGTTTTCCTGTTTTCCCTAAAAGATTCCCAAAGAACCCAATATGTACCGACACACCGTAGATTCCCCATTTTCTTCACTCACAACCACTTCCAACCCCCAAAAAAATTATAGGGTTTTGTCACCTAAAAAAATAGGGTCTCTATTGTGAATGCTCTCATGTCGGTATAAATTCAGTTTTTTAAGATATTCTGTATATATTCGGTAAGTACACGCTATAGCAACCTAAATGCAAATTGGTTACCAACAATGTAATCATTCAAGTTGTGTATACTTTATTTTGTTAATATTGTCCTGGTATAACTTGGGTTTGGCACATCGATGTTCGAGACGATATAAACGCATGCATTAAACACCAGCAAAATAATTTTTTGGGACATTATTGTGTTCAAAATCACAATTGTATAAGCTCACAAACCAAACACAACATAATAAGCCAAAAACCACCACCGACATCGATCTTGAGTTCAGGAACTTCTTTTGACCCAACAAAGAGTATTCTTCTGGCAAGCGCAGTTATAGAAAGCATCGATCGAGCTAATGGCCCTTTTGATCCCTCTAATTATCTAAAAGAACCTTCAAGTTGATGAGTTTAAAACAGTGGTTCAGAAAATAAAACGTATTGCATCTAATCTTCAAGCCTAAACCGGAACGGAACCACCGGAAAACAGTTGAGCCGTCGCTTTATTTCAAAATCGAGCTACCACACCATCACCACTGTAGCAATTATACCATCACCGCTGTAGTCATGGTGGCGCTCTCGTCGTCGTCCACCTCCGACACTCTTTCTGTCTTTGACTCTTTGCCGATGACCTTTTCTCTCTCTGGCTTCTTTATGTGTTTTCTGGGTTAAAAGGGTAGATGATTGCTTTTTCCACGTGGTGTAGTGTGTGATGAGTACGAACTTAGACCATGTGTAGTGGGGCGTTATTTGGGCTTAAAATTGAAAAATAGCGCCCAAACACCGCTACAGGAGGGCTTTATGGGGCGCTATTTTACTTTCAAATTGAAAAAAATGGTGTTTGGCGCTATTGTTATAACGCCATTTTGTTTTGTTTTGTGTGCAAATTTGTTCCACCAATGAAAGTGGAGGGAGGGGCGCTACCCCTTTGTTCCACTAGAGAAGCCAACGCGTGGATGAGATTGGTGGTCCAGTCAGATGATGACAACTATTAAAGCAGCATTTTACCTTTGTTGTTGACTGAACTAATTTTTTACCTGTTTACTGTACGTACTATTCCCAAACATCAGAATTAAATAGATTGATAATTCATTTCCAAACAAAATTTACGTGAGAATCGTAGACCAACCGATATCATACGTAAAACTAAGAATGAAAACGTTTTATATTTGACCAGACTCGTTTCAGAAAAAGAAATGTATATCGAAACGTGTATTTATATCGTTTAAGTTGAAACATGAATTTATACCAACATGTAAGGCAAACGTAGAGCAACCGAAAGCGTACATAAAATTATTTTTTATGTCGAAACATGAATTTATACGGATGCATAAACTATAATAACAACGTGAGAAAAAAAGTTGTTTTTCCTTTAGCTTAAATAATTAAATACTGTGGTAAATTTGAGAAATTAGAACTTAAGGGGGGTGAAAATGACGTTTTAAAAAGTTTTTAAGAAAGTGCAGGGGTGTAAATACCAATTTATAAAGTTAAAGGGTTGTTTGTGTATTTTATCAGAAACATAGGTAACTCGAATTTTTACTGTCAAATTAAAGCGTTTTATATTTGATCCGACTCGTTTTCGAACAAAATTTATGTCAGAATCGTAGACTAACCGATATCATACGTAAAAATAAGAATGAAAACGTTTTATATTTGACCATACTCGTTTTAGAAAAGAAAAAAAATATGTCGAAACGTGAATTAATATCGTTTATAGAGAAGTTTGTGGATATAATGTGTTACATGTCAAAAGTTTGCGGGTTAAAAAGATATTAGAAAGTAATGATGTTTTTTTTTTTTTTTTTTTTTGTAAAGTTGGAAAGTAAATGGTCAATTATGTCAAGTTAAAAAGTTGGTTTTTATCAAATAATAAACTTGAGGGGTAGATAATGTCATTTAAAAAAGTTGAGGGTCACTAATTAAAATGCATGGTCCACCGACCATGCATTTTAAGTATATATATATATATATATAATATAATGCGAGTAAGAGTTAGATAAATCAAATCTATAATCGATGTTTCATATTTAAAATTTTCTTAACCTATTTGTTTTAGTTACAAACAACACACGCATGTTGCTCGCTTAACCATTACTTTGGCATATAATATTTTTTATTATAAATCATTAAAGGTTACAAGGGTCTATTTACTAGCAAGTTCAGTTCAATAATACATCATTTAGTTTTGGTGATTTTTACAAACCCTACACTCTCAATTATTTATACACATATTAGGGGCTGTTGGTTGATTAAGTGTTGAATCATTAAGATGGTCTGAATGGTTAAGAGGCCCTGAATAGTTAAGAGCTGAATCATTCAGCATCCCTTATTAGCTTAATGATTCAGCACTTAATCATTTCATTCCGATGCTGAAACAAACAGTCTGAATGTTGAATGATTCAGACCTGAATGGTTAAGAGGCTGATTAAGAAGATACCAAACAACCCCTTAATATAACTTAACCATAAATCTCTACTACCACAAACAATAACAAAAATCGATAATCAAAGTTGACTATAATTGAAGTATTGAACTATCATGTCGTGACAAATCGATCTTGGTTGTCGCCAATTCATGGGAGGGTTGGCATTAAAGACACATAAGCCTACACTCATAAATAACCTATACATGCAAGACAATTTTGTTCTTCATTTCAGGTACAAGACGTAGTGTTACGGTCCTTTCGGCCACATGCCACAACACATAAGATATGACATGTGTAGGATTAGTCAAACAAAACGACTTTATTTTAATATTATGTCACAATCATACTTTTCATAATCAAGCGGTATAATAATTTTTGGTGTATTTTTTTCTATCTTGTAATTAAAATACTAAATAACACATACTATAAAATATAAAATTATGTGGATAAATGAAACAAAAACACCTTATAATCGGGTACTTGTTATGTAACATAAAAATATTAAAAAAAAAAAAAAACTTAAATGAAGATGGATAGATAGAAGATGGAAAGCAATGGTCCATGTCGAACATACGCGTGAAGAATGGGCCCACTTCATTGTCAATATACTTTCCGTTTTAAGAAGCCCGCAATGCCCCACATAAAACCGCGTTATGATTCGACAATGTCACACACACACACATATGAATGTTATACTTGGTTTGGTTTGTTATAAATAGGGATGAGCCCGGGACGGTATCGGTACCGATCTCGACAATACCGATACTGAAAAGTCCAAAAAACCAATACCGATACCGAACACATACGGTACGGTACGGTATCGGTACGGTACCGGTATGGTATCGGTATTTTACCTTAAAATACCGATACCATACCGATCTCGTACCGATACCGATAATACCGAAACCGAAAATCCATAAATAAGGGTACCGATACCGATACAGATCCCGAAACCCCTCAGTTCGGTATCGGTTCGGTACGGTATCGGGATCGGGACGGGATGGGATCGGTATTCGGCCTTGTATGCTCATCCCTAAGTTATAAATATTGATTGAATTTTATTAAGGATGCTCATAGTTTAGTCAAAGTCGGTTAGATTGGCTAGACCTAAACAAGTTGGTTGATATGATCGTGTGTATTTTTAGTTAATTGTCAACATTTTTTTTAAAGTGAACTCTATTAACACACAAGCCTACCTAGTCTTATGGAACAAGACCGGGCCGCCACCACGTTACATTAATTTGGGTCTACACTATTTATCCCATTCTATAGATCTGAATTTAAATCTATTCTTGAAACATAAATAACCCAATGATTTCACTTCAGAAATAATCTTCGCCACTTTGACCTTCTTGCGGGAAAAAAAGCACTTGTTCCTCGCCTTCCAGATCTTCCAACAAGATATAATCACTATTCCATGAAATACCTGCATCCATCCGTATTTGATCCCCACATGCTTAAGTATCTCAAACAAATCTGTGAGTCTGTGACCGAAAAAGCAAACATATAATGAACTCCACACCAAATTGTAATAGCTTGCCACACTCCTACCGCACGCCAACAAGCCGTGAAAAGATGTTCTGTCGTTTCATCACTTTCACCAGATAACACACGATTATTAGAATATGTCTCTTAAGTAAATGGTTATAATTGTCAACTAGGACGATTAGCATTGACGGATCTTATCTTGGGCCGACGAGGCCCCGACCCGTCCAACTTTTTACTTCGTAGTGTAAATTTTACCAAAAAATGTCAAAAAAAAATTATACGTATTGAGTTCGGCCCTACCAAAATGAATCCAGTCCTACCAGGTTTTTCGTTCAAGATCCGCCATTGACGATTAGTTCGATAGTTTGAAAAATTAGATTATGTGAAATAAATGGTTATAATTGAAATGTATTACGTATATGATGTTGGATATGTAGTTGCGTTATTCTTTCTATATAAAATAATATTGTTAATGGATTAGGATTCTATAAGAATAGGCTTGAGTTGTGAGAACAATAGAAACCATTCTCAACCATTAATCAAATTAGTGGGTTTACCCACGCGTTGCCGCGGAATCCAAATAAAACCTTACAATAAAAAATATTAAACCATTGTGGGGCGAGAATTTGCATTGGCCAACCCGATCGGTTTTGACATATAGTAAAGATGCCTCATTAAACCAAGACGCAATGCATGAAAAACACTCACATCAGGTTATAGCCTTGATGGTCAGTGGAGCCGTAAACCAGCTTCTTTGTAAATAATTACAACCTAAATATTAAAACTTGACATATACAAATGTGTTGACAGATCTCAAATATAGATTTATTGATTATTATTCTATTTTCTCCATTCTTATACAACAAATTTTATTAGTCATTCCTTTTTTTTCCTTTTACTTTTATACAAACAGATGACACATTCCCTAAGCTGTTACCATTAAGATGATGAAGAACAAGAATATTGAAAAATATTGAATGTTGAATCAGTTACAAACTAATGATTATGACAATCAATTATCATTTTCATAACTATATAACACATAACTTCAACTTTAAATATAATAATAAAGTAAAACCCATAACTATTAAACCCTTCAAATGATAACTAATTAACACACATTTACTTCTAACATTCAATGTGAAAGAAGACTTGCTCTACCAAGTTACACGAATATCTAAGTAATTGTAGCTTATGGGTTTGTTGTCTTAAAAGTAAAAAACTTTTCGATAGCAGCATCAACATGAACTGTACAAGGAAAATATACCATCAAATTTTAAAAAACAAATTAATAAAAAGTAGCTTAACATAAATCAGTTTTGTATAAAATTTAAGTAGTTCAAGATTACTTGGTCATACCATCGAAAAGATACTCATGAGCTAAATAACCCAATGTGCCAGAAAGCTCCATGGAGATGTAAAGCATGCCACTTACTAATCCATAAGAGAACATCTGCATATAAAAAAAGCATGAGATATTTAAGGGGAGTCGCGCCAAATTATTTGATGTCATGTGTATCCTAATACTTGTGTTGTACTTACAGATTCACTGCATAAGGTTGGGTGTATTGAGCAGGCTGCAAATGTGAGTGTTGTTATAACGGAAATAGCTAAGGCTCAACATGCTTCTAGTTCAATGTAGTGTTAAATGGTTTTTTACACCATCTACTTTCCACTAAGTTTAGAAAAATATGGTTCAATCATTCACATTGTTACTAAAAAAGATCAATCTAACAACAAAGCAACTACAAATTACAAAAAACTACAGCTTCAGCATGCATACGAATGAAAATTTTTAAGTGGAATGAATACACGAAATTAGTTGCCTATTATGATTTATGAATCAAGATTGAAATTTTTATAGTTTCAACATGTAGAAACAAATACTAAAGTTAAGCAAAACTAAGTAATTGGTTAATATTATAATTTATATAAATTATAGAAACTAACCCTGTACCACATCATCATCACAGAACAATCTTATAATCAATTACATGTAATAAAAATATACATGAATAGTTTTAAAAGTATAAAAATAAAACAATATCAACACAAATTTGGAAAATGGATAATTGATTAAAAGAAAAACTAACCTACAAGAACTTCAAAACTGGCCGTTGAATTCTATGTAGGTCAGTGGGGTTTCTTTCATCATCATATAAATACCACGAATTTGGAACAGCAAATAAACTAAAAACAAACAATACAAAGCCTAAAATAACCACAAAGCACGAAAAATTACCAATAACTTGAGAAAAATAAAAAAAATTATCTATAAATCTTCAAATTAGATTTTTATTACTCCTAACACTTTATAAATTTACCAAATTTGTATTGTGAACAAATATGAAATTGTTCTATCTAACACAAAATACTCAAATATGCCTTTTAACACAACCCATGACATGCGCTCCCCTTTCAGTTTCAAGAAAATTAAAATCAACAAAAGAATTCATGATTCATGAAGCGACTTGAGAAACCAAGAAGTCCTATTCGGGCAAGTAATACAAAATGACCCGTTACAAGTCAAACCCACACTACCCAACCTACTTATCTTGCCACATGTACAGATGAAGTCACATACGAAAGATATCAACATACCACTACTATGTGCGCGAATGTAGAGCACTAGAACACTGTATGAACTATGAAGAACTGCATACTATATGGAAATCATACCACTGTCCATCAACGCTGATGCTCTGTTACTTAAATATTCAAATTCATTCTCATCAAGATTCCTCTATTTTGTCATTACTGATATTAAGTTGCTCAGCAGTCGAGCAAAACAAAGATTCCTGATGTATTGTAAAATACATCTATTTCCAGTGTAAAGTTTGTGCAGTTTTAGAGTCGTTTAGATAGTGTTTTTATTAGTTTTAGGCTTGTACCGGTCTATTTTATTTAGTATAGGTTTTTATAGATTTTTATTAGTTTTGAGTCATTTTTAGTACTTATTTATTTATTTTATTATTTTATAGGTGTTCGTGGAAAATTGGCTCAGAACGAAAGAATTTTAATCGAGACACGAACACTAGAGAGCATGTGTTCATGGACGTTGGAGTATAAACGAAGAACTTTGGTCAAGTCATGAACACCCAAGGCAAGAGCGCGGAGTATAATAATAATAATAATATTAAAGAAAAAAAAAAAAAAAAAAACTCAAAGGGACTTGGGCCAAAGCCCAAGCCTAAAACAATACCACAAAAAAAAAGAAGTCGGTGCATATAGGTTGGAGTTGGACGGCAGCGATATAAAATTCCGAGGAGCAGATCGAGAACACATTATTCTTTAGGAGGGATAATATATATTCACAATTCCAATTCATACAATCACTCACTCACAATTGCAATTGGAGAATCGCACACAGAAGACAAAGTCAACGGTCAACTACGGTGCCGATTGAACGAGCACGGAAGGAGAAAAGGCCACGGGCACGTTAAAGATTAAGAGCCAACGAGCCTTGGGTTAGGTTTAATTTTTATTAATTTTTCTCTAGACATGCTTAAAACTATGTTTAATTATTTTGTGATGGTATTTTTTAATATTATGAGTGGCTAGACATTTTTATGGCTACTTAGGATGATGATTTAGATAATAATATGATTGAATGACGTTTGGTTTCCGTTTGGATGTGTAGAATTACATGATTTTTATTTTTATTGTTGGATTTGATATATGTGTGTTGGTGTTAATTTTATTTGAAGTTTGTTTATTGGTTTTGTGGAGCTAGGCATGTAGAGATACCCCCTAGGTCTATAAATCAATCTAGTTCGTCAACTTAGGTTAGCGTGCTAGTATTTGGAGTTGGAGTACGACACAAGTATAACAAACTAATATAATAAATTAACTAAAACGTGCAGTCCATTCTTGAGGGTGAGAAATCTAACTCGAGAGTGCTAAGTAACTAACTAGGCATTGTTCGGTAGTTGGCAAGCGCTAGGGCGGGAGTCGCTACTTGTCCGTGTTTAGAGTTTTCCTAGGTTTCTTTCAGTAGAGTTTAAGTCTGCTTCATAGTTTGAGGGTTTTAATCCAGGGGAGGTTTTAACCTGATTTCTATGGGATTTTGGTACGCTAGGGCGATCCAATTCCATTTTAGCATTTCTACACGTGTCCCGCCTTGATTCTAGCTTACTAGCCTTACCTGCAGGAGGAGAGTAATTGGATGAAATTAGGGTCTCCAAACGGGTTTCTTCGTCAGGATTGAGTATTATGTCTAAGGATTCTTACCTAGGTAGCCAGTCTTTCCCTTGCTTGATTTTTCCATCACTTTAGTTCGGTTTTTATTTTAGTTTTAATTAGTTTTTAATTTAATTTAATTTAGGGTAATTTAGTTAATTAATATTTAATCAATTTTTATATTTTCAATTTAAAACCCCCTTAGTTATTAATTTAAACAAGCAATTCAGTGACAGTTTAATCTTCTGTGTTTAATTGAGTCCTTTGGTTCGATACCTGGTCTTATTCGCTTGCTACAAACGAACGGTACACTTGCCGGTTGTGCGTGGTTTAGTTGAGTCTAGGGTTTTAACTTGTGCACATTTTTATATATACATTAGCACGCATCAATTCCAAATGACTAAAAACAAATATAAGTAACATTTAGTAAACCATAACTCAGTTGAACATTACAACTAAGTTAATACTATACAAAAGCGTAAAAGAATGGTTAATTAATCTGCAAAGTGCATCTAATTTGAATTTCAAATCAAAGTTTTGGATGTAATTAGTACCTAGTTGCACATAAATGGAGATATGAATGGCCAGCAGAGAACAATGCAACAAAGGAACCTTTGAGAGAAGCTTTTGCTACAAACCACTGCGCAAAATCAAACTAATCATATTATGTAATAAATTAAAAATATCATTACGAAAAAAGTATAAATAAAGTGAGCGAGTGCGGTAACGAACCGACAATCGCATTAATAAACACACTTATAAGTTGTCTCGCCTTTTCTTTGTATTCGATTACAATTAAATGATTTGTATCTTCTTGTTTTACATCAATAACGATCAGAAAAACGTTTTATAGGAAAACTCTTTTTTAGCCAAATTGAATTTAATAATATCAAGATCCTAGAAGGCAAATCTTTGAGTTTGTGCTCATGTTAGGGCTCCAATGCAAGCACATCCAAACCAAGAAGAAGTATATATCCCAAACTTGGAAATAGACCGTCGTTGAGCAGAGATGAAGGATCAGAAATATGCAGAAAAGATTGCAAGAGAAAGGGGAAAAGGAAAGCTTAGGTGATCATAAACAACTTTAGATGCAATTCTAAAAATAAACAAATTGGAAAACCAAAAATATGTACCTATGGTGATGCTGATTAGAGGTTTGAGACACGCAATTACAATGGATCATGATTCGAACCCGTGCAACAATCATAAGTAAATAAAACAATTGCCTCACTCAATATTAAACAATCAATCGGGTGTCAATTAAAAGTTCATCGCATATTCAAATAGCTAAGAAATTACTGAAAAATAAATCCAATCCAACTGGAATCATAAACTAATTATACCTCATGAACATTATACTATAACACACTAATATTGATCGCCAAACTCCAAGTAGCCAACAACTTAGCCAGACCAGACCGACCAATAATCCCTAACACAAGCCCTCGGCTTCCGTTTTCAAAAGCACAAAATAAGAAGAAAAAAATCAGTAAACACTTCTAAATTTAAAAATACCAAAAGTATTAATGCATATTGTAAAAAAGTCATGAAAAATGAAACCTACAAAACACAAAATAAACTTGAAAAAATCGTAAGCGTAAATCATCACAATGAATAACTACTAAAAACACAAGCAAATACACATGGATGGTGATTGATGTTGTTTAAAATCTTGATTGAAACAAAATGGAACTGAATGGAATAAAACAAGGATTGATGGTCTGAAATGGGGAAGACAAAATGGTATTAAAAATTGCTATAAGAAGATTGATTGGACTGAAATGGGGAAGACAAAACGAAGGGCATTCAATTGGAGGTCATCAATTTAGAGAAATTGAATTGAATTGAATGTGATGAATTAAGGTCATCAATTGAGGGAAGTTGAATGTGAGGAGTTAAACCCTATGAGTTAATGAGAAGAACAACCTACTCTAGTGAAGGTGGAGGGTACTAAAGGAATAACATTTTACATGTTAACTAAAAACAAAATCTAAAATTACACTAATAGCCTTGTAAGTGTCTTAATTTACACCTAGATGACTAATTTACCCCTATCAAATAAGCTTTATTAAGTTGTATATGTAGCTACAAAACTTGTACTCATGAAAAAATTACAATCTTGTATATTACTCCTCCTTTATAATGTACTAGTGGGAATGCCCGCACATTGTTGCGGGTGCGTTTGTTTTGTTGCTTCAAAGTTGTTGTTGGTGTTTGTGGTGTGTGTATAGCATTTATGGACGATTCATTATGGTGATATTAAGTATGTAGGAAACAACAACCTAATATTTAGTTATAAATTATTTAGTATCCATGAGTTGTTTCATCAGTAGAAATCATTCACCGACTGGTTGTTCGTCCTTTGTATTAGAAAAATGACAGTAGATGTGACATATAAATTTCCAGATGCATTAAGGAATATTGGAGATAGAGTGGCGTCAAAGCATCTATGCAAACTCAACAATTAGAAGTTTGTTCAATGTTAGTAGCTAATCTAATTCAGCAGCTAATACAGAGGCGAAAACTTTTGGGAAGATAAAAACAACATACGGTAAGTTAAATACATTTCATACATGTACCCAGAAGCGATGTGGATTTCTTAACTCGTTAATCTGCAAGTTTATTTGCACAACGACATATCTCTAGCCTTCCGTTTGGCTTTCTCCTTTGGTCTACCTTCATCTTTCTGTCAGTAGCAGAACTTTGTTAAAATCAAATATAAAAGAGTTAAACACACAAATATAACAGGGTAACAACGTAGTCTCATCAGTTCTCTAACCTGGTTTTCATGTTCATTACCCTTGGTTACCATAGGAGGGGCCGGGGTATGAAAGTAGAAACATACCTGCAGAGAGAATACATAGTGATGCATAATCCTAAATACATTACGCTTAGTCTATCAATGCAACTAAAAAAATACAAAGGATAAAAGGAAGCATCGACGTTCAAAGTTAACTTAACAAAAAAAAAACTTAATATTAAGGTCGAAACATCTAACTTAGTAAATAGAACAAATAAACCAGTGGAAAAATGAGAAGTTGACAAATATGTGTTATAACTCCTATTTACATTTAAAATTTATGCTAAATTGTTCAAAAAAATATAAGCAAATGTAACCCCGTTTATCAACAACCAAATGCATATAAGATATAGTGAGAAATATGAAACATGTTGAGTACTAACCTTGTTTGACCACATCACTAATTCAAATTGTTCTCGCAAAGTCTTCAACATATCACAAATCACACCTAAACATTAGAACAATTAGACATCGACATACATACACACATCAATAGCTCTAACTTAGCATTCCAAAAAAGGCCTTACATGTATTTATGGAGATCAATGATACCACATCTAAAAAAAAAAAAAAAAAAACAATTCTAGTTGTTCTAAACAAAAACAGGGGTTTCACTGTCCAAAGGCTACACCACCACACAAAAAACGTAGAAAGTTGTAGAAAAACCTAGATGATAGAGATACAAAACTACACCAAATCAGATGGTATAAAATAAAAAAAAATTGGCCAACAATAAAAAAACAAAAAAATAACGAAATGAATGTTGTACCTATAGATGAAATGGGAGTGCAGGAACAACATGGTTGGCGAGGTATGAACTCAAATTAACATAAAATATTGAGAGTGCTTTTACTCATTAATCCATCCAATAAGGACGAATAATTTTAACTTGAATATTTGATAAAGAAAAAGATTCAATAATCTGAAAATAAATAGAAACTATAATTTGGTTTGTCTTCTAAACTACGACTGATCATTTGCCAATTTGGACATTGCTTTAACTGCTGACAATTAAGACATATTTTCCACATTCAATTGGCATGATTGAATTGAATTGGGTGTTTCATTCATGAACCAAGGTTATATCTTCACATTTGTGTATTAGAGATATGTACAATTACCATTAAAGCTTGTACATGAAGGGCATAAAAGGAAGAAAATGAGTAAAAATTAAAGTTTTGTAAGAGGCTTTTGAACTCCCATCTTAAAATGGTGGTAAAATGACTATCTTAGTCATCTCTCCTCCTTAATAAGGTAACATAGATTAAGAGAAAATTACAATTTTTGTCCTTTATAAACACCAAAACTATGGACTGGGTCCTTTAAAACTTTTAGTTTCAGTCTTTATCCTTTATATGAAAAGTTGCCATGATTTTTGTCCTTTACACTTAACCCAGTTAGTATAATTAGTTAAGTCACCCCACATACAATGCACGTGAGGGTATAAACGTAATTTCACCCCCCATTTTAATCCCTTATAAAATTTGATTTATTACTTCCATCTCCCCCAAATTTTACCCCCAAATCAATCAAAAACCCTAAAAATTAGATCCTTCCTCTCCAGAGTTATCTTCAAACGAACAACACACACACATTCATATGTATATCAAAAACACCACACACACGTTCATTTGTATACCAATTATCAAACAAACACACACATATGTTAGAGAGAGAAAGACCTACAGAGAGGAAGAGTGAGCCGGAGAAAGAGGAGGAGACCGGCAGGTCTCCGCCACCCAAGGCGGACCTCCGGCCGAGCAGTCCACAACACCACCACACCCTCACCCATTCCACTAACTGTTGCTATTGTAGAGAGAGAGGGGGGGAGAAGACGACGGTGACAGTAGGGATGGTTCGGGTGAGGTTCTGATCGGGTCAGATCTGTTATCAAAGGTAAAACCCCCTCCTTTCTAATAATTATAGTGGTGATTGGCTATGGTTGTTGTCAATGGTGTTGGATGGAAGATGGTGGTTGTGGTGGTGATTGAAGCCGACGGTGATGGTGGTGGGGGTTACGGTGGTTGTAGGTAACGGGAATGATGCTGATGATGGCTCGATAGTGGGTGATGGTTGTTGGCTGTTGGCGTTGAAGGTCGTGACAGAAGAAAGACGGTGACGGCGCTAGTTACTCCGGTGACCGAAGGTGATGGTGATAGTGTGGTTATATAGTGGTCTGATGGTGGTTCAACACTAAACCCAAGACACCCCTTTTTCATTGTTAACATTATTAGATAGTTAGGGTGATTGTTAGAAGTTGGGCGAAGATGATAGGTCAACAGAGGTCAATGGAGCAGTCAACAGTTAATATTTTTATATTAAATTACAAGAATTGTCCTTTAGAGTTAAAAGACCAGTTTGCCCTCATGTGCCTTGCACATGACTTAAATTAACTGAGATTTTCTAACCCAGTTAGTGAAAAGGGCAAAATGAGTGACAACTTTTCATATAAAGGACAAAGACTGAAACTAAAAGTTTTAAAGGACCCAGTCCATAATTTTGGCTTTTATAAAGGACAAAAATTATAATTTTCTCTCAAATTAATTAATGACTATTATTGAAACCAGATATTGTAGATACAAGTGATATTATCTTATGGATGGAAGGGCAATACAGTCTTTTTCTCCATCTAATGTCCTTTTCTCCCTTTTTTTATATTATTATCTCTCTCTATCACACTTCCCCATTATATAATACTCTCACACACTCTCTCTTTCTTAATTTGAATCTAGATTTGATAATAATCTCTCTTTATCACTTTCTCTCTCATTATCTCTCTATCTCCAACCCTCTGTAAAAGAGAAACATGGGGAAGGGGGGGGGGACAAATGTACAGGTGGTGAAATGGAAGCTTTGGCGGCGGAGGAGAGGGCGACTGAAGAGAAGAGCAGTTATGGTGGTGGCTTCATTTTGTTCTTCAGATATTGTCTCCTCCATCTCCATCGGCTATTGCTATCACCAGTTCTCAATTCTTTTTTCCTTCTCCTCCTCCTCCTCCTACTACCTCAATCGCTCCTTTCCATTCTAGGTTTTTTTTCTTTCCTTTCGACATTTTTTAGGAGGAATTAGGGTTTTCAAATTGTATTTGTTTCTGATCAATTGGTGGTTTAACACATAACTTTCTAACTTTGTAGGTGGTGGTAGCTGAAGGTTGATGTGGTTGGTAGGGCTGAGCAATTCACGGTTCGGAATCGCTAGAACCGAGGAACCGATGCAGAACCGCTAGATCCGAACAGTATTCTTGTATTTTGGGTTCGGTTCCGATTCTTAAATTTTGGTGTAAACGGTTCCCGGTTCGGTTCGGTTCAGAACCGCGGCTCTGTTTAAAGAACCGCTAGAACCGGGTTAGGTTAACATTTTAAATATTATATGTAAAACCCTATTAATTTAATGGGTTTTTCCAAGTAGTTTGTATACCGACTATCCACATTTTCAATTCCTAAGTTTAATCTTTATAAATAATATTGTTTGAGTCATGTTAACTATATAATATCTAACAAACTTGTTGATATAGGAGTTCCATTTGAATTATATAATTTCTATAAAAACATATATAGTATAATAAAGGGAACGAAAATAGCTTAAAGTGATAATCAACGCTTACAAATTCATTTATAAGGTGCACAGGTTGACCTATAATGTGTATCGAACAATGCTGTAGCATAACATGTGTCATAATGAATGCATGACACATATCATTCATAGTGTCAAAATTACAATCATTGTATATATGCGGTTGGTATCGTGCACTTCTAAACATGTATCATAGGTCCGTAATATGAGTAAGATACCACACTTTAGTTTACTAAAGTTGCCTTTGATTTAATTGTTAGTTTTAGGATTTAATTGACAACCGGTTCCGGCAAGAACCGTTTACACGAGAACCGTTTAACTCGGTTCCGAACCGATCCGGTAGGTTTTTATACGGTTCGGTTCCGGTTCTTATATTTATCACTAAACGGTTCCGGTTTGGGTCGGTTCGGTCCGGTTCTGAACCGTTGCACACCCCTAGTGGTTGGTGAAAGAAGAGAGGGGTTTGATTTGTGGGTTACTTAAGAAAATAGAGTCGTTAAGAAGATATCGGTCCTCTAGCCCTTTCAGACAACGTATGCACCTCCTTAACGGTCGACTTCAGGTACCCTGTTTTTAGCGTGACAGTGGACCCATTTGGGTCATGATTATCATGGGCTCATAACAACATATGACTTTGACTTGGTCTGATGTTTAACCTTCCAACTGTGTAGGTCATGGGCTTTATTTTCGACGGTCTTCTTAAGCGTGGAGATGGTCTGGTGTTCATGTCGTTTATGGGGAGTTCTATTCGAGTGTTGCATATAGGTTTGTATAATTAGGTGTCTTAACCTTGAGTGGATCGAAATTGGTCTGACGTTTGTTTTGACTAGATCCCCTCAAATGTTTCAACAAGTTCCATATAGTTGTAAGTTATTAAATCAAAGTATGTTATTTGAAAAGTGAAAACTGATTAATCTAACAAAATGGTGCAAAAATGTATTTTGAGTGGAAAGTGAAAATTGATTTTTTTTCATTGTTATATTGGTGTACATTTGTGTATTTTGTTCTTTTTTAGTGATAGTTTGTTGTTTATATTGGTGAAAAAATATAATTTTTTTATGATTTTTTTTCTCTAGTTGTTTACATTGATGATTTTTATACTCTTCCCTCTCTTTTTTTTGTATGTAACCAAGGTAACGAAAACACCTCTCACATGGCCTTGTTACTTGGTGGGGGGGGGGGGGGGGGGTTGTAGTTTGTGAGTGAGCCACTCACGAGACCACTACGTAAGGTCTTACAACAGAATTTTTTATTTGATGTTGATATATATGATCATTTTTAAATTTCAATTGTTTTTTTAACAAACAACTTAAATACAAAATATCTTTTATGCAGGGAGGGGCACCACATGTGAAGAATTGGGTACCCTTTCATTGCGTTAATCCCAGCCCATCATCTGAACTACCCGTCCACCACCACCCATGAATCCCTTCACTAGCGGCACCACCCGTGCCTTTCTCTCTCCTCTGCATTTCAAAATTTCAACTAAATTATGTTATTTAGGAAAATGCGAATAAGTGTAACACCCAAAAACTTACAATTTTCTACTAAAATATAAAGTATAAAAATATGATAATGAATTACTATATAATGCATTACTTTACGTTATGTGAAGGTGCTTAATTCCACGTATAACCAAAAAAAAGTCAAAACAAAGAAAAAACACCAATGAGAAAAAGGAAGTTAAAATATAAATTTGTGGGGCCAAAGATGTAAATGCTTGAACAGTTGAACTTCATTATTTTCTGCACAAAAAGAATCGTGGGATATTTAGAGAAAGAGCATATAGTATCAAAGTGTGTTTCATGTGTCTTGCTATGGTCCAAGATAAGAAACAAACATGACCCCGGTAGGTTAAAGCTAGAAATAGGGCTCCATGTTGCATGCAGTGTTGTAACTTGTAAGGGTGTTAATGCTTTGAGTAAGTTATTATTAGGGTTATAAGTGGATATGTGACTTAAAATGGTGATTTTTTTATGTTAGATATATAGTGACATTTTAATAGTTTACAAATGATGTAAGAACAGTTTAAAAGTATCAAGGCATGCTTCACTTGATAACTAGCTAGCAAAGATTTGATAAAATATGTAGGTGATTTTGTCATAAATGGTAAAAAAGTACCTTATAGTGTGATTTTCTAAACGCTGTGTATACAACACTACTAACTCGTTGAAACTAACTAGCTACAATCACTATCCAATTTATCAGAGCCGGTCCTAAGAATTTAAGTGTCTTGTATGAGTCTAAAAAAGGCCCCATAGACCCTAACGAATGATATAAACTAATGATTCAGGGTCACACCATATATAAATTTTTTTGTTACGATAATATCATTTTACCAATCAATAAAGATAAATAAAGCCATAAACTAATAAAGTTAAATTTAAAAATGACTAAAACATGTCAAGTCAAAAATGGGTCGGCTAAAAACAAGTTAAGTTAAAACGGGTTGCGTAAAATAAGTGAATTAAAATGGGTTGGAGAAAAACAATTCACACATCATTCATCTACATGATTTAAATAATTGCTAATTAATTAATTAATACCTATATAGTAATATGATGTGTTAACTACATAGATGGTTAAAAATTAAATCAAACTTAAGGGTTTGTTTTATAATTTTACCTAAACTAAAGAAGTTAAAACTTGAAAATTCTAATATTGAAAGTTTAAAACTAGAATGCTACAAAAATCTTCTCTTCCTATCCTTTAACCATTTTCACTTCATATTCCTTATCATTTCTCCATGGGTCCTCCATTACATTTGCAAAGGAGCCTTCATAATAAACAAATATTTTTTTCTTCTCTTGAGTTGAATCTCAGGTGATGCCAGGTCACCTGCTAGAGAACATATAAATCATCCTCTAGAAAAAACGGTGGTGGGCTGGATGGCCAGTGCCCCTAGAGAAAATGGGCCTCCGCCGAGAGTGCGATTCGCCCACCCCCGAGGTCGGCCCGGCAACTTATTGTGTATGATACTTCTACATTGAATTGGTTAATATTGTGATTTTGAAGAAAATCCATTTTTTATTCAAACAAACCAAAATTATAATTTATGTGAGTAATTAGCTAATTAAGATTAGTCAAATGATTTTAAAGTGTTTAAAGTCATGTTTAGGAGTGAAAATTTTGGGGCAAAAAATTATAAAACCCATTTTTACTCGAATTTTATGATTTTAGTGTCTAAACTACGTCATTTATTGAGATACACAATGGCTTGTGTGAAATACACCTTCAATTTCTATTCAAATGGTTAATTATCAAGCACTCCATTATTATCGTTACATCTGTACATCCTTAAGCACATATATTTCTTAGTCCTTTCGCTTCAACCCATGCAAGTATGTATTTAGCTACTCTTGACGCCAAATGTTGCCCTTAGTGTGTATTAATGTGATTAATTTCAATGCCAATATACACCATATTATGTTTTTGAATTGTTAGTGACCATGATATTCATTACTAAATGCCCTTATAAGTCATATATTGGGCCCCATAACCAAATGAATTGTACAATAAGAAGGAAAAAAACAAAACCTAAAACACAAAAAAAAAAAAAATCTTTTCTCTCTCAACAATCTCACACATGTCAAAATCAAGCATGTTGCTTTTGAAAGAACTTGCAATCTCTCTTTCCCTTGCATCATATAGAGAATTAGGGGAAATAAGGGTTTCACACCTCTCCTTTTTTTTTCAGTTGAATTCCTTTAGTTATACAAAATATATTAAAAATTATTTGGGCAGTAGCCATACTTTAATAGTAAATGAACATACCATGTATTGTTGTGTTTGATCATATCTTCTTCATTACATCAAGTAAAGTTTAACCTTAAGTATGTCTCCTTAAATCCTCACATGCTCAATGAGTTTCTTCCTTAGCCTATTTGCCTATTCATTAGGATTGATACCGACTCTCGATTAATCTTTTAGTTTCATTCACTCATAGTTCCGCCAACAATAGCGCATTCCTTTTACCTTCCATGCGTTTATGTATGCAACATAAGTAGAAAGTGTTGTGGCTCCTGTTCAACTTAAGTAAAAACAATCCAACTTGTTTGTTAATTATCGTGTTTATTATAAGATCTGAAAGGACCTAGTGAAATGAATGTTTATCTTGACTCAGTTTCCAAATATGATAATCCTTTTAGAAGGCTATACTTTTATAGCATCACTTGATCTCCTTAGTAAAACATTCATGCATATGTGTCTTTTGTTTGTGTAATTATGTTGTCGCTCATGTGTAGCCTTCAATATTTAACACACAATAACCACTTTACTCATGGTTCCTTGCACGTGGATCACGGTTCCTTGAAATTAGATTTCTGTAAGTAACAGTTAAGTATAAACAAGTAGGGATCTACACTTTCATTCATATTCCATCTCATATGATCTGATGGAAACGGTTGCATAATGACTATCGTATGTTGTCACACCCTAAAATTTCACTTGCGGAGTTTTACCGCGAGGCGCGTGACATACCAGGATCCAAGTCAACGGTTACAATAAACGACAACGATATGATATATAAACGACATAATAACAATAATCCAAACAGTTTAAAATTTAGAAGAACAAAGTACAACGGAAGCAGTTATAAAAGTTTATAACCCAAAACATAATAGTTCAAACGTCTGAAAGGAAGTTTAGCACAATGTATGGATCGGATGAGACACAGTGCGACCCGCGTGCGCCTAATCCGTGCTGCTACTGTGGCAACCGGAAAATTTTTCTTCTCTTTCGTCTCTTCCTTTTTGGCCTTGGGCAATTTTCGGGACGAAAATTCTTTCAACAGGGGGATGATGTGACACCCGGCAAACTCAGGTTAGTAACGTTGACTAAACTAGTAAGTCTACCTTAGCGAGTCATGCATATTACGTACTTAGCGGAGTCAGTCGAGTCGGTATGATGATTCTGGGGAATCATCGGGAGTCGTTACGATGATCCGCGGGGTCATCGGGAGTCGGTCTATAACCATGTGTACAAGGATTGGTGATTCGTGGAATCGCCGGGTTTAATGCACACACGAGTCTCGAGTCCCGGGAATTGGTGAACGGATGTAAACGTGTTAGTTATCATGCATTATATGTTTGGAATCATTATGTGACTTATCGGTATGTGAATATGTGTTTATATGTGTTAAAATAGCGTTTAACGCGCCGAAAACCCAGCTTGGTGGGTTTCAGGCGATTAGGGTCTGGAAGAGGGCCTAATCGCCTATATATAGGCGAGTAGGAGGTTGATAGTAGGCGATTGGGACCTAATCGCCTGATGTAGCATGCGATTAGGCCCCCAATCGCATGACATTGGCTGCTAATCGCCTATACAGCAGAGTCCGGGTCAAAACACCTATAAATAGAACCCTTAACTCCCCAAACACCTCTAGAACAACCCTAGCTGATCCCAAGCCACCCACACACCTTGAAACACCTCTGGAACTCATTTTGCTACAAAAATCACCATCTCCAAGCCTACACACCTTTCTTTAACAAAACCCAAGGTGTGTTCTTCATCCCTAACCTTTGTAAAGTTGTTATTTTGGATTCCCCAAAGGTCCAGACCTTGTTTTACTAAGTTGTGTCTTTAAAAACCTTTCAAAAGAGTTCTAAACCAAGTCTACACCTTAATGCTTGTTATATGTGAAGTTTACATGCATATGTTGGTCTTCTTGGTGGTTATAACATGATTGTTTCCAAGATATGATTGTACTTCTGCTATGTAGAGATTATTAGGAGGGTTATCTTAGAGTTTGAGCCATTATTGTTGTGTTTTGATGAAAATGTGTATTTTGACCCATTTGTATGTTCTTGAAGATTTAGGATGATTATGGTATGATTGTTGATGCAATGTTGTTAGAATTTATACTAGGAAGATGTTAGATCAGAGGTTTGATGATTTACAAGTTTGTAGAGATTGAAATCTGATTGTTTCCATTTAAGGAAAGATAAGGTTGGTTGGTGAAACCTAGTACTTTGCCATTTTAGGAAATAATTGCTTAGAACATGTTAGATCAGTGATATGTTGGGGGTTTTTGCTTGGAATGGGTTGGTAAATGATTTAGGTTTGATATTGGGTGTTGTTGCATGTTTCGGATCTGATTTGGAGAGTTAAACGCGCGAAAATCCGTCACACAGCAGCAGCAGGCGATTAGGAATCCTAATCGCCTGATGCTGAAGGCGATTATGCAGACATGAGGGCGATTAGGACCCTAATCGCCTGATACATCAGGCGATTGGGCCCCTAATCGCCAATAGGCTGAAGCCTACTCGCGTGTGACTTTCCTAATCGCATGTACTGCTGTCGTGAACGCGTTTTGACATCCCGGAACACGATTTGACACCTAGGAACATGATAGGAACCCCTGGATGCACCCAATGACTTAGTAAGACGTGTTCGGACCTGATTATGCGTTAATCGGACATTATGCTAGACTAGGTGAACTATTGCGCGTATTAAGTGTTTAATTGCATATGTTGCATGATGTCTTGTATTTACCTAACACGTAGGATGTCGGGTCACCAATGGGATGTCGGGTCTTGTCTGGCACGGTCAGTTTAACAGTTAAAGATGTTTTCAAACGTTTATGGTCACGGTCTGGACATTCGGGGACTAGTTAACCCACGGGTTATTAGTCCGGATACTTATACACATTTTATGATAGGTCGCCACTGATTGGGGCTATCATAGCATAATTACTTAACTGTTTTCAAGTAACGCACTCCAAGGTGAGTGTCACAGCCCCACTTTTACCGCTTTGCTTTCGGGGGAGAAACATGCTACTTATTTTGATTACTCATCATAGATCATGTTTACTATGGTTATTTCACGTACTATGCGGCTTTTACAGAAAGTCCCAGGGGGGAACCATGAATGTGCGGGGATGCACAACAGGGGAAATGTGGATAGATCTATTGGGCCTTACAAACCCCACCCGACGGCTGGGAGCCGGGCGGGTGCATATTGTCTCTAACACTTTGGGGGTTACCGAGGCATCGGTAATCCCGTCCGTCTGGGCTGGCTTCAACACTTATACCGGTTTAGTAATGGATTCCCGACCGCAGTAGTAGCAACACTTAACGTCTAGCTAACGTTTTCATAACATAGTAGTACGGAGATGATCTTACCGAACTTATAACAACACTTTATAAAAGAAAACCTGTGAACTCACCAGCATTATATGTTGACATTTTTGGCATGTTTTCTCAGGTCGCTAAGGTAGCAGTCAATGGGCTAGGCGCACGGAGTCATGCACAGCGTCTAATATTTTGAAGCATATTAAACAATGTTTTGTAAACAATGATATGTCTTTTGGTTGTAAACAAGAATGCTTCCGCTGCTGGTTTACGGCTCAAAGCATGATATTTTGGTTTAAATATAATTATGAATGCATGTTTGTTGTATGTTTATTGTGATTGTTGACTGAGATCCTGGTGTGTCACGCGCCTCGCGGTAAAACCCCGCACGTGGAATTTGAGGGTGTGAAAGCTACCTTAGCGATCTGAGAAAACATGCTAAAAATGTCAACATAATATGCTCGTGAGTTCACAGGTTTTTCAACAAAAAATGTTTCCTTAAGTGTGAAAGATCATATCCGTTATTACTATGTTATATGAACGTTAGCTAGACGTTAAGTATGTTACTATTGCGGTTGAAACCATTGCTGACTGTGTTGTTCCAAAATATGTACCCTTGGACTACCGTCATCCCACGTACGCCTCGTGTGTTCGAGACAATATGAACCCGTCCGACCTCCAATCGACCCGGGTGGGGTTTGTCAAGCCCAATAGATCTATCCACATATCCCCGCTACATACCCGTATTAATGGTTTCCTTGGGATTTAGATTAGCCGCATAGTAAACAAATGATAACACTAGTAAAACATTATCTTTAAGTAACTAAAATGTGTAGCATGTTTCTCCTCATGAGAAAATATGTAAAAGTGGGGCCGTGAAACTCACCTTAGGTTGCGTTTCTTCAAAAATAGATTAGTCACGTGTGATGATAGTCCCTAATACTGGCGACCTATCATAAAATGTTTATAAGTGTCTCGACTAATAACCCTTAGGTTAACTAGTCCCCAATTGTCCAGATCGTGACCATGTATGTTTGAAAACGTGTTTAAATGCTTGACACGACCACACAAGACTCGACATCCCGTTGGTGACCCGTTACATCAGTTCAACAAATAGATACAGTTCACATACAAGTATGGCACGTAAAACACTTAGTCTATATCAAAGATTCATAATTTTCTACGTTGGTGAGAATGAGACTATTCCAGTCTCATTCACATCCTTAGACCATGTGAATGGGTTTTAAAATTAGCCATTCTCATCATCAGAATATACTTTTGATAAGAATGAGTTGATATGATGAGAATGGGTTTTTGTTTTTCCCATTCGCATACATTGATCATGCAAATGGGAAAATTTTCCTCTCATTCCCATGGTCAACCATGCGAATGGGTTTCCATTCGTACCTGCACAATTGTTAAGCTATTTTAACGAACACAAACCCTTCAAACCAAATCGAAAACTTCATGAAATGCAACCAAATACTACAGTCAACTTTATCTACCCTAATAACATGTTATTACACCTCTTTGAGTCATCAATTCGTCGGTTTTACATACCAAATCACAACTTTACCCAAAATGGCAATTTATGGAAATGTCACATCAATTGCATGAGAATTTTACCCAAAATGGAAAGTATCCAAACAACATCATTTCTAGGTTATCAAGCACACATTAATCTACCTAATTGAATCCCTAATCATATCGTCATCATCATATTAATGTTACAAACCCTAGGTTTCTAACATAAATCCCCAAAATAGGTAAAAGTCCACAAAACACCAATTAATCACTCATATATATCATTTAATCATGTTTCTAAACAGTCTTCAATCATCTAAACATTATCCTAATATCATTTCATCAATACAAAACACATAAGATAGTCACCAACCTCATTCACATTTGGGTTTTGTAAGAAAACTCATTATTAAGGTCTAGATATTGTTTAGAAAGGTGCTAGAAAGGTTTTTATTTGAGAAAACTCTTTACAATCAGATCAGGACACTTAGGGTTTATCAAAAATGTATAAAAATGTATTGAAAAGGGTTTAAATGATTAACACACCTTGAATCTTCACTTGATATTGATACAAAACTTGTTTTAGCTTTAGGATCCAAGAAATAACGGCAAAAATTCATTTATATAAGTTTGGGTTTGAGAGAGGGTACTTGGGGGCGAGTTTAGGGTTGTGAAATGATGAGAATGAGGCAAAGAGATATATTTATACTCTGCTCCCATTCGCACGGTTAGGTGTGCGAATGAGAGGACCAGGATGCGAATAAGAGTTCAAATCTCTCATTCGCACCCTTATTCGTACGGTCGAGGAGTTTCCATTTCCCATTCGTACACACGACCCACATATCATTTCTAACATATGTTAACACATCAATCACTTAAACATGCATTCCCCGAATTGATCGTAGAACATGTAATACTTGATAAGTTACCTTTTCACCAACAACGGAACTCAAGACTCATGTTTACGTATGTTTTCCCAATGATTTCCTGAATCATTTAACTATGGACAATTATAGACACTATGCAAGTATGGACCAACTCCCGATGATTCCCCAAATTTGAGGATGAGTGAATCCCACCCATAATTTTGAGGATGATATAAATAGAGAAATGAAGTGACCAATTCTATGCAAAGAATCATGCATGCAGTTGAAAAAAAACAGCAACGACCCATGTGAAAATGTAAGGAATAAATCAGGGTTCCTATTTCTTTTCCATACCTACTTTTTGTCCTTTTTTGTGTTTGAGCAGTGCATTTTTTTTGTTTACACCAGTGTAAATACTTGAAACAATAACCAATGGGAACAAAGTGGGCCACACTGCCCTCTATCATCTCAACTGTGTGTTTTTTTCTTCACCAGTGTATACATGTGCAAAAATATAACCATTTTGTTGTTTCTTTTTTTTTTCCACAGCCCCCTATACAAATGGGAATAAAGTGAGCCACGCCACAACCAGTAAAACGTAACCTCAATTGTAATCTTTTTCGGCCCTCCCCTACCCCCTCCCCACACACACAACGATTTTTTTTGTACCGTTTTTCGTTTACCCCGATGTAAAAACATATACAACAGATGTAAGTTTCATTTTTTCCTTGTTTTTTTTACACACCGATTTGAATATGTTACCCGATGAAAAACAACAAATCGATTGAATAAATTTACCCAGATGTAATGGATTCCCGACCCGACGGCTGGGAGCCGGGCGGGTGCATATTGTCTCTAACACTTTGGGGGTTACCGAGGCATCGGTAATCCCGTCCGTCTGGGCTGGCTTCAACACTTATACCGGTTTAGTAATGGATTCCCGACCGCAGTAGTAGCAACACTTAACGTCTAGCTAACGTTTTCATAACATAGTAGTACGGAGATGATCTTACCGAACTTATAACAACACTTTATAAAAGAAAACCTGTGAACTCACCAGCATTATATGTTGACATTTTGGCATGTTTTCTCAGGTCGCTAAGGTAGCAGTCAATGGGCTAGGCGCACGGAGTCATGCACAGCGTCTAATATTTTGAAGCATATTAAACAATGTTTTGTAAACAATGATATGTCTTTTGGTTGTAAACAAGAATGCTTCCGCTGCTGGTTTACGGCTCAAAGCATGATATTTTGGTTTAAATATAATTATGAATGCATGTTTGTTGTATGTTTATTGTGATCGTTGACTGAGATCCTGGTGTGTCACGCGCCTCGCGGTAAAACCCCGCACGTGGAATTTGAGGGTGTGACAGCTACCTTAGCGATCTGAGAAAACATGCTAAAAATGTCAACATAATATGCTCGTGAGTTCACAGGTTTTTCAACAAAAAATGTTTCCTTAAGTGTGAAAGATCATATCCGTTATTACTATGTTATATGAACGTTAGCTAGACGTTAAGTATGTTACTACTGCGGTTGAAACCATTGCTGACTGTGTTGTTCCAAAATATGTACCCTTGGACTACCGTCATCCCACGTACGCCTCGTGTGTTCGAGACAATATGAACCCGTCCGACCTCCAATCGACCCGGGTGGGGTTTGTCAAGCCCAATAGATCTATCCACATATCCCCGCTACATACCCGTATTAATGGTTTCCTTGGGATTTAGATTAGCCGCATAGTAAACAAATGATAACACTAGTAAAACATTATCTTTAAGTAACTAAAATGTGTAGCATGTTTCTCCCCAAATGATAACTCATCCTTACTATGATTCGATGGTGAACGATATACTATTGAACTTTCTTGACGACGGTGTACATTGGGGTAGCTTCGGCGTACTCTTGAGATCTGTCCAGGGATTTGGACATCTCTCTTCTATGCCCTAATGAACACGCTCGTTCTTATGCATACTGTCTTGTACTTATACTTATGATAATACCATGATTGGGCGCTAGTGTTCGGTGACTTGAACTTCAAACTTAAAGCGCGCCTGGAGGACCATGTAGAACAGTTTATCATGTCGGGTGCACACGAGATCATAAACTGTGATGCATGGGATCCCTGGCGGACTTTGGGCTTGAACGGATGGACCCGAACTGGGCTCGGTCTAGTTTCTTGAAATTCCTAGTGGGTTATACCACGGGCAAGCCTAAATCTTTTGTTTCATGTTGTGACAGAAGATGTCGGGAGCTCGTGGAGGTCGCAGAGGCGGCCGTGCTGGCGGTCGTGCTGGCGGCCGTGGTGGCGGCGGTGGCCGCGGGAACATTAATATGACCCAAGCTGAGTTGGATAACCTGATGCAGCAGCACGTGAATATTGCTCTGGCTGCATTCCAAGCCGCTCATAATGCTATGGGTGGTACGTCGATTCTCACCTATTTTACCTTGTTCTGGGGTACTGTGCCTTTTCTTGATTTTCACCTGTGTGTCCGTTCCAGGTGGTGTTGTCAATCCTCCTCCACCCCAGTGTTCCTACAAAAAGTTTATGGATTGCAAGCCCCACAACTTTAGTGGCACTGAAGGGGCAGTGGGACTGCTCCGCTGGTTGGAGAAAATTGAATCGGTTTTCTCGATGTGCAGCTGCCCGGAAGGCGACTGGGTGAAGTATGCTTCTGCGACCCTGGAGGGTCAAGCTCTGACTTGGTGGAACTCTAGCACCCAGACTATGGGTATTGGGGAAGCCCACGCTATGCCCTGGACGGAGTTCATTAAGTTGCTGAAAAACGAGTACTGCCCGAGGGATGAAATCCAGAAACTTGAGCACGAAGTCTGGAATCATAAGATGGTGGGGTCCGAGATTGAAGCTTATACTGCTAGGCACAATGAGTTGGCGGTGTTGTGCCCTGATCTGCACGCACCCGAATACCGAAGGATTGAACATTATGTCGCTGGGTTGGTACCGGAGATTGCAGGGTTGGTTGCTGCGGGTAATCTCACTGTTTATTCTGAAGTGGTCCGGTCGGCTCACAGGCTGACCAACATGAAGGTGGCTGAAGGGGTCTTGCCTCCTCGAGGCGCTACTGTGAAGGCTCCTGATAGTAACAAGCGGAAGTGGGAAGCTGTGGGGAAAGGCTCGAGTTCGGCTCAGCCTCAGCAGGTGAGGAAGACTGATACTGGGGGATCGTCGTCTGAACGACAACCGGGGTTTATGCTGGGAAGTTGCCGAAGTGTGATCGATGCAACTATCATCATACCGGTCCTTGCGATGATAAGGACCGTTGCCGTCAGTGCCATAAGATTGGGCACCAAGCCAAGGATTGTAGGTCCAACCCTCTGGGGAACCGAAACCCGTCGGTCACGCCAGCCCCAGCCCCTCAAGTCGCTGCTCCCCAGGGAAATAAGGGGAAACAAGGGTGCTATAACTGTGGTGAGCTTGGTCACTACAAGCGTAACTGTCCCAAGTTGAAACAGGGTGAAGCCGGGAAGAACGGGTCGGGTAATGGAAGCAATGGGGGCGGAGGCAGGAATGCTCGCGCCTTCGTGATTGGTTCGAGCGGTGCTCGACAGGATCCTGACACTGTTACTGGTACGTTTCTTCTCGATAACCGCTATGCTACGGTTTTATTCGATTCTGGTGCTGATAAGAGTTTTATATCTCTTGGGTTTAGCCAATTGCTTGATAGGGTACCTACACCTTTAGAAGCTAAGTACTTGATAGAATTGGCTGATGGTAAGAAAGTCGAGGCGACGCACGTCCTTAGGGAGTGTCGCCTTGAGTTGTCGGGTTATTCCTTCCCTATTGATCTTATGCCGGTGTCCTTGGGTAGTTTCGATGTTGTCGTGGGTATGGATTGGTTGTCTCTGTATCATGCTGAGATCGTTTGTTTTGATAAAGTCATTCGACTTCCTCTCCCTGATGGAGAAATTCTGTTGGTGCACGGTGAGAAGAGTGTGGTCCCATTGAGTATCATTTCGTGTATGAAAGCCTATAAGTATCTTCGGAAGGGGTATTCTGCCATCCTGGCACTTGTTTCGGTTTCGTCTGAAGAAGAGAAGAAGATTGAAGATATTCCTGTTGTCCGTGATTTTCCCGATGTATTTCCTGAAGACTTACCTGGTCTCCCCTTATCATCAGGTCGAATTTGGTATCGAACTTGCTCCAGGTGCGGCCCCTATTGCCCGAGCCCCATATCGGCTTGCACCTCCCGAGATGCAGGAGTTGTCAAACCAGTTGCAGGAGCTGTTAGAGAAGGGTTTCATTCGACCTAGTTCATCCCCGTGGGGAGCCCCTATTTTATTTGTCAAGAAGAAGGACGGAAGCCTACGGATGTGTATCGACTACCGGGAATTGAACAAGGTTACCATCAAGAATCGTTATCCTCTTCCTCGCATCGATGACTTATTTGACCAGCTTCAGGGTTCTAGTTTCTATTCGAAGATTGATTTGAGGTCGGGGTATCATCAGTTGAGGGTTCAGGAAGCTGACATTCCGAAGACCGCCTTTCGAACTCGCTATGGCCATTTTGAATTCCTGGTCATGCCTTTTGGTCTCACCAATGCACCTGCCATTTTTATGGATCTGATGAACCGTGTTTGTAAGCCTTATCTTGATAAGTTCGTGATTGTCTTCATTGATGATATCCTAGTCTATTCCAAGAACGAGGTGGACCACCAGGAACACTTGCGTCTTGTTCTGGAACTCCTGAGGCGGGAACAGTTGTACGCCAAGTTTTCTAAGTGTAGCTTCTGGTTGCGTGAAGTCCAATTCCTTGGTCATGTTGTTAATGAGAAAGGAATTCACGTTGACCCAGCTAAGATTGAAGCCATTAAAGACTGGGAAGCACCAAAGACGCCATTTGAGGTGCGGCAATTCCTAGGCCTTGCAGGTTATTATCGTCGTTTTATCGAGGGATTTTCGAAGATCGCTCAACCCCTCACCTCGCTTACCCAGAAGGACAGGAAGTTCGACTGGGGTGATTCGCAGGAGTCGGCCTTCCAGATGTTAAAGGCTAAACTCTGTTCTGCTTCTATCTTGTCCTTGCCTGAGGGCACGGACGATTTTGTGGTTTATTGTGACGCTTCTATCCGGGGTCTCGGTTGTGTACTGATGCAGCGCGAGAAGGTAATCGCCTATGCTTCTCGTCAGCTCAAAGTTCATGAGAAAAACTACCCCACCCATGATCTGGAATTGGGTGCGGTGGTCTTTGCTTTAAAGATTTGGAGGCATTACTTGTACGGTACCAAATGCACTATTTACACCGATCACAAGAGCCTCCAGCATATCTTTGATCAGAAGGTGTTGAATATAAGACAGCGTCGCTGGGTCGAGCTTCTTAATGATTACGAGTGCGCTATTAAATACCATCCTGGCAAGGCGAATGTGGTCGCAGACGCCTTGAGCAGGAAGGAAATGGCTAAACCTCATCGTGTTCGAGCTCTTCAGCTCACCATCCATTCCGGCTTACCTGATCGAATCCGTTCGGCGCAGCAAGAAGCTTTAAAGGAGGAAAACCTTAAAGCTGAAACCATGCATGGTGCTGATAGCCACCTTGAACTCAGGTCCGATGGCCTACATTATTTCGCTGAACGTATTTGGGTCCCTTTATTTGGGGGTTTGCGGGAGCTCGTTCTTGATGAAGCTCACAAGTCCCGGTACTCTATTCACCCTGGCTCCGATAAGATGTATCAAGACCTAAAGATACTTTATTGGTGGCCGAACATGAAGGCGGACGTGGCTTCGTACGTGAGCAAGTGCTTGACCTGTGCCAAGGTCAAGGTCGAGTACCAAAAGCCATCCGGCCTTCTGCAACAGCCTGAAATTCCCGAGTAGAAGTGGGAACGGATTACGATGGACTTTGTGACCAAACTCCCGAAATCGCCCAGTGGTTGTAACATGATCTGGGTAATTGTCGATAGGTTGACAAAGTCTGCGCACTTCCTCGCTATCAAAGATACCGATGGCCTCGAGCGTCTGGCACGGTTATATCTCAAGGAAGTGGTCTCTCGGCACGGGGTGCCTGTCTCTATTATTTCTGATTGTGATCCTCGGTTCGCCTCTAACTTCTGGAAATCCTTGCATAAGGCTCTGGGTACTCAGCTAGACATGAGCACAGCGTATCATCCGCAAACTGACGGTCAAAGTGAGCGGACAATCCAAACGCTAGAAGACATGCTTCGGGCATGTGTGATCGATTTTGGCAAGGGGTGGGAGAGTCATCTACCGTTGGTGGAATTCTCCTACAACAACAGTTACCATTCTAGCATCAAGGCAGCTCCATTCGAGGCTCTTTACGGGCGGAAATGCCGGTCTCCTCTTTGTTGGGACGAGGTGGGTGAGAGTCAACTCACCGGCCCGGAACTTGTGTACGAGACTTCCGAGAAGATCGTACAAATCCGTAACCGCTTGGCAGCAGCTCGGGATCGTCAAAAGAGCTATGTCGATCGTCGTCGCAAGCCTTTGGAGTTTGAGGTTGGCGACAGGGTTTTGGTGAAGGTATCTCCGTGGAAGGGCGTTATATGTTTTGGGAAGCGGGGCAAATTGAATCCTCGGTATGTGGGACCGTTCGCAATTCTGGAACGGATTGGACCGGTAGCATACAGGCTTGATCTGCCAGCTGAACTCAGTAATGTTCATAATGTCTTCCATGTCTCTAATCTGAAGAAGTGTTTGGCGGATGAATCTTTGGTTTATCCTCTCGAGGAGATCAAGGTGGATGATCGTCTACGTATTGTGGAGGAACCGGTTGAAATTCTCGACTATAAAATCCGTAGCCTTCGCCGGAGTAAAATCCGCATTGTTAAAGTCCGTTGGAACTCAGATCGTGGACCGGAGTTCACGTGGGAACGGGAAGATCAAATGAAGGCTAAGTATCCCCATTTATTTCCTAAACGCGCGTTCGAATCAAGACATGTCTCTGCTGAAGCTGAATGAATCTCGGGTCGAGATTCCTTTCAACAGGGGGATGATGTGGCAACCGGAAAATTTTTCTTCTCTTTCGTCTCTTCCTTTTGGCCTTGGGCAATTTTCGGGACGAAAATTCTTTCAACAGGGGGATGATGTGACACCCGGCAAACTCAGGTTAGTAACGTTGACTAAACTAGTAAGTCTACCTTAGCGAGTCATGCATATTACGTACTTAACGGAGTCAGTCGAGTCGGTATGATGATTCTGGGGAATCATCGGGAGTCGTTACGATGATCCGCGGGGTCATCGGGAGTCGGTCCATAACCATGTGTACAAGGATTGGTGATTCGTGGAATCGCCGGGTTTAATGCACACACGAGTCTCGAGTCCCGGGAATTGGTGAACGGATGTAAACGTGTTAGTTATCATGCATTATATGTTTGGAATCATTATGTGACTTATCGGTATGTGAATACGTGTTTATATGTGTTAAAATAGCGTTTAACGCGCCGAAAACCCAGCTTGGTGGGTTTCAGGCGATTAGGGTCTGGAAGAGGGCCTAATCGCCTATATATAGGCGAGTAGGAGGTTGATAGTAGGCGATTGGGACCTAATCGCCTGATGTAGCATGCGATTAGGCCCCCAATCGCATGACATTGGCTGCTAATCGCCTATACAGCAGAGTCCGGGTCAAAACACCTATAAATAGAACCCTTAACTCCCCAAACACCTCTAGAACAACCCTAGCTGATCCCAAGCCACCCACACACCTTGAAACACCTCTGGAACTCATTTTGCTACAAAAATCACCATCTCCAAGCCTACACACCTTTCTTTAACAAAACCCAAGGTGTGTTCTTCATCCCTAACCTTTGTAAAGTTGTTATTTTGGATTCCCCAAAGGTCCAGACCTTGTTTTACTAAGTTGTGTCTTTAAAAACCTTTCAAAAGAGTTCTAAACCAAGTCTACACCTTAATGCTTGTTATATGTGAAGTTTACATGCATATGTTGGTCTTCTTGGTGGTTATAACATGATTGTTTCCAAGATATGATTGTACTTCTGCTATGTAGAGATTATTAGGAGGGTTATCTTAGAGTTTGAGCCATTATTGTTGTGTTTTGATGAAAATGTGTATTTTGACCCATTTGTATGTTCTTGAAGATTTAGGATGATTATGGTATGATTGTTGATGCAATGTTGTTAGAATTTATACTAGGAAGATGTTAGATCAGAGGTTTGATGATTTACAAGTTTGTAGAGATTGAAATCTGATTGTTTCCATTTAAGGAAAGATAAGGTTGGTTGGTGAAACCTAGTACTTTGCCATTTTAGGAAATAATTGCTTAGAACATGTTAGATCAGTGATATGTTGGGTTTTTTGCTTGGAATGGGTTGGTAAATGATTTAGGTTTGATATTGGGTGTTGTTGCATGTTTCGGATCTGATTTGGAGGGTTAAACGCGCGAAAATCCGTCACACAGCAGCAGCAGGCGATTAGGAATCCTAATCGCCTGATGCTGAAGGCGATTATGCAGACATGAGGGCGATTAGGACCCTAATCGCCTGATACATCAGGCGATTGGGCCCCTAATCGCCAATAGGCTGAAGCCTACTCGCGTGTGACTTTCCTAATCGCATGTACTGCTGTCGTGAACGCGTTTTGACATCCCGGAACACGATTTGACACCTAGGAACATGATAGGAACCCCGGGATGCACCCAATGACTTAGTAAGACGTGTTCGGACCTGATTATGCGTTAATCGGACATTATGCTAGACTAGGTGAACTATTGCGCGTATTAAGTGTTTAATTGCATATGTTGCATGATGTCTTGTATTTACCTAACACGTAGGATGTCGGGTCACCAATGGGATGTCGGGTCTTGTCTGGCACGGTCAGTTTAACAGTTAAAGATGTTTTCAAACGTTTATGGTCACGGTCTGGACATTCGGGGACTAGTTAACCCACGGGTTATTAGTCCGGATACTTATACACATTTTATGATAGGTCGCCACTGATTGGGGCTATCATAGCATAATTACTTAACTGTTTTCAAGTAACGCACTCCAAGGTGAGTGTCACAGCCCCACTTTTACCGCTTTGCTTTCGGGGGAGAAACATGCTACTTATTTTGATTACTCATCATAGATCATGTTATACTATGGTTATTTCACGTACTATGCGGCTTTTACAGAAAGTCCCAGGGGGGAACCATGAATGTGCGGGGATGCACAACAGGGGAAATGTGGATAGATCTATTGGGCCTTACAAACCCCACCCGACGGCTGGGAGCCGGGCGGGTGCATATTGTCTCTAACACTTTGGGGGTTACCGAGGCATCGGTAATCCCGTCCGTCTGGGCTGGCTTCAACACTTATACCGGTTTAGTAATGGATTCCCGACCGCAGTAGTAGCAACACTTAACGTCTAGCTAACGTTTTCATAACATAGTAGTACGGAGATGATCTTACCGAACTTATAACAACACTTTATAAAAGAAAACCTGTGAACTCACCAGCATTATATGTTGACATTTTTGGCATGTTTTCTCAGGTCGCTAAGGTAGCAGTCAATGGGCTAGGCGCACGGAGTCATGCACAGCGTCTAATATTTTGAAGCATATTAAACAATGTTTTGTAAACAATGATATGTCTTTTGGTTGTAAACAAGAATGCTTCCGCTGCTGGTTTACGGCTCAAAGCATGATATTTTGGTTTAAATATAATTATGAATGCATGTTTGTTGTATGTTTATTGTGATTGTTGACTGAGATCCTGGTGTGTCACGCGCCTCGCGGTAAAACCCCGCACGTGGAATTTGAGGGTGTGACAGCTACCTTAGCGATCTGAGAAAACATGCTAAAAATGTCAACATAATATGCTCGTGAGTTCACAGGTTTTTCAACAAAAAATGTTTCCTTAAGTGTGAAAGATCATATCCGTTATTACTATGTTATATGAACGTTAGCTAGACGTTAAGTATGTTACTACTGCGGTTGAAACCATTGCTGACTGTGTTGTTCCAAAATATGTACCCTTGGACTACCGTCATCCCACGTACGCCTCGTGTGTTCGAGACAATATGAACCCGTCCGACCTCCAATCGACCCGGGTGGGGTTTGTCAAGCCCAATAGATCTATCCACATATCCCCGCTACATACCCGTATTAATGGTTTCCTTGGGATTTAGATTAGCCGCATAGTAAACAAATGATAACACTAGTAAAACATTATCTTTAAGTAACTAAAATGTGTAGCATGTTTCTCCTCATGAGAAAATATGTAAAAGTGGGGCCGTGAAACTCACCTTAGGTTGCGTTTCTTCAAAAATAGATTAGTCACGTGTGATGATAGTCCCTAATACTGGCGACCTATCATAAAATGTTTATAAGTGTCTCGACTAATAACCCTTAGGTTAACTAGTCCCCAATTGTCCAGATCGTGACCATGTATGTTTGAAAACGTGTTTAAATGCTTGACACGACCACACAAGACTCGACATCCCGTTGGTGACCCGTTACATCAGTTCAACAAATAGATACAGTTCACATACAAGTATGGCACGTAAAACACTTAGTCTATATCAAAGATTCATAATTTTCTACGTTGGTGAGAATGAGACTATTCCAGTCTCATTCACATCCTTAGACCATGTGAATGGGTTTTAAAATTAGCCATTCTCATCATCAGAATATACTTTTGATAAGAATGAGTTGATATGATGAGAATGGGTTTTTGTTTTTCCCATTCGCATACATTGATCATGCAAATGGGAAAATTTTCCTCTCATTCCCATGGTCAACCATGCGAATGGGTTTCCATTCGTACCTGCACAATTGTTAAGCTATTTTAACGAACACAAACCCTTCAAACCAAATCGAAAACTTCATGAAATGCAACCAAATACTACAGTCAACTTTATCTACCCTAATAACATGTTATTACACCTCTTTGAGTCATCAATTCGTCGGTTTTACATACCAAATCACAACTTTACCCAAAATGGCAATTTATGGAAATGTCACATCAATTGCATGAGAATTTTACCCAAAATGGAAAGTATCCAAACAACATCATTTCTAGGTTATCAAGCACACATTAATCTACCTAATTGAATCCCTAATCATATCGTCATCATCATATTAATGTTACAAACCCTAGGTTTCTAACATAAATCCCCAAAATAGGTAAAAGTCCACAAAACACCAATTAATCACTCATATATATCATTTAATCATGTTTCTAAACAGTCTTCAATCATCTAAACATTATCCTAATATCATTTCATCAATACAAAACACATAAGATAGTCACCAACCTCATTCACATTTGGGTTTTGTAAGAAAACTCATTATTAAGGTCTAGATATTGTTTAGAAAGGTGCTAGAAAGGTTTTTATTTGAGAAAACTCTTTACAATCAGATCAGGACACTTAGGGTTTATCAAAAATGTATAAAAATGTATTGAAAAGGGTTTAAATGATTAACACACCTTGAATCTTCACTTGATATTGATACAAAACTTGTTTTAGCTTTAGGATCCAAGAAATAACGGCAAAAATTCATTTATATAAGTTTGGGTTTGAGAGAGGGTACTTGGGGGCGAGTTTAGGGTTGTGAAATGATGAGAATGAGGCAAAGAGATATATTTATACTCTGCTCCCATTCGCACGGTTAGGTGTGCGAATGAGAGGACCAGGATGCGAATAAGAGTTCAAATCTCTCATTCGCACCCTTATTCGTACGGTCGAGGAGTTTCCATTTCCCATTCGTACACACGACCCCACATATCATTTCTAACATATGTTAACACATCAAATCACTTAAACATGCATTCCCCGAATTGATCGTAGAACATGTAATACTTGATAAGTTACCTTTTCACCAACAACGGAACTCAAGACTCATGTTTACGTGTGTTTTCCCAATGATTTCCCTGAATCATTTAACTATGGACAATTATAGACACTATGCAAGTATGGACCAACTCCCGATGATTCCCCAAATTTGAGGATGAGTGAATCCCACCCATAATTTTGAGGATGATATAAATAGAGAAATGAAGTGACCAATGCTATGCAAAGAATCATGCATGCAGTTGAAAAAAACAGCAACGACCCATGTGAAAATGTAAGGAATAAATCAGGGTTCCTATTTCTTTTCCATACCTACTTTTTGTCCTTTTTTGTGTTTGAGCAGTGCATTTTTTTTGTTTACACCAGTGTAAATACTTGAAACAATAACCAATGGGAACAAAGTGGGCCACGCTGCCCTCTATCATCTCAACTGTGTGTTTTTTTCTTCACCAGTGTATACATGTGCAAAAATATAACCATTTTGTTGTTTCTTTTTTTTTTTCCACAGCCCCCTATACAAATGGGAATAAAGTGAGCCACGCCACAACCAGTAAAACGTAACCTCAATTGTAATCTTTTTCGGCCCTCCCCCTACCCCCTCCCCACACACACAACGATTTTTTTTGTACCGTTTTTCGTTTACCCCGATGTAAAAACATATACAACAGATGTAAGTTTCATTTTTTCCTTGTTTTTTTTTACACACCGATTTGAATATGTTACCCGATGAAAAACAACAAATCGATTGAATAAATTTACCCACATGTAAAACATACACATCAGACGTAAACCTCAAATTTTTTTTTTGGCGCGGGGGGGGGGGTACCACCAGTGTAAATACTTGAAACAATAACCAATGGGAATAAAGTGGGCCACGCTGCCCCCTATCATCTCAACTGTGTGTTTTTTTTTTCTTCACCAGTGTATACATGTGCAAAATATAACCATTTTGTTGTTTCTTTTTTTTTTCCATAGCCCCTATACAAATGGGAATAAAGTGGGTCACGCCACAACCAGTAAAACGTAACCTCAATTGTAATTTTTTTTGGCCCTCCCCCTACCCCCCACCACACACACAACGTTTTTTTGTACCATTTTCGTTTACCCCGATGTAAAAACATATACAACAGATGTAAAGTTTCATTTTGTATACCTTGTTTTTTTTTTAGACACCGATTGAAATAAATTACTCGGTGAAAAAAATCAAACGATTGAATAAATTTAACCAGATGTAAAACATACACATCAGACGTAAACCTCATTTTTTTTGTCGTGTTGGGGGGGGGGGGTTACACGAATGTAAAAAACACAAGCTACAACGTATCCAAGCAAAGCAGTCAACCAATAGATGTTAACCCAACATCAAAAGCATCCAACCAAAGTGTTCATTTTTACACCAATGTTATCCTAAGCCAACTATCCCATTAACTTACATAATACCATTAATACGCAAATTCGACTAAATTGTTTAACACACACTTTAGAGCATGATCAAAATAACAAGTGTCTTTTTAAAACCCGACCCCCAAAGTAACAAACCAAAAGCAACCTCGCGCTGGCTCCGTCGGACCCTGAGAGCGTCGCGCCAAACCCGATCCTTGTAGATGTTCGCGCTTGACAACAGGATAGTCGCCACGTACCTCTTCCTCAACGCGTCCAACTGTGATTGCTTTCTTTTACCATTCAGGCTAAAGCCACACCTGAAAGGAGCCGAAACCCTACAGTAGTTCCCCATGTGGCACATAACGAAAACCCCGCAGTCTTGAGTGTTCTTGTAGGTAGCCCATGGAAAAGGAACCCGTCTTATGGTGCATTCACTCATTGCAGCTGCCTTAGGGTGATTAACTGTAACAAGGTAGTCCATGAAGATTTGTTTTCTGCGCGCCAAATTAGAAATCAATGTTTTTTAGAAGTATAGAAATGTGTAATAAATAATAATAACAATACTACTAATAATAATATGTGGAAAAAAAACTCTCACACACATGAACACACAGAAGACAACAATGTTTCTTACCACTTTGAAAGGCGTGCTCTTAAGCCAGTACACGTTGCTGTCTGATAGCACCATAGGCGACTTCCTAGGAACAATGTTATCTATGTAGCAGATGTCCTGATGCTTAAAATTGAACACAAGAACATAATAGTGCTCCAATTCTAGCACGGGTACGAAAACCAGACCGAATGGCTGCAGATCCAGCTTCGTATCATCGCCGCACAACGCGCCCAAAAGACCATTCTTCAAAGACGTCACTCGGCTACCGTCCGGGTCATCATCCAATGCCAACATCCACTCAACCTGACCAAAGAAGGAAAAAAAAAGCATGATCAAAGCGGCGGAAAAAACAAAAAAATAAACTTTCTTCTACAAGTTCCCTGCATGTTTTACTCACAATTTCCGTAGTTGGAAGAAACAAGCGACACAACCCCCCTAGCAGAGTGTTGTTGTTAAGGACATTTACCCACGCATCCACCACTAGGGGTGTTCAGAATTCAATTCGAATTTGAAAAATTCGAAATTCGACTTAGTTCGATTCGATTACCAAGAATTCGATTCGATTATTAAGAATTCGAATTCGATTCAATTCGAATTCGAGTCTAGTAAATCTAATATGAATCGAATACGAATTTATGATTTTAAATTCGATTCGATTCGAAATTCGAATAAATATTCTACACGTATATTTTTTAAATATATATATATATATATATAAACACATACACATTATTATATACGCAAGTATACACATTGAAAAAAAAGAACTTCTAAATTTTGGTCAAACTCTAAGAGGGTGTTTGGGATTGAGTTTCAAAACAACTTATTGACTTATTGGCTTTTTGAAAAAGCCAATAAGTCAATAAGCTGTTTGTGTAACCCAAAAGCACTTTCTGTTTTGACTTTTGGCTTTTGGCTTTTAAGGGTGGAAAAGCTGTTTTTGAAAAGTTAGAAATCCTGGCTTTTGGCTTTTGGCTTTTGGCTTTTGACTTTTGGGAAAAAATTACAAATATACCAACCATACAACCAATATTCACAATAAGTTAAGCGAAACACTTAAAAAAACAACAATTTATTGACTTTTTGACGTTTCTCATCCCAAAAGCTAATCCAAACACTTTTTTTAAAACTCCTTTTCAAAAAGTCATAAGCCAATAAGCACTTTTGACCAAAAACACTTTTCCATTTCCAAACTCAATCCCAAACACCCTCTAAGAACCCATAGTGTTTACAACTTTTACCATAGCTATGTTTTACATATTTACCTTATATATCACAAAACTCTATAAAACTATACCTTCTACTATTTTTACTATTCTTGTAATTGACATATTGTTGTTTATCAATTTTGTATATTTGTATTTTATATGTTAAAAATAATGAGTTTGTATTAGTTTTAAAACTAAAAGTAAAACAATTTGCTATTTAAGGTGAATTTGAACTAAATCGAATTTATTCGAATTCGATTCGAATTCGAGTTTCTTATTCGAATCGAATACGAATCGAATAAATTGAATTTTAAGCGAATACGAATCGAATACGAATTCAGGTAAAAGTATTAAAAATTCGAATTATTCGATTCGAATAATTTGAAAATTCGTTATTCGATTCGCTGAACACCCCTATCCACCACCGACTAGTAGAGCCTCCTGCCGATCGCCAAAGATTGTAGCAGTGGGGCTTCAGATCGAAACCCATATCGGGACTCAAACAGTACGTACCTAACCAGGGAGGGGGGTTAGACTCCTTTTTTTTTTTTTTACATAAATGTAAAACAAAATCTGCACAGTAGGTTTTTTTAACTTACGGGTAATGCTTTGTGGGGTCAATGTTTGTTACATCCACAGAAGATCCAACGGCCTGTTTTCTACAGTACCGCACAAAGGAACAAAAAAAATTATGTTTTTTTGTAAATAAAAAGTAAGTTTTTTTTTCCTTAATAACTTTTGATGGCTTATTGTTTCATAGCCTCAAGTGTTGCCTGTTCCATCAGTTCTGTCTTACCAGCAATCTTGAAAAGCAATTCCCACACAAGCAGTTCCCTTCTTGTATTGTGTATGTTTATCTCAATTTCATTGTTTAAGATAATGGGCAACCTAGCCACCATATCCTTTGACACGCGCCGGTACACAGCCCTCTTGTTTCCTGTTTTACACCAGTGTCAGACAACGTTGTCACAAAAATCTAAAAACGTTGTTAATTCTCCTAAAGCTTTTTTAAATACTAACCCTACACAGTCTCCCGAGGTAGTGGTCCTGGAACAGCTGTTGTGTTCGTTAAGGGGCAACACGCTAGCCGCAACCGCTACACGCAAAACAGTTTACGCAAACAAAGTTTTACAGCGGTGTAAACCACCCCACATACACCCCCCACATCCCAAAAAAAGAAAAATTGTTAAAATACATAGAAAGTTTTTATGCGCAAAAAAAGAGACATTGCTCTATCTCTTTAGGCAGTGCCTGTGGTTTAGTTGTTTTCGCCATTAAGTCGGTCACCCCACGAACCTCAACGCCTGTTCCAGAAACGTCGCCCCCATGCTCTCAGACTCCTTTTGTCGCACCCTCAAATTTCCACTGCGGGGTTTATACCGCGAGGCGCATGACATACCAGGATCCCATAGCCATAAGTCATATGAACGAACTCTAAATGCCCAAACCATTTAGTTCGTTTCAAAAACCAAGTTTAGTTAAACTGCGGAAGCGTAAACCAAATTTAAACCTTTTAAAACCATGCGCAAAACAACGCGCCCCAAATTAAAACCATATGAAAGGAAATGTAAAAACATAATATGTAATTTAGGTGTATGCCCAAGACCCCGAATGCAGTGAAGTGTGCAGTGCTTTCTAATCCTGGCACCGGAAGCTAACTACCTGCAAAAGCATGTAAATCGTGGGTCAACAAACAATGTTGGTGAGTTCACTAGGTAAAGTAAATGAGTATGTAACTGCGCTGGTTTCCAAAACCACGTAAGTAAGTAAGTTGTGTTGGTGCCCCGCACCGTGTAACCACTAATTCATCGCATGCCAAGGGTAGCTAACCCATTCATGATAACTAACCGATTATACCGAACTGCTATGTACGTGTAGCCACATAAGTGTGCCGTATGCCTGACATCATTGTCTATCCGCAATGATAATGTTTCGTAGTTATAGTTCACGCCCGCGCTCCCGAGCCGGTGTGAGGTTTGTAAGACCTAATAGCGCTATCAACTAATAACCCGCTTGCCAACCCTGGCAACTCATTCGGTACGTGAGGACTTACAAAATGATAGAAATGGTTCAGTTTATCAAGGACACAATTGCGAATTAGCAAAGTGACCGACCCTCATAAGGATCCATGGCATCCCAACCGGGATGTGTAAGTAGTCCCAACCCGGACTAGAAAAAGTTAAGTACGCTGTCTCAACCCGAGACGCATGCTTTTGAGAAAAGAGTAGTGAAACTCACCTTAGGTTGCACGTGAATGATCCAAATCCCTCAAACAGTAACGAGCTACCGACTCCCTATTACAAGTGTCACTAGGTGAGTATATGTGCATAACCAACACACCATATAACTCGTTTATCAGAGACCTTTAAATGTTCAAAACCGTGTAGTGACACCTAATGACTCTACATGCTCAAGTATGTCCTACGTATCCCGTTGGTGATCATAGCAACTATTATCAGTTTAATACATCAAATACATCTCATACAAGTTTCCACACAAGTACATGTCAATTACATACCACATAGAACTCCAATTAGTCATTTAAAGACCCCGTACACAATCTGCGTTTTTAGGACAGATTGTGCGCTGTGAAAAACAATTTATTTAAAATACTTAGCGAATGAATTAGAGTCCCAAATTTTTACTGAATTTTATTTGGGATTCACTCGACAATACCTATTTTTGTTTTGTCTTAATTCCAAACACAAAAATTATGAAAATTCGTACAACACAGCTGTGTCCAGAAAATTTCCTCAACAGTCAGTTTAGTAGGAAAATTCTCAAAAATTGTGTATTCATCCAAACGAGATGAATCCACTTGGAAAAACTCTATTTTTCCAGTATTGACCTACTGTAAAAATTTCATAACCTAAATCCTTGTAAATCTCAAGTTATGACCATTTAAAGTTAGCCCAATTTACAAATCCGAAAATCTGATATGACCCCTAATCAATTAAAATTCCAAAAACGACTCATACGGTGTCCAAAATCGATGGTTATGCCCATTATGAAAAGCTAAGACCTTGTACATTACAATCAAGCAAAGAAATCATCAAAAAATCAATTTACCAACCCGTTACAGCCCCTTCAACACGTTCAAACAAATTTGTCAGAATCTTAAACTTGCATCCCAAGTAATCTACAAACCCTAATTCTTCATAAACATCCCTAATACATGTATAACACCTATAGTACTGATTAAACACCATATTAATCATAGCAAAACACATATATTATCATATGAAAACCCTAATCATGGCTGCTAATAACAATCATCATCATCAAATCATCAAGAACATTCAAGAACTCCTACACATGCATGTATGCGATTTTGTATATATTATTTTTAGGGTTTTTAAAGTTTTTCAATCATTATAATTCATCAAAAATCGTAAGAACGTATACCTTGTGAAAGATTAAACTCCCTAGAGCCTTGAAATCAAACCCGAACTAGCTTGATTAGTGAAAGATTGCTTGATTGCTTGAAAACAAAGAGAGAGGGGTGTGGGGGGTTTCGCACGGCACCAAGGGGCAAGGGAGTAGGGTTTTTATCTTTTTCCTTGCCTCCTAATTGTAAAAGGGCTTTGCTTGTTCCCCAAGCAATTGGTATTAGGGCCCTTCTAGTCCATTAACTTGACCCGCTAACCATGTTCTAGCCCAATACCGGACCCAATATTATTAACCATGCTAAATTATATAAAAACCATTATTTTTATTATTACATAGCATACCATTCATGTTGTGCACGTAATTTGCATGATCTATGCATTACCTTTCAGTTAGGCGATCATTCACAAAAACATGTAATTCACATAAGCACGTACTTCATGTTCACCAAAATTCACTTGTATATATTATTGCTATGTATGTCGCATAATTCACCAACGTTTGGGATACAGGACTCATGTGTGTGTTTAACAAGGATTTTCCTACGTATAACATATGTTAGCATCTTCTAACATATGTTAAACCTACTTAACTAACCCTAGTTAAGTATCTAGCCATGTATGAACATGTAAGTTAACTAGAGTTTAGTAAAAGTATTTAACCTGAAAATGCGGGGTGTCACACCTTTGCCCCCTGGATTAGCCCTAAGCTGAAACTGGGTTGGCTTAGACTCGTCGGTATCTCCTGCGTCAGGCCGAGGCTAAAAATTGGGAGACCAACGCTTCGCTCCGCAGCGGGCGGCATGTCCTGCGTCAGCCCCAGGCTAAAACTTGGCTGACTCAATGGTGCGTCGCCCCGGCTTGATGTACCTGGCACTTTTTAACATTTTTTTCCAGCAATGCTTAAAAAAGCGTTTTTCAAAGGTCAAAGGCACTTACAATCATTGTTGGCCCATATTGTCGCAAGTCCAAATCTCCGCCTGTGTGCATGTGACAACCTGCACCCTTCACTTTTCATAAATGTGCATAATTGGTTTCTCAACTATTTCAAAATTTTCATTTTTAACCCTCGTATTTTAATAGGACCAAAATTCACAATTTAATAAAACTTATAATTTTTATAAGTAAAAGTATGCACGTTTTATACTCACATCTACACCGAGCACGTATGTTTCAGACCTTGATACTCAAAGCCCTTAATTTTCGGTCTTAAAACAACTTAGAAACAGAAGGAAACAAGTCTATAACTTAAAATTGATTAAATTAGAAAAAATATTTTTTTAGCCCTCGCGGTCCGCTAAGTCAGTCTCAGCAAAGTCCCAGTCAAAGTCTTAGTCAAAGTCCCAGTCAATGTCCTAGTCAAGTCTTAGTCAAACAGTCAAAGTCCTAGTCAAATATTCAATTCATCATAAAACCTTACTTTATGGTGTTGACCAATTTTAATGGCTAATTGAATCCAAAACTAGTATAAAAACCCACCTATGACCCATTACACTTTGCACCTCTAATTCATTTGTTTCAATTCGATTAAACTCTCCCTCATACCTGTCTTCTAGAGTATATTACTTCTACATTTGAAGCTTTGATTATAAGCTCTTGTAATTGGCAAATTAAAAGCTTGATATTTTTTCCTATTCGGTTTCTTTTCTTCTAAGTTGGACTAGTTTCGTTGTTGAACCTTTGGATTGCTCGCATTTTCACGCTCGCTTAGTCATCTAGTCATTTGGCGAAAGTGAGTATTTCCAATCCCCTTTTTGCTTTTATTCATTTTTGGGGTGTTACATGTACACTTATACAAATTACAAATACAAGTTCACATTTTTACAATACAATTCTAGTACTATGTGCATTTGCTTACAAACGTGCTTTATGCTTAGACATTTCATGTAGAATACATTTGTACTTAGTGAAATCATTAACATTGTACAAGCCGACCTTAACATTGGATAGCGCTATTGGATTGACAACCCGCCTAAGTTGATTCTCCCCTTTTTCATCGGAGAATCCATGGTCATTGTTAAGTTATTATCCAATTATTTGGATAAGTACACCGCCGTTCATTTAGTACATTTATACAGTCACAGGATTGATTTCGCTCATTTGTATGATACATAGTTTACATAATTGCACTGTAGCTTTGCACTTGAATTGTATACCATTTTCCAACTTACTATATGTATTAAAACTAGGAATGCTCACCAACATTTCTTATGTTGACAAAACCTATTTTGTACATGTTTCAGGTGCAGTTTGATCTTAGTTCCATAGCATTGGATTTTAGTGCTTGCTTTTAATAAGTTATTTCAATTTTCATGTTTCGTTCAGACTTTTGTATTTTTCCCATTTCATCTATGTAAGACAATTTAAATTATTCAATAATATATTTACATTTTAGTACCATGTGCTTTTGAACAATCGTCACTACGTGACACCTCGATGATTCCGCCATCGGTTGGGGTGTTACAGTGCATCCATTTCTTTCTCTATTGAGGTCGCCCCTTGCCCACTCACCTTTACCCCCCCTTCCAGTCCAAATCAAGTGACCAGTAATGCATAGCCCAAACTCCTACTGGAGTGTTCATACTCCCAACCGCAAAACTATCAACATATAGTAACTGCAAAGAAATTTTAATAAACAAGTGAGACAGTAAGACAAACCAAATTATATAAAATCCATAAGTTTATCAAAGCCACTAACCGTTAAGAAAGTCAATGGGCCAGCGAAGGCACACCCTGGATCGCTGTGTCTCCATTTTTGCTTACAAGTTTTCAGGGAGGTTATCATGTAATCACACCAATCGATACTCTCAAACTTCGTGTTGCTAGTAAAGCACTTTGGAATCTCTTCCTTACAAAGCCCATTCCCATGTGAAGAGATCATCGTTGTCACAAACAACATAATGAAGTCAACCTTGAAGAAGAACAAGTCTTCGTAATCATCATCTTGTATATTACTAACAATCAACGACGGTGAAACATAAGTATGCAGCGGGTAACGATTGCGCCAGACTTTTAATTTTGGATCCCACTCATCGGGCTCAGTAAAAGATGAAAATTTGACACCACCAGTTGGGATACCAAACACCCTATGAACAATAGCAACATCTATTGCTACCCCCCGTTGACGACACTTCAGTCTCATCCGTTCTGGCTGGAAAACATCAACCACATAGTGCGCTAGTTTTACCGGGATACCATCGACAACAAAGCCCAACAAGGCCCCAAAGCCCATCTCCTTAACTACCTCGCGCTACCTGCTACTAAGTTTCGAAACTGCAAAAAAAAAAAAAAAAAAAAAAAAGCTGTCTCGGGGATGACCGTGTTTTCAAGCTTCCTCATGATTGTTTCTAGGGGGCATTAGCCATTGTCCTATGTGGAGGTGTCTCAGATACATACTCGTCGTCTGATTCTAAATTTGGCTTAACCTTTGCTCGCTTGTTTTTCTTTCGATCCCTGGGAAACAACAATGTAACCTCCGCCCCTGTAGATGACCCTATATAAATTGGATCACTTGTGTGTTGTCCAGTACTAGGGCCTGGCGTCCTGTCCCCTGCACACCAACTCATCAGAGAACCAAAAATAGCAAAATTTTAAACAAATAAAAAGCACTATGAAACCGTGGGAAACTAACCCCTTAGTCCAGAACTGAGGCAAACAACTTCTACAAGCGTTGAAAGTTCCTTATGGCGTCGTTTAGAGCTTCTTGTGCTGACAACCAATTTTCTTTTATGGGGGCTGAGGCAAAAAATGCTTATTTTTCTTAGAAACTGGACACCCCATAAAACAGGGGTGGTCTGGAAATCGGTTTTACCCCAATGTATAAAACAATCAAGCAACAAAGTTTTAAACCCTAAACGGATCAGTAGCAAAAAAAAAAAAAAAAAAAAAAAAAAAAAAAAAAAAACACACGCTAAAAAAAACTTTTTACTCCAATGTAAGAACACTAAAACATATCATCAAACATAACAAAACAGAATACAGGAATACATACATTTTCTAGAACTGCATAATTTTTTTTCGAAGACAGAAAACTAGGGTTTCTGTAATAACGATTGGATGAATAACACTAAAATCAGGAAACATACCTTTTCACTAAACAGACGTTTCTTGTACAAAATATCTTCGATGATCGGAATTTTATTGCACGGTTATCTTCGATGATTGCCGAACGGTTTTCCTTGATGAAAAATGAGAGAGACTTTTGGTATACTGAATTATGAGAGAGAATAAAATTTTCAATTTTTTTTATAGAGGGAAACAAGGGAGAGAGGGTCTGCTATTTGTGTTTGTGTGAAATGTCCATAACACATCTCTGAATAACTTATTATAATAAAAAATTAAATTGCAAGTGAGTGTTTTGGTAAAAGACACAAACTTTTAATCTCAACCTTTGATTGGCCAAGATCAATGGCTTACAATAGTTCCTATGGTTCTCGCAACTCACCATGGTTCTCAAAATAACCCAACCATGATTCAATAATAATTAACAAAATGGGTTAGTGGTGGAGTGGTTTGTGGTGCATGTGTCTGCTTTTAGGTTTTGGATTCGAAACTCGTTTCAAACATGGGATTTTTTTATTTTTTTTCCAACACTTATATAATAACTAAATGGCTTGATGGTAGAGTGGTTTGTGGTACATTTGTGCTTTTCATAATAGGTCATAACATGGCTTGGTGGTAAAGTGGTTTAAGGCGCGCAAAACGCGCCTTGAAACACCCCTAGTTCTCTTTTATTAGTTTAATCTCTTTTATTTTCTTTTGTTCTTTAATCTCTTTTATTTTTCTTTTGTTCTTTAAATAACCAACATGAATACGAACTTATATTAAACTTTTAGTGCCGTTCAAAAAAAAAGGGCAATTACATATATCCCTCTGTAAACTTTATAAATTACATATATACCCGGTCAAAAATTTAAATTACATATATCCCCTTCCCAAAAGTTAAAAATATCAAATATACCCATTTTATTAAAAATAGATTCGAGAATGACTATTTTACCCTTTATTAGTAAATTAAAAATTACTCAGGTAACTTCTTTTTTCCTCTTTTCTGTTTTTTCAATTCATTTTTAAGCCAACATTTTCGTTTTTTTTTCCTTTCATCATGTTTTTATTTTTTTAATTTTTTCGACAATCAACAAAATTTGCCAAACTTTTTCCTTCGGTTTATAGTCTCTCTTATATTCATCTTCAAGTTTTCTTATGTTTTTTAGTAGGACAACGATTCATTAAAAGAAAAAAAAAAAAGCTTGTGGCCAAGTAAAGGGAAATAAAGGAAAGAACAACAAATACACCATAAAGAAAGATTCAAATAACCCACGAACACGATGGGAATCAAAGGCGTAGGGTTTTTTTATGTTGAAAAGGGTATTTTTGTCATTTCTCTGCAAGAAGGGGAAATATGTAATTTAGTTTTTAGGTTGGGTAAATATGTAATTAAGGTTTGAAATAGGGGGATATATGTAATAATTCCAAAAAAAATATTAGACTTTCAGCTTGATATAACATTTACATTTTATGCAATATTTATTTTCTAAAATTAATTATGACATCATTCGGTTTGGCAAGACTAGTGAATAAAAAAGACGAGCTATCAAACTACTAGTCAGGTTATAAAAAACATTGCTAAGAACATAGAATGTAGTTTTATTTCATAAAATCCCCAAAATCTCATTTTTATAGGACACGTATTTAAAATAAAAACACAGTCATGTAGTCTCATTTTCACACAATACGCTTTATATGGTGAATGACACGACTACTTGAAATTACGGTCGCGTAAGTTATATCAATTCAACAACTTAATGACAAAATCATTTTCTAACATTTTTCTTTGTTGACTATCAAATCTGATACATACATTTAAATTCAACGTTTTATTTCCATTTAATTTAATCAACTTATAATCAAAACACAACAATTACTAATATTTGGCTGATGAATCCTAACTCAGTTGGTGAAATTAAGAGGAGCTAGAGTGGAGGCTGTGTGGAGGTTGAGGGTTTGATTTCGGTCGGAGCCATATTTATCATATGTGGGGGTTCTACCTGTGGAGATCCCCAATCCAGGTAAGATGGGTAACCGGTACAGACTGGTCTAGGGTGTTAGGCGGAGCTCCATCGGCTACACCACTTTCCGTTAAAAAAAACTAATATTTGGCATGTTTGATTATTTCACTCAATCTTGACTCGATAGTTCAACTCAACAATATCCTATCAATCCAACCTTTTTACACATAAACACCATATACACTAAGTTAAGTGTTTTAAACAACCTATGATCAAAAGACAACTATTTCAAAGATGTTGACTTGTTTGACTATTTTGGTCAAACACTGATTTGATAGTCTAGACTATTTAATTCGATCAGTCGGTATGTAATGCATCATCTTACAAATACCATAGTGGTTGAAATTAATACTCACATACACATAGTCGTGTATTTTTACAAATTCATTTTTTTACTGAGAAGGGAGCATTTGTATACCACACAGGCACACAATAATACCAAACAATACAAAGTAAAATAAAACCAAACCTCTTGTACTTTGTATTGTTTAGTTTTATTATGTGGTATACAATTGCTCCCTTCTCAGTGAAAAAAAAAAAATCATGTATAATACAACATGACTTTGTAAATAAAAATCACGTAGCCATGTAATTTTACACATAAAAAAATAATGAATCTTTATTAGGCATGAAACAACCACTAAGAAGGTTTACATAGCCATGTACTACTTTCTAGCTTAAATTAATTCACACGACTAAACATATCAAAATATATAGTTGTGAACTTCTGATACATGGTAAAAATCCATACCTTTATACAAAATAATCTAAAATATCTCTCTAAATATTGGATGTTACACACATAATAACTACTTTATTCCGTACCTTTATACCAATATCGAAATTTATGCTCGAATATTGATTCTGACCAACTAGCAGGGCTCTACACTATCTTCTGTAAAACATCTCACATGCTTGTCATGTCATTGCTTCATGATAACCTTTGTTTTATGCGAACTCGACCAAATGGTAAATGCATGCGATCTCAATTTCATCCATACTCAATGAGGCATGAACGGAACATATGTGACAACCGATGTGACGTGCTTATTTAGCAAGCAAAAGATGTCACCTAAGTATCACGAAAACGTATACTAAAATTAGATCCAATTCACTTTAGTTTAAAGGAGAGTTTCATGCTTCAAAATTGATTTTAGTAAAAGATTTTAAAAATGATTTATAAAAGTATTATTTTCTATATTAAACTAGTGTTTTAGTTACCTGCGCTTCGCCGCGGGAGCTCCTGTTGCGTTGAGGGTTTGGTGCACGTTTAAGATCGCACTTTGCTGCGGCAGCTCCTGTTGCGTTGAGGGTTTGGTGAACATTAAAGATAACATTAAAGGGGTGTTTGGGATTGATTATTCAAAACAGATTATGCGTTTTGGAAAAGCAGGGGTGGAGCTGCTTATAGATTATTGTGTTTTGGTATCCTAAAAAACTGATTATTTGCGTTTTCAAAACGCAATCCCAAACACTAAAAACTGATTATCTGTGTTTTCAAAATGTAATAATCTAAAAATCAGTTTCAAAGCGCAATCCCAAACACCCTCTAAGTGGCTATTATTCTCGCGTGGACGTAAAAAAATAACTCGCCGCCCATTACCTTACAGACCAGCTTTAACAATACAACAGTTTGGTTGCCCATTATTGACTTAATATGAAGCCCAAAGTATTTAAAAAATGGCAGCCCATTAATTGGGGCCCAAATGTTTCAATTATTGCAGGCCCAAATTTTTCAATAATGGTGGCAAATTAAATATGGCCCACAACCGCCAGCACTAACCAATCTTGTAAAGCTACTGTTCAACTTTGTTTCAATTAATATAGATAGAATATGTCACACTTAATAGTGTGACATCTCTAAGATTATGGAGAGTGGTGACGTGGGAATGTTGTGAAAGACCAACCCACGCCGTGAACACCACCCATAGTGGCGTGGGTTTGGCGTGACCCCTTTGGTGTTGCTTCTTGGCCCGGCGTGGGGCTCTTGAGGGAGATGATGTAGAGCTTTTTAATTTGAGGTTTTTGTAATAATAACTTTTAAACATTTGAAACCCTAGTCTCAAACCCAAACCCAAACCCAAACCCAAACCAACCCTTCCACTCCCTTTACCTTTTGAAAGCTTGAGTTTTGGACCCATCATTGCCACATAGCAACTCATGCCCCAACCCAAGCTCCCCACTCCCTTCGCTCTAACATGCACCGATTTGCACCACCCTATTTTGCTAACGTGCATCGATATTTATTATTTAAAAACTTTTTTTAAGGATGAGTATTTGATACCAGCTATATGGTAATGATATAGTGATTTTTTTATCGCGGAGTACCAAATCAATACTGTTTTAATGCCGATACAATCCCATATTCATTTTTATAATTTCCTAAACGTAATAGTATAAAATCCATTGAAAATAATTTATATTAGTAACAAAACATTTATTCAGTAATGTTAGTCTTTTTATTTTGATACATACAGATTTCAAACCATGTCCGCAAGACTCTAGTTATTTTTTTTATGAATACGTCCAAAAGTGATTAAGGGGCTGTTTGGTAGCCTCTTAATGAGGCTCTTAACCATTCAGTGCTGAATGATTCAGCATTCAGCGCGTTTGTTTCAGCCTCTGAATGGAATGGTTAAGGCTGAATCATTAAGACTTGGGATGTTGCTGAACCATTAAGCACTGAATCATTAAGCACTGAACTAGGCTGAACCTTAATGAAACTCTCATACCAATGTGGGACAGGAAAACTAACCATTAAGAGGTCCAACTTAATGATTCAACACTTAACCATACAGACCTCTTAACCATTCAGACTTCTCAATGATTCAGCACTTAATCAACCAAACAGCCCCTAAATCAGTTTGGTACTGTCCAGCATTGTCAAAACTTACCAAAAATTTGTAGCATATTCACTCTTTCAGACACCTAATCACATTCTTTTCAACATTTTTCTATATAAAATTTCAAGAAGATTCCACAACTGTAAAAAAAAAAACAATGGGTGCAGTATACATGATGAAGAAGATGAAAATGATGTTTTATAAATAAAATAAATCTATAAAAGGGGCCGCCTTTTGCTGGTGCCTTTACTTTCACTCCCATTCTTATCCTCATTTCTCTTTATTATTATTATTATTATTATTATTATTATTATTATTATTATTATTATTATTATTATTATTATTATTATTATTATTTTCTCCATTGAAATCAATTAGCAAGCACCCAAATAATAAATAAACAAACAAACCCTCTTTCCATATAGATTGCATTTAAAGCATTCTTCTTTAAAGTTTAAATCTTGAATCTTGATGGCTATGTCTGACAGGGGCAAAATGGGTATTTTGAGAAATAATGAAAGTAGTGATGATGGCAATGATGTGGTTGCAGAGATGATGGAGATGATTGAGACAGTGGGATCTTATACTAATTTCAGGAGAACACAGAGGAAAGAGTGTTTAAAGCTTGTAAGAAGGTTAAAGCTTTTGATACCATTATTGGAAGAGACTAAAGAGATGAATCAAGTCATACCCACAAGGGCATTTCAGTCTTTTGTTCATTTGAAAAAGGCTTTGCTTTCTGCTAAGAAGTTGTTGAAGCAATGTAATTTTGGAAGCAAGATTTTTCTGGTTAGTTTTGTTTCAAGATCTTGAAAGGGTATTTTGGTCAATTTACTTAGATGTGTTTATTGTTGTTGATTTTGTTTTAGGCATTGGAAGGTGATGCAGTGATGTGTAGGTTTCATGGTGTGTATGATAAGTTGAATGAAGCTTTGGATGGATTGATGTATGAAGAACTTGGAATCACTGAAGAAGTTCATGAGCAAGTAATTTTTTTCACCATAAATTTTTATATTAATGTTTTTTATTTTATGTTCTTAAATTGACTTTTTGACCCATAAATCCTTATATTAAATGCTATTAATTTTTTTAAATTTGTGGTGATAAACCAATAAACAAAGTAGGGGTGGGCAAAGTTTGGTTAAGATCACATGATCTAGCAATTAGCATGCCAACTTCGAATTCCGGTTGATCTTTAGATTCGGTTAGGTTGATTATACAAAACTTGAAGAGAGAAAGAATAGCGGTTAATAATCGTCATGTGTATCACATTTAAAGCATTAAGTACAAGTGTTCTTGCAATTCTTTACTTAAGATAAACATTTTTTTATTAATCACAAAAAGATACATTTAGATAGTGGGTAAGCGGGCAACAAGCCGCGCCACTATCCCTTTTTGAATCGCAAGCCGCTAAACACAAATCCTTGGTTCTTAAGGCTCTACTTAAAAAAGGTTTATAATTAGTTTGAGTTACATAGCTGCAAGAGCCGCATAAACGTTAGCAGTTACTGCTTAAATATGAATATATGATACATAAGGTTATATACTTAAAGTTGGTTATGAATTAAACATCCTTCATATATTGATATATGAAAGATAGTGCTATGAAAATGCTTAGGGATAAAACATTAAATATCATGCAATATGAGTTGTAAGTTGTAACATGCAATTGGCACAAATTTATTTGTTTATTGATGAAAGTTTTAGGGACAAAACTGAAACACTTCATGTTCATATGCACATGCAACCATTTCTTCTTGCTTATCAAATGGGCATTATGGACTAGAGACTCTCTTCTGATTTAGCCTCAAATTTCTAGTGATCCAAAGATTTAGGATTTGACTTTTGCTGGTCAAAGGGTCTATTTTCCAACTTAAGTATTTATACAGGTTAATAAGTATCTCACCATAAAAAAAGCTACTATTATGTTAGATTGAAGATTGATGTTGGTATAGAATAATATTATACTATTCATATCAATTTGCACATTTGAGATTGAGATTTGGAACTAATAGTTTTGACTTTTCACTTATAAAAGCAGAAGATGTAAAGTGAATGTATTTGCAACATTTTCAGTAAAACATGCATCATCACAAACTAAAATATATTGTAGTACATTGGTGTCAAGAATATACGGTTTGACTTTTCTGGTCAAACTTCTTACTTTTTAAACTGAATCTTGAGTCCTTGATACGACTTTATTCTACAAAACCGATGTTAAAGTTATCTAATTGTGCTACTGCTTGTATAGAGTTTGATAATGTCAAAATTCTCTTCAAGTTGAGCCGTTGAGGTTATTTACATACGAATTTGAAGTTGAAGAGTAATCTTTTTGAGCTCTAAATGTTTCTGGGAATATAGTTTTAAGTCTTGCTTTTGATATTTGTAGATTGAGCTACTTCAGAAGCAACTACAAGGAGCAAAACGAAGAACGGATACATTAGACATAGAACTAGCCATGGACATGATGATTATTTTCTCAAAAGATGATGAAAGAAACGCGGACATAGCAATTCTAGAAAGACTTGCAAAAAAGCTAGAATTGTCTTCAGTTGGAGACTTAGAAATCGAGACAGTAGCGGTTAAAAAACTTGTTAAAGAAAGAGGAACCACAAAGCATGTAGAGAGTACCGAACAGATTGTGGATCTCTTGAAAAAATTCAAAAAAGTCGCAGGCTTTGATGAGAATAGTGGCAACTTTAATAAAGTTCTTGAAGATTCTCCATCATTAAGATGCTTCGACAGATGCCTATCTTTGCTAGTTCCTCATGAATTTCTTTGTCCAATATCTCTTGAGATCATGACGGATCCTGTTATAATCGCTACCGGACAGGTACATTTGCTCTATCCTCTCGGGTTTGACTTTTATTTTAAGGTCCAACTTAGGTTTTATTTAAGTGGTGACCAATGAGAACCCGTCAGGGGAAACTCACGGGCACCATCAATACACCGCCAACAAGTGGGACCAAGAGCGTAGCTTACCTAGGGCAGTTGACCTTCAAGGAGTTTAGGCCAGAAACCTGTGGAAGCTGGATTTGAAACCGAGACCTCTGCTAGAGGGGGACCGAACACCTATCACTAAGCCACCCCTTGAAGGTTAATGGGTCTAGTAAATCTGTTGTCGAGGCTCACCCAGGCGCACGACTAGGCCCACTTTATAGGCCAAATGCAGCCTTTTCACTTTGCTTCAAAAGCTCCACTTTTAGGTCCTCAAGCGCATTTTTCAGGCCAAGGTCCGGCGATATTCTGGCCATAAATCCATCTGAACAGGTCTCAAAAATTATACCAACCCTAAACAAGTCTGGAGTCAATCAAACCTAAACTAGCCATAGAGAAGCCTGTCTAAAACCCCTAAAAATTATATTTTTGTACTATACGCCTTGCCTAAAAATTGCTTAAAAAATCCCTCGCTTTTTAAGTGCCTTGCACCAAGGCCCATGGCTCACTATTTGCACCTTAAGTGCTCCTTGCGCCTTCGACAACTATGCCACTGAAACCCTGCTAACCAGTGGGACCAAGTAAAGCGTAGCTTACTCTTGGCAATTGACCTTCAAGGGTTAAGGCAGAAACCAATGGAAGCTGGATTCGAACCTGGGACCTCTGCTAGAGGAGGATCCGATGCTTACTGTGCGCCACCCCTTGAAGGTTAACTTATGTGTTGACTTGTGTTCATGGTCAACTATAAAACAAAGGCCTTGTAATGTTTATTATTGTTCTAGTGGTAGATTTTAGCTCATTTGGTATTTTGTTGCAAACTTTTGTAGACGTACGAACGGGAAAATATCCAGAAATGGTTGAATTCAAATCATCGAACATGCCCCAAGACAGGTGAAACATTGAGTCACCTAGCACTCGCCCCAAATTTTGCACTTCGGAATCTCATTATTCAATGGTGTGAAAAGAACAACTTTGAGTTACCAAAAAAGGAAAGTTACGTGATGTCAGAAGACCAAAACGCCTTCATGGATGAGGTATCTTCGTTGGTTCAAGACATGTCATCGAGTCAACTCAGTACACAAAGTCAAGCTGTTGAAAAGATAAGAATGCTGTCAAAGGAGAATCCTGAAAACAGAATCTTGATCGCGAATTGTGGAGCAATCCCGCCTTTGGTCAAGCTCTTGTATTCCGCAAATCATAAAGTCAAAGAACATTCCGTGACCGCATTGTTAAATCTGTCACTTGATGAGGCTAATAAGAGACTTATAGCACGAGAGGGCGCAATTCCTGCTGTCATTGAAGTTCTTCAAAACGGTACAGATGAAGCTAGGGAAAACTCGGCTGCTACTTTGTTTAGTCTGTCAATGTTAAACGAAAACAAAGTAATGATTGGTTGCTTAAAAGGGATTCCACCGTTGGTCAAACTGCTACGAAAGGGTCAATCAGAGGTAAAAAAGACGCTGCAACCGCATTGTTCAATCTTTCACTGAACCAATCAAACAAAAGCCGAGCGATCAAAGCTGGAATCATCGAGCCGTTGCTTCATCTTTTAAAAGATAAGTCTTTAGGCATGGTTGATGAAGCTCTTTCCATTCTGTCACTTCTTGCAAAACAGCCCGAAGGACAAAGTGGGATCGGTCAGTTATCGGTTATCGAGACACTTGTCGGGTTCGTGAAAGACGGGACCCCAAAGAACAAGGAGTGTGCGACTGCGGTTCTTCTCGAGCTCGGGTTGAATAATTCATCTTTGATATTGGCTGCACTTCAGTATGGTATTTATGATCATCTTGTGGAGCTAAGTAAAACTGGAACAAGTAGAGCTCAAAGGAAAGCAAATGCACTTCTGCAACAAATGAGCAAATGTGAGCACATTCTGTGACCTTTTCCAAACAACATATTACATATGCCAATTTTATTTTATTTTCTTTTTTTTTTGGTGTGATAATAAGTCAATTTTTATCAAAATACGATCGGGGGCCAAAAAGTTATTTATTTGGTTCCTAATTATTTAGTGGTTCTGATTTGAATCTCCCTATATATATATATGTATGTATATGTACAATTTTAATAAGAATTAATTTAATTTCTCGCAATGGATTGTACGCGTGCAAAAGCAAGTTATAATGCAACAAGATTGGCATGGATGTACAGAATTTGTTGGTCAGTATGTTAACTTAGTGATATGCTAAGTTGTAGGAAGTTGATCATATGCTTGTTTGGTTGACAATGTCGATAAGAATATTTCACAGTAACCAAAGGTTGTCACTACACAGTCAATTGTATCTGTTACATGGCCGTCTCAAGCGTGTGTTACACTTGAGTCCAAAGCAGTAGCTTCTATGCCAGGCTGCCGGCTGCTAATGGTTCAACCGCTTCAGTTAAAGTCGAAGATCCAGCTAAAGGGTAGAATCTTTGCCTTGGAGCATCTCAAGAGTCGGGTTACAGTCAACGCGCAGAAGGTGCATTTGGGAGATATGACACATAACTCACAAACTCTTAGAAGAATTTGAAGCCAAAACATAAAAGATATTATGGATCATTAGATGCTTATCGAGTTCACCATATATCTGCAGTTAAGAAGTTTATAAAGGTCGCTCCAGATTTATAGACAACCAATTTACAAGACTTACATGTTTGGGATCGAGTTTAGAATCAACTTATTATTGAATTTTTAACTTGAAAGCCAATAATAAGTTGTCTGGCTTTGTTAAAAGTCCTTTTGTTATGAGTTTTTTTTTTTTTAATCGGCTAATTTCCTCTCCTTTTTTTATATCAACTCTTAAATACACCCGTTTTTTGCCTCTTATGAGGCTTAAACTCCCAACGTCACCTTTAAAGTCCTTTTTGTTATGAGTTAAAATGTTGTTTTTCAAAAGCCATAAAAACCTGGCTTTTGAAACTGCTTTTCGCTTTTTGAATATCAAATTACCAAACTACCACATTTATCAATTTTTCCCACCACAAAAGATAATCCTAATCACATTTTTTTTAAAACTACTTTAGAAATGTCATAAGTCATTAAACACTTTAAAAAAAGACTTTTGAAGTTAAATAAGCAATCCCAAACACCCTCCTAGCAAGACTTTGCTAAAAGGAAAACAATTGTATAACTTAAAAGAGCTTTTTGTGTAGAAAGTATGGTGTGTCAAGCACATTGTAAACATCTTGAGTGTTCATAGAGTCTGTAAACTATAACAAATTGTATATTTTTTTTGGGATTATACAGCGCACATAGTTGAAACTATCACCCCATAAATTTTGTTATGTTAAATCACTTGTAATCTCCCTTATTGCCCGAAAACCCGGGATACACCATATTTGAAATGATTGTTGGAATCATGTCACTAAACCCTAATTAACTTATAATCATCTAGGAAAGTATACTAACATTCACCCTTATTTAATTATAACAAAAACTTGACATATCATTTGCCCTCATTTTAACATTAATTTACTAATTTCGTGAAAATAATGTTACAAACGACGGATCATGTATCATGTGATAACGTTGATAGCTCAAAAACAAATGATACATACATAAACATTAAGGGGTACATACATAAGCTTAAAAATTAAGAGTATTACGACTAAATAGCTAAACACATCATACTTACAAATATATCTTCACATAAATGTCTTAATATTATTTTTAATGTGATATTATATAACAATTTTAATGTAATTAATTAAAATTCACAATTATAAAATAATAATAATAATAATAATAATAATAATAATAATAATAATAATAATAATAATAATAATAATAATAATAATAATAATAATCCCATAGAATAATAAGTTCGATAATCGTAAACCAGTTAGAGCAATCTTATAACGGGAACCTAACGAACACCTTCTCATCTTACACACACCAAACCTTCCTTCCAAAACATTCAATCAATCAATCGTCTCAAGCGTCTTCAAGGTAACAAGTCCTCTTTATCTCTTTCAATTGCTTTAATAATATTGTTCCCATCTTATGTATCATTCCATCCATAACCTTTAACTATGTTCATACACTTTAATTTCGTTCGCATCAAGGCATCTATAATTTACGTTTTAGCTGAACTGGAAACCTAATTTGGATTTGTTTATTAGGATTTCATGAACTGTTGTTACCGTTAGGTTAGTGATAAACGAATTTGATGTCAATTGGTTTGGATTGATCTAGGGAGATGGTTCTAGGTTGTTTTTTGGACATCAATGAGAATTTGTTGCAGTTTTGTATTGTTTTGTGATTGATTCTGTATTGAATTCACAGTTTGTATTCATTACTGGTAACTACATTTGGTATTGTTTGGGGGATTGAGATTATGAGGATAAGGGATGAATTTGAAGCTCATTTGATCTAGTTTTTCAATTATTTGTTTCAGTTCTAGATCCGGTGCGGTCAATTGGATTTATAATTTTTTTCTTTCTAAACTGAAGGTGTAAAGCATATTTGTTGATTGAGAATCTAGTTTTCTTTTCTTTTCTTTATAAATAACCTATAATGGTGGGAAATTGAGGTCAGTATAGTCTCAAGTTGACGCAGAGCGGGAGCTAGAATGATAGCCAGAGAATATTTTTTTTATAGAAATTGATGTAAAGCTGAATGATCAAACCAATACAAGAGGTGCCCTTTTATAGTGAGTTCTAAATTTGACAAGTATTGCCTAATTTTTGGAATTACAAACTAGGAATTAAATACTGAAATTAAGTAGACAAAATAGACGTGTAAATTATGCCGATCATTGGTTTACACGTTTTAGGTGAAAAAGAAAGGATTGAATATTGTTCCAATGGGGAACTGGAGCCTTAAATTAAATGTAGGATTCGGGTCTGGTAGCATGGCCAAACCGCCTATGGCGTTTGCCATATGATCCAACTCGTCAATACTCAAGACCTTTCCGTCTGCTGGGTATGGACCCGTTTCATTTCTAGACCAAGTTATGCTCGTTTGAAGTTTGGGCCGTTCCTATCCTGTTTTCGTTTGTCCAATTGGTCCAAATATTTTTTTTACCAACTCCCGGATCAACTCCTTATCACAATTTGAGTTTAGTTGGTCATTATGAGATAAACTCTTTTGGAACTTTAATCAATGGATTTGGAGAGCAGCAGTTAAACACTGTTTTAACCCTCTTATTTATGAATGTATAAATTAGCTTCATCAAATTGACATATTTAAGGTGGCATCGTTCTGAACTTAACATTGAAGACAGAATAAAAGTTCTTTTTAAAACATGTTTCCTATCGAGTTGAGATATTTTACTTTCCTTTAACTGTAGTTGCCAAATATGCATCTGCTAGCATGATATTAATGAATGTATTAACAATATCTGGTGCAATATATTAAGAAAATTGATCCTTCAATGGCATCTCACGAAACAATTTTATGGTGACAGTCATTTCTGATGGTTCAACAAACAGATACCAAGTTCAGTGAATATGTTCTGGCAAATTCAGAAACTGGCTTTACAAAGCAGGATAAGAAGACGACTTTAAGAGATTTGCAAAATGAGAATAGAAATACGGTGCCCAAATCAGAAGGAACTTCTCTTTTGAAAGACAACGGGTCTGTTGTTGAGCCCATTAAGCTTGCAGGAACCAAAAGATCCCAACAAACACCTGCGAGTAGTAATGGACATCTTGTCTATGTCCGCAGGAAAACAGAATCAGAACAACACAAAAATAATACCTTTAACAACAAGGCAAATGATCAATGTAAGAAACTAGATGAACGTGATGAAAAGAATCATGAACCTGAACCAAAGACTTCTGAAGGAGTTTCTGGAAAGACCAATACCGCCTCTACAATGCATATACCTGAACCAAAGACTTCTGAAGGAGTTTCTGGAAAGACCAATACCGCCTCGCCTGTAGCAGATTCCAGTTCTCTTCAATTAAACATTGTAACGGGATTAAGTATTCAGCATTGGGAAGAGAGATTGTTAAAATTGCAGAACTTTCTAAAGGCTCTAGATTCAACAAATCAAGATGATTATCACCAGAGTACGTGCTTCCATCCGCATATTTATTTTCTCTTTTTTACCTTACTTGAATAAAATCTCAATATATTCTGAGTTTCTGACTCTAGTTTTTTCTACCCATTTGTCAGGGTTACACTCCCTCTCATCAGTTGGACTTAGCAGAGTTGCAGTTGAACTAGAAAAGAGATCAATTCAGCTCTCTATGGAGGAAGGTAATATTAAACAATAAATTGCATGTTCACAAATTACATATTTAGATTATTATTTGGTAGTAAATGAAATTATTTCATTCACTGCTAATATTAGATATTCAGTTCTTTCTTAGAGAAAAAAAACAATGTTTGCTATATAGTTTTCTATGACACATGATCTCTTTCAGAGGATACAATGTTTGGTCATGGATTTCCCTCCTGTGGAGGCAATTTGTATGACTAGCATTTGAATATCCTATGAACATTATGTGACCTATCATAGGAAGATGTTAGGGGAGTTACAAGATCTAGTCACCTTTTCACTATAACTATTTTGCAGATCCCTAAGTCTTTAGTCCAAAATTCACTCCTGATAAGTAATTTAAAATTTTCATCTTGATCTCCTTGGTAATCACATATTATTAACCAAGGTAATCCAAGTTTCTTTTTTTGTTATCTAGAGATATCAATTGAGAAAAAAATGAGTGTTCCCGTTATTTAATTTGCTCAATATGGTACAAGAACCATTAGATCTAGTAAACACAACAAAAGGTTTCAAGGTTTGCACGAAGGTGAAGTAATAATTGATGATAAGTTATATGTCTTTGAAAACATTCATAGAGAACACACATGATCAAATCATTCAGAACAATAACTGACATATACGGATAAGAACTAGAAATTCGATTAGATTAAAACAGTAAACAAGGGATAGTTGGCCTGATTAGACGGGCTATTCTCCAATTACAAGGTTTAAGCCCTAGTTCTGGTAATAAAGCAACGGCATCCTAGAATTAAACAAAACATTAATATATAAACTCTAAATTTAATAGGCAGTTTTGCTCCCACTTCCTGAATTTTTGGAATACCTCCCGCCATCCCGTTCCCTCTGTCCAGCAAATCTTAGGGTTGGCTAAGATTTCAGAGAAGATAAAGGAGTGGAGATTGAGATGGTTTGGGCATGTGAGGAGGAGGCAGACGTCAACGGCATAGTGGAAACGCTGACTGTTGAGGGTAGGAGGACTAGAGGTAGACCCAAGTTGACCTGGGATAAGCGTATTGAACTTGATTTGATAGAGTTGCACCTCTCTGAGGTCATTGTCCAAGATAGGAGTTCGTGGAGACATAGAATTAAGGCTAAGGATTCTTAGGGACTGTCCATTTTTTCGTTGGACTTGTTTTACGTTGGTAATCATGCTTGCATATATGTTGTGTATCATGTTATATATGTTCCTTTGTCTGTCATGTTATTTTTTCACCACTTACTAGATTGTTGGTACTTGGTAGTTTTATATATATATATATATCCAGTTTTTCCTGTTTGGAGCCGGGGGTCTCTTTGGAAGCAGCCTCTTTATCCCTAGGGATGGGGGTAAGGTTTGCCTACATCCCACCCTCCCCAGACCCTACCAATAGTATTCCTATTTGTGGGATTTATTGGGTATGGTTGTTGTTGTTGTTGTTGGTTTGACCCATTCTGACCCAGTAGCTCTAGGTTTGTATCATATACTTAATTAGGTGGTTTGTTGTCCTAATTACATTCTCCCCAATGACAAAGAAGATATGATGAATTAACAATGTAGGGTACACCTCCAGGCTCCAACATTAGTTTAACTTTTTGTCTGTCCATTTTGTTAAGGAGGCGAAATACTTGATGGTTCACAATACATCTAACTTATATTTATTAATGAACTAGTTAGGAAAAGTAGTTGTTTGTATTAACCATGAAGCAAAGAGCACTTCCTCAATTCCTCATTCCAATGTCGGTTTTGACATACCCAAATACCGGCAAAGGTAAAGAGATTCTAAAACAAGTAATCGATGCATAGATCGATCTTTGTAAATATTATCTTCACCATCTTGGAAGCCTCTATAGTCTATTCAAACAATATTATAGTCAGACTTGTGGCTTTATGGTGAGCACTTCTAAAGGCACTTAGGCGGTGGCGACTTTTATGTTGTAGGTCCTCATGTTGAATGCAAACCTAATGGTGGTACCAAGGAGGCGAGACACGGCTTGTGGTGGCGCCCAGGGTTTGGGAGTAACTTGGCTTTAAGTGGTCCAATAAAAAATAGCTTATAAGACCATGTGTAATGGGCATTATAGGGCTATCAATAAGCATGATAATGCCCCCAACACCGTCCCCTTAGGCATTATATGGGCATGAAGAGGGAGGGGCAATTCTAGTATAATGCCCAAATAAGATAAAAAAATATGGAAAGTAATAACTAAAAAGGGCATTAGGTGGCTTACACATTTTTTTTGAGAGGCCTTATGATAATGATGTGGCGGAAAATAGTTGAAACCTTCTATATCATTAAGGAACATAAAGAATTATTATTATTATTATTATTTTTATTTTTTTAGGTTAATCACTTTTCATTTAATTAAAATCAACACATTACAAGTGGACGGCTGGTAAGCGGACGATAGCGAAAAGCTACCGATACGCTACGTAGCGATAGCGATGAAATAGCGGGCGCTGTTTCATGTTTAGCGATACACCAGAAGAAAATTTTAGAGCTATTTTATATGTATATTTTACCAAAAAAAAAATAGAAAAATTATTATTTTTTTTACAAAAATCTCTGACAGTTTAACGCGTGCAATCAAATGGCTCAAAATACTCAAAGGTTTCAAAAGCTTAACAAAACCTCAAAGGTTCTTTATTATCATCAAAACTCAAAACTAACTAAAACAATTAACCCTAGGTCCCCTTTTATAGGTGGATAATCATTGTTCAAATAAGAAACTAAATAAAAGATAAAGAAATTCAAATACTAGATAAAAATAGTCCAATTCAAACTAGGAGATAATCTTGCATCAATTATTTGTCGCTATCATCCATGTAACAACACATGAGCGCTACGCCATGCTATTCGCTATAGCGGACACTATGGTCGCTATTAACAACTATGTTCAACACCACCCAAGGAGCACATTTTCATACTGCTTGCCAAAACGAGAATATCACAGGGATTTGAAGATTAGGCATCCCAACAACTGTCATTTTCTGTTATAATGTCACTGAATTGCCAACCAACCAACGACCCAAACAAATATATAGAAGTTACATGCATATTGCACACAACTAATTCTAATTTGTAACAAAAATTACAAAAAAAAAGTTCATCATCTTGACAATAGTCCCCGATATAGCATCAAGATAAGAAATTGAGATGGATAGAAGTAGGTTAACTCAATCTCTTTGAATCTCCGGAGCACCTTTGATACAAAGAGAAAGTCATGCATACTAATGTTTAACTACAATTTACAAAACAGTAGTTACAAATAAACACACCCAAGCATACAAATCAAGCTACCCACAAAATGCTACTTACTGCAATTGTAAGGCTAACAGCCTCCACTTCAACTGCAGGTTATTTGCAGTGTTTTCTGTTTGGTCTCAAATCTACTTTAATATGTATCATAATACTAATGATTTAACAGTCAGTGATTACTCCATTTATCAGATATAGAAAAAATTCCTTACAAGAGATATCAAGATTATTCAAAATACCCAAAAAAAGCCTTTTACTTCTTTCAGTTACAGGAATTAAATCAGTCCTTCAGTTTGTCAATTCAACTGATTGTCACTGTAAAATCCTTTCTGTCATAGTGGTCATGAATCCACACCTAATCAAGGGTACAGATATGTGAATATGAAATTAGATGCTGATATGCTACATAATCTATGCGTAATAAACGACGGCCAGAAATTGGGTTCATGGTATATCCGAAATCTGAGGAAAACGATAGGGAACTGTATATCAGGAACCAACTTTTAAGTTTACTGCAACTCTAATGACATTTTTGTTATAATATTAAAACACACTTATTTAGTAAACTTATTTTTAATAAGATCAACATGTTCTTAGTTTGATATGAGCTGTGGTTATCAACTTATCATCATCTTAAATTGAATCATGCATACGATTAACATTCTAAACTAAAATAACGCTATTCGTTTCAATTTTGCAGCAAAGGAGGTCCGACGCTCAAAACTTATCAATGTCTTGGATAAATTCCCAGTAAGTGCTGGAGAACAATGGTCAATGCAGTGAAACAGCATGGTGAACTTTACAATGTATTATTCTGGTAACCCTCTTCCTGCTCAACAAGTATAGAGTTACATTGGTCAAACTTTGACCAACCGTGTGGTTATCTTCTGTTTGTGTAGTTTTATTTGATCTTCCTTCTCCCCTGAAAATAAGTTCAAGCAATTGTTAATAGTTACCATCTTTTTTTATTGTTTAAAAATAAATCATTACCTTGTTTGCTTTCATTCTCCCTTAAGCTGTTCAAATAATAAATTATAGAGGGGATTATGAAATAAAGATTAATTACAGGGGGTCATTGTAAACTTGTAAAGTAAAACGACAAGGTTAAAGAACATACACCGAAAAGTCAGGACTAGTGTCAGAACAAAAGTCATTAACTGCAAAACCAGACATGTACCTAACGCAGTATTAGTTGTAACATGCTCTGGATTTGATCAAATATGTTCTGGAAATAACATGTAACATAACTGAAAATAACTGCCTGTTTCACAGTCTCTCTCACACATACTGTGTGTAACCGCTCCCATAACCATATAGAACCCAATCGCCCATATTTTCAACTTTTTTTTTCTTCTCCACATTTCTTGTTCTGCTAAAAAGATGAACAGAGACATGATCATGGGTGGTGGTAGTGGTGATGGTGGTGCCACCAGTAGCACTTCATCGGACTTCCAACTCTACCCTTCTTTACCGGAAACTCAAGAGATTTCCGGCCAACATCCCACTTCTCCGACGTCCGTCCGATCACTGCAGTAACTCCCCAACAGAACCCAAGAAAGAAGCGAACAAAGATGATGAGACTGCATAACATGCCACTGGCCGTTGTGAGTGGCGGTTCTTGTAGCAGCAGTCAATCAACCAAACCGAAGTACACGAAAAAACCCGACCCGAATGCTCCGAAGATCACACGTCCATGTAGTGAATGTGGGAAGAAGTTCTGGTCATGGAAAGCGTTGTTTGGTCACATGCGTTGCCACCCCGAGAGGACGTGGCGGGGGATTAATCCACCGACTGTGGGGAATAACCCTCCGCCTGTGGCGGTGGACCACGCTGGTGGTTCGAGTTCGACTAATGAAGAGCGGTATGTGGCGTCGTGTTTGTTGATGCTAGCCAGCGGTCCAAGCCGAGTTGTGGGTTGTGAAGAGTTGTGTCATCCAGGGTGGTTCGAGTGCACTAGTTGCAAGAAGGTGTTTGGGTCACACCAAGCGTTAGGGGGGCACAGGGCGAGTCACAAGAACGTGAAGGGCTGTTTCGCGATAACAAGAAAAGAAGGGGGTGAAGAAGTAGAGGAAGGAGAGATTGAGGGTCATTTTGAAAATATAACCCCAATGATGATTGCAGGTAGTAGCAGTGAACACAAGTGCAGTATCTGTTCAAGAGTGTTTTCGAGTGGGCAAGCGCTTGGCGGACACAAGAGGTGTCATTGGGAGAAAGAAGACGAGGCTGTACCCGCTGCTTCAACGTTAGCACTCTCGCAGGGTGAGTATAGGTTTGATTTGAATATGCCTGCACCTCGAGAAGATTACTCAAGTTGTTCTAATTTGGGGTTGGATTTACGATTAGGACTTTGATACAGTAATATAATGTGTAAGTAAATTGTATTGTTATGTTACTAATAGCCGTTTCATCTCATTTCTATTGTCTTTGAACATGAGCCCCGTTCGTCATTGACTAAGAATTGGAGCGCGACGAATGAGGGACAAAACCATATAGCCTAAATGGTTTAATGGAACCCGATTCATTTTTCGAACCAAAAACGATATCCGCTACAAAACTAATACCTAGCGCCCAGTTGTTTCGTGATTTCTTTTGATATTTTGGCCAAAATACGTACTTACTGAAATGGTTCATGTATGTTTGTTTATTTTCAATTCTAGCCGAGTGATTTTGTAGACTGGTGTCTGGTGGTGAATGCAAAAAAGATAAAATAAAGGCCCAATTTGGTGCCCAATCTTAAGCCCAAGACCAAGACCATACAATCCTTTGCACAAAAATGATTCAATATAAACTCTAATAATAATATTTAACCTATTGATGGGTAGTTCTAGATCAGTTTACAGTGTACTAGAAATAGATACAAAGCTTGAGAATAAAAGAAATTAATAAAAATTTAATGTAATATAAATACGAATTTCATCTGTTTATTTTCACTTAGCAATTCTTTATGGTTTATTTTTTCTCGACACCGTTTCTATTGAGATGTTAACTTTAGCATTGATATTTAATGTAAACAATTTATTTGTCAAAAAATAGATACAAATACAAGTATATAAAAAGGTGCGGACTGATGATGATCATCATGAGAATATCATTTGAAAACCGTTTAGTTTTTATTTTATGAAAAAAGTACAAAATAGTGATCTGGTGATGATGTGTAATTTGTGTATAACGTGCTTTAACAAATACAAATTTAATAATAAAATAACTGTTAAGCACAATTTAAAAAAAGTACCAGTTTATTATACAATAGTTAAATTCCAGTGTTTATTTAGACTGACCGAAGTGGATGGCGTGGGGGGGGGGGGGGGGGGAGTTCACTGGCGTGGGGCAATTTTCTTTGACACATGGCGCTTTGTTATTGGCCAGTTTTTTTTTTTTTTTTTTAACTTTAACATAATATAATATTATTTTCTTCCTCCCACTCTTCCCCCCTTCCACTCCAGTCCCCACAATTATTTTCCCCTCCACAAGGGCCCCACAAGTGCCACATGGCGCTTCATCCCCCTCTTTCCCCCACCACTCCTTATCGTCTTAGAGTAGGACATTTGGTTGAAGACATTAGATATCAATACGTAATACACAATTCTACCGACTCCTTTCAAACATCTCTAAATAGATGCACATTAGAGTAGGAAATCACAAAATCACTTGTACGTATAGTTATAGTTAGTTAAGACATATGACAGAGAGGAAGAGAGTGGATTCTGTAGTTATATGAATTCTTAATGCATAATAGCTTAAGCAATATCAACACATTATGTGATTTCTATAGTTTTCTGTAAAACACATACTTTATCCGAATAACATCTTTCGAAAAAAAGAAAAGAAAGTAGAATTACTACTTAATAGATTAAGTTAAAAAAAAAAAAGATTTACAACTTTTTTAATGTGATACAATTGCATGTTAGAATTTAGACTATGTGTTTAGTTAGAGGTGAGCCACAACTTGATCGAATTATATTGTGTCATGTAGGCGTTCATGTGGCAATGGCTCGCGACCGCGGGCTGGTAGCTTGATCCCGTTGTGGGTCAAGGTGAGCGGGTCTTTTTTTTTGTACCAAATAAATAATATTAAACATAAATATTATTACCAAACATTTTTTTTAAAACATAGCATTAAATAAAAAAAAAGAAATACATTGCAATAAAAAAAAGTTACACTAAAAAAACATTACATTAAAAAAGTTACACTAAAAAAACCATTACATTAAAAAAAAACCTAATATAAGGTTTAAGTTGAGTGTAACATTTGCCACGCCGAAACGTGGTGAAAGTCATGCCCAACTTCCGAAAGGTACTCCATGTGCGTAAAAGTTAGTAGCACATCTTCTTTTTTTCCCGGGGAGATCTCTGTTGACCTTTTTGTACGCGATTCGAAGTTTTTACACTCCGACTTCAAATCCGCGTACTTGTGAGAGATCGAGTCACAAGTACGTTTGGTACCCACGACAAGGGTACCAAATTCCTATAGGACTTTTCCCCACTGCGGTCCGCGACTAGGAGATCCTCGGCTTGTTGAGACGTCATCACCATGCACTTGATTATAAGCGATTATTAACGCTAGTTCTTCCTTCTTGGTCCATTGTACCATGATTTTGGTTGATTTTGAAGATGAAGGCGAATGTTTGAAGAATTGTTGGTGAAGAAGATGAAGGTAAATTTATAATAGTTAGTGTAATAAATGAAAATAGGTAAAAAAATTAATTCTTTTTAAATTTCAAACCGTTGATATCCCGCTAACCAGGGGCGAAGGATATAGATGGGCCAGGGGTGCCTGGCCCCCCTGTTTTTTGTGCAATAGTAAAAATTTGCGATTTTCGTAGGTAAATTGAGTCCGGGTTAAGTCCGGCCCCCGCCAATTTGCCACTAACGATCGAAAAAAATTGAGTCCGACCCCCTCCGATTCGAGAACCAAGCTTCGCCATTACCGCTAACGGACGCGGTAGTGGTCACGTGTGGTCGCTCGCGGGCCACAACATAGTCTTAGAAGCTTTATTTTATTTTTACCAAGATAAAAACAAAAGAAATGCCCAAACGTCAAACTACATGAATAAACTAGTCTGCATGACCAAATCCATCGTCTCTTACGTCACAATTTTGGTTTTTTTAGGTACTTAACTCCCTCTTGTTCATATTTTAATGTCTATAAACAGAATATCAAATTTAACTAGTAGTGGACAAACTAAAATTGATGATGCAAAAAATTAGGTATGAAAAAAAAAATTAATAAATTATTATCTGTCTTAATATATTATAGAAAATCATTCTGAAATAGATTTAAAAAGAAGTTATTATGAGACAGAAGAAGTGAATATTTGTTTAAGTCCTCTTGAAGTTACTTACCTTGAATATAATCACATAGTAATAATCAACCAAACTTGCAATATACTTCTTTCTTCTTCTTTTTTTTTTTTTAAAAGATAACTTCATTAACAAAGGCTCAGAAGGTCCACAAAGCGAGGACCAACGAGCAAAACAACCAAAACAACATCAATCCAACGGATAAGTACACCAAGTTTTCCAATCGACATCTTTCCACCTAGACCTATTATGAATCCAAAAGAACGCCTTGGATTTAATGGACTCTACCATCTCAACAGGTCTTCGACTCTTCTTGTTAAAAACCCGATCGTTCCGCTCATTCCATAGTGCCCAGAGAGTAGTATACACAATACCTCTCAATATATATTTCGAGCCTTTAGATCTATTGTGATCGTCCGGAATTCGTAACAAGTCAGATACATCAAAGATGATACTATGTTGAATGCGGCACCAATATTCTATGCGAAACCATACTTGTTGAGCATAAGCACACCCGGTGAAAAGATGAATAGCGGTCTCCAAGTCTTCTTCGCAAAAGCAACATGTAGTGTGATGAATGCTAACTCCTCGTTTTATCAACTCGGCAATAGTCCGAAGGCGATTGCGGACAGCCCTCCAAACCATAATCTTGCATTTTAAAGGCACCCAAACTTTCCAATTAATCCTCGGATAAGAGTCATCACTAATGCCGCTCGAGAGAAGCTTTTTGGCCGAAGATACTGTGAAACGGCCATCCTTTTCCTCCTTCCATTTCCAGACGTCTACTGTAACACCCCAACCGATGGCGGAAACATCGGGATGTCACGTATTGATGATTGTTCAGTAGCTCATGGTAAATAATAAATTTCATTATATGATTTAAATAAATTACATACAATTGTTCTACAAGAATTCGTACATCAAATTGAATAAAACTATGCACACATCTTCAAGCATTAATTCAAATCTTCAAGCAAGTAGAACCTGAAACATGTTAAGTTGAAAATATTTTGGGTCAACAAAAGTTGGTGAGAATTACATAGGTTTTGATAATCGAATAAAATTGTTGTGCAATTCATGTGTCATGGCAATCTAGTCCATATGCGAAAACATACTAGAAGTAAATCGAGTGCATAATCAACCATTGTGACTGTTGTATTGTGGTACATCCCATACGCTCATGGTTCACTCGTTTATATTGCAGTAACAAACACCCACGCTACCTTTGTAGGAGGCACGTATCCGGGTGGGATTGTCAGTCCAATAGATCTATCAATGTATACCGTTTGGCTGATGAATGTTTATGCTAGAATTGTGCTTACCCTAGTCATGTTCAAGACATAATGCAACATAGAAAAACACATAGACACATTGATGATTGAATTGCATAAATGATGTTGTAACATGTTTCACCCCAAAAATGATGATAAATAGAAAAAGGGCTATGTAAAACTCACCTTAGCAAAGTATTAAGTCTCGAGAAATAGAATATGTGTAGCCCCAAAGTTGCCAATTACAAGAGCTTATAATCAAAGCTTCAAGTGTAGAAGTAATAGACTATAGAAGAAAGGTATGAGGGAAAGTTTAATCGGATTGAAACAATTAGAGGTGCAAAGTATAATGGGTCATAGGTGGGTTTTTATACTAGTTTTGGATTCAATTAGCCATTAAAATTGGTCAACACCATAAAGTAAGGTTTTATGATGAATTGACTATTTGACTAAGACTTTGACTGTTTGACTAAGACTTTGACTAGGACTTTGACTATTTGACTCAAGGCTTTATTTAAAAAAAAAAAACAAATCTTGCATGTGAAAAAAAAAAGAATTTAGAATCATATTATTATTATTATTATTATTATTATTTATATACATTTATGTATGTATATAAGTTGTGAGTTAGGATAAATAAAGACTTAGGCACATTTGTATAATATTAATGATAAAGGTGTAATAAAAAAAATACATATATATATTTATATATATATATATATATATATATATATATATATATAAGGGCTTTTTATGTATTAAAATTTTGGGGAAAATTTTGCGATGTTACATCTACACCCTCTCCCCAATCCAAATCATGTATGTCATTTAACAACAAGAAAAGTTCTGATACTTCTTCCTGAGTAGACGGAGAAGAGCGCCAATCCCACGTTAAAGTCTTATAATTATTCGAGCAATTTACACGATTAGAAACCTTGACCCATTTATCTTTTTCAAGTCTAAAAAGGTTAGGATAGATAATACGGAGAGGAGCCTCTCAAAGCCAAATATCACCCCAAAAATTAATGGTACGACCGTCGCCTAAAATCCCCACGAAAAAAGAGTTAAGACAATACCCATCCGGGGCCTTAGTATCTCTAACTTTAACAATACTACGCCAACATCCTGTAAACGACTTGGCACAAGGTAACAGCATCCACAGTCTGCTCAAACCGTGGCACCCCTTTATAACTTTCCCCCACATGCTATTACCATCCGATTTGAATCTCCACGTCCATTTCAACAACAACGCATTGTTAACATCTTCAAGTCTAGAAATACCCAAACCACCTTTGTTCTTAGGAGTAGTGACAACCTCCCAAGCAACCCAAGGGATTTTATTTGCGACACTAGACCCCGCCCAAAGAAAACGCCTCATTATAGACTCAATCGAACATAAAACCGCTTTAGGCGCTTTATATAGAGAAAGATAAAACACCGGTAAATTTTCAAGAACAGATTTGATCAGAACTAACCGCCCCCCGATAAACAAACATTTTGCTTTTCATGAGGCTAGACGGTTTCAAATCGTAGCAACAACCGGATCCCAACTTCTAATGCGCGTCATCTTAGAACCTACTTGTATACCAAGATAAGTAAACAGAAATTCCCCGCGCCTACATCCCGAAAACTCCAACATATTATCAACTTCCAAGTCCGTCGTACAAATTCCAAAGATATTAGACTTATGAAGATTAATACGAAGACCCGAACATAGATAAAAAATCCAGAGAATCCTGGCAATATTTTGTATATTTTCCTGCGACCACCCCCCCCCCAAAATAAGAGCATCATCTGCGTAGAAAAGGTGAGATAAATCCGACTCCTCACCCGAATATCTAATGCCTTTAAAAGCACCAATGTTTTTAGCTTTAACAAGTAACCACGAAAGAGCTTCCATCACAATCAAGAATAAAAAAGGAGATAATGGGTCACCTTGGCGAAGGCCCTTTTCACATTTAAAATCAAAAGTCGGCGATCCGTTAACCAAAACCGCTGCTCTGGACGAGTAACAAATACCTTTAACCCATTGGCACCATTTCGGATGAAAACCCATTTGATTTAGAATAGAGATAAAAAATTCCAATTAACATTGTCGTAGGCCTTCTCAAAGTCGATTTTCAACATAAAAACCTTTTTATTCAGCTTCTTTAATCTGCCCATAATTTCATTAACCATCAGAGGGCCATCGAGAATGAAGCGATCTGATAAGAACGCCGATTGGGTTTCTGAAATAACCTGGCCTAACACCTTTTTGAGACGATTAGCAAGAATTTTAGAAATTACTTTACTAATCATCCCAACAAGAGTGATCGGTATATAATCTCTAAGACCCATAGGTGATTTCACCTTAGGGATAAGAGTAATAAAAGAAGACCCGCAACCCGGATTGATGACGCCGGTGGCATGAAACTCACGCATAATATTATAAAAATCCTCCTCAAAATAATCCCAAAACCGCTTGATAAAGCGAAAATTGAAACCATCCGGACCTGGCGCCTTATTCGAACCACAATAAAAAATTGCATCTTTAATTTCCTGTTTTGAAAACGTCTCAACCAAGGCCAACCGGTCCTGATCATTAATACGGTTCATACGTGTGCACTTGAGAAGCGGTCTGACATGGTTATGCTCTTTAAAATGGCTTCTAAAAAAACGAAACACCTCCCTCTTAACGAGGGACGGTTTAGTCACCCAAACGTCATTTATCATAATGCCCGGTATTGAATTCTGCGCCTTCCTACCATTGACAATATTATGAAAAAAACTGGAATTCTCATCCCCCAAAGACGCCCATTTAACACGGGATTTTTGTCTTAAATCTTGCGTCTTATGTCTCTCAATGTCTTCAATCTCTTTAACACATTCAGACCAAATCCAAACATCAGTTTCATCCAATTCTTGAATCTCCATCTGTATTTCGATATCCTCTCTCTCCTTACGTAACCGAATCTCATCTTCCTTTTCCTTGACATTGTACACGTCGAACCAATCCCTGAGACACCCACGAAGCTTCTTTAGTTTAGATAACAAGTTACTGTCGGCCGCCCCTCTACTAACCCAACCATCGAGCACCTTCTTCACAGTATCAACATACCCCGGTTTTTCCAGCCATGAGTCAAACATTCTAAAAGGCTTAGGACCGAAGTTTGTATCATGAACAGAAAAATCAAAGGGGAGTGGTCCGATAAATTTCTACTCAAAGCCCGAACACAAACATTTGGCCATTTATTGAACACGATGTTACAAACTAGGAACCGATCAATTCTACTCCACGTACAATCGCTTCTTCTATTAGACATATAAGTAAACCGCAACCCTTTCAAATTATATTCTCGTAATCCAACTTCGTCAATAAAATTATTAAAATCCCGAGCACACACATGATCAAACTTTGAATTTTTCCTTTCCCCACAATCTCTAACGGCATTAAAATCACCACAAACAATCCACCACCCTTGGTTCAAATTAATAAGACTTTCAAGTTTCAACCACAAGTTCCGTTTCTCAGTATTAGATTGAGGGGCATATACGTTCAAAACATTCAACCTAATCGCATTAGCCACAATCGTCCCCGCCACATGAAGGAAACTATTATCCTTTGTCACTATTTCTTTCACAAAAACATTGGGATCCCAAATACTAAGAATACCACCCGAATTACCAGTTGCATTAACCGACTCAAATTCACAGCCAGAGCCACCCCAAAAGTTGGAAACCAAACCCAATTGAATGTCTTGTGCCATAGTTTCTTGCATACAAATGAACGAAATCCCAAAATCCTTTATAATTTTCTTAATCCAGCCTTGTTTACCGTCAACCCCAACCCCACGAATGTTTATAGAAAGACAATTCATGACTTACCAACCTGTAAACCTTCATTAACGATTGAATCCAGAATTAAATCGTGAGAGCTGCTAAGGTGAGCACCCAACTTACCTCCCAAATTAATTGTAGCTTCAACTTCCACCGAATGATTAAGCCTCTCTGCCTCAATTTCTCTACTACGTTCACCATTTTCTCCCTGGGGCGAATGTGAAATCTCACCATTATAACCGAAATCCTCAGTGTTATCACCAAATTGAGCGTTCCCATCATTATCATCTACGAGCCCCAACAAGGGATCCAGGCCAAAACATCTTCACTTCCTTTGGGCTTCTTCCCAGCTTTGGTTTTTTTGATACTACTAGAATAGGCAGGGTTAGGCCGGCCCACAGTACCCAACATTGACTTCTTCTTTCTTTTGTTAAGCCCATGCCCAGTAACTTTTAAATCCACCTCATGGCTAATATTTTCAAAATCAAATAAATTACCAGGAATAAAATCCGTCTCAACTGCTTCCGAAAAATTCTCCTTAATTATGGTGTCATCAATATCCACATTATTGTGATTGATAGTTTCTAAAACCGGATCCACGGACTCGCCTCCACGTCACCCCTGTCCGAGTCAAGATTTTCCATCGTAGGTAACCCGTCTTCAGAATTGTTTCTGACTGGTTCCACAACATCCATGAAATTAACATCCTTCTCAACTTCCTGGGGAACAGAAGAAGTCTCAGGCATAGAGCTTGAAACTTGATAAAACTCCGGAACCCATACTCCCGACTCTTCCGACACCCATGTACTGAATTTCCGATCCTTCCACACCAAAGTCACTTCATCGTCGATCTTCTTACCGTCACCCACTAGTACACCAATATAATCATGTGATAAATCTGCATCCATGTCAGACCTAGAAGGTTTATGAACGACCTTACCAAAAACATTACCAATCACTTCTATAACATCACCGGAGATCAAATGCAGCGGAATACCCACAACCTTTAACCACGCTAAGCGTTCATAACCAAACACCTGACCATCTCAAATATCCACCAACGCGAATCTCCCTATCACATCTTTAGCTGCTTCACGAACCATAGTAGTCGTAACTATCATCGAAGGAGATGAGCACCGATAATCCTCCGATATACTGTACATTACACATACCCCCGGACAGATGTCGTTCAAAATTAAATACATACTTTTCAAAGCATCCAAATCCAACATCCTAGCCACCAATGCCTTCCCATGCAAACCCTGGAAGGCAGGAACTTGGTTGCTAATGTCAACCAATCTACCGGCAATCATCGTACCCTGTCTCCCCAATAAAGTGTCCGTGAATGACCGAGTCCCATTGAAAAATGACGACGCCGCTTGAGCAGTAGATCCATCCGCTTTCTGAGTATCGTTCATCGTAGCAGATTTCTTCTTAGGGTTTTTTGGCTCGGGCTGGATCTCACCTTCTTCCAACGTGAATCTTGCGATGTTAGCTTTAAGCCAACAATCCCCAATCCTGGTGTTACACAACTGTCTAATCAAATCCCTGCTATCCTTCACATCCAGAAACGAAACAAAACCAAACCAGTTCCCCAACTTATCCCTTTTTCGAGCAATGTAGAGATCGTAAATCTCTCCATAGGAACGTATGAAAGACGAGAGATCATTGCCACTACACTTTTCTAGCAAGTTTGTCACGAATACCTTAGTTATTCTGCTGAGAATCTTGGCCGGAATAAAGGATTTTCGACCAGACATACCGAAGTCTTCGGAGCTTTTTGTTCTTGTATATATATAATTAATCCTTCTTTCTTCTTTCTTATTGATAAAAATATAAAAGGGAGAATTGCCTTCAAAATATCCTTATCATTTTATTACAATAAACGATTTCATTATTTCACATATCATAAGACTGTTCGTTGTGGCCCGCGAGCGATCGGCCGCGAGCCACAATTTGATACACGTGGATCGCTGTATCCACAACACCCTCAAGTGAACCGTCGCGCGAGGCAGCCAAAGCTACCATACTCATGTGTGGTAGCGGGTGGAATATGACCGTTGGCTGGTCAATATGACCGTTGGCTACCGATTGTTGGCAGCCGATGGGCTATTTTTGGAAAGCTTCAAAATTCCAAATCCCACACCACACAAACAATCAATTTTTGTTCCTTCAGTCTCTACAAAATGGCTTTGGAATGGAACAATTTTTCTTCGTCTGACTCGTCCGAAGAAGACGAGTTGTTTATGGAAGTGGGTAGGATAACGATTGAATACCTGATGGCCCGGTCTCGAAGACGAAGAACTCCAGCGCTAACCAGACAACCTGCACTTGACTGTGATAGAGAGGGAGCAAACGAAACTTTGTACGGCACTACTTCTGCCCGGATCCCGTGTATACTGAAGAGCATTTTAGGCGACGCTTTTGAATGAGCAGACAATTATTCATGTGTCTATCAAATGATTTGTCAGAGCGTTATCTTTTTTTTTTTCAACAAAAAGAAGACGCAAGGGGCCGACTGGGGTTCACCCCCGTACAAAAATGTACGGCCGCTAGCCTACAGGCTTGCGTCGGATGCAATGGATGAGTATATTGCCATGTCTGAAAAAGTTGCGCGCGACTCTCTTCATTATTTTTGTCAAGGTATACATCTATATATAGTTGACTCACATATTGTTTACACTTTTATTATCAAATGTCGTTTAATATATATATATATATATATATATATATATATATTTGCGTAGGGATCATATCTATTTACTCACGAAGATATTTGCGTAAACCAACCATGTATGATATCTAACACATATACGAGGTTCATGGTAAAAAACATGGGTTTCCCGGCATGCTTGGTAGTCTCGATTGTACGCGTGTTGGTTGGGCTATGTGTCCTATGGCTTGGCGAGGTCAGTTTCATCGAGGTGATCATTCTGGACCGAGTATTATACTTGAAGCGGTGGCCTCGCATGATCTTTGGTTTTGGCATGCTTTTTTTTGGAGTTGCTGGGTCAAATAACGACCTAAATGTTATCGACCAATCACCTTTATTCGATGACATTATGGATGGGGTTGAGCCGCCCCAATCATTTTACGCTAATAATGTAAATATCAAGTACGGCTACTACTTGATCGATGATATTTACAACGAATGAGCGACACTTGTTCAAGCTTACTCGTCTCAATTTGAAGACAAACGCAAGTACTTTACAAAGAAACAAGAGTCGGCAAGAAAATATATTGAAAGAGCGTTCGGCGTTCTTATAAAAAGATTTTCGTTGATTGCCAACCCAATAAGGTTTTGGACACGAGAGAGGATTATGGACGTCGTCTATACTTGTATTATTCTACATAACATGATATTGGAGGACCGAGGCATGGAGATATGTCAAAATTACCAAGGTGATATCCCACGTGCCGAATCGACAATCGATAATACCCAAAGACTCGAAAACATAAGGAATTTCAAGAATCGTGAGATACACGGAAACCTCCATCATGAATTAGTCGAGCATTTGTGGGCTAAACGTCCCGATGATCTTGTATTAGATTAGTTTTTAGTTTTTAGTTTTTTTATAGTTTATTGTAAACATTAATCTAATTTTTAGTTAAGTTTATTTTTGTATTAATATTATAATTTTGACAAATTTAGAAAGTCTCAAAAAAAAAAAAAAAAGGATAAAGTTGCTGCTCACCTCTAGCCACAACACCATCAGGTGAGCGACCAACAGCTTTATCACTCTGCCAACTAAGCGCTGAAATGACGCAATATAAAAGGATAGAGTCATGACTCACTTCTAGCCACAACAGATAGTCTAACCAAATTTAGTGTTATATTTTTCTTTCCTATTAAATAATAATATAAATCCTATTTTTCACTCTCTCAATTTAGTAATAATATTAAATTATAATTTTCTCCTCTCTTATTTATTTAGTTTTCTTAACTATTCATTTAACTTTTTATGTTTACTAATATTCATTTAATATTTTATTGATCAAATCTCATGTAATAAACTTTATAATAAGTAAATAGTATATTGACTGTATGTGTTGATCGAATACAATAAATGTATTCAACACGTGTAATGCACGGGTTTATTCAAGCAATGCAATAAAACGGTCTTCATAAGTAGTTATCATAATATATTTTAAGGTTTTTTTGTATATGGATCAACCATGATCTACCTTTTCATATATAGTGGTGTATCCAAATTATAAGATAACTAGGAATACTCCTCGCGCACGTTGCGCTGCGCCTCAGCAGGATTTGATTCGGTTTGTTAGGTGTATCTAAATAGAGGTATAGAGGTGTTTGCGATCTCCAACATGAAAAGTTAACCAAAACAATCCATTCCACTATATTATAAGATGTTACCAAGTATGAAAGATAAGAAAGTTGGAAATGATAATCCCAACGTCCAACAGGTACCACAACCAATTTCCTATGTCTAATCACTATCAATATCAACAACAATTCTTTGTTTAACGACTTGGTTGTTATTCCTATATTTTATAATAGCTCCTTAAAAACCAAAAAATAAAATGAGGAATTACAATTCAAATCCCTTTATTCCCCTAGTGGCCTTGCACAAATGTTCACATCGGTATCGGTATCGGTATTGGTTTTTTGGACTTTTCGGTATCGGTATTGTCGGGATCGGTATCGGTTCGGTACCGATACCGTCCCGAGCTCATCCCTAGTCATCTATTTATAAACATAAATGACCTCCATCCTCAAAACTCAAATAACACTTCGGTGCATATCTACTCTAGTTTAAACAAGACATAAAAGCAGGAACACATCACAGGTTCACCCTATTATATTTTTAAGCCACCTCACAAACCCTTTTGTTTTTTCCTCTAAATCATGTCAATGTCTGCTGCAACATCTTGTCCACCGAAGTTCACCCACAACAACCACACCAACACGGACACTTTAATCACCGTGACCAGCCACCTGGTCGTTTTTCCGACAAACCGCCCTTGCTTGTTATATTTTTGGTAAAATGTTTCAGATGTAGGTTAGGGTAAGTTGGCGATTTTGGGTTTTCCGGTGAAAAACAGATGAGAGAGATGGTGTCACACCCCGCCTAAGGCGGAAACGCGAGGTGAGACGGGTTTGGTGATCACAAACATTGTTTACATGAGAAATACTAAATGTCATTCATTTCACATAACACAAGGTCTTGATGTCAAATAGAGTTACATGCCATAACAAATGAGTTCAACAACTACATCAAATTACAAAACGAAAGACTTCCGCAGACATTCCTAAGCTCGCCTTCTTATAATTCTTACTTAGTTCCTGAAAAAACATGCTTAAATGCGTCAACTAAAAAGTTGGTGAGTCCGTAGCATTCAATGACTCGATAAAACAGTTTGTTTTCAAAATATAGTTACTATGAGCCCCATAACCAAACCCCGACTTCCTTATACGCCCCAACCAATGCCTTATCATAGAACATTGAAAAACATGGATAATATGCAATCATTTAACACGACGGTCGTGGTTAGCGCGACTAACCATGAAAAGGGTATCAACCCAAATAGTACTATTCATATGATCCACGGCTTATTTCTAAGTTAATGGTTATAGTTGTCCGGGGACTTTGTTGTGATAATGTTGTCTAACTCATGTAACACATATTGTTGTTATGTACAAATGTAGGTCTCAAGCATGTTTCCCCCCGAAGTTGTAAAACAGTAAAACAGTAAAAGGAGCCACGAAACTTACCAGTTGGTGAACGATTGGTATTCACGAATCCACAAGTGGTTTGCAAACATGTTCTACTCGGGTCCTATGATGAAAGTGAAATCTAATGAAATCTTAATGAACAACTCTAGTAATGTATGTCTATGTGTGTGCTACCATTCAAGTTTTGATATTTATGAAAATATGCACTTAAAAATTGTAGGTAAAAATAATAATGTCTAAAATATCAAACGGATAACATTTTGGCTTGTTAAAAGATTATACAAGCCTCGAACAGATATTTTGAAGATAAATCATGCATACGGTATTTTCATAAGAGTGGAGTTGGTGATTGTAATAAAACCAACAAATATACTTGCATGATTTATGATGTACAAAAGTAGATTTAATTTATATAAATGTTTATCTAAACATTCAAGAATATTTTTTACCACCAAGTTCTTTATTTTATTTTGTTATTTTCTTTAACCGGTTTTTTTATAAAGAACAACCGTCACCAAGCTTAATTTACCGGACATCTCGGAATGGATTAAGGACATATCATCCCCCGACAAACACTTGTTTTGTGACATAAGTTTCAAATTATAAGAGTTTTCACTAGATCTTGAGTTTGAAGGTATGCTCGTGCATTGGTTCGATCCCAGAACATCATTTATATTTATATTTACATTTTTCATGTTAAATGATGGTCTCTCCAACATACGAACCTTTGTGTTGTCAAATCAAGACCTAGACAAGAATCAAGTATGAAAACCTTCTTAGAAAAAAAAAAGAAAATGTAACTAAATAGAGATAGTATCTTGAAAATGATATGACATGTTGTGTGTTGTAACATTTCTTTTTATTTTCTTTTCCAATTTTTAAATTAATTATATTTCTATTTTTATTTACTTAGTCTCACCCACATTTACAAACCTATACTAACAAAATTATTTTCCTCAACAAAGGAAATATGAGGTTATGTTCATAAACTTTATTTGTTAAACTTAAAATTCCCCGTTTTACCTTATTTATCATTGCATATTTATTTTTCCATATACATTTAATCCTTATAAAAGCGATTTAAAAGAATTAAAATCATTTAATAGTTAAACCGTGCCTTAAAAAATATTTGCCTGAGCCGGGATTCGAACCTGAGTCCCAGGCGGTCTAAGCCTTAACCATACCACACAAACCAATACACCACTTGGGTGTTTGTGGTAAATCAAGGAATCTAAAATTATATAAACCGATCTAGATTCCCATGGTCAAAAGCTGAAAGTCTCATTCAATTGACGCGCCTTTGGTCTGTAATTGGAATCAAATTCAATTGATTGGTGACCGAAATCATCATCCTCATCAATGACAGCTTGCAATTTGTTCGACCATTCCTTTTTCAAGATGATTATAAGCGTTCGTATTAAACCACTCGGTCAAACTTCCAATTCGACATTCGGACATGTTATACTATAAATTGAACCCTCCGTTTCACCCTAAAGGTGCTGATTTACACATCCCCACTCTCAATTCTTTCTTTTATTCGTTGTAGTTCGGGTAATCGAGTCCTTTTTGACCGATTGGTTGACTCGCAATCTGGAAGCTTTTGCACTCGGCATGATATAATTCATTGTTTCTGCATTCTAATCGACCCTTGATAATCATTAACCCTATGGTTAATCGGCCTCTAATGTTGTGTTTAATCGAATTAAGAATCTAGGGTTCATAGGGTTTTGTAATGGGGGATGATAGTTTAATTATTTAATGTATAAATTAGCTTCATTATAAACTAAGACATCATCTAGTGTTGTAGATAAGATGGCGATTGCCGTTATGTATATGGTCTGGGGTTCGAACCATGTCCCCACCAACAATTTAAAAAAAAGTTTTCTTTATGTATTATATATATTTTGTATATTATTTTTTAAATAGATTTAAAATATCAAATCTGATTTATAAATTCTATAGATTTATTTTATGTTATATAGATGATAAACTTTATAAAACTAATTTTTATTTTTGGAAAAATAATAATTTATTATTTTTAGGCAATTTAACTTATTTTAACCATAATAAATTCAATTTTCATCATATTTGCACCAAATTTCACATAAACTATTCCTATCAATCTAGAACCGAAATATAATTTTATTTTCTGAAATTTATGAAATCTAATATTTTTGAATATTATTATCTTGTTTTGATTAATATGTTATAATTGATTATATAAACTTTATTTAAGGTAATACTTGGGATCGCTTGTGCCACATTTAGACTATTTCAAAGGATTCAACACTTGTGCTAAGGTGAGTTTACATAGCCCCTTTTACTATTTTACATTTTTTTGGGTGAAACATGTTTAAATATTTTTGATACAATAGCAATTACCCATTCTCATTATGTTGAAACTTGTGGATTCATTTTGACTATAACAAAAAGACACAGTACAATCATTAACACTGATCAAGCCGCCTGTTTAGATTATAGCGCTATAGGTCTGACAAACCCACCCCCCACATAAATTCAGGGATGATCGAAAACAGTTACACTTTTACTAACTTCGAGTTAGGTCTCAGTCGACACAAGGTTTGATTGTACAAAAGACGCATTGTTACATGTCAGACTCATACTCTTACATTACTCATTGCTATATCTCGATTGTGATTGCTATATAAATCACTGTATTTTATTACTTGCAAAACCTATGTATTCTCACCAACTATTTATAGTTGACCCCCTATATTTTCAACTTAACATGTTTTAGGTTTTATTTGCTATTGGAAGTTGTACAAGTGTTGGACCACATAGAAGCTTTGGACCCAGTTTTTATTAATCAAGTTTATGTAATCTTTACTTGTATAATTGTAAATCATTTAATAATATTTAAATTTCATTTAGTACCATGAGCTATTAAACAATCATCACTACGTGACATCTCGATGTTTCCGCCATCGGTTGGGGTGTTACATGTGTATATGGGTAAAATCGGATGGACGGGGGGGGGGGGGGGGGGGTAAAGGAATGTGAGTGTACCGTAAGATAGAAGGCCAATTGTTTTGGTGTGGTGCTAACATGTGGGGTTCTTGGTATTTATAGAGGAGGATGTGGTGAGGGGTACGGTTGGGGTGGATGAATGTAGTAGTCAAAATTGCGCGCATTGGCATTTGGTATGTTAATCCCTTTTAGAGTGTGTGTAGTGGTGGGGGGTTATGTGGGGGTTATAGAAAAAGAGGGTGTAGTGGGAAGGGGGGTTATGTAGGGGTTATAAATGATTGGTAATGATTGTTTAATTATTGTTTTTTATTTAAATAAGAATATTAAATAGTTAATAATATTTCATTAAATATAAAAATAATAATACAAAAAAAATATTTAATATTAAAAGATAATATTTAATAAAAAAAATATTTAATATTAAAAAGATAATATTTAATAAAAAAAAATTGAATTTTAAACGGTTACTGTTCCAAACCGTAAACCACAGGGATGCAAATTGCAGTTAACTCTAGATAAATATAGATCAGTTAAAACAAAAATTAATTTATTTCCGTTTACCTTAAACTTATTTTACATATCACTAAAAGAAGCCCAAACCAAGCCATTCAAATAAATGGGCTTTATCGGCCCACTAAAAGAAGCCCAAACCAAGCCATTCAAATAAAAGAAGCCCAAACCAAACCAAACCTTAAACTTATTCTAGGGTTTCATCATCTTCTTCATTCTTCTAGCTGCTGCTGCTGCACAAGAACCATCCACTCTCAAGCAGCAACCATGGTAACTCACCTTATTCCTCCTTTATTTTTAACTTTTTATAAAAAAAAACCATATTATCCAAACTCACCAATATTATTATTATTATTATTATTATTATTATTATTATTATTATTATTATTTTTTTTTTTTCAGATCATCCCTCCTCAACCCATAACGCTCGTTATGAGCACAAAGAATCACCCCTAAAACGCCCCATAGCACCGGAGGGGGCGGTGTTCCCGACGCTATGGAGGCCTAAAACGTCGGACAACGATGCCCACTACACATGCCCTTAGCGCAATACATTAAAAACAAGTATAAGACAAAAAGAGGTGGTGGAAAATGTTGACTATTTGTGGTAGTCAAACGGACATAGGATGGTGTGTGTGAGTTTTTAGTTTGGTATAAGAGTTTTCTAACACACATAACTAACTTTTTGACCAATGGAAAGTGGTGTGGATAGTGATTTCGTTTTCTACTGTCACCCGTGCACTTTTGTACCTACATATTTCACGCATGCACACACTGAACCCCACATTATTTTATTTTGGTGAGTTTGACTTTTGTTGTAGCTCCAACACTTCATTCATCTTACACAAATATAGCATGCACTAGCTTTTATCCCGGGAGCGTTCCGAGGTTGAAAAATATAACAATTCTAATAATACTAATACTAATAGTAATAATTATTACTCTTGTAATTAAATAAATAAAAAAGAAACTTGCTATAAGGTGACGTCATGTGTTGCAGTGTTGCGCGATTCTTTCTCCTAGCTTCTCTTGATGAAGTATACCTATGCATCTTTAAAAGAGTAAAATTTCAATGAAAACATGGCGATTGGGCTGAATTTCAACATCGTAGATAAGAACCTGGTTTAAAAGAAAAAAACATTATTAATGAATAACCTGAACACTTTGTGTTTTTTTTCCTGTATGAATGAAACCCCACAAAAAAATAGTCATTTTTTTCTTCGTTTTTTATATAGCACTATGGTACTCGTTGGAAATATAATAAAAGATATTAACGTTTAAAAATTATGGAAGGAAACATAATAGAGAAAAATTTAAATTTGTTTTTAAATTCTTTTTTCCTAAAATAACTCAAATTAAATTTATTAGATTAGGTTTTATATTATTATTTTTTTTATTTGCCACATGGCATGACACATGGCACACTCAAGGAGGAGAATGTCTCCTTGAATGTCATGTCATTAAAATAGCTTTCTTAGGCCTTCATTGAATGACAACTCATCAATCTTCAATCCTTTTATTATAAGTTATAGATACGAAATTCTGTTATAGAGTTTTGTTATGATGAGTTTTTTTATACTCTTTATATACACACACATATGAACGTGAACGAATGGTGATGGTGTGTAATATAAATTACCAATATATTTTAATGTATATATTTGGGTATGAGTTTGTCTTAAATAATATACATTGACGTATACGAGTTGGTGTTCATCTAAAATAAATATGGTCATACACATATGGAAGTATATTTGTCTAATTAAAAGAAAATATTAAATTTATATTTGTTGTGCTAGTGTGGTATTTCTCTAGTATTGTAGGATTTATCACCGACCTTCGTAACAAACGAGATTAATCGCACGCTAATTGAAAACCATTAACGGTCACCAAATGCAAACCAATGCATTGGAATGGGTTATGCTAGAATTTAAATGACCGAATTAATAAAATTTAAGCCTAATGAAGGTAATTAAAATAAAGCATGTTTAGTTAGTGTATGGAAATTATTTGATTCTGCCGGTGTCACATTCTCCCTCTGTTTTTGGAATTTCGTCTGCGAAATTCAGGTCGTGTTGTCTATATGGTATTTATCAAGTGGTATCTGAGCTTTTTCTTTTGATTAGTGGTCTACGCTTAGTTACACCAAAGTCTATGTCTATTTTCACACATAGAGAATAAAAATGCAGTCTTATTATAAATATGTAACGTACCATTGACAACGTGTTACTCTTTCGATCCTAGCGTCCCTTGCTTCCGTTACGAATGCTCTTCCTCGAGGAGGGCTGACATTGGCATTGGCTTTAGCATTCTGGTCCTTCAGTTTTGGACAATCTCTCTTGAAGTGCTCGGTACTGCCGCACTCATAGCATTCCCAACGAGCTCCATTAGTTGTGCAATTCTTGGACATGTGGCCTGGCTTTGTGCACTTGGCGCAAACAAAACTCTCGCATGTTCCATTACGGTGAAAACTGCATTTGTCACACTTAGGAAGCGCCCCTTGGTACGGTTTCTTTGCCACTGCCGCACACACATTCACAACTTCCTGCTTCCTGCTCGAATGGTTGCCTGATTCCTTGTCGTCCAGCTTCCGTTTCTCACCCGTGCCCTTCTTGACCAAAGCTCCAGATCGTACAGCCTCATGCGTCAGACTATGTGCCAAAGTCACAGTACTTTGGATAGTGGCATGTCGTGACGACGTCACCATGCTTTGGATTTGAGGCACTAGACCCCAAATGTACCTCTCAATCCTCTTGAACTCGGGTGTAACCATATACGGGACAAGTCGAGAAAGCTCGTGATATCAAGTGGTGTATGCCGATATTTCCACTCCATCCATGGCCAAGTTCCAAAACTCGGTCTCAATTTTTCGTAGTTCGTTGCGAGGACAGTACTCTGCCAAGAGCATGGATTTCAGGTCATTCCATGAAAGTTGATACGCAGCTTCTCTTCCCAGTGTCTAGACTTGTAGATTCCACCAGGTCAAGGCTTCATTCAGGAAGGTGCAAGTAGTATACTTGACCTTGCAGTTTTCAGCACAGTCGCTAATGTCTATTACGGACTCCATCTTCTTGATCCACCGAACAATTCCTATTGCCCCTTCAGTACCATTGAAACTACGTGGATTGCATGCAAAAAACGCCTTGTATGAGCAACCTTTCTATACATCCTTAGTCTCTATGCCACTTCCAGTTCTAGCTCCATCTCCACTGGTACCACTACCTCCGGCCGCTCCGCCAGATCCTCCGCTAATGCCATTTCGGGCTGCCTCATATTGTGCAATAACAGCTGCAACTTGTTGTGAAACCAATTGTGCAATGTCTTCAGGGGTTATCGGGTTTCCTTCTCCAGAGTTGTTGTGAGTAGATCTTGTTGTTGGTGCCATGTTTTCTTTCAAATCCACATGATAAAAGAAAACAAATAAGACCATGTATCCATAGAAATCACGTATAGAAGTTAAGCAATGCACAATGTTTCAATGTGTCAACCCAAATAGTACTATTCATATGATCCACAGCCATTGAAAAATATGGTGAGTTACATATTTCACGCATGCACACACTTAACCACACATTATTTTATTTTGGTGACTGGTGAGTTTGACTTTTGTTGTAGCTCCAACACTTCATTCATCTTACACAAATATAGCATGCATACGACATTCTGTTATAGAGTTTTGTTATGATGAGTTTTTTTTATACTCTTTATATACACACGCATATGAACGTGAACGAATGGTGATGGTGATGGTGTGTAATATAAATTACCAATATATTTTAATGTATATATTTGGGTATGAGTTTGTCTTAAATAATATACATTGACGTATACGAGTTGGTGTTCATCTAAAATAAATATGGTCATACACATATGGAAGTATATTTGTCTAATTAAAAGAAAATATTAAATTTATATTTGTTGTGCTAGTGTGGTATTTCTCTAGTATTGTAGGATTTATCACCGACCTTCGTAACAAACGAGATTAATCGCACGCTAATTGAAAACCATTAACGGTCACCAAATGCAAACCAATGCATTGGAATGGGTTATGCTAGAATTTAAATGACCGAATTAATAAAATTTAAGCCTAAGACCGCCCGTAGTGGGGCGTTTTTTTGAGAAAAAACAAAAAATAGCGCCCCTAAACACTGAAACATAGGGGCTCTATTTTTCAAAATCAGCTATGGGCTCCATATATATAGCGCCTGACAAGTTTTCCCCCCTCCAATCAGAATTTGCCACATCAGCACTCTCTCTCTCTCTTGATTTATTTTATTATTTTTTTAATTAAAAAGATATAATAAAATATTAATAGGGGTTTTATAAATAAAGCCCCTACCACTACACCTATTTTTCAGTTTCTCTCTCCATGCTGACTCATCAGCCACGTGGACCAATCAGAAAGGGGGGCTTTATAAATAAAGCCCCCACTACGCATGGTCTAATGAAGGTAATTAAAATAAAGCATGTTCAGTTAGTGTATGGAAATTATTTGAATTTCTACATGGTGTCACGGATGGGCTAGGGTGGATTGACATGTTTCGACCACCGATTGTTATCTTCGGTCGGTTGAAGTCCGCCGGCTGTAAGAGAGAGGGGAGGCAAACTTTTGAGTTTGGGTTTGTGTGACCGAGCTTTATGTGTCAACCTACTATGTATAATCGTGTGTGCAAGTTCTCTTTGCTAGCTATCCAACGTAACATCATTAGATAAAGCATCGGCAAATTTCATTTATTCCATTTCACCCAAAGAATGTACAGAAAACATCATCCAAAGATATTACAAGGAACCATGGCTAATGAGACACTAGACTTGAACCATATGAGACCAAAAAATAAAACACCCGAACAGTGATTAACGAAAAACCAAAAAAATAGTTCACGTGGCTGGAACTTCAAACGCTTTCCATTTCTCCATGTCCATCCTAACGGTTTGAATTTGTGATTTACCAAACTGAAGGAGATCGCTTGCGTTTCACCAAAAATGCTATCCAGGGATACCCTTTTACCTTGAAAAATCGCGGCGTTGCGTGCTTTCCATAAGGACCATGCCCCGGCAAGAATTGCGATGTGAACCCACTTCTGTTTGTGCTTCGGAATGGCTGGATCATCTTTAATCTTCAATAAGTCACGCACAGAAAAGGCGAAAATGGGCGGTATTTTGCACCACAAACTAACTTTATGCCAAAGCCATGAGACAGTGTAACATGAGATGAAAAGATGTTCAGCGTCTTCAACATCTTCCCCACAAAGAATGCAATCGGCAGGCCCGCGTATGATCTTCCTTTTCACGAGCCCCTCCTTAGTCAGTAGACGATTTTGCTCCGCTCGCCAAATAAAAACAGATACCTTCTTCGGGACGCCTTTAATCCACTGAAACGGATAGAAAGGGGTCGCGTAATTCTGAAGTGCCTTTCTGCATAAAGATACCGAGAATAGACCATCGGAAGCCCCAACCCATACCCAATTATCCCGATTATTTGACAAAAAGGTACCGGCAACCAGTGCAGAGCACTGTTGCAAATCCGTCAATTCAGAGTTAGTGCTAGGTGCTCGAATCCAGCACCAGTTCTGGACACGAGCAGCCAAAGAGACAGCCTTGTGGGACTCTAATGCGAACAGCGAAGGGAAACAATCTTTCAATGGGCCGTCTGCCGTCCACCAATCAAGCCAAAATCTAATCCTCAGTCCGTCATCCACAACTCCTTTAATGGTAGCCGGTAAATTCAAACCTTGGTCTAAAACAGAATCCCCCACCTTAAAAAATAACGTTCCAGACACCGGCTAGACCCCTTCGAACAGGTAGATACGAGGGCGTGTAATTGGTTTGGTGAATTGCCGAAATGACTCTACACCATAACGAATTCTGCTCCAACTTAAAACGCCACCACCACTTTACAAGAAGACTCTCATTCATAGTTTTAAGCGATCCGAAACCAAGGCCACCCTTTGTCGTAGGTCCCACAACTCTCTCCCAAGCGACCCAATTAGTTTTCGTTCTATCTTCATCCCCTCCCTAAAAGAAACGTCGTCTTACTGCTTCTAAAGTATTAATTACACCAATAGGGGCTTTAAAGAGCGAAAAGAAATAGAGAGGTAGGCTATCAAGGACCGCACAGATAAGAACTACCCGACCTCCAAAGGAAAGATGTTTAGCTTTCCACTTGGATAGGCGTTTTTTGAAAGTTTCCACCACCGGGTCCCAAAACTTTATTTGGTTCATGTTGACGCCAACCGGGACACCCAAATATTTGCAAGGAAACTTGTCCACCTTACAACTTAATGCCGCCGCCATGTTGTCAACACTTGAACTGGTAACACCAATGCCGAACAAAGAGGTCTTATTATGGTTGATTTTAAGTCGGAAATCAACGCAAAGCACCACATAAGTCTGATTATGTTTTTGAGGTTTGAATCGCCCCATTCTCCGACAAACACTACGTCGTCCGCATACATAAGGTGGGTGATAGCCGGCCCATTATTTGGTAGTTGGATGCAGCTGATTGAACCCAAGTCTTTGGCTTTTTGTATGAAACAAGTGAGCGCCTCCATCGCCAAAATGAACAAGAACGGGGAGAGGGGATCTCCTTGTCTTACGCCCCGAAAACATTGGAACTCTCTAGAGGGTGAGCCATTGATTAATACTGAGGCCCTAGAGGATTCCAAAACACCCTTGACCCACATACACCATCTTGATGGAAAACCCATTTGCGAAAGAACCGACAAAATAAATCCCCAATTAATAGTGTCATACGCCTTTTCCATGTCTACCTTTAGGATAAATGCATTCACGCAAGCTTTTTTGGCCCAAGAGACAACTTCATTTAAAATTAGCGGTCCGTCAAGAATGTTTCTCGAAGCTAAGAAACCGGACTGAACTTCAGTGACAAGCGAGTCCATAATGGGTTTGATCCTATTGGCGAGTACCTTGGAGATGATCTTCGAGATACAGCCAATAAGACTAATGGGTCGAAACTCATTAAAGGTGATCGAATCAAGGCCTTTGGGAATAAGAACAATGAAGGAGGATGCACAGCCACGATTAATTATACCATTGTCAAAGAAGGAAGCCATCATGTTCATAATATCATCCTTAAAAAGAGGCCAGAAATGTTTGATGAAGCCAAAGGTAAAACCATCCGGGCCGGGTGCCCGGTCAGATCCGCAATCCCATATAGCAGCCTTCACTTCTTGATCCGAGAAGGGAGTCACCAAATTTATTGCATCAGCCGACGATAATTGCCGCAACGAGGGACAGGTAAAAACTGGACGGACTTGTTTGGGTTCACGAAACTTAAATGCAAAAAACTTCCAAGCCTCGTCTTTGATACGGGTCGGATCCGTCACCCAGTTCTCATTAATTTGAATCCCATTGAGCCGATTAGATCCAATATTGTGATTAATTATGCCATGAAAAAAAGAGGAATTTTCATCCCCCTCAACCAACCATTTCACTCGAGACCGCTGTTTTCAAGTCAAGGGTAATCTCCGAAATAATATCCCCCAGTTTACTCTTGTTGTCAACCCATTCCGATATTTCCAGCTCGGATAAACCACCATTTTCCAAACGATCATCAAAACTGGCAATACGGGCTTCAATATCTTTTTTCATCACCCCCTAACATCCCGTTGCTGAGCTAACCAACTCTTGACTTTGTCTTTAATTTTCTTAAGCTTGTGTGCAAACACCAAATCTGCAGCCCCATTACCTTCAGTTTCGTTGTAAGTTGTGACGACGATAGAATCTAATCCCTGTTTGCCAAGAGCCGAGTTGAAAAACCTGAAAGGGGTGGTACCGAAATTTACTGTGGAAGTGGATAGAACAATTGGACTATGGTCCGAGGCCAGCCTGGGCAATGCAGTCACCGCCGCATCAGGCCACTTGTTCCAGAATGATTGACATACGAGGAATCGATCGATTTTGCTGAGTTTATCCCTCGAATCAGAGATTCTAGTGAATTTTCTACCCCCCATCGGATACTCATTAAAACCATTCGTCTCGATAAAAGCATTAAAATCAGCCGCACAATTGACACTGAATACACAATTAAAACGCTCTTCCGGTGACTGAACAGCGTTAAAATCGCCCAATAATAACCAATAACCATCGTTTACTGCAACAGTTTCTGATAAAGCGTCCCACAAATCATTCTTCTGCCTTAGACCCTGTGGGGCGTATACATTTCCAATGTTCAGCCTTTCACCTGATTTTTTAATAATGCCGGTAATAACCAAAATATTTTGTTGACGGATGACGTTTGTTTTGTGAAAAACCCCTGGGTCCCAGCAGGACACCAAACCACCCGACCTACCTTCAGAATTTACCCATTCCCATTCAACCTGTCGTCTACCCCACAGTTTTTGTACCTGGATTTTAGAGCCGTCTTGCAACATAGTTTCCTGGATTCCAACGAAACTTAGCTTTTGTTCTCTAATAATTTCACCAACAGAGAAGACCTTATGATCTTCTCCAATCCCCCATACATTATAGGACATAAAAATCATTGGGCCACAGAAAACTCACCTTCTTCCATAATCGACTGACGTAAATCATCTTCAAAGCCAGCCAGATTAATTCCAACCGCGTTACCCAAATCAACAGTAAGGGATATTTCTTCGGTTGCCGTATGGTTAGGGATAGGGATATATGATGATGGGTTCGAAACAATAGGGGTAGGGGTATGGAGATTGGCGGGATCGAAAGAGGGAGGGCAAGGGATATCAGAAAAAAGATGAACAGGGGGAATGAATGGAGGGGGAGGTGGAAGAGATTCTCTCCTGGAAGAATGTTTCGTTTTATGTGTGGATGTCCCGGTTGTTTTATTTAGGTAGGAGGGAATATTGGGCCGATGGGAAGGGGGTGTGTTCAAGTCAATAAGGTTATCATTTGGCCCAAAGTCCCATCTGGGCCGCTTGCGTGAAGAGCCCACCAAATTAGAGTAATTATCCAGAACCTGATGTGGCCCACCCTCAGTTAGTGGAGCAGGATTATCCGTGGGGTCCACAGATTGGTTGGGATCAGAAGACACCTGATTGGTAGCCTCCGTAATTTATGTGTTATTTTCGAAAGGTGTGTCTGCATTAAAAACCTCCGTATTCCCATGCACGTTCCTAGTGGGTGTCCCTTGGGCTTCCTCCAAACCGTTGGAATTCCTCACCAAATCGTCGACCATCTGATCATCCACCGAAATGTGAAATCCGGTGTCGTTCATCTGAACACCGTCTTCGGCCCTAGAAGAAGAAAAGGTGGCAAGCAGGCAAGTACATCATCAGTGGTCCAATGAGGAAGTCCTAAGCAGTTGCCTGTTAAAATCATTTACTTTTATTGTTGACAAATCCTTTTTACCTTTTTACTGAAGTTACTATTCCCAAGCATGGGATATTAATAGATTGTTAATGTTAATGTTAATTGATAAGATAATGACATCAATAACTATCATAATATTATAATTAGACACAAATGATAACTAACAAGCAAAATTTAAAGATATATGACAAATCAAAGAGTGAATTCCTACTTGAGTCCCTTAGTTTTGTTGATTTTAACTACTTGAGTCCAACATTTTCATTTTTAACATTTTGAAACCTAGTGTTTTAAGTTTGTTGTGGTTTGAGTCCTAAAAGTTAACTCCATCTAACTTTCTAGTTAAGTAACCCTCACGTGCAATACATGTGAAGGTACTTTAGTAATTTGACTTTGGTCTTTTATCTTCCCCCTTATAAAACCCAGTTACCCACATCAAAACCCTAACCCCTCTTTTAATTCTCCGATCCAGGCACAGTAACAAAGACAAGCATGAACGTTCTTTGTGCATGTGGGTCTCCAACAATCATTCGAACATCATGGACTTTAATAAATTCTAGAAGAAGATTCCATTGCTGTGCAAGACCAGTAAGTTGTGGGTTTGTAAGGCGGGCTGATCCTCCAATATCGCACGATTTTGTGAAATTATACCTGGATTACTAAGATCCATCAACAATCATGGAGAAATGGGTCGGATCAGATACAAACAGTTGAAAAGATTGAAAATTGTATTGTTTGTTAGTTTGATTTTGTTTGTATTGTATGTGTGTGTGTGTGTGTTAGAATGACTTGAAGAAATGGTTGTATGTTGTATCCACTTGACCTAATTTTTAGTAATGTATTAGATATGGTTGTAAAGGTCAAGTTGGTTAAATATATCAGTATTGGGTATGAATGACCAACTGCAAGAATAACCATAATCAATTGAAACAACTGCAAGAATGACCATAACTACTGAACCAAATGCAAAATGACCATAATCAACGGAACCATTACAAGAATGACCATATCTACTGACCCATATCACAATGACCATAACCACTGACCGATTACACTGAACCAACATACCATAGCATACCCACTAAAACTAAGACTGACCCATTACACAATGACCACTGCAAATAACACTGACCCATTACACAATAACCATAAGTTAACAAATGCAAATAACCATAACTTCACAACTGCAAATAACGAAAACTGTAAATAACCATAACATTACATCAGACATTACATACCATAACATTAAAATTGTCATAAGCAGGCATAACATACCATAATTAACCAAACATGTGGAAACGGTTTGGGACCGATTCCATGGATCGATTAAACGATTATAGCTTGGTTTCAGACAGAGATTGGAGACGAAACAAAAATAGATGGTCAACACAGATTCGTATTACATCAGAAACTATTACAGACACTGTCATCAGTAGGATAAACATCTATCTCGGGGCCGGGGGAGGTCGGGCATGACCTCCCCCTTGATAGCATTCAAAGCATAAACTCATAATCTTAATGAAACCAACACATGAGATTGATATTTATAGACCACCATCTAAGAAGTTCGTTCGACCCTTTCAGGGTGCGAACCAATTGGTTCGACCCTGTAAAGGTACGAACCAAAATTCTTATTTCTTGATCAACTTCAACAAATGCACCAGATCCATAAAATGCCCTTATGCATCACCACAATCTCATGTTATACAACACATGACTCAACCCTAGTCTATTCGACAGCGACGACCACATATAAAGTGCATCAACAAAACAAAACATAACTATAAACCTACCTTAAGATACCAAAAGACATCAGTGTTCATTAAACATACACAACTTAGACATTAAACAGATACCAAAAGATTAAACAAACTTAGACCAATAACTACACATTTTGAGTGATATGTGAGCACCCTGTTCCAGCCTTTCCTCCCTTTCCAACCCTTTTACACCCTTTTGCCACCTTTCCAGACGTTGCAGCCTTGGTCTTATCTTTGTCAACACCCTGCCTCTTGCAAGTCCTTGAGTTATGTCCTTCATTCCCCTATGTTCGTAAATCACTTATCAATTTTTGACCAAAAACACTTATAAAAAAAGCTATGTTCGTGAATCTGTTATGAACAAACGCTAGATCGATTTTTGACCAAAAACACTTATCAAAAACACCAAATACTTTCTAAAAAAAATTTAGGATGACTGAAAATGATCAAAACAACCCGAAAGCAGAAGGTTTTAATGTAAAACACGTTCCAATCGATTCAATCTTTGCAATGATCAAACTTGAATCGTACAATCGAGCATAAAAGCTCTAATACTAATTAAAGGTCCTTGGAATGGATCGATAACAAGTACGATCAGTTCTATCAAGGTGCGAAATCCCTTGATAGACGTTTATGCAAACAATGAATCAAACGAAACAACGTAGACACGGAAATACTTTAAAACCGGCTTGTTTATTGATAACTTTCAGTGGGAATAATATCAATTACAAGCATATGTGACCAAACCCCCTCTAGCCTACACCCCATGCAAGCTATTTATACTTGCATGGGCTGATTCTTTAATAAGCAAAGATGACATCCCACAGAGTCTAGCGAAGATGGCAGCCAACACAGTCTAGTGAAGATACCAAATGGCATCTTCGCCCTATAGCTAACATAGTTTACTAACTATGTTTGCTAGGGTTAAACACAAAAGACTATCATACTTGTTTTATAACACTAGCAAGTATGTTACCATAAACCTATCAACCAAGACAAAACGATACTCATCTAGAGAAGCGTTTGTCACACCAAACATGCATTAACACTTGCTTACTCCTTTTCTTGTCAACTTCCCTTTCTTGACCATCTCCTCGGAAATTTCAGACCGTGACTTCTTCCTTTTCTTTTTTGGCCTTCCTACTTGAGTGTGAAGCTTAGGAGGGGTTAGAGTTGTTGGGCATACAGAAGGAGTCCAAAATTCTCTACCATTAATAGGATCAATTGTGTTCATGTAGACATATTTCCAACTGTCCAGCTATTATGCCATACCAACCCATGATTCAACTACACCAACTTGAATCCCATATCTGGACATATCCCACAATGCAGCCACAACATGCTTACATGGCATGGCTGTTAACTCCCATTTCCTGCAAGAACAAGTCCTTTCATTCACATTTACAACACATTGGTTCATATAAGGACCACTTACTTGGAATTTACCCCTACCAGCCATCATCACATAATACTGACTTGCCTCAGTCTTAATTTCATTAAATACCCTTGTAGCATAAGGAGTTAAAGGGCCATTAGATTTTGCAATCTATTTGTGGACCACAACAATTTTTTTCATCAAGTACTTTCTATTATACTTAAGACAGGTTATTATTGGTTTGTCCCTTCCCTTACAAGTTGCTTGTTAAACACTTCACACATATTGTTTAACAAGACAACAGTTTTTTCCCTCCCTGTTGACACAATAATACATGAGTCAAAACATATGGATTTTTAAGTTACTAATTAGATTTGGGAAGATAATAACCACATACCAGTGAAATGTGACCTGGCCCAACCTTTAGGTGGAATCTTTGATAACCACTCATACAACTTAACATCTGCTCTTCTGATAGCCTTCATATTCTTGTTGAATTGAGGAATTGTAGTTACACAAGCACAATCCCATAACCTTTATTTATACAAACGATCTCTTCATATGGGCTTCATGTTCTCATGGATGTGTCTCAAACAATATCTATGCTCAGCAAGGGGAAACACCCTTGCTACTGCATGTAGTAGACCCTATATGCAATTAATAATGAATTAACATGCAATTAACATTGAATTAACATAAATTACCATAACAATTAACAATTAACAAGGGATACACTTACCTTTTGTATATCACTGATAAAAGTGAAATAAGAATCAACAGTTAGATCTAGATCATCTCCAAGATTCTCCAAGAACCAGGTCCATGAATTGGTGGTCTCAACCTCCACTATAGAGTATGCAACAGGATAGATTCCATTGTTTCCATCAATACCTACAACTGTTAGAACTTGTCCAGGGAATGGACCCTTCATAAAACACCCATCTAACCCTAACAGATTCCTACCCAACAGTTTGAATCCTGATTTCAATGCTCCCAAACAGATGTATATTCTTTTGAATTGCCTTGTTGGACTAGTAGGATTAAACTCTCTTTCAACATCATTTTTTACAGTTATACCAGGGTTGGACCTTAGTAACTTTTCACAATAATCCCTTAGCATTGAATACTGGGCTTTGAAATCACCTTCTATCTTATTAATAGCCATAACCTTTGCCCTAAATGTTTTTTTGCAAGCTGATTTGGGTTTGATTTTTTTTTTTTTTTTTTTGTAATTGATCTTGAAGGGATGCCAATGGAATTGTAGGGTTCCCCTCTAAGATCTGCTCCACCTCTGTTGCAACAGTGCTTACTGTATATAATCTAACTTGTCTTGTTTGAAGACAGTTATGAACATCAAAGAATGTTTTAAAACTCCAGGGGAGCTAGGTTTTGCTTTGGATACATGGAGGACCTAGTGACATGTGGGTGTTGGGAACCTTATCTTGCTTTTGCTACTTTCAGTGGTGTTGGTTGGTTTATTTAATGATGCACTGTTTTAAGATTCCCCTGCATTTTTACCAATTGGCCCACAAAATTCACTTAAGTTATCATTTTGCCCCTGCATAGTATTTAAATCTGGATTAATCCCATGACATACCACACGAAATCTGGTTTTATCATTCTTTCATATAGCAAGCTGCCTTATTGTCTTTAAAGCATGCTTCTTCACTAACAATCTTATTTGTTCCTTGTCTCTGAAACATTGACCAACATGGAATGGACAACTCATAGCCTTGTGCTTCTTTTTTAATTTCTTCAAACCCTTCTTCAGTGGAGGGTCATCATCATCATCATCATCTAGACTATCAAAGTCTTCTTGATCAATTTCTGTTTCATCAAATTATTCTTCATCATCAACCTGTCCTTCATCATCATGAATTTCAGTTCTACTTACTGGTTTAAAAGATCCCATGTCTACTTCATATTCTTGAATAACATTGTCCTTGTCAACTATGTAATCATCCTCATCAACTTCATTTGAATCATCATTAGACTTCTTATGCTTATTACCACTCTGTACAATATCATCCTCGTTCTCATAATATTGTTCTACCTCATCATCATCATCATCATCCATTATTGTAGCACTATAATCTGGATCTTCATAATCCTTTTCATCATCAGTAATGACTAACTCATCATCACTTTGGGATAAATTACCAAATTTTGTGCCATCATGATCATTCCCATACTCTACACCATCATGATCCTTCCCATATTCTGCACCCTCATGATCATTCCCATCCACATTCACATCATTACCATCAACGTTAAGATCATTCCCATCCACATTCACATTCACATCAATACCATTAGCATTAAGATCATTACTATCCACATTCACATCATTACCATCAGCATTAACATCCTCAGCATCTAACCATGTGAGTGCAAGTTGTCTTCTACTTGAACAAGCTCTAGGTTTTGATATGGGTTTAACATTACCTGCAGATGGGGGTTCAACATCATCAATCCCCTCAATTACAACACCAAGAGTAGGTTTTGGTGACATGAAATATGTGTCCAGTTTTGTAAACCAATGCTCAACATACACTTTAATCAGATTTATCCTACCAACATATTGAAACATGTCAATCATATCTTGATCAGTTCCAAGGGCTCTAATACCTTCATCCAAGTTTTTATCAGGAATCTTACAGTGATAGAAAACTACATCATCTTCTGGATAATGTAACATCTTAAACATGGCATTAAACTCCATCACTGAAAATTCATCTAAATCTATGTTATCAAAGTAGCTTGTTTTACCATTTACATATCTTCGAGCAGGTTTTTTCACAAACTCATCTCCATGAAAAAATTGGATGCTAAACATTGTTGGCTCACCAACCGAAATAAAAAAATGTGGAGTTTAGTTTTATTTCAACACGTAATTAAGGGTTTAGGTAAACAGATGTGAAATCAGACACTTACCGTATTCCTCATATGGATCAAAATGTATGTTTGCACCACGGAGATACCACAATGTGTGTAGGTCCTTTGAATGGATCGATTACAAGCCAGATCAGATCTATCAAGATGCGGAATCCCTTGATAGATGTTTATGCAAACTAAGAATCAACACGAACGAAGAACACGACGAATAATATAAAACCGGCTTGCCTATTGATAATATTTCAGTGGGAACAAATTGTTGGATCAGTGTTGCTCTTTTGTATGAACTTGCTAGTGAACACTTAGGTGTTTAGCAAGTTCTTAATCAGTGATAGCACAGCGGAATATTATGAGTTTAAAGCTACACTTATCAACAGGAGTTATTACCCCCCTGGATGTTTGAGAAACTAATAAATGATAAGTATTTATTGAGAATCTAAGTATTGAATGAGAATGAAACACTTAGACAGATTCTCAATAAATATGAAATGGAAATAATAATAATATGCTTTGAAGGATTTCTGTATTAAAAATCAATGTCTAAAACAGAGGGATGAACCCTTCTATTTATAGACTTTACAAATACATGAACCTTGCCAAAAAGCAAGTTCAGAGACAAGTTGCAACAAGTTGCAATCTTCGAACTTGTACATAAAGTAAAAGTAATACTAAACTAATAAACTACTGATACAAAAGGCGGTGGAAAAGATCTTCTCATAAGTACTGATGAATGACAAACTACTGATGAGTAGTTTGTCTTCAGTAGTTCTTCAGTAGAAATGTCTGGTTTGGACTTCAGAACTTCTGATGACTTTTCTTCTTCAGTACTTGTGTAATCTCTTCTTCAACAGTTTGATCTTCCTTCTTCAGCAGTTCTATACTTAGAATATTTTGACAGAAGTGAATTAGACTAAGGTTTGCAAAAGTGGTTTCACCAATCCTCTTTGTCCTAACAATCTCCCCCTGGATTGATGAAGCCAAAACCTTCCTAATTCCTTATTGTTTTCTTCTGTCATTCACAATCTTCCATATTCCTTTGAACATGGAATTCTTCAGCTGGTTCAGCTGTTCATCAGTGAGAGACCCTTTTTGTGGTTCTAGATGCTGGATTGTAAGCAGGTATTGAGTTGATAGCTTCTTCAGATCATTCATCGACTTATAGGCTCTGCTTGTCTGATCTCTTCTTGTCACTTGTACTGAGTTGTTATCAGTAAAGGACCATCTGATGATAGGTACTTTAGACTTGTCAAAGTCTAAAGTGTAGGGAACCATGGTGGTACCCTGGGATTCTCCTGAGTGTTGGATGTTTTCAACTTCAGTGACTCTCAGGTGGGATTCACCTCCTTGTTCTTGTTGCATCACATTAGGTATTTGAAAAGTTGGCAAATGATGCTCAGTAACTACCTTAGTGTGCAGTTTGTCTTTGATGGTTTTCTGGATTTGATAGGCAAAGGTGGAAGGATCCCTGAATTGTGTGATCAGAAGTTTTTCTTCAATGTCAAAGTCAGAATGGACTACAGTACTTCCTTCTAGTAGTACCATTCTGAAATCAGTCTTCACATTCTCCTCTGATTTCTTCTTTTGAGTAGCTGGTCTTCTTTGAACACCAGAAGTTCTAACTACTGAAGTTGATACTTCAGCAGTTTCAAACTTCTCTGGATTTGCAGCCCTTGCAGCCTTGTATTTTCTGTAAGTGTCCACTAATCTTTCTTCTTTCCATTTGGACACAGAGGCTTTTGAACCATAACCATTAGCTACTAGTTCTTCAATCATCTGGGCTCTCTTGGCTTTTGCATCTTTACTTGTTGCAAGTTTGTCTGCAATAAGTTGAGCTCTTCTTGTCAGCTCTTCCATGGAGAGTCTCTTTAATGTATGGGCTTTGATCTTGCTGTTCTTAGTAATATAAGACATCAGTTGATGTCTTTTGTCTTCCTCAGCAATTCTGTCTAGGCTAGCCTGCCTTTGAAGTTCAGCTTCATAAGCCTGTAGCTTTTCATCCAGGCTTAAGTCCAAGTCATCCCTTTCTTCCAGAATTTTCCAAATCTGATCTTCCTTGGCTTTCTTCTGAACTGCCACTAAAATCTTCTCAAGAAGTTCTGCTGATTGAGAGATTGGAGAAGGGTTTAGTACAGTCATAGTGGTAACTGTTGTAATAGGCCTAGGAGGAACAGGAGTTGGTTGAGTAGGTTCAGTTGATATGGAAGGCTCTTGTTCAGCAGTTTGAGTGTTGGAAGTGTTAACATCTGATGGGTTGACAACTACTGAAGGTTTGTCAACTACTGAAGGATTGTCTTCAGTACTTTCTGAGTCTTCATCAGAACTTTGTCCATCAGAGGTTTCTTCATTGTGCCCTTGGGATTCATCAGACTTTTCAGCATCTTCAATTTCTTGAATAGAGACACCAAATTGTTGGGCCAGTTTTTCTTTTCTGGCTTGGTTTCTTTGTTCTCTTTCTTGGATAGCCATTCTTGCCTTTTTCCTGGCTTCAAGTGACTCCATAGGTTCCTTAGTTTTCTCCCCCTTTTTGGCTTCATCAGGTTTTGATGTTGAAGGTTGGGAGAACTGACCTGTAAGAGTAGCAATCTGTTTGCTGTTGAATTCAATCTTGTTGGACAGATCGTTCATCTTTGTCTGTATCACTCCAAATTGGTTCTTGATTGACAGCTTCAAGTTAGCTGTGTAGGTTTGGAAGTGATTTTTGATGAGGGTGTTCATCATATGATATAAGGGACCATCTGGGTTGCATAGCAGGTTCATGTCTATGCTGGATTGCCCAGGGAATTGGGTAGGCATTTGTAGTGAGGGGTGTGTTTTTGGTTGATCTTCTTGTTGTACAAAAGATGCCACTATAGGGGAATCAGGGATTAAGTGGACTTTAACCTGATCTGGTGTGACTAGCTTCTTGAGCATAGATACACCAGGTGCAGGACCTTCACTTGTAGCCGTCAATTCAGTAGTTTTGTGTTTTGAAACATCATCCAAGTCAATGGAATCATCTGAATCCCTGATTACATCCTCAATGAGGACTGTATCAGTTACATCATGAGCTGAGCCCAACTCAGTTGTCTCATGTACCTCTTTTTCTTGGTTCAGAGGATTTCCTACCTCAGGCATTAAGCCTTCATCAGTAGTTTCCATAGTTGAGGTCTTAGCTATGTTGCTTCTTTCCTCAGATCCACCACTGGGTGGTAAATGAGTAGTAGCAGCCTCAAAAGTACCAAGAGTTTCTAAGTTTGGGCTTAGAGACCCTGGTTCATCCTCATCTCTTTGGTTAGGGCTTTGAGTGTCCACATCCATGTCAAATTCTGAGGCTATGTCCCCTGTTTGATGTGGTTGATGGGGACTGGCATGTTTTGATAGGACTTTCTCTTTTAGCCCAGAGAGAAGTTTGGCTATTTCAAAATCAGGTTCAGAAAGTTGGGGTGCTGGTTCAGTAGTTTGGGCAGTGGGTTCAGCAGTTTCAAAAGAAGCATCAATAGGAATGGTTTTCTTAAGTCTTTTTCTTTTGAAAATAATTGTGATTGGTGCTCTTGTTGGGGTTTGAGATGGATGAGACTGAGAGGATGTTTCAGTCACATCTTTAGGAAGTGCAGATTGCACAATAGTTTGTTCACGCATCTCAACCTCTTGAACAGCTTTTCTTTTTGGTTTGGTGGGTTTTTGTTTTTGTTCCTTGGGTTTCTTGGCCTTTGGGGGTGTAGGTTTGGAAGATGAGGGTTCCATGGGGACTGGTTCTGGTTCCCCTTGGTCATCTTCTGGCCAGGCAGCCTGTTTGTTGTGCCTAGAGTATGCTTGTGAGGTTAAGGGTTTCAAAATTGTAGTTTTACCCACAAGCACCTCATCACCCAGTTCTTTGATTATGCATTGCATAATGAACCTTGGGTATAACAAAAACTTCTTTTTAGTGTTATTATGATGTAACACCAACTCATTAAAGAAAAGTTTTGATGCCCTGTATTTTGTTTCATTCACTATGGAATGAAAAATTGGTTGAAAGGTTGAGGGCATCTGGTCATAAGACCCTGTTTTAGGACTCAAACACATAATTATATAATGAAACAAAAGTTTGTATTTTGGTTCAAAATACTTTTTAAAGATTGTAGCTTGTGAGAGAGTACCTTGATAACCACATTTTGTCATGGTTAGGTGGATTGCAGAGTTTTCAAACTTTTCAGGGGCATTCACATCATTCAACCCCAGTCTGATTGCAAATGTGGCCGGTGTGATGGCCATTCTTTTCGCTTTGATTGTTGAGTTGAGGGAGATAACCTCATTATCCACCATCACTGTCTCAGCGTTAGCCCAGAACTCATTGAGAGTTTCAGGATGTATTGGTGGGTCTATTGTGAGAGCGGTGATATATTGGGATTTGACGACGAGATCAATGATCTCATCGTATTGGGACCAGCCTTCTTGTTTCTCTAAGTAGGCTCTAAGATTGTGTCCCTGTTTTAGAACTAGAGCCATGCCGTTTGTGTGTGGTTTGGATCGAACAGTGTTTTTGCAGGTTCAAGGTTTGAGAGCTTTTTGAGAGAGGAGGGTATTTTTGCTTTTTGAATGGATAAGTGCTGGAAAAGGTATTTATCAGAAGTTTTAAACTGCCTAGGTCAAACTTCTTTATCAGAAGTTTTAAACCGCCTTAGTCAAACTTCTTTATCAGAAGTTTTAAACCACCTAGGTCAAACTTCTGATGTGGGAAAAGTCTGATTTGCCCTTTTTGACTAAACTGCTGATGAAGAATTATTTTCATCAGTAGTTCCCACTTTCTCTTCAGTAGTTTTGAACAACTGATGAGAATACTTTATAAATACTTTTATTCATAACTTCTGAAGTTTGTTTTTATCAGAAGTTACTCACCAAAAAAAAAAAATATTCTCATACTGATGTTTTGTTCATCAGTAGTTTCTCTCTTGTTTGTTTTTCAGAAGTTTTCAATTTTGAAAATAGATGTAAGTGAAAAATGAAAAAAAATATGTGCAGAAAAAAAAAAGAAACACTTACAAATTTAGCATCCCAAGCATGGATACTAACTTCTGAAATGTTGATGTGTCAAGGGGTTTAGTGAATATGTCAGCTATTTGATTAGCTGTTGCTACATGTTTCACTTCAATCTTGCCTTTTTCATAGCAATCTCTTATGAAATGATACCTGATTTCAATATGTTTGGTTTTTGAAAACTGAATAGGATTTTGAATGATGCTAATGGCAGATTTGCTGTCTACAAGCAATGGTGTCTTGGTTTCTTTGATTCCATAATCAAGAAGTTGATACTGGAGCCATTGTATCTGTGATGTACAACTTGCAGTTGCAATGTATTCAGCTTCAGCAGTTGCAGTTGCAACAGATGTTTGTTTCTTTGATTTCCAGGACACTAGACAGTTTCCTAAGAATTGACAACCACCAGATGTTGATTTTCTTGACATTTTACACCCTGCATAGTCACTATCTGAAAAAGCTGATAACTTGGTATTGCTTGAAGCAGGATACCAAATTCCAAGTGTTGGAGTTCCTTTCAGATATCTGAAGATTCTTTTGACTGCTATGAGGTGTGATTCCCTAGGAGCTGATTGATATCTAGCACAAACACATGTTGAAAACATAATATCTGGTCTAGAAGCAGTTAGATATAAAAGGGAACCTATCATACATATATACATGGTTTGATCAACCTGTTTTCCTTGATCATCTGGTTCAACGTGTGTGGTTGGTGTCATGGGAGTGGAACATGATTTACAGTCTTGTAAAGAAAACTTGTTTAATAATTCTTTAACATATTTTGATTGATGTATAAAAGTTCCATTTGTTTGTTGTTTAATCTGCAGTCCCAGAAAGTACTGCAGTTCTCCCATTGTACTCATCTCAAATTTTGATTGCATGAGTTTCTCAAATTCATCACACAGTTTTGTGTTTGTTGAACCAAATATGATATCATCAACATATATTTGAACAAGTAAGATATGATTTCCAACATGTTTTATAAAAAGAGTTTTATCAATGGCACCTCTTGTGAAGTTATTTTTGAGTAAAAAGGTTGAAAGTGGTTCATACCAGGCTCTTGGAGCCTGTTTGAGCCCATAAAGAGCTTTGTCTAGTTTGTACACCCACTCAGGATGAGAAGGATCCTCAAACCCGGGTGGCTGACAAACATACACTTCCTCTTTTATCTTTCCATACAAAAATGCACTCTTAACATCCATTTGATAAACTTTTATTTTGTTGTAATGGCATAGGCCAGAAATAACCTGATGGCTTCAAGCCTTGCAACTGGAGCAAAGGTTTCATCATAGTCAATTCCTTCTTCTTGAGAGTAACCTTGTACTACCAGTCTTGCCTTGTTCTTTATAATCATACCAACTTCATCTTGTTTGTTCCTGAAAACCCATCTTGTGCCAATTGGTTGCTTGTTTGGTGGTAAGGGACAGATTTCCCAAACCTGTTGCTTGTTGAATTGAAGCAATTCATCTTGCATTGCTTGCACCCAATTATTGTCTTTGAGGGCTTCCTGGTACTTCTTTGGTTCCAACTGTGAAATAAATGCTGAGAAGAGACAAAAGTTGGAAAGCTGGTTTCTTGTAAGAACACCTGATGCAATATCACCCATGATTTGATCAAGTGGATGATCTTTGTGTTCTATCAGTTGTTGTAAACCACTGACAGGTGTTGGTGGCTCATGTTCTTCAAACAAACTACTGAGGTCTATTATATCTGGTTCAGCAGTTTCAATGTCTTCAGTAGTTGCAGGTGCTGAAGCAGATGTTTGAGTTTGTTCCTCAGCATTTGTTGAATCAGAAGTTTGTGAAACTTCTGATGGTTTTGAAGTTGACTTAATGACTGTTTGAGGAGTCCATGGTGCTGGATCCTCATCATCAAACCTTTGATTACCATAATAAGTAGGTTTGGATGAAGTGACAGTCTTTTCAGGTCCAAAATGAAAGTTGTCAAAGTCAAAAAGTTCAGCAGGATGTGCTGGAATGAGAGTGTGTTTTGACTCATTGAACTTGGCATTCAGTGTTTCTTCTACTATGTTGGTTCTTGAGTTAAAAACCTTGTAGGCTTTTCTAGTTGAAGAATAACCAAGAAAGTAACCTGAATCAACTTTGGCAGCAAACTTTGAAATAGATTCCTTAATTTTCAAGATGAAACATTGACACTTAAAAGCCCTGAAAAAGGAGATTAGGGGCTTCATGCCATGAAGAACTTCATAGGCAGTCTTGGAATGTCTCTTGACAATAAGGACTCTATTTTGAACATAACATGATGTGTTAACTGCTTCTGCCCAAAAGTATAATGGTAGGCCAGAATTAGCTAACATTGTTCTTGCTCCTTCAATTAAAGTTCTGTTCTTCCTATCTACTACACCATTTTGTTCAGGAGTTCTGGGAACACTGAATTGTCTAATAATCCCTTTAGACAAACAGAATTCATCCAGAGTTTTGTTCCTGAACTCTGTCCCATTATCACTTCTAATGGTTTTGACAGGTAGAGAATATTGCTTCTCTACTTGTAGAATGAAGAACTTGATGATTTCAGCAGCCCCATCCTTGGAAAATAAGAAGAATACCCATGTAAATCTTGAGTAGTCATCAATGATGACCAAGCAGTACTTCTTCTTACCAAGGCTCATGATTTTTACAGGCCCAAATAAGTCCATATGGAATAGTTGAAGACATGCAGTTGTTTTTGATTCTTCAATAGACTTATAGGAGGACTTATGTTGTTTTCCCTTTAAACAGGATACACAGTGTTCTTGACACTGGTATACTTTTAAGGGTAGACCTCTGATCAAGCCCATTTTTGTGACTTTATTTATGGTTTTAAAGTTCACATGGCCAAGTCTCCTGTGCCAGAGATCAGTCTCTGAAGTTGATGCCTTTGAGAAGAAACAAGCAGTGTTGTTCAGTACTTTGTCTTTTTCAATGTCCACTGCATAGACATTGCCACATCTTTTGGCTATCAACAAAGTGTGATCTTCAATGATCTTCTCTATCAACTTCTGGCCTTCTGGTGATATGATCTTGCATGCTGTCTTTGTGAAAAAGGAAGAATATCCTTTATCACACATTTGTGACACACTCAGCAAGTTGTACTCAAGGTTTTCAACCAGATTGACCTTGTCAAACTGTATTTTGCCAGAGGAGACATTGCCATGTCCTAGCACATATCCCTTAGCATTGTTCCCAAAGGATACATATCCTTCTCTTTGACTGATAAAATTATTTATCAGGTATCTGCATCCTGTCATGTGCATTGAGCCTCCACTGTCTACATACCAAATGCTATTTAAGCCTCTAGAAACTCTCTGCACAAGATAGCAAATTAGTTAGATTTAGGAACCCAAGCCTGTTTGGCTTTGGGTTTGCTCTTGAGAACATTTACAGTTTGTTCTTGACCAAGTTGAGAAATCCATGTCTTTTTGGCAATGGATTTTTCATTAAGAGCAATGGTGGTATCCTTTTGAGGACCACCATCAACTTTGGTCATAAGTAGTTGTACCATGTTTATGAGATCTTTAATCTCAGCAGTTTGTGAAACTGCTGATGATTTAGGTCTAACTACTGAAAGAGAATTTTGAGAAAAAAGATCTTTGTTGAGATTTTGTCTTTCTCTGAGAAAAGGTGTTTACTGGTTGTTGTTTCCTGGGAGAAAAAGTTTTTACAAAATCATTTCTGATTTGCTTTCCCACAACCAGTTGTTGATTTTTCTTGTTGTACTGAATACCTTTTCTGTATTTGCAAAATTCTGTCTTGTGGTTAAACAGACCACAGATTTCACATTCTTTTGTCTTTTCTTTCAAAGACAAGTTTCTGACTATATTGATTGGTTTTAGGTCATCAGTAGTTTTCAGGTTCTCAACTCCTGATGTAGTTGAAACTACCGATGGCTTAAAGTCAAAATTAATCAGTACTTCTGAAGAACTTTCTTTATGAGTTTTTAGAAAGTTCTCATGGAAAGATGTGCATTCTTTCTCTTCAGAAGTTTCACCTGAAACAATTTTTCTCCCATCTTCAGTAGTTTTGGGGGAAAAATCTGTTGGTGTTTCAGTGTGATTGTACCCTATGCCAAACCTAACATTTGAAGCACTTTGTTTAGCAATAGTTGGTACCCCTTACAAGATTCAACCCATTTTTCACATATGACCTTGGTGTCAGCAAGCTCTTGTCTGACATTTCCTAGGTCATTTATCATGATTTTAATTTGTGCTTGGGTTTCAATAGCAGTGTTAGTTAATTTAGAAACTTCTTTTGTTAAAATTATTTCCAGACTGAGATTGGTTAAAGCCAGAGCTTCTACACTCTCTAGCAAAGTGTCCCAACTTTTGACACTTGTGACATCTAAGTTTAGATTTGTCAAAACCAATTTTTGTTGAACTGTTGAGTCCTGGAAACTTCCTTCCTGACCTTTTGTAAAATTTATTTGTTTTTAAACTTAACATGGCCAGTTGGTGCAAAATATCCATTTCTTCTAAGTCATCACTGCTGAAATTTTTTAAATCATCCATGATAAAACACATGTTTTCAGCAGTTTGACTAAAATCATTATTGTCATAACCTGGGAATGATCTTTCAGATGAGATCCCAACAGTTATGTCAATATGGTCAAAAGATCCAAAACTATTTGAACAAGTTGGTGAGTCTTGTCCCAATAGTGCTGTACTACCTGGTAGATAGTCATCAACAGTTTTGCCAGAACTTTGTAACTTTTTCTTTTGATCAATTTCTCTTTCAAAAGTATGTAATCTCCCATGAAGTTTTGTAAGAGTGAGGGAGCTAAAGTCTGGTGAAGATCTTAAGACTATAGAGTATGTTTCCCATTGTTTAGGTAAAGACCTTAAAAATCTATGAAGCATAGATACAGTTGTGTAGGTCTGACCATTTAATTTTAGCTCAGATATTAATGAGGAGAATCTTTCAAATTGTTGTGTTAAAGTTTCCCCATTAATGTGAGCAAAAGTTTCATATTGTTGAGCCAGGATTTCTCTGGTGTTGGCAATCACCTCTTCAGTTCCTCCAAACTGTTCTTTGAGGCAGTCCCAAAGCTCTTTGGCACTATCACAATGTAATAGACCAGAGTAGATTTAATTTGGGAGTGCCATTGCCAACATAGAGAAAGCTTTAGCATCAAGCTCAAGTTTTAGGAAATCATCATCTGTATAGTCTTTTGGGTCTTTTGGAATCTCTTCTTTAGTTTCAAGATTAATATTTACTGGTTTATGAGGACCATATATCACAGATTTCCAGCAACCTGTGTTGGTTTGTGATAAGGTATGTGCCATTCTCTTTTGCCAGATGTTATATTCATTTCTTACTAGCATAGCAGGTTTATTGGCAAAACCAGTATTATGAGGATCCATTTTAAAGAGTATTGATTTGTCAAATATCTCTAAAAGTGATGGATGTTGATAAAAGTGAGCTTATAATCCTTTATTGAATATCAATAAGAGCCAGTGTCTGATTCTCAATGTGTTAGATTGATATGTGATCAGATAAACCAGTGCTCTGATACCAATTGTTGGATCAATATTGCTCTTTTGTATGAACTTGCTAGTGAACACTTAGGTGTTTAGCAAGTTCTTAATCAGTGATAGCATAGCGGAATGTTATGAGTTTAAAGCTACACTTATCAACGGGAGTTATTACTCCCCCTGGATGTTTGAGAAACTAATAAATAATAAGTATTTCTTGAGAATCTAAGTATTGAATGAGAATGAAACACTTAGACAGATTCTCAATAAATATGAAATGGAAATAACAATAATATGCTTTGAAGGATTTCTGTATTAAAAATCAATGTCTAAAACAGAGGGATGAACCCTTCTATTTATAGACTTTACAAATACATGAACCTTGCCAAAAAGCAAGTTCAGAGACAAGTTGCAACAAGTTGCAATCTTCGAAATTGTACATAAAGTAAAAGTAATACTAAACTAATAAACTACTGATACAAAAGGCGGTGGAAAAGATCTTCTCATAAGTACTGATGAATGACAAACTACTGATGAGTCATTTGTCTTCAGTAGTTCTTCAGTAGAAATGTCTGGTTTGGACTTCAGAACTTCTGATGACTTTTCTTCATCAGTACTTGTGTAATCTCTTCTTCAGCAGTTTGATCTTCCTTCTTCAGCAGTTCTATACTTAGAATATTTTGACAGAAGTGAATTAGACTAAGGTTTGCAAAAGTGGTTTCACCAATCCTCTTTGTCCTAACACAAATATCAATTACAAGCTTGCAAACCAAAAACTCTTCACCCTAGCCTACACCCCATGCACCTATATATAGTGCATGGGCTGAACGAAGAAGCCCACATAAAAGATGCCTTTTTCTATCTTCTCCTATAGGAGAAGATGGTCTAACTTCTCCTTCAGGAGAAGATGGAAAAGATTCCTTTTTCTATCTTCTCCTTCAGGAGAAGATACTCAAAGGTATCTTTTCCTAAGCTATCTTCGTTCATCAACAATGTTAGCTAGGATTCGAACAAAAGACTATCATACTTGACTTATAACTCCGTCAAGAATGTTACAATTAAACTATCAACCAACACAATAACGATACTAATCTAGAGAAGCATTTGTCACACGAACATGCCCTAACAAACTCCCCCTTGACGAATGCTCTCTAGATCTTCAACCTTCTGCAGTCTTCAATCTTCAAAATAATCTGGAATAATCTCAACTTCTTCCAAATCATACACATCTTCACTGTCTGATTCTTCAGAAAGTAATACAGTCTCTTTGAGGTTTTCGGTTGCATCCCCAAAGTTAAGTAAACTCTCAAAGATAAACTCATCGAACCTTGGAAACAACTCCTCGAGTAAATCAGTTGGTATAAAAGTATCTGCAGGTTGAGGCATATCATCAACAGGCCTCTTCCATGGATCACGAGCACCAGTAACTTCTACTACAGTACCCGAATCCCCCTGAGTAGTAGCTTGCACACCAAATGTTGTTGAAGCACTTGGAGGCTCACTCCCTGCAAAGCGGTTAGGATCATTGTCGGGATCATCATCAATTCATCACCCTTACACGTCACATTCTCCCCCTGAGCCTGCAATTGCTTCATCAACTCAGCAGTCTGTTGAAGAAGTGTCTGTATTAAAGCTCTATCTTTTGCCTGTAAGTGGTGATTGTTGTGGTACAGTATTCAAATAACAAACAATTTTCAAGAAATAATTACAATCAGGGATATTCCAACAGAGGGACTTATCCTCAAAATACCAATAACGGGCCAGTGAATCAAAGAGGATATCACAATTCTCAGAATCAAAGGTCCTACAGTCAATTTAACCAAATGAATAGAAATAGCCCACCAAGGTCCAGGACTCCAGTGGGGAGTGATGGATACTGGAGGGAGTTTACTGTTGTTGATGAAATGGGACGACCCAAGACTTTCACAGCTTGGGTCCCCTACTCTAACTAATCCTCTTTGTGAATGCAGGAGCTGCTGAGGAGGGTTATCAACTGGTGGTATGTTGATAGCGGCTGCTCTAGGCATATGACAGGGGAGTTGAGATTGTTGATCGAATTTATGAAATGTGATGGAGGTTTTATAAACTTTGCTGACAAGCTCACAGATTCCATCAGCAACCTTAGCAGTCACCGTACCACAACAATCACCACTTACAGGCAAAAGATAGAGCTTTGATACAGACACTTCTTCAACAGACTGCTGAGTTAATGAAGCAATTGCAGGCTCAGGGGGAGAATGTGACGTGTAAGGGTGATGAATTGATGATGATCCCGACAATGATCCTAACCGCTCTGCAGGGAGTGAGCCTCCAAGTGCTTCAACAACATTTGGTGTGCAAGCTACTACTCAGGGGGAGTCGGGTACTGTAGTAGAAGTTACTGGTGCTGGTGATCCATGGAAGAGGCCTGTTGATGATATGCCTCAACCTGCATATACTTTTATACCAACTGATTTACTCGAGGAGTTGTTTCCAAGGTTCGATGAGTTTATCTTTGAGAGTTTACTTAACTTTGGGGATGCAACCGAAAACCTCAAAGAGACTGGATTACTTTCTGAAGAATCAGACAGTGAAGATGTGTATGATTTGGAAGAAGTTGAGATTATTCCAGATTATTTTGAAGATTGAAGACTGCAGAAGGTTGAAGATCTAGAGAGCATTCGTCAAGGGGGAGTTTGTTAGTGCATGTTCGTGTGACAAATGCTTCTCTAGATTAGTATCGTTTTTGTGTTGGTTGATAGTTTTATTGTAACATACTTGACAGAGTTATAAGTCAAGTATGATAGTCTTTTGTTTGAATCCTAGCTAACATTGTTGATGAACGAAGATAGCTTAGGAAAAGATACCTTCGAGTATCTTCTCCTGAAGGAGAAGATAGTCATCTTCTCCTGAAGGAGAAGATAGAAAAAGGAATCTTTTCCATCTTCTCCTGAAGGAGAAGTTAGGCCATCTTCTCCTCAAGGAGAAGATAGAAAAAGGCATCTTTTATGTGGGCTTCTTCGTTCAGCCCATGCACTATAAATAGGTGCATGGGGTGTAGGCTAGGGTGAAGAGTTTTTGGTTTGCAAGCTTGTAATTGATATTTGTTCCCACTGAAATGTTATCAATAGGCAAGCTGGTTTTATATTATTCGTTGTGTTCTTCGTTCGTGTTGATTCTTAGTTTGCATAAACATCTATCAAGGGATTCCGCACCTTGATAGATCTGATTTGGCTTGTTATCGATCCATTCAAAGGACCTACAATTGGTATCAGAGCATTTACGCTCGATTGTACGGTTCAAGATTGATTTTTGAAAAAATTGACTCTTCACCAAAAACTATCTGGCTTAATAATCTTTAATAATCTGTTTAAAATTATCCTCCTCAAATAGAATTCAAAGAAATAACCACTATGAAAATAATTAATTATTGATTGATTCTATTATCGTGATAATCGGAACATCGGTTTTATTTAGTTACAGAAGAAGATACAAGAACAGCGACTAAAGAATCTTTTTCCTAACTTCGCCTACAAAGGCATCTTCGCCTAAGGATTATGTCAAGAAGCATCTTCGCCTCAAATTAATCAACCATCTTCGCTTGAAAAATTTAAACAAAGGCATCTTCTTGAACAGCATCTTCTCCTCAAGGAGAAGATAGAAATAGGGCATCATCTTCTTGAACAGCATCTTCTCCTCAAGAAGAAGATAGAAAAAGAGCATCTTCTTGAACAACATTTTCGCCATTTATTAATATAAAAAAGGGCATCTTCGCTACTTCTCCACAGTAAGTTAAAACTAAAGTTGGACTGTGTGAATTGGACTTGGACTTTGGACCTTTACTTGGATCTTGGACATTTAAATTAATTTAATTCATATTAAACAAAAAAAAATGTCAACTCTAAACAAGATGTTAGAATTGGACCATGAAGTAGGCAAGTCAAACTCACCAGCTAAAATGATTTCAGTTAACGATTATTATTGGTGGAAGGACAGGTTTGAAGAATGGGCAAGGTTTTATATGATGAGAGGATGGATTTGCATTAGAGATGGATATTTCAAACCATCTAGAAATGTAGAAGGTAGAATTGTGGAAGTGGCCTTTAAGGATATGGAAGAAGTGTCTGTATCAAAGCTCTATCTTTTGCCTGTAAGTGGTGATTGTTGTGGTACGGTGACTGCTAAGTTTGCTGATGGCATCTGTGAGCTTGACTCACGAAAAAACTACTCCTCCTATCTTCTTCTGACGAGTCCGGAGAGGTGGAACATCATCATCACCATCATCATCATAATCTTCTGGTTGATAGTCTTTGCCAGTCTCATCATCATCTCTCTTCCGTTTCTCCCCCACATTGTCAGTAGGAGGTTCCCAACCTCTGTGGTGAGTCTGCAATAATCTCAGTTTCCAAACATTAACAAAACAACTTAAAAATTCATTAATTAAAATTGGGCCTGATGGTTTGAAAACAATTTTTTTGAATAACAACTGAACCCAACATATTTCAGAACTTAGCCTTGAATATAAATCCATGCCTAAAAAGTTTCAGTTTTTAGTAATTTGTAACGAAGCAATGACTTGGCTTTTGAGAAAATTTGGTGTCTACGAAAACGAGACGTTTTCCCGAACAGTACGAGTACTCCCTTAAATGACCATTTCCCGTGCATTAAGACCTGTAGTGGAAAAATAGAAAATCTTTTTGTGGTTTTTGAATATTTATATAATAAAAAAAATAATAAAATTCAAAAAGTAAACACTCTATTTTTGTTGAGATGTCACCGACGAAAAGATCAAATCAGCTAGAACAAGACTGAACACACGAGTTAGAATAATTAAGGGTAAATTATTATAAGCACAGTCGCAGTCCAAGGCGATTACCAGTATATTGATCCACTTAAACAAACTTACATCATTGTCTTCCAATCCTCACTGTAGTTATTAGGATTTTGATCAGCTGACTGTGAGTTCTGCGTGTCCCACAACATGACATACCCCCGCGATCAAGGTATGCACAAAGCTTCATCGTAACAGGTGAGTATATTGCTGATATCCATATAATTTACAAGGTACGAGACACACGGGTGTACAGGTCAGCATATTTCTGGATGCAGCAAAGTGACCGGTGTGTTCTCAACCAGGGTTAGGGCAAATACCAGTTTGGTACGAATTTTAGCTTTGGGCTTTTTGAAATAGCCGTTTAGCATATAGGGTTTTAGCATTTATCCTTTGGATTTGCTCTTTTAAGATATCCTGGCTGTGCCTAGGTCAGCATATATCTGGATGCAGCAGAAGGACAGCCAGGTTATCCCCAGATAGATCAACAATATAAAGACCCGAAACCTCTGATTTTGGCAATCTATCAACGCAAGAATTAAGATCATAAGATCGTACGCCGATGTTATGTTCCCCACATGTACCATAGTCCAGCTCTTTGCTATTATTATTATTATTATTATTATTATTATTATTATTATTATTATTATTATTATTATTATTATTATTATTGTTGTTGTTGTTGTTGTTGTTGTTGTTGAGGACTAAGTACGCATTGTAAGTTTGCCTACTAGTATATCACATGATGAAGCTGCAGTTGCACTTATCAGTTTAATTTCTTTGTTCTGTTTTAAGTGCGACAGTCAAGCAGCTGATGTACTATCATATCTTTTCTTTCTCGCAGTGACAACTCGCGTTTGTTTTTGTTTTTTTTTTTTTGAAAAATATTTACAAAATCTTTAGAAACTTATGGGAAACGTAAAATCATTCAGGATTCCTCATCCCGTTCAGTTGCACCAACAGTTCAAAACGAGCCCTGTCAAATGCCTTGGTGTAAAGGTCTGCCAAATTATCTTTCGTGTCAACTTTTTCTAAATGAATCATTCTCTTTTCAAAACAATCTCTTATAAAGTGATGTCTGATATGAATATGTTTTGTTTTAGAAAAGTTGGTTGGGTTTTCAGTGATAGATATGGTAGATTTGTTATCAATCATAATGGGAGTATTTAGAAAATTCAAACCGTAATCCCGCATTTGTTGCTGTATCCACAAAACCTGTGAACAGCAGCTGCCAGCTGCAACGTATTCAGCCTCGCATGAGGACACCGCTACAGAAGTCTCCTTTTTGCATTGCCAGGATACGAGTCTCCCCCCAAGTAATTGACATCCACCAGTCGTCGATTTTCTGTTTTGGTTGCATCCTCTGTAGTCTGAGTCGGTGTAAAATAAAAGATTTAATCCACCGTCTGATGGATACCAGAGACCTAATTTGGGTTTCCCCTTAAGGTATCTCATTATCCTTTTGACCGCAATCATATGTGACTCCTTTGGATCCGCCTGAAACCTGGCACAAAGACAAACTGGAAACATAATGTCAGGTCTAGAAGCAGTTAAGTACATGAGTGAACCAATCATTTCCGGGTACTCTGTGGGGTCGACATATTTGTCGCTTTCGGTATCTGGACCGAGACCGTGGTTAACCGGTAGAGGAGTATAATAAGGTGTGCAATCATTCATCTTGAAACGAGTCAGGATGTCATGCACATACTTAGTTTGATGGATGAACATTCCATCTGCCTTCTGATCCACCTGTAGACCAAGAAAGAACTTTAACTCCCCCATAGCACTCATCTCGAACTTCCTTTTCATGACCTGCTCGAATTCCTTGCATAAGTCTTCATCTGGTGACCCGAAGATGATGTCATCAAAGTACACCTGTACCAGCTAGAAAATTTTCTCCTTTTCTCCGAATGAAAAGTGTACTGTCAACTTTTCCTCTCTCAAAGCCATTGTTCAAGAGGTAAGAGGACAGTGTCTCATACCATGCCCTGGGTGCCTGATGAAGTCCATAAAGGGCCTTGTCAAGTTTGTAGACCCAATCTGGATATTCTGGATCATTGAACCCCGGTGGTTGTGAGACATACACTAGCTCTTGGACTTTTCCGTATAGAAAGGCGCTTTTAACGTCTAACTGATAAACTTTAAATCCTTTGTGAGACGCGAATGCCAGAAACAAGCGAATTGCCTCTAGCCTAGCAACTGGTGCAAACACTTCATTGAAGTCTATCCCTTCCTGTTGATTAAACCCTTTTACCACAAGACGAGCCTTATTCCTGACCACTACACCATTGTCATCTTTCTTGTTTCAAAAAACCCATTTGGTGCCAATTTCCTGTGCACCTCGAGGGAGATCAACCAACTCCCAGACTTTGAGCTTCCTAAACTGAGAGAGCTCTTCTTGCATAGCTTCTACCCACGCATTGTCCCGAAGAGCCAATTGATAACTCTTAGGTTCAATTTGCGAGATAAAGCACTTCAAGCATTTGTTCACAATCCCTGAATCAACGATTCTTGCATACATGCAGTTGGCATTAGCAAAAACTTCTCCGAGTCTGAATACCCGCATTAGGATCCCCCAGTATGAAGTCAACTGGATGAACCCTATTTGCGCGTGTTGAAATCACAGTGTCTACCGGCATATCTTCATCTAAGTTGGAGCCAATATCTCCTGCTACCACTTTATCATTAGTAGAATCTATCCCGAACGGATTCGTGAAAGGTTCTTCTTCGGTTTCAGTGACCTCTGGTGTAGATGAAGGCTGGTTGTTTCCCGAAGAGCTGGTACTTGCATCTGTCTTGGTCTTTTCTGCAGAAATCGGAACTATTGACCGAGGTGAAACAAAGTCATCATCATCCTCATCAACAATTACTAGTTCTTTTTCCTGTGATTCTGCATTAAAGGTATTAGGAACATTAAAAGACTTAAAAACAGAGTCATAATCGAACATCCAACTTGGTTCCTGTGCACTATCTGGTGGTGAGTAACTTGTTATTTCAATATTAAAAGCAATTTCAACTACACCCTTTGATTTATTCCAAACACGTTTGTTTGGTGAGCCTGGGACATAACCAAGGAAGAATCCTTCTTCTGCCACCTCACCAAATTTTGGTTGGTTTTTATTTTTCAAAATAGTGCAAGGCATTCCAAATGGCTCAAAATCTTTGATGTTGTGTTTACGACCGTTTAAGAGTTCATAACACGTTTTATTGTGTTTCTTAACGGTCAAAACCCTATTCAAGACATAACATGCTGTGTTCACAGCCTCCCCCCAAAAATGAACGGGAAGCTTAGAGTCAGCTAGCATGGTTTAAGCAGATTCAATCAAAGTCCTGTTTTTCCACTCAGCGACTCCATTTTGTTGAGGCTCATAGGGAGCACTGAATTGATGTTCAATTCCTTTGCGAATACAAAAGATTGAAAATGTTATGTTCTTGAACTCCGAGCCATTGTCGCTTCTGATCCTCTTCAGTGTGGTGTTGAACAGATTCTCTGCTTGAAGAATGAAATTCGTCAAGATTTCAGCAGTTTCATCTTTTGTACCTAGGAAAAACACCCACGAGAATCTAGAAAAATCATCAGTAATCACAAGGCAATAAAATTTTCCACCAATGCTCCTGACGTTCACTGGACCGAAAAGATCAATGTGAAGCAATTCAAAAGGAGCAGAGATAGAATTAACAGTTTTTGGGTGATGAGGCTTCTTGTGTTGCTTTCCCTTTTTACAAGGGACACATTTGTCCTCAATCCCAAAACTTTTTAAAGGAACACCCGTTACCAAACCGTGTTTTACAATGTAGTTTAGTTTCCTGAAGTGGATGTGTCCCATCTTTCTATGCCAAAGAAGTGAGTCTGATGCAGATGCTTTGGACAATAAACATGTAGTCTCCGTTGAAGAATCGTCATGCATGCTCATATCCATGATATACGTGTCGTTTCTTCTAGGAGCCCTCATAATTATCCACTCTTTTGGAATTACTACTCCTGGTTTCAACACTAAAGCTTCGTTCTTGGTGAAGTGAACCAAATGCCCCTTGTCGCAGATTTGTGAGACACTCATGAGATTGTGTTTGAGCTCCTCTACATAGTTCACTCCTTCTAGGGTGATCTTGCCATTAGTGACCTTCCCCTTTCCTGAGATGCGCCCGCCTTTGGCGCCAGCAAAGTTTACAAAACCTCCATCACATTTCATAAATTCGATCAACAATCTCAACTCCCCTGTCATATGCCTGGAGCAGCCGCTATCAACATACCACCAGTTGATAACCCTCCTCAGCAGCTCCTGCATTCACAAAGAGGATTAGTTAGAGTAGGGGACCCAAGCTGTGAAAGTCTTGGGTCGTCCCATTTCATCAACAACAGTGAACTCCCTCCAATATCCATCACGCCCCACTGGAGTCCTGGATCTTGGTGGGCTGTTTCTGTTCATTTGGTCAAATTGCCTGTAGGACCTTTGATTCTGAGAATTGTGATATCCTCTTTGATTCACTGGCCCGTTATTGGTATTTTGAGGATAACTCCCTTTGTTGGAATATCCCTGATTGTAATTATTTCTTGAAAATTGTTTGTTATTTGAATACTGTCTATCCCTATAGCCATTTTGATTATTATAATTATTTACAGAGTTAAATTTGTCACCTTGTGGACTTTGGTGACGTTGTTGCCTATGTGGTGGTTGGTATTTGTTGGTATTAACAGGAGGTGCCTGCTTTGGAGGAACAGCACTCGAAGTGCTTGCCTGGCCAACACTCACCTGTCTTGGGACAAACGCAGGCTTTTCAAAATTTTTGTTAACTGGTCGTTTGTCTGGATCCCTAGACCCACCATCATGTTCCTTCTCTAATTGCCTTTGCAAAGATTTCTTTGTAGAGTTGCTCACCTCTTTCCTGCTTTCGGATTTAGCAGGAATCTCACCTTTCTTTGCATCAGTTGATGCAGTGTTGTCCTTCTTTTTGACAGTACACATGCTAGCTACATGACCTTTTTTATGACATTTAAAACAAGTTCGCTTCTCAAGGGGCTTTTTGTACTGTCCCCTTGAAGTCGATCCCTCATTGCTAGCAGATTTAGGTGAAGTGTTACCAGAACATTCAGCATTACCCTGTTTGATTTCTTCTGTTTTGGCTTCACCTTGTTTAACAAATTTAGGATTTTTCAAATTAATTTTTGGTTCAGTCTTATTGGGTTGGGTCTTTGATTCAGTTGGGTTAGTTTTAACTGGATTAGTTTTATTAACCCCCGACCCAGTACTGTTCTTGAACACTTCACTTATTTCTTCATCCTCAGACACACTGGATGAACTACCACTCTCAGTACTGTTCTCATTTTCACTCACATCAACTTTCTTCTCATCTATCTTAGGCTTACAGATTTCTTCATTTACCTCCTTCTCAGTTGGTAGAAACGTATAGTTTCCTGTTAGAGGAGGAGGCACATCTTGGTAACCTAAGCCACCATTTTCATCAATAAACTTCTTGGTGTCTCTTCCAGAGTCTATTAGAGCACTTATAAGATATTTTGAGCTGCGAACTTGATCTATTTGCCTGTTCAGATCGACTACCTTAATCTTAAGTTGGTCTATTTCAGCATTTTTCTTAGCGATATCTTCTTGTTTATCAACTAGAGCCAACTGTGTTAGATTCAGATAATCTATCTTTTCACTAAGAGTGTATTTAAGTTCTTTTAGATCTTTCTTAGCAGCAGTAAGAGAAGTTTTTAGATTCCCTTCTCTAATCTTATTGCCTATGTTAAACTCATTTTCTTTATCTAGAAGCACAACTAATGATTTATTATGCTCAGCTACATTATCATTTTCTTTCACAAGTAACAATATACGCTCAGCATAATCAACACATTTATTACAAGCTTCTACAACTAGAGGTAGAGGATGGAGTACCTTTTTCTTATTGGAGGACAAGTCTGCCATGTAAGCCATGAATTCTTTAGCAGACATACCCTCAGTTGGTGCTGTCAGATCCAGCACCTGTGCAGTTGACTCCTTAACTTCTTCCTCTTCAATCTTGGTTGCCTCAGCCTCTTCAGTTGTACTTTCTTTCTCTTCAGTTTCGACACCAGATTCTCCATCACTTTCAGACTTTTCTTCCACAATCTCAGCCATGAATGCCTGATTGCTTGATCCATCAGTTCCTTCAAGAATACAACTCCAGTCATACGTACCATCAGGTTTTGCTACCATTAGAGCCTTAGGGCTAGTGTTGCTTTGAGATTGCCCCACTGACGAGCTTTGCCGGACAGTATTATTTTGATTCTGGTTCTGGTTCTTTGGTTTGGAGCATTCTCTTGCAAAGTGACCGAAGTTGTAGCAGTTGTAGCATTTCACCTTTGATTTGTCAAATCCGGCTCGACCTCCCACCAGCTTTCTTCCAGTTCAGTCCATGAACCTTTTTGCTCTTCTGGAGATCATAGCAAGATTCCACTGCAAATCCATTTCTTCTAAGTCATCCGGATCTATTTGATCATAGTCGTCATCAAAAACTGCCGGATCGTTTATCTTCCCTTGTATGTAGTTTTCGTAGGAAGCTACAAAGGAAGACAAAACTGCAAGTTGCTCTTCTGCTGATTTCACACTCATTGGCATAGACTTGCATGACTTGTGATCACATTTGGAGTCAGTGCTCTTTCCCTTGTCTTTTCCTGAGGGAATATCCTTCACTTTAGTAGACTCACCTGAAACAGAAACAAAACAAACTTCACCATCAGAGTCCAAAATAATATTTCCTGAGTTATCACCTGAGAAGAATGCGGTTGCATTCCCACTGCTATTGGACGAGTCCTTGGATGTCGGTTTTACATAGTAAACTCCCGGATCTTGAACCTGATCATATCCGACATCCTTTCTCTTTATGGCCAAGTCATAAGCCCTCAGCTTCCCTATCACATCATCAAGAGTAGCACTTTCAAACTCTGGATTCTCTTTTATTAGAAGAGTATAAACCTCCCACTTTGAGGGTAGAGAATCTAGAATTTTTGTACTCAGTTCAGCCTCAGTATATGATATACCGTGATTCCCTAATTCAGTCACAAGATGATAAAATCGTGTTATAATTTCCTCAAGAGTTTCTCCTTTCATTCCCCTGAAGACAGCAAATTGCTTCTTCAGTAAATCGGTCTTATTTTTCTTGACATTATCGTTTCCTTCAAATCTTCTCGCGAGAGCATCCCATAATTGTTTTGCCTCATGGTATTTTTTGAAGGTATGCAAAATCTCCTGAGGTAGACTCATTGTGATGGCAGCATGAGCTTTGTTTTCAGCTTCAAACATAAGCTTATCTTCTTCTTCCATATCCTTAAAAGCCACTTCCACAATTCTACCTTCTACATTTCTAGATGGTTTGAAATATCCATCTCTAATGCAAATCCATCCTCTCATCATATAAAACCTTGCCCATTCTTCAAACCTATCCTTCCACCAATAATAATCGTTAACTGAAATCATTTTAGGTGGTGAGTTTGACTTGCCTACTTCATGGTCCATTTCTAACATCTTGTTTAGAGTTGACATTTTTTTTGTTTAATATGAATTAAATTAATTTAAATGTCCAAGACCCAAGTAAAGGTCCAAAGTCCAAGTCCAATTCACACAGTCCAACTTTAGTTTTAACTTACTGTGGAAAAGACACTTATGTTTGTAAGTAGCGAAGATGCTTATTTTTTTTATTATTTTTTTTTTTAAAAAACGACGAAGATGAATTAATAGGTGACGATGCCTTATCAAAAGATTCTTGTTGATATGAGAGGCGAAGATGGAGGAATCCAAGCGAAGATGAAGGTGGCGAAGATAGTCAGATGAAAAAGATTCCTTTTTCTATCTTCTCATTTTCTATCTTCTCCTTCAGGAGAAGATGACTATCTTCTCCATGATGGAAAAGATTCCAACTTGTGTCGTCACTGTGTACTTATTATCTTCTGTAACTTAATAACAACTACTCCGATTATCACGTTAATAAAAAGTAATCAAAGATTAATGATTTTCATGGTAGTTATTTCTTTTAATTCTATTTTAGTACTGAGATTATTAAGAAGGATAATTTTAAACAAATTATTAAGCATCTGGGTTTTTGGTGAAGAGTCACAGTAGATTCAATTTTTGCAAAAATCAAGCTTGAACTGTACAATCGAGCGTAAATGCTCTGATACCAATTGTAGGTCCTTTGAATGGATCGATTACAAGCTAGATCAGATCTATCAAGGTGCGGAATCCCTTGATAGATGTTTATGCAAACTAAGAATCAACACGAACGAAGAACACGACGAATAATATAAAACCGGCTTGCCTATTGATAATATTTCAGTGGGAACAAATATCAATTACAAGCTTGCAAACCAAAAACTCTTCACCCTAGCCTACACCCCATGCACCTATATATAGTGCATGGGCTGAACGAAGAAGCCCACATAAAAGATGCCTTTTTCTATCTTCTCCTAGAGGAGAAGATGGTCTAACTTCTCCTTCAGGAGAAGATGGAAAAGATTCCTTTTTCTATCTTCTCCTTCAAGAGAAGATGACTATCTTCTCCTTCAGGAGAAGATACTCAAAGGTATCTTTTCCTAAGCTATCTTCGTTCATCAACAATGTTAGCTAGGATTCGAACAAAAGACTATCATACTTGACTTATAACTCCGTCAAGAATGTTACAAATAAACTATCAACCAACACAAAAACGATACTAATCTAGAGAAGCATTTGTCACACGAACATGCACTAACAATGTGAAATCTATCATGCTTGATCGTTTTGATTGTAGTCGTTAGGGTTTACGATTGAAGTCGTTAGGGTTTATTTTGGGGAGGATTATGGTTCCGATGATGGTGTTATGGAACAGAGTGTGAGTTAACTGGGTTTTATAAGAGGGAAGTGTCACACCCTCAAAATCCACTTGCGGAGTTTTACCGCGAGGCGCATGACAAACCGGGATCCAAACCAACGATCACAACAAACAAGTCTAACATGAACATAATGCAATTTCAATACAATGTTTAAAATCCCCGTTTACAGCGGAAGCTTATTCAAAACAATTATTCAATAGTAAACCAATGTTCAACGTTTGTAAAACCATGCAACCCTAACTAGACGCCGTGCAGACGCGTGCGCCCTAGTCCAGTCGTGCTACCTTAGCGACCTGAGAAAACATGTAAAAGTTTACGTCAGCACAAAAATGCTGGTGAGTTTACAGGTTTTGTAATCCAAGTACCAAGTCAACCTGTCCATACTATAACAAATCGAAAACCAGTGTACGCTAGCTAGGCGTATGTTTTGTTACTACCACGATTGGAAAACCATTACTAACTCGTAAACCAAATGTGTGCCCGATGTAGTAACCCTGTTGTTCCTGTTGTTCCTGTTTGAGACAATATGCACCCGCCGACCCTCCAAGTCGACGAGCGGGGTTGGTCACTCCCAATAGCGCTATTCACATTTCCCCGTTGTGCAAACCCGCACATTCATGGTTCCCCCCGGGACTTCCAAAGATCGTGTAGTACACAATAGAAACCCATAGTATGACAGTAGTTACCAAATAATCGTTTTAACACATGTTTTCTCCCCCGAAAATGTGAAACCAGTTTAAAAGAGGGGCCGTAAACTCACCTTAAGTTGCGTTACTTCGTAATACGAATAACTCAGCAGCTATGCTAGTCCCGTAAAGCGGCGACCTAACATATGACAGTTACAAGTACTTAGACTAATAACCCGCAGGTTAGTTAGTCCCTAGATGTCCAGACCATAACCAAATTCGTTTGAAAACACCGTGACTGTTTAACTGACCCAAAGTACAAGACTCGACATCCCATTGGTGACCCGAGACTCCCCGTGTTATGTTTACGCTCTCAAACATGCAATCATGCAATCACACCTAACATACGTTAACGCACAACAAGTTATAGCACATAGCTCACGTATCACCGAATTACATCCAAACATATGTTACCAAGTTATTAGATATGTTACGGGGTTCCTAGCATGTTCCTACAGGTCAAATCGGGTCTCGGAATGCTAATTTACACTTACAGCAGCAGTACACGCGATTAGGAAAAGTCAACTAGCATTTAGGTTGGTCAACTGGCATTTAGAAAGGCTAATCGCGTGTAATATAGGCATTTAGGGTCATAAGACATGTAAACCTTGACTTTATAGGCGATTAGGGCTATACCACATGTAACTACTAGCATTTAGGGCTATACCACATGTAACTACTAGCATTTAGGGCTATACCACATGTAACTACTAGCATTTAGGGCTATACCACATGTAACTACTAGCATTTAGCTCATAAGACATGTATCTACTAGCAATTAGCCCCTAATCGCATGAAACATAGGCGATTGGCCTCCTAATCGCCTCTAACATAGGCGATTAGGGTTGCTAATCGCCTGTAACCTTGCTGTTCCGGTTTTTTCGCGCGTTTAACGCTCCAAATCAGATCCAGAACGTGTGTAACCATCCAATATCAACCCAACAACTATTCTAAACATGTTTAAACCAAAATCCTTCATTTAGCCTTGTATTATCAGCCCTGCATGCAACCATGTAATCCAAACACCATACACATAGCATGAACACCACATTAACATGCATAACTATAACCCTAATAATCAATTACTCAGATTTCATTAATCATGACATCAATATTATTCTGAACTAACCTAACAACATGTTAATCACTCATCTTTAATCATAAAAACCCTAGATATTAATCATAAACACACATAACACATGTATGATTGTTAGAATCCGATTAACAACACTTATTAACAATTTTCAGAAAGCTTTTTCGTTTTAGAACAGGTCTGGACCATTAGGGATTGAATAAAAACGTTTATAAAGATTGCATGGATGGAAACCAAACCTTAGATTTGTGAAAGAATGATGGATTAAGCTTGAAACCTTGTGTTTTGATCAAAAATCGCGTTCCAGAGGTTGTGTGTGTGTTGAGGCGGGTTATGGGACGACTAGGGTTTGTATTATGAAGTTTAGGAGGTCAAGTATGGTATTTATAGTCGTTTTTAGTCGTCCAGCCCGTAACTAGCGATTGTGCAGACTTACACGCGATTAGGGATCCTAATCGCATGTAACTTCATGCATTTAGGCCCAATCGCCAGACATTACATGCGATTGGCCTCCTAATCGCATGTAATGTTCCCCAATTGCATGCCCTATAGGCGATTAGCCTCCCCTAATCGCCTATAGGGGTTGGTTCGATGTATTTTGCGCGTTAAACCCCGTTTTAACATATGTTAACACATATTCACATACCGACAAGTCACATAATGATTGTAAACACATAACACTTGTAAATACATATATTCACACTCGTTCACCAATTCCCGGACTCGAGACTTGTATGTTCCGTATGCCCTGACGATCCTACAAATCGTCACCGTTTGTACACTTGATTAAGGACTGACATCTAATGAACCTCTAGACCAACATCCAATGATCTTCTAGACTAAACCGATAGTTCCCGAACCATAACCCGACTTAACTAACCCAGTTAAGTGCAATATACGCGTGACTCGCTAAGGTAGACTTTCATCTAGACAACGTTGTTAACCAGAATTTGCCGGGTGTCACATCATCCCCACGTTAAAAGAATTTTCGTCCCGAAAATTGCACAAGTACCAAAAGGAATAACGAAGGAAACAACAAAAGATAGAAACCAAAAATAGAAACCAAAAAGAGAGATTTACCCGAGTTGTCACATCATCCCCACGTTAAAAGGAATCTCGCCCCGAGATTCATTCAGCTGCAGAAGAGACATATCTCGACTCGAACGCTTCCTTAGGAAAGAGATGAGGATACTTAGACTTCATCTGATCCTCCCGTTCCCACGTGTACTCTGGTCCCCGGTTCGAGTTCCAGCGAACCTTTACGATGCGAATCTTGCTATGACGTAGGCTACGAATCTTGTAATCCAGAATCTCCACAGGTTCTTCCACAATCCGAAGACGATCATCAACCTTGATCTCTTCCAGTGGAACAATGAGAGACTCGTCAGCCAGACACTTCTTCAAGTTGGACACATGGAAGACGTTATGTACGTTACCGAGCTCCGTCGGTAACTCAAGACGATACGCCACCGGTCCAATCCGTTCCAGGATCGTAAATGGACCGACATATCGAGGGTTGAGTTTGCCACGCTTCCCAAAGCGTATGACGCCCTTCCACGGTGAGACTTTTAGAAGTACTTTGTCATTAACTTGGAATTCCAATGGTTTGCGACGCTGATCGGCATAACTCTTTTGCCGGTCCCGTGCCGCTGCCAACCGGTTACGAATCTGTACGATCTTTTCCGAAGTTTCGTACACTAGCTCAGGTCCAGTGAGTTGACTCTCACCCACTTCAGCCCAACAAAGAGGAGAACGGCATTTACGTCCGTACAGTGCCTCGAACGGAGCCGCCTTGATGCTCGTGTGATAACTGTTGTTGTACGAGAATTCTACTAACGGTAGATGAGCTTCCCAACCCTTGCCAAATCGATCACACATGCCCGCAGCATGTCTTCTAAAGTTTGAATCGTGCGCTCACTCTGACCGTCAGTCTGTGGATGGTAAGATGTACTCATGTCTAGTTGGGTACCCAAAGCCTTGTGCAAAGACTTCCAGAAGTGAGAAGTAAAATGGGAGTCACGATCCGAGATAATAGAAACTGGCACCCCGTGCTTAGAAACAACCTCCTTCAAATAAAGGTGAGCCAAACGATCCATGGTGTCGGTCTCCTTAATAGCAAGAAAATGGGCTGATTTCGTCAACCGATCGACAATCACCCATATCTTGTCATTCCCGCTTGGTGATTTAGGAAGTTGCGTGACAAAATCCATTGTAATCCATTCCCATTTCCATTCCGGAATTTCAGGTTGTTGCAAGAGACCCGACGGTTTCTGGTATTCCACTTTGACCTTAGCACAGGTCAAGCATTTGCTCACGTATGAGGCTATATCTGACCTCATGTTTGGCCACCAGTACAGCACTTTCAAATCTTGGTACATCTTATCCGAACCAGGATGAATAGAATACCGGGACTTATGAGCCTCATCTAGGACAAGCTCCCGTAGTCCCCCAAATAAAGGAACCCATATGCGTTCTGCGAAGTAGTGCAGGCCATCAGGCCTTCGCTCGAGGTGCTTGTCGGCACCGTGCATAGTTTCAGCTTTAAGGTTTTCCTCCTTCAAAGCTTCTAACTGAGCAGAACGAAGTTGATCAGGTAGAGATGAATGAATGGTGAGTTGCAACGCCCGAACGCGACGAGGTTTAGTTGATTCCTTCCTGCTCAAGGCGTCTGCTACAACATTCGCCTTGCCAGGATGGTACTTGATGGCACAATCATAGTCGTTCAGGAGTTCAATCCAACGACGCTGTTGTATGTTCAAATGTTGTTGGTCGAAAATATGTTGAAGACTCTTGTGATCGGTGTAGATGGTGCATTTGGTACCGTACAAGTAATGTCTCCAAATTTTCAACGCGAAAACCACTGCACCCAACTCCAAGTCATGGGTGGTGTAGTTCTTCTCGTGCACCTTGAGTTGACGAGAAGCATACGCGATCACTTTCTCGCGTTGCATCAACACGCAACCGAGACCATGAATAGAAGCATCACAGTAAACAACGAAATCATCAGGGCCTTCAGGTAAAGACAAAATAGGAGCAGAACACAGTTTGGATTTTAGTTCTTCAAACGCTGACTCTTGTGGTTCACCCCAGTCGAATTTCCTATCCTTCTGCATGAGAGTGGTCAGGGGTTGAGCGATCTTCGAGAACCCCTGTATGAAACGACGATAGTAGCCCGCAAGGCCTAGGAATTGCCGCACCTCAGTTGGCGTCTTAGGTGCTCCCCAGTCCTTGATCGCTTCGATCTTAGCTGGATCGACATGAATCCCTAGTTCATTAACCACATGTCCTAGGAACTGAACTTCGCGTAACCAAAAGTCACACTTTGAGAACTTAGCGTAAAGTTGTTCCCGTCGCAAGAGTTCCAAAACCAAACGCAGGTGTTCCTCGTGTTCGGTCTTGTTCTTGGAGTAGATCAGAATGTCATCAATAAACACAATGACGAACTTGTCCAGATATGGTTTGCAAACGCGGTTCATCAAGTCCATGAAAACCGCCGGTGCGTTCGTGAGACCGAAAGGCATGACCAAGAATTCGAAATGGCCATAACGTGTACGAAAGGCAGTCTTTGCAACGTCAGCTTCCCGTACGCGCAACTGGTGATAACCGGACCTCAAGTCAATCTTGGAATAATAACTAGAACCCTGGAGCTGGTCGAATAGATCATCAATACGTGGAAGAGGATAACGGTTCTTGACGGTCAATTTGTTCAGTTCTCTGTAGTCCACACACAATCGGAAACTTCCATCCTTCTTCTTGACGAATAGAATCGGGGCTCCCCAAGGGGAAGAACTTGGCCTGATGAAACCCTTGTCCAAGAGTTCCTGTAACTGACTAGACAATTCCTGCATCTCGGGAGGTGCAAGACGGTATGGGGCCCGAGCAATAGGAGCAGCCCCTGGTACAAGATCAATACCGAACTCGACTTGACGATGGGGAGGAAGACCAGATAAATCATCGGGAAAAACATCAGGAAACTCGCGTACAACAGGAATATCGTCGATCTTCTTCTCATCACCAGAGGAAACAGATAAAAGTGCCAAAACGGCCGAGTAACCCTTTCGAAGACACTTAAGGGCTTTCATGCTGGAGATGATATTTAGCGGAACACCACCCTTGATACCGTACACAGAAAGGAATTCTCCATCAGGGAGAGGAATCCGAATAATCTTGTCGTAACAGACAATCTCCGCGCGATACAAAGACAACCAATCCATGCCTACCACCACGTCAAAACTACCCAAAGGTACCTGCATAAGGTCGATGGGGAACGACAAACCCGACAACTCTAATTGACACTCCCGAAGGATACAAGTAGCCTCAATCTTTTTACCGTCAGCCAACTCAATAATGTACTTGGTCTCTAATGGTACGGGTACTACATCTAGCAGTCGATTAACTTCCATGGATACAAAACTCTTGTCGGCACCAGAATCAAATAACACACTAACAGAACGATTATTGAGAAGGAACGTACCGGTAACTGTGTCAGGATCCTGTCTAGCCTCAGCGGCCCCAATGACGAAGGCGCGTGCATTCCTGCCACCACCCCCGTTGTTCCCATTACCGTTGTTTCCACCCTGCTTCAGTTTTGGGCAATCCTTCCTGTAATGCCCAGTCTCCCCGCAGTTGTAGCAACCCTGTTTTCCCGCAGTTCCTTGAGTAGTAGGAGCTGTGTTAGTAGTCGGGGCCTGGGTCGATGGAAGTGTAGCCCGACAATCTTTAGCAAAATGCCCAGTTCGCTGGCAGCGATGATAACGGTTACTGTCGCAGTTCCCTTGATGATGACGTCCACACTTGTTACATTTGGGCAGTTTCCCCGCATAACCACCCTGCTTGTTACCTGAAGAAGAAGAACCCCCATTATCAAACCTCTTACCCTGCTGTGCTGGCCCAGACCCTTTCCCTTCATTATCCCACTTGCGCTTGTTGTTCTCTGGGGCCTTGACAGTCGAACCCTTAGCAGGCAAAATACCCTCATTCACCTTTAAGTTCGTCATCCTATGAGCCGATCGGACCACCTCTGAGTATGTAGGATGATTTCCTGCAGCCACTAACCCTGCGATCTATGGTACTAGCCCCGAGATATAATGCTCAATCCTCCTGTATTCTGGCACATGCAGATCGGGACACAGCACTGCCAACTCATTACGCCTCACAGTATACTTCTCAATTTCAGACCCAGTCATCTTGCGGTTCCACACCTCGTGCTCTAACTTCTGCACCTCTTCCCTCGGACAGTACTCTCGCTTCAACAGTTGCACAAAATTCTCCCAAGGCATAGCATACGCCTCCCCAATACCCATATTCTGGGTGATATTATTCCACCAAGTCAAAGCAACATCCTGGAATAACGCAGCAGCATACTTAACCCGATCTTCTGGGAGACAGTTACACATCAGAAACACTAACTCCACTTTCTCCAGCCACCTAAGCAAGCTCACCGCACCCTCAGTGCCAGAGAATTCCTGGGGCTTACAGTCCCGAAACATCTTGTAGGTACACATGGGTGGGGGTGGGTTAACAGGACCACCTGAAATGAAATGCGTGAGGAATCACGACGAATGTAAACAAGGTTCACTAATGAGGCAAAGAAAATGGATAAATCAACTTACCACCACCATTGTGCCCTAACTGGAAGGCAGCTTGGAGCAAGTTGTTCAGATCAGCCTGCGATAGGTTAATACCTCCACGACTACCAGCACCACCGCGACCACCACCACGTCCACCATTGCGACCACCTCCACGTCCTTCTCGTACTCCAGACATGATTCTGGCAGAAAGAACGAGAAGATTTAGTTTCGCAGCTAAAGATAACCACTAATGTTTACAAGATCAAAGCTAGGTCCAATCCAGGACTATCCCTTCAAACCCAGAGCTCACTAGGGCTTCCATGCATTTCGGTTTATGATTTTGTGTGCACCCAAAATGATAAACCGCTCTACATGGTCCTCCAAGTGTTCTCCTAGTTCAAAGTTCAAATCACCGAACATAGACTCTTAGCTATACACCGTAATACTACGGTAGTTTATAACAAGTGTTTCTATTGGAGTATAGAAGGGAGATGTCCGAGCCTTGAACAAATCTCAAGAGCATACGAGTTACCCCAATATACTACACTGCCTAGAAAGTAAGTAACCCGACCTAAGATAGAACGGATGATGTAACGTAGAAAGACCAAATGATTTAGAGACACCCCGACAAGACCATACGTAAACCACCATAATGTTTAGTACCATGTGATCGTCTAGTGTGTGCGACTCGGCTATAGACTAGACTCTACATGCAGTCCTAGTTCACTATAACCATTGGCTCTAATACCAATCTGTCACACCTCAAAATCCACTTGCGGAGTTTTACCGCGAGGCGCATGACAAACCAGGATCCAAACCAACGATCACAACAAACAAGTCTAACATGAACATAATGCAATTTCAAAACAATGTTTAAAATCCCTGTTTACAGCGGAAGCTTATTCAAAACAATTATTCAATAGTAAACCAATGTTCAACGTTTGTAAAACCATGCAACCCTAACTAGACGCCGTGCAGACGCGTGCGCCCTAGTCCAGTCGTGCTACCTTAGCGACCTGAGAAAACATGTAAAAATTTACGTCAGCACCAAAATGCTGGTGAGTTTACAGGTTTTGTAATCCAAGTACCAAGTCAACCTGTCCATACTATAACAAATCGAAAACCAATGTACGCTAGCTAGGCGTATGTTTTGTTACTACCACAATTGGAAAACCATTACTAACTCGTAAACCAAATGTGTGCCCGATGTAGTAACCCTGTTGTTCCTGTTGTTCCTGTTTGAGACAATATGCACCCGCCGACCCTCCAAGTCGACGAGCGGGGTTGGTCACTCCCAATAGCGCTATTCACATTTCCCCGTTGTGAAAACCCGCACATTCATGGTTCCCCCCGGGACTTCCAAAGATCGTGTAGTACACAATAGAAACCCATAGTATGACAGTAGTTACCAAATAATCGTTTTAACACATGTTTTCTCCCCCGAAAATGTGAAACCAGTTTAAAAGAGGGGCCGTAAACTCACCTTAAGTTGCGTTACTTCGTAATACGAATAACTCAGCAGCTATGCTAGTCCCGTAAAGCGGCGACCTAACATATGACAGTTACAAGTACTTAGACTAATAACCCGCACGTTAGTTAGTCCCTAGATGTCCAGACCATAACCAAATTCGTTTGAAAACACCGTGACTGTTTAACTGACCCAAAGTACAAGACTCGACATCCCATTGGTGACCCGAGACTCCCCGTGTTATTTTTACGCTCTCAAACATGCAATCATGCAATCACACTTAACATACGTTAACGCACAACAAGTTATAGCACATAGCTCACGTATCACCGAATCACATCCAAACATATGTTACCAAGTTATTAGATATGTTACGGGGTTCCTAGCATGTTCCTACAGGTCAAATCGGGTCTCGGAATGCTAATTTACACTTACAGCAGCAGTACACGCGATTAGGAAAAGTCAACTAGCATTTAGGTTGGTCAACTGGCATTTAGGAAGGCTAATCGCGTGTAATATAGGCATTTAGGGTCATAAGACATGTAAACCTTGACTTTATAGGCGATTAGGGCTATACCACATGTAACTACTAGCATTTAGGGCTATACCACATGTAACTACTAGCATTTAGGGTTATACCACATGTAACTACTAGCATTTAGGGCTATACCACATGTAACTACTAGCATTTAGCTCATAAGACATGTATTTACTAGCAATTAGCCCCTAATCGCATGAAACATAGGCGATTGGCCTCCTAATCGCCTCTAACATAGGCGATTAGGGTTGCTAATCGCCTGTAACCTTGCTGTTCCGTTTTTTCGCGCGTTTAACGCTCCAGATCAGATCCAGAACGTGTGTAACCATCCAATATCAACCCAACAACTATTCTAAACATGTTTAAACCAAAATCCTTCGTTTAGCCTCGTATTATCAGCCCTGCATGCAACCATGTAATCCAAACACCATACACATAGCATGAACACCACATTAACATGCATAACTATAACCCTAATAATCAATTACTCAGATTTCATTAATCATGACATCAATATTATTCTGAACTAACCTAACAACATGTTAATCACTCATCTTTAATCATAAAAACCCTAGATATTAATCATAAACACACATAACACATGTATGATTGTTAGAATCCGATTAACAACACTTATTAACGATTTTCAGAAAGCTTTTTCGTTTTAGAACAGGTCTGGACCATTAGGGATTGAATAAAAATGTTTATAAAGATTGCATGGATGGAAACCAAACCTTAGATTTGTGAAAGAATGATGGATTAAGCATGAAACCTTGTGTTTTGATCAAAAATCGCGTTCCAGAGGTTGTGTGTGTGTTGAGGCGGGTTATGGGACGACTAGGGTTTGTATTATGAAGTTTAGGAGGTCAAGTATGGTATTTATAGTCGTTTTTAGTCGTCCAGCCCGTAACTAGCGATTGTGCAGACTTACACACGATTAGGGATCCTAATCGCATGTAACTTCATGCATTTAGGCCCAATCGCCAGACATTACATGCGATTGGCCTCCTAATCGCATGTAATGTTCCCCAATTGCATGCCCTATAGGCGATTAGCCTCCCCTAATCGCCTATAGGGGTTGGTTCGATGAATTTTGCGCGTTAAACCCCGTTTTAACATATGTTAACACATATTCACATACCGACAAGTCACATAATGATTGTAAACACATAACACTTGTAAATACACATATTCACACTCGTTCACCAATTCCCGGGACTCGAGACTTGTATGTTCCGTATGCCCTGACGATCCTACAAATCGTCACCGTTTGTACACTTGATTAAGGACTGACATCTAATGAACCTCTAGACCAACATCCAATGATCTTCTAGACTAAACCGATAGTTCCCGAACCATAACCCGACTTAACTAACCCAGTTAAGTGCAATATACGCGTGACTCGCTAAGGTAGACTTTCATCTAGACAACGTTGTTAACCAGAATTTGCCGGGTGTCACAGGAAGATAAAAGACCAAAGTCAAATTACTAAAGTACCCTCACATTTATTGCACGTGAGGGTGACTTAACTAGACAGTTGGATGGAGTTAACTTTTAGGACTCAAACCATAACAAGCTTAAAACACTAGGTTTCAAAATGTTAAAAATGAAAATGTTGGACTCAAGTAGTTAAAATCAACAAAACTCGGAGACTCAAATAAGAATTCACTCTAAATCAAATAATAATATAAGTATTATTACATTAAACTTAATCATCATCTTTATTGACAGTAATAAAAACAACCTAATAAACATTGACATGAACATATGCATTCAGAAAAATATATTTCTATTGCAGGATTAATGGAAACACCCACTAGATTTGTTTGTAGAGCAATTCGAGTTGATCACAAGTGGTTGCGGTTATGAGTTGGTAATAATTCATGCTGAGACAATTCAACAAGATATTGAGCTAGAAAATTTACTCATATTCGGCTTGTCTTGACTCAAGTCAGCTCATGGGTTGATAAGGACATAAGGTAACTCTTTTTTATTTTTTTTTCCTATTATCTTTTCATAAAAGCCAATAACAAGTTCACTACTAGAAAAAAAGGTCTTTCTTAACGTGCATTACGTGTTAAGAAAGGGGTCTGATGATACAAAAAAGAGTGGCAATGATGGCGGTGTCATAAAGTTAACATGACACTTTTTGGCGTGTTATCTGTTTATGACACACATTTATGATAGTCTTTGTTGACACGCATTATGACACTTTTTATTCACACATTTTAACGACATATCTTATGACACAAATTTGTGAGATAATTATATGACGTTTATTTTGCGTATCATAATTTATTAATCTAAAAAAATTCCTATAAAATTACAGATTTACCCTCCTGAATATATACCCATTTTATTATATGCAAAATCATTAACAAGCTAATAACAAAAGCGTCATTTCATTATATAATACATATTTATCAAATTACAAACCAATCCGAGACAACATTTAATGTTTACAAAAATATTGTATCGACAATACACTGCCTTAAAACCAGTTTCGATCACTTGAATATTAATGTTGCAGCATAGATTGACCATTTTTCGCGAATGACATCCATATCCTCATCCGCGTAATAATCCAGTTCTCCCCCAACCTGAGACAACAATAAAATTAATACATTAGTCGACGTCGGCCAATTATTTTACATAACATATCTTGAACATATATCTTTTTCATAACATATAACAATCAATAAAAACATATAACATCTTTTTCCGTAAAAAATCAACAAAAACATAACATGTAACTTGAACACAAGATCAACCAAAAAAATAAACAAAAACTTCAGGGGTTGTTTAAAACTTACAGGTGGGGGTCGGCTCTAAATAAATTCTTTCTCCGTAATGTTTTCTCCAGCTATGAATCCCCGGCTTCGGCTTAGGGTTGTAGGAAAACCTTCGACATTGGGTTTTGAAGAATGAGAGTGTTTTGTTATGAGAAGATGACTTTGAATACAGGAGTTTGAAGAATGGGCTTAGGGTTTTCTACGATCTTTTACTGATCGTAACAATATTGGGGTTTGAAGAATGGGCTTGGGGTTTTCTTCTGATTGTTTAGTTATGAGAGAGATGAGCAGATCGATGTGTTTTGTTATGAGAGAGGGAGAGGGTTTATGGGGAGGCGCACGGGATATGTGGAGGGAATTGAGATTTTGGTGACACAAAACCATGACACGCAAGTTTCTTTACCGTCATGTTTTTTTTAATTTATGACAGAATATTATTGACACATAGAAAAAAGCATCAAGAATTTATTAATTTTTATCAAAGATTACATTTTTTTTATGACATACACTTTTCCATGTCATTAAATAGGTGTATGTCATAATTTGAATTTATGGGGACGAAAATTCAAAGTTTTTTCATGGTTGTGTCAATAGTAGGAAGGCGAATAATAGGATCCCGGGTCTGAATGTCGATGGAGTTTGGATCAGAAAACCTACTACAGTTAAGAAGGCGGTGTTCTCTTTTTTTAAAAAATAAATTTTTGGAGCAGTACCCTGTGAGACCGAGGTTCATTTGCTCTGATTTCAAGAAGATTTTGGATTCGGACAACGAGTCGTTAGTGCGATTTATTAAGAGGTTTTGGGATTTATTTGAGCATGATTTCTATAATATTATGGCTGCATTTTACAGAGACGGGGTCATCAATGTGGGGGTGGCTCCTCTTTTATTACTCTTATTCCGAAAGTGAAAGACCCGATGGACCTAAACGGTTACCGTCTGATTAATTTGGTAGGAGTTATTAGCAAAACCATCTAAAAGATCTTAGCTAATCGTTTCTTAAAAGTTGTCGGCAAAGTCGCTTCTAACTCCCAATTCACCTTTCTCAAAGGAAAGCTCATTCTTGACGGCCCCCTAATTGTCAACGAAGTCATTAGCTGATGCAAAAGTAAAAAAAACGTGTGTTTATCGTCAAGATTGATTTTGAGAATGCATATGACAATGTGAATTGGAATTTTGGGCTAGACATTTTGGAACAAATGGGATTTGATAGTCGGTGGAGAACGTGGGTTTTGGGCATCCTTAGCTTAGCTAGATCACCCGTTCTAGTAAACGGTGCTCTTACCTTCGAATTTTAATGCGGCAAAGGTATGAGACAAGGAGATCCAATCTCTCCTTTTCTTTTTCTTATTGTCATGGAAGCGCTATCGTGTATGGTGGACAAAGCTATTAAGGTAGGGATTATGAGGGGTATCCATACTCCGCATGACGGTTCGATTATTTCGCATCTATTGTATGCCGATGACGCAATCATTATCGGTGAGTGGGATTCGGAAAATTTGATTAATGTGGTTTGTATTTTGAGGTGCTTTTACTTGAGCTCCGGGTTAAGGATAAATTTGGCTAAATCTATGCCCTTCGGTATTGGGGTTGATTTTTCGGAGGTTGAGTCTATGGCTGCAATGGTGGGATGTTCGGCTAGTGTCCCTCCTTTTAAATATTTGGGATTGATGGTCGGGGCGAACATGAATCGTGTTGGTAATTGGCAGCCGGTTTATGATGTTTTTGAAGCTAGACTATCTCAATGGAAGGCGAATACGTTATTGATCGGGGGGAGGGTCACACTTATCAAGTCGGTCCTTGAGAACCTTCCAACATACTATTTCTCAATTTATAAATCTCCATGTAAAGTTTTGAATGACCTTGAACGCATTATCAAAAATTTCATTTGGGGAGGATCGGCTCGGAATAACAAACTCCATTGGGTCTCTTGGGACAGGGTGGCGTGTCCTAAGAAAGTGGGGGTTTGGGTCACACCAAACTTCGGATCACTAACCTTGCGCTGCTTTCAAAATGGGGTTGAAGATTTAAATCCGAAAGTGATAGTTTATGGAAGAGCATTATTCTTGCTTTTCATTTCTGCAGCCGCAATTGAGACTTTATTATGGTCAATAAATATGCTTGTGGGGTGTGGAACAATATTGTTAGAGTCTTGGCCCGGATAACGATCTCTGGGGTTTCGTTTAGAAGGTCTTTCAAAGGTATTATCGAGGATGGTAAAGAGATATCGTTCTGGCTGGATCCTTGGGTCAGGAGGACACATCTAAAAGACGTTTGTCCAGTTTTGTTTTGTTTGGAGACGGTCAAAAGAATAAGTGCAGCAGATAGGTAGAGAGGTAGTGAGGCGGCTTGCAGCTGGTCTAGGGAACCTTCAGATGCTGTCGAGTTAGAGGAATGGAGCTTTCTGTCAGATCTGGTTGGTTCGGCTAGGCTGCAGAATAGTTCCGATAAATGAAAGTGGTTGGGCGAAAGTAACGGAGAATTCAGCGTGGGTTCTGTCAAGCGCCTGTCAGATCTGGTTGATTTTTTTTATATTTTAAAGTTTTCGAAACAAGAAAAAAATGAAATAAAAAAAATGTAATTCTACAAATTACAATAATTATTTTTTTATTGTTCATCCGAACTACTTATGCGCGTCAATGCAACATATGTGAGTTCTTTGTTAAATTGGGGTTCGCTTAGTCACTCTTCCACTTTTTCATCATGTATTTGTTCGTCAATTTCCATTTACTCTTTGATAGGTGTTTGATGTTCCACCTGATCTACCTAGGGGAGTTAGTCTTGCTCTTCGTATCAATAAACCCTGCCACTAAGAGAAAAAAGCAGTTTCTGAAGCTACCGTAGAAGCTTGGACGTTTAGTAGATCACGGGCCATAACGGATAGGATCGGAAACCGGTCAAAATCGAGCCAAACGGCTACTTTATCCCAAACTAGGTAAAAACGGTTTGGGCCGGTTTATCCCAAAGTAGTTCAGGATCGAAGTTAAAAAAAACTGGTTCGGGTCGGGTTCATTTGGAAAACAGGGGACCGATTCAGGGTCAAAATACAAACTAAAATTGGGCAAGGAAATACCGGTTTGGGTTTGGGTTCGAGTCAGAAAATTGTTTTTTTTTTCTTTATCTCTGGTATTAAGTGCCATAGGAGTTTTAAAATATAAGTATATGATGATGAATGATTAGTTTTACAACACATAATTATATATTTTATCATCTGAAGTTAATAAAAAAATTATATAAATGCTTGACGACATCATTAAATAGTTCAATAATTATAATTATAAAGTAGTTTCCTCTTGAGGAAATTATTGCCCACCTATGTCATACTTATCCAATAGTTTCATGACATTATCCAATAGTTTTACCAATAATGGTAGTTTTTATAATTAAAAATGAAATTATTGAAGTATTTGACTTGCCAATCAAATTAATGTTTGACATTTTAAATTAACAAAGTTTGACTAACCAGAAGTCAACTAAACTTACATTGTGCACACCCTCTAGGCACGCGTGCTTATCATTTCGTGTTGACTTATCCATGAGTTGTAGCTTACTTTTTAATTTTATAAAGGGTATTTAACATGAGTCTTCATATGGGTGACTTTTTATGTACCGGATCGAATTGGTCATCGGGTTTTGTCTAAGCAGTGGCGCAGGTTTATAGGGGCGGGGAGGGGCGGCCGACCCCCCCGGATTTTCGCGCAGAAGTTCCGATTATATAGTACCTGTATAGAAAATTTTTAAAATATAGGGTTTCGACCCCCCGAAACAGGTTTTCGACCCCCCGAAACCAGTGACTTCCGAACCCCCGGTGATTTCCGACCCCCCGAACCTTCGGGTCAAGCTTCGCCACTGCGTCTAAGACGTTACCCGTCAGCTCTACCTCGTGAACGCGATGTTATATCGGGCCCCGGCCGCCGCACAAACTGACCTTCGCCCGGAAACCATACTGCCTCCACACAAGAAACTCGCCAGGGTAACAGCTGGGTAAAACCGGGTTGCCCTCCAAATCGAACCATGCCTCGGTAGGAACTATCCATCATAGGGTCTTCCCCAAATGCAAACAGCAGGGATCGAACCCAAGCCTCCCAAATGGAAGGTTGAGCCTTTCACCAACTGCTCTGCAAGTGGGGATATGAGTCTTCATATCTACACACCTCCTAAAAGTATCTACGCACCCTAAAAAGCATATGACGGAGTCACTTCATTGACTTTTGTGCTAACAATCATTGAGTGTCAGATCAGTCACCCTATATGCTCCATATGCCCCGTAAGGCTATGTCTGGGTTATTTTTTGAGAAATTATGGTTTTCCTTGGTTGGCTCGTTTATTTTTTAAAATTTTTAAACGTCTGTATAGACACGAAGTATAAGTTATTTTTTTCGGCATAGACATATTACGAGTTATACTTTGTTAAAAACGTTACAATTTATTTTTTTAACGACATACACATCTTTTTTATTTTAAACATTTTACAAACAAAACAACTTATACGAATTATTTTTTCTAAACAATTTTCCAAGTTATAATCGATAGTTATCCGTTTGTAATGTTTAACTTATAATTGATTCTCCATGTATGGGTATGATGTCACCTCCCAATAAACACGGGTGGTTTTTTGTCGACAAAACAAGCCAAAAAATGTCTATACGCCACTTATGGTACCATACGAGGCGTGTAGAAGTACAAGGTCACATGTTCCTATGTCTGACCCATTGAAACTTGTGGCGTGTACTTCTATATGCCTCATATGAGATCATATGAGGCATATAGACCACCATATGGGGCGTATAATGTCATACACCCCATATATTAGACCCTTTTTCGCCACAGAATTCAAGGTTTGATCGACTGCATTTAATATGGAATGTTGAACCATATGGGGCGTATGATGCCATACGCCCATATAAGGGGGTGTGTATTTAATTGGGTGGGTGTGGAGTTATCATTACCCTTTAACATTTGCACAAATATAATCTTTTATAAAAGTGTTTAGTTTTCGCTTATCTTAATTTCTCAAACATCGACTTAAATCATGTAAATCGAAGTAGTGGTTTGATAACGCAATTCACAACACAAGTTTGAATTGGTTTGGATGTAATTTGCATTGTCAAGTTGAGTAAATCCTTGTATTTCCGTAGATATAACCTCATGAATGACATTAGTAGTTTATGATATTTTTATTAGAAGGAAAAAACCTATTACTAAAATGAAGCTTAAAGAAATCCCTAGGGTTAACGTAGAGATTAAGGTTTAGGCTTCGTGTATCACACGCTTCATACTAAGTTAGAAAACGTCTAAAAACCAAAGTTAAAGTTAAAAGTGGAAGATTTTACATAAATCATTTGTAACTAGTGAATTTCTCCACACGTTGGGCGGATATTTTGTCAATGTTGGTTAGATTCATTAAGGTATTGACACTCCACATATCAACCTAAAGATAGAATCCAAAAAATAAAGTAATGGTATTAGCAAAATGATATCAACACGTGTTTTATATAAATCAAAACCGTAAAACGAATATCACTAACGGTTTGGATAGTACCAATGTTGTTCAGATGAGATCAAAAGGGCATCGCTGTTGCTAGGACGGTACTAGTTTGGTTCGACACGGTACCAGTACGGTATAAAATATACTCTATACTGCAATCGAAGTTGTTTGGACGGTATCGGTTCGGTTCGTCACAATAAAGAACAACAAAATCAATTATATTTGACCCATCCGATTTTGAAGAAAACTGTTATTGAAATGTAGATAAAAATAAGCACGTTGTAATGGTATATTCAGAATTTTATAAGGTGATGTACTATATTATTAGAATAAAGAAGAGGATAAATGACTCTGGTTTAAAAAAGAAAAAAAAAACTAAATGTTAGATAGCTTTAATACTACTCTCAAATCATTTTTGAATTTTGTTTATAAAAGAACATACTCGAAATTTTAAAAATTATCATAACTTATAGTTATAATAGAAACACAAAATATATTTAAATTAACACGTAGATAAAATAAACACGATGCAACGGTATATTTTAAAATTTTATACGCCAATACGCTAATAATGAAAAGGGTAAATGACGTTGATTTATATATAAAAAAAAAAAAACCTAAATGTTAGGTAGCTTTAATACCAGTCCTAACTCGGTTTTGAATTTTGGTTATAAAACAACATACACGAAATTTTATAAAATATCATAAATTAAAAGTTTCGGGGTCCCTAAAATCTGTGAATGAAAGCTTATTATTAAAATGGTGGTGGAAGTTTAAACACGAGAAAACAGCGCTCTGGCATCGGACAATAAGGGCAATTCACCATTGTCCGAATTCCTGGTCGTATGTTCCAATAAAATCAGGTATTTCAGGCCCTTGGGCTGCTATGAATAAGTTGAATAAGGAGTTGGAGAATCAGAATGTGGATATCAAATGCATAATTAAAGGGAAGGTGGGGAACGGCGTTGACATTCGTTTTTTGGGTTGATTGGTGGACCGGCGAATGTCCACTGATGTTTGCTTTTCCAGACCTGTTTGCGATAGAATCAGCGAAGAATGTGTCATTACAGCGCAGAATTCAAGGTTGGGAGTGGAAAAGACAGCTGTGTGGTGTCCAGGAAGAGCAACAGCTGAGGGATTTGGCTGAGCTGGTTGCAGCTGTGTCGCTGGGTCAGCAATCTGACGAATGGTTGTGGACGGCTGCAAGGGATGGGCTGTTTTCTGTCTCTGAATGTAAAAAATTTTTGTGCAGGAATGCGGTCCCTTTCTATCCGTTCGAATGGGCCAAGGGAGTTCCTAGGAAAGTTAGCATTTTTGGGTGGAGAATGGTACAGGATAGGCTGCCCACCTTGTGTGGTTTAAAAAGGCGTAACATTCTAAATGGACAATCGAGTTGCAGACTTTGCGGAGAAGGAGATGAAGACGCTGACCACCTGTTCAGCTCGTGTTTGATTGCTTCCGTCGTTTGGCAAAAGGTTAGTTCATGGCTCGGGGTCCCTCCTATATATGCATTCAACTGTAAAGAATTATTGGAGCTTCACAAGCTAGACAATGGTAATAAGGAGAGGAAGCAAACTAGTCAGATTAGTGGTGCTGGCGGCCTGCTGGATAATCTGGAAAGCCCGGAACGAATTGATCTTTAGTGGCAAAAGAGCAAACGTCTCAGGCATTTTTGGAGAAATTCAGGCCACGTCTTTTATGTGGGCGAAACACAAGGCGAAACAATCAAACTGGACGTGGGAAAATTGGGTGACGTTTAATTGTCCTATTACTTGAAAAGTTTAATTTTGTATTGGGATTGTATGGTGATGTTGTGTTGTTACTAGTATCTTGCTTGTATCAACCATGTATATATTTTGGTGATGAATGAATTGAAGTTTGCCGATCAAAAAAAAAAAAAAAACTAACCTAAGAAAATATTAATAAAAAAGCTAGAAAAAGCTATACTAATAAATAATAATATTGTTACTTTTCATCGTGTCAGTTTTAATATAAAAATAAAATTAACACATAGATGAAAAATAAGCATGATGCAACGGTATATTTAAAAAGCATCTATATTTTGATGTACTAGTGTTTACATTTTTTTTTTATCACCAGTTTTGTAAACGGTTTACAACAATTAATTATAAATAAAGATGATAATGTTACAAATAATAAAAATGTTTCATATAAAGAAGTGTTTTTAAAGTTATGAAAGTTTGTTGCAACTTTTTCTTAACTTTATAAATTCAACAATTATAAATTGCTACAATTTTTTAAATTTTATGGTTTTTGTTATTCAACCCGTGTATCTGCAAAGGCGTAAAAATATCTAGATGGCCAAATCATAGGTTACTTTTGTAGGTGGTGTTCCAGTTATGTTATTAGCGAAAATTGACCAAAGAAGTGGTTTTTGTAATGGGACCAAGCTACAAATAGTATATGTAACACCCCAAAATTTATAAATAGCATTTATGCTAATAAGGGTAATAACCGGCTTAAAATCTCAATTTATAATACTAAATAATCTCGGCTTAACAATAGTTGGGAACTAACCTCGTTACTCACGTTAGGTGAATAACAATATAAAAGGCTTTATAAAACTAACCGGGTTAGCAGAAGTAACCAAAATCCATACCTGGAGGGATTGAACCTGCCAAGTGATGAAACTTAGCTTTATAACTTGGACAAAATGCAGGGAATGCATTTCCCCTTCTCAAAAACTCACGACCCAAGCACCATCTATCAAACCAAACCCTAAAAACTCATAAATAAGCTTGAACCAAGCTCAATTCAAGGGGCTTTTGCTTGGGATAACAAGAAATCAGACCTACAAACCTCATGTAATTAGTAAGTAACTTTGTTTCATCATATTTGATGTATTATAGCTTCCATGACAAGTTGATAATCTAGGGGTTTTACAAAAGGTCGAATTAGGTGTTGGGGAAGGTGTCTCTAGTCCAAGGAAACCTTAATCCCAACAAATTTTGTTGAATTCATGCTAGTCTATCAAATTGGGTGAAATCCCTAAGGTAACTTGGTGAGTATTGATGGGTATGAGCAACATGTGTGCTCATAAGCTAAAAATCAGTATTTTGGAACTAAGAATGTGAACTTGGGTTGTCAAATTGTCATATTATGTTGAATCAAGGATGAATACTTGATTGATAAGCAATTGGTTTATAAAACACCCAGAAATTGTAGTCTTGATGATTCATGCCCACCAAGTGTTTGTTAAAATGTCCAAATGGGTGAATTTGGACTAAAAAAACTTGTTAAATGTGTTGAACATTGTAAAAATTAGCAAAAGGTTGGTTGATCATGTGTAAACATGTTGTTAATTATGATCCTAACAACCTAAGTGGATAATACTCTACTAGGTAGTAAAAAGAGAGGCTTCAGGAGGCCTAGAATCGAAGGAAATGCACGGGTAGAAGCACGTACAAAGGTAAGTCACTCGATGGCTTAAATCTTGATATATTCATAGTATGTTCATATGCTTAGTGTGACAACTCGGGTAAATCTATCTTTTGGTTTCTATCTTTTGTTTGTTCCCTTCGTTATTTCTTTTGTTCTTTTGGTACTTGTGCAATTTTCGGGACGAAAATTCTTTTAACGTGGGGATGATGTGACACCCGGCAAATTCTGGTTAACAACGTTGTCTAGATGAAAGTCTACCTTAGCGAGTCATGCGTATATTGTACTTAACTGGGTTAGTTAAGTCGGGTTATGGTTCGGGAACTATCGGTTTAGTCTAGAAGATCATTGGATGTTGGTCTAGAGGTTCATTAGATGTCGGTCCTTAACCAAGTGTACAAACGGTGACGATTTGTAGGATCGTCAAGGCATACGGAACATACAAGTCTCGAGTCCCGGGAATTGGTGAACGAGTGTGAATATGTGTATTTACATGTGTTATGTGTTTACAATCATTATGTGACTTGTCGGTATGTGAATATGTGTTAACATATGTTAAAACGGGGTTTAACGCGCAAAACACACGGAACAGGCCCCTATAGGCGATTAGGAGAGCCCAATCGCCTATAGTTGGGGCGAGTGGGCAGTCATAGGGGCGAGTAGGGGACTAATTGCATGACTGTTCATGCGATTAGGCCCCAATTGCATGAACTTACATGCGATTAGGCTTCCTAATCGCGTGTAAAGCTGCATAATCGCTAGTTACGGGCTGGACGACTAAAAACGACTATAAATACCATACTTGACCTCATAAACTTCATTATACAAACCCTAGTCGTCCCATAACCCGCCCCAACACACACACAAACTCTGGAACGCGATTTTTGATCAAAACATAAGGTTTCAAGCTTAATCCATCATTCTTTCACAAATCTAAGGTTTGGTTTCCATCCATGAATCTTTATAAACGTTTTCATTCAATCCCTAATGGTCCAGACCTGTTCTAAAACGAAAAAGCTTTCTGAAAATCGTTAATAAGTGTTGATAATCGGATTCTAACTAGTATACATGTGTTATGTGTGTTTATGATTAGAAAGCTAGGGTTTTTATGATTCAAGATGAATGAATGACGTGTTATTATGTTAGATCAGAATAATAATGATATTATGATGATAAAATCTGAGTAACTGATTATTAGGGTGATAGTTACGCATGTTAGTGTGATGTTGCATGCTATGTGAATGGTGTTTGGAATACGTGATTGCATGCAGGACTGATAATACGAGGCAAAACGAAGGATTTTAGTTTAAACATGTTTAGAATAGTTGTTGGGATGATATTGGGTGGTTACACACGTTCTAGATCTGATTTGGAGCGTTAAACGCGCGAAAAACTGGAACAGCAAGGTTACAGGCGATTAGCAACCCTAATCGCCTATGTTAGAGGCGATTAGGAGGCCAATCGCCATGATTCATGCGATTGGGGGCTAAATGCTAGTACTTATAGGCGATTAGCCCTAATTGCTAGTTGATACATGTGGTATAGCCCTAAATGCTAGTAGTTACATGTGGTATAGCCCTAAATGCTAGTAGTTACATGCGATTAGCCCTAAATGCTAGTAGTTACATGCGATTAGCTTTCCTAAATGCTAGTTGACCAACCTAAAGGCTAGTTGACTTTTCCTAATCGCGTGTACTGCTGCTGTAAGTGTAAATTAGCATTCCGAGACCCGATTTGACATGTAGGAACATGCTAGAAACCCCGTAACATATCTAATAACTTGGTAACATATGTTTGGATGTAATTCAGTGATACGTGAGCTATGTGCTATAACTTGTTGTGCGTTAACGTATGTTAAGTGTGATTGCATGATTTCATGTTTGAGAGCGTAAACATAACACGGGGAGTCTCAGGTCACCAATGGGATGTTGAGTCTTGTACTTTGGGTCAGTTAAACAGTCACGGTGTTTTCAAACGAACTTGGTTATGGTCTGGACATCTAGGGACTAACTAACCTGCGGGTTATTAGTCTAAGTACTTGTAACTGTCATATGTTAGGTCGCCGCTTTACGGGACTAGCATAGCAGCTGAGTTTACTCGTGTTAAGGAGTAACGCAACTTAAGGTGAGTTTACGACCCCTCTTTTAACTGGTTTCACTTTTTGGGGGGAAAAACATGTGTTAAACTTATGTTTGGTAACAACTGTCATACTATGGGTTTCTATGGTTTACTATACGATCTTTGGAAGTCCCGGGGGAAACCATGAATATGCGGGTTAGCACAACGGGGAAATGTGAATAGATCTATTGGGAGTGACCAACCCCGCTCGTCGGCTTGGAGGGCCGGGCGAGTGCATATTGTCTCAAACAGGAACAACAGGAACAACAGGTTTACTTTTCGGGCACAACATCTGGTATGCGAGTTAGTAATGGTTTTCCAATCGTGGTAGTAACAAAACATACGCCTAGCTAGCGTACACTGGTTTTTGATTTGTTATAGTATGGACAGGTTGACTTGGTACTTGGATAGCAAAACCTGTAAACTCACCAGCATTTTTGTGCTGACGTAAACTTTTACATGTTTTCTCAGGTCGCTAAGGTAGCACAATGGAACTAGGGCGCACGCGTCTGCACGGCGTCTAGTTAGAGTCGCATGGTTTTCATATGTTGAACAATCGGTTTACTTTTGAGATACTGTTTTGAATAAGCTTCCGCTGTAAACGGGGATTTTAAACTATGTTTTGAAATTGCATTATATTCATTTAGACTTGGTTATTGTGATCGTTGGTTTGGATCCTGGTTTGTCATGCGCCTCGCGGTAAAACTCCGCAAGTGGATTTTGAGGGTGTGACAGATTGGTATCAGAGCCAATGGTTATAGTGAACTAGGACTGCATGTAGAGTCTAGTCTATAGCCGAGTCGCACACACTAGACGATCACATGGTACTAAACATTATGGTGGTTTACGTATGGTCTTGTCGGGGTGTCTCTAAATCATTTGGTCTTTCTACGTTACATCATCCGTTCTATCTTAGGTCGGGTTACTTACTTTCTAGGCAGCGTGGTATATTGGAGTGAATCGTGTACTCTTGAGATTTGTCCAAGGCTCGGACTTCTCCCTTTCGTACTCCAATAGAAACACTTGCCATAAACTACCGTAGTATTACGGTGTATAGCTAAGAGTCTATGTTCGGTGATTCGAACTTTGAACTAGGAGAACACGTGGAGGACCATGTAGAGCGGTTTATCATTTTGGGTGCACACAAAATCATAAACCGAAATGCATGGAAGCCCTGGTGAGCTCTGGGTTTGAAGGGATAGTCCTGGATTGGATCTAGCTTTAATCTTGTGAACATTAGTGGTTATCTTTATCTGCGAAACTAAATTTTCTCGTTCTTTCTGCCAGAATCATGTCTGGAGTACGAGGAGGACGTGGAGGTGGTCGCAATGGTGGACGTGGTGGTGGTCGCGGTGGTGCTGGTGGTCGTGGAGGTATTAACCTATCGCAGGCTGATCTGAACAACTTGCTCCAAGCTGCCTTCCAGTTAGGGCACAATGGTGGTGGTAAGTTGATTTATCCATTTTCTTTACCTCATTAGTGAACCTTGTTCACATTCTTCGTGGTTTCTCATGCGTTTCATTTCAGGTGGCCCTGTTAACCCACCCCACCCATGTGTACCTACAAGATGTTTCGGGACTGTAAGCCCCAGGAATTCTCTGGCACTGAGGGTGCGGTGAGCTTGCTTAGGTGGCTGGAGAAAGTGGAGTCAGTGTTTCTGATGTGTAACTGTCTCCCAGAAGATCGGGTTAAGTATGCTGCTGCGTTATTCCAGGATGTTGCTTGACCTGGTGGAATAACATCACCCAGAATATGGGTATTGGGGAGGCGTATGCTATGCCTTGGGAGAATTTTGTGCAGCTGCTGAAGCGTGAATACTGTCCGAGGGAAGAGGTGCAGAAGCTAGAGCACGAGGTGTGGAACCTCAAGATGGTTGGGTCTGAAATTGAGAAGTATACTGTGAGGCGTAACGAGTTGGCAGTGCTGTGTCCCGATCTGCATGTGCCAGAATACCGGAGGATTGAACACTATGTCTCGGGGTTAGTACCGGAAATCGCAGGATTAGTGGCTGCGGGAAATCATCCTACATACGCAGAGGTGGTTCGATCGGCTCATAGGATGACCAACTTAAAGGTGAATGAGGGTATTTTGCCTGCCAAGGGCTCGACTGTTAAGGCCCCAGAGAACAACAAGCGCAAGTGGGATAATGAAGGGAAGGGATCTGGGCCAGCACAGCAGGGTAAGAGGTTTGATAATGGGGGTTCTTCTTCTTCAGGTAACAAGCAGGGTTGTTATGCGGGGTAACTGCCCAAATGTAACAAGTGTGGACGCCATCATCAAGGGAACTGCGACAGTAACCGTTGTCACCGCTGCCAGCGAACTGGACATTTTGCTAAAGATTGTCGGGCTACACTTCCATCGACCCAAGCCCCGACTACTAACTCAGCTCCGACTACTCAAGGGACTACGGGAAGACAAGGATGTTACAACTGTGGTGAGACTGGGCATTACAAGAAGGATTGCCCAAAACTGAAGCAGGGTGGAAACAACGGAAATGGGAACAACGGGGGCGGTGGCAGGAATGCACGTGCCTTCGTCATTGGAGCCGCTGAGGCTAGACAGGACCCTGATACAGTTACCGGTACGTTCCTTCTCAATAATCGTTCTGTTAGTGTGTTATTTGATTCTGGTGCCGACAAGAGTTTTGTATCCATGGAGGTTAGTCGACTGCTAGATGTAGTACCCGTACCATTAGAGACTAAGTATATTATTGAGTTGGCTGACGGTAAAAAGATTGAAGCTACTAGTATCCTTCGGGAGTGTCAATTAGAGTTGTCGGGTTTATCGTTCCCCATCGACCTTATGCCGGTACCTTTTGGTAGTTTTGACGTTGTGGTAGGAATGGATTGGTTGTCTTTGTATCGCGCGGAGATTGTCTGTTACGACAAGATTATTCGGATTCCTCTCCCTGATGGAGAATTCCTTTCTGTGTACGGTATCAAGGGTGGTGTTCCGCTAAACATCATCTCTAGCATGAAAGCCCTTAAGTGTCTTCGAAAGGGTTATCCAGCCGTTTTGGCACTGTTATCTGTTTCCTCTGGTGATGAGAAGAAGATCGACGATATTCCAGTTGTACGCGAGTTTCCTGATGTTTTTCCCGATGATTTATCTGGTCTTCCTCCTCATCGTCAAGTCGAGTTCGGTATTGATCTTGTACCAGGGGCTGCTCCTATTGCTCGGGCCCCCTACCGTCTTGCACCTCCCGAGATGCAGGAATTGTCTAGCCAGTTACAGGAACTCTTGGACAAGGGTTTCATCAGACCAAGTTCTTCCCCTTGGGGAGCCCCGATTCTATTTGTTAAAAAGAAGGATGGAAGTTTCCGATTGTGTGTGGACTACAGAGAACTGAACAAATTGACCGTCAAGAACCGTTATCCTCTTCCACGTATTGATGATCTATTCGACCAGCTCCAGGGTTCTAGTTACTATTCCAAGATTGACTTGAGGTCCGGTTATCACCAGTTGCGGGTAAGGGAAGCTGACGTTGCAAAAACTGCCTTTCGTACAGGTTATGGCCATTTCGAATTCTTGGTCATGCCTTTCGGTCTCACGAACGCACCGGCGGTTTTCATGGATTTGATGAACCGCGTTTACAAACCATATCTGGACAAGTTCGTCATTGTGTTTATTGATGACATTCTGATCTACTCCAAGAACAAGACCGAACACGAGGAACACCTGCGTTTGGTTTTGGAACTCTTGCGACGGGAACAACTTTACGCCAAGTTCTCAAAGTGTGACTTTTGGTTACGCGAAGTTCAATTCCTAGGACATGTGGTTAATGAACTAGGGATTCATGTCGATCCAGCTAAGATCGAAGCGATCAAGGACTGGGGAGCACCAAAGACGCCAACTGAGGTGCGGCAATTCCTAGGCCTTGCGGGCTACTATCGTCGTTTCATTCAGGGGTTCTCGAAGATCGCTCAACCCTGACCACTCTCACTCAGAAGGATAGAAAATTCGACTGGGGTGAACCACAAGAGTCAGCGTTTGAAGAACTGAAGTCCAAACTGTGTTCTGCTCCTATTTTGTCTTTACCTGAAGGCCCTGATGATTTCGTTGTTTACTGTGATGCTTCTATTCATGGTCTCGGTTGTGTGTTGATGCAACGCGAGAAGGTGATTGCGTATGCTTCTCATCAACTCAAGGTGCACGAGAAGAACTACACCACCCATGACTTGGAGTTGGGTGCAGTGGTTTTCGCGTTGAAAATTTGGAGACATTACTTGTACGGTACCAAATGCACCATCTACACCGATCACAAGAGTCTCCAACATATTTTCGACCAACAACACTTGAACATACGGCAGCGTCGTTGGATTGAACTTCTGAACGACTATGATTGTGCTATTAAGTACCATCCTGGCAAGGCGAATGTTGTAGCAGACGCCTTGAGCAGGAAGGAATCAACTAAACCTCGTCGCGTTCGGGCGTTGCAGCTCACCATTCATTCATCCCTACCTGATCAACTCCGTTCTGCCCAGTTAGAAGCTTTGAAGGAGGAAAACCTTAAAGCTGAAACTATGCACGGTGCCGACAAGCACCTCGAGCGAAGACCTGATGGCCTGCACTACTTCGCAGAACGTATATGGGTTCCTTTATTCGGGGGACTACGGGAGCTTGTCCTTGATGAGGCTCATAAGTCCCGGTATTCTATTCATCCTGGTTCGGATAAGATGTACCAAGATCTGAAGATGCTTTACTGGTGGCCAAACATGAGGTCGGATATAGCCTCATACGTGAGCAAATGCTTGACCTGTGCTAAGGTCAAGGTGGAATACCAGAAACTGTCGGGTCTCTTGCAACAACCTGAAATTCCGGAATGGAAATGGGAACGGATTACCATGGATTTTGTCACGCAACTTCCTAAATCACCCAGTGGTAATGACAAGATATGGGTGATTGTCGATCGGTTGACGAAATCAGCCCATTTTCTTGCTATTAAGGAGACCGACACCATGGATCGTTTGGCTCGTCTTTATTTGAAGGAAGTTGTTTCTAAGCACGGGGTGCCAGTTTCTATTATCTCGGATCGTGACTCCTATTTTACTTCTCACTTCTGGAAGTCTTTGCACAAGGCTTTGGGTACCCAACTAGACATGAGTACAGCTTATCACCCACAGACTGACGGTCAGAGTGAGCGTACGATTCAAACCTTGGAAGACATGCTGCGGGCATGTGTAATCGATTTTGGCAAGGGTTGGGAAGCTCATCTACCGTTAGTAGAATTCTCATACAACAACAGTTATCACACGAGCATCAAGGCGGCTCCGTTCGAGGCACTGTACGGACGGAAATGTCGTTCTCCTATTAGTTGGGCTGAAGTGGGTGAGAGTCAACTCACTGGGCCTGAACTAGTGTACGAAACTTCGGAAAAGATCGTACAGATTCGTAACCGGTTAGCAGCGGCACGGGACCGGCAAAAGAGTTATGCTGATCAGCGTCGCAAACCATTGGAATTCCAAGTTAATGACAAAGTACTTCTAAAAGTTTCACCGTGGAAGGGCGTCATACGCTTTGGGAAGCGTGGCAAACTCAACCCTCGGTATGTCGGTCCATTTACGATCCTGGAACGGATTGGACCGGTGGCATATCGTCTTGATTTACCGACGGAGCTCGGTAACGTACATAACGTCTTCCATGTGTCCAACTTGAAGAAGTGTCTGGCTGACGAGTCTCTCATTGTTCCACTGGAAGAGATCAAGGTTGATGATCGTCTTCGGATTGTGGAAGAACCTGTGGAGATCCTTGATTACAAGATTCGTAGCCTACGTCATAGCAAGATTCGCATCGTTAAGGTTCGGTGGAACTCGAACCGGGGACCAGAGTACACTTGGGACGGGAGGATCAGATGAAGTCTAAATATCCTCATCTCTTTCCTAAGGAAGCGTTCGAGTCGAGATATGTCTCTTCTGCAGCTGAATGAATCTCGGGGCGAGATTCCTTTTAACGTGGGGATGATGTGACAACTCGGGTAAATCTCTCTTTTGGTTTCTATCTTTTGTTTGTTCCCTTCGTTATTTCTTTTGTTCTTTTGGTACTTGTGCAATTTTCGGGACGAAAATTCTTTTAATGTGGGGATGATGTGACACCCGGCAAATTCTGGTTAACAACGTTGTCTAGATGAAAGTCTACCTTAGCGAGTCATGCGTATATTGTACTTAACTGGGTTAGTTAAGTCGGGTTATGGTTCGGGAACTATCGGTTTAGTCTAGAAGATCATTGGATGTTGGTCTAGAGGTTCATTAGATGTCGTCGGTCCTTAACCAAGTGTACAAACGGTGACGATTTGTAGGATCGTCAAGGCATACGGAACATACAAGTCTCGAGTCCCGGGAATTGGTGAACGAGTGTGAATATGTGTATTTACATGTGTTATGTGTTTACAATCATTATGTGACTTGTCGGTATGTGAATATGTGTTAACATATGTTAAAACGGGGTTTAACGCGCAAAACACACGGAACAGGCCCCTATAGCCGATTAGGATAGCCCAATCGCCTATAGTTGGGGCGAGTGGGCAGTCATAGGGGCGAGTAGGGGACTAATTGCATGACTGTTCAGGCGATTAGGCCCCAATTGCATGAACTTACATGCGATTAGGCTTCCTAATCGCGTGTAAAGCTGCATAATCGCTAGTTACGGGCTGGACGACTAAAAACGACTATAAATACCATACTTGACCTCATAAACTTCATTATACAAACCCTAGTCGTCCCATAACCCGCCCCAACACACACACAACCTCTGGAACGCGATTTTTGATCAAAACACAAGGTTTCAAGCTTAATCCATCATTCTTTCACAAATCTAAGGTTTGGTTTCCATCCATGAATCTTTATAAACGTTTTCATTCAATCCCTAATGGTCCAGACCTGTTCTAAAACGAAAAAGCTTTCTGAAAATCGTTAATAAGTGTTGATAATCGGATTCTAACTAGTATACATGTGTTATGTGTGTTTATGATTAGAAAGCTAGGGTTTTTATGATTCAAGATGAATGAATGACGTGTTATTATGTTAGATCAGAATAATAATGATATTATGATGATAAAATCTGAGTAACTGATTATTAGGGTGATAGTTACGCATGTTAGTGTGATGTTGCATGCTATGTGAATGGTGTTTGGAATACGTGATTGCATGCAGGACTGATAATACGAGGCAAAACGAAGGATTTTAGTTTAAACATGTTTAGAATAGTTGTTGGGATGATATTGGGTGGTTACACACGTTCTAGATCTGATTTGGAGCGTTAAACGCGCGAAAAACTGGAACAACAAGGTTACAGGCGATTAGCAACCCTAATCGCCTATGTTAGAGGCGATTAGGAGGCCAATCGCCCATGATTCATGCGATTGGGGGCTAAATGCTAGTACTTATAGGCGATTAGCCCTAATTGCTAGTTGATACATGTGGTATAGCCCTAAATGCTAGTAGTTACATGTGGTATAGCCCTAAATGCTAGTAGTTACATGCGATTAGCCCTAAATGCTAGTAGTTACATGCGATTAGCTTTCCTAATGCTAGTTGACCAACCTAAATGCTAGTTGACTTTTCCTAATCGCGTGTACTGCTGCTGTAAGTGTAAATTAGCATTCCGAGACCCGATTTGACATGTAGGAACATGCTAGGAACCCCGTAACATATCTAATAACTTGGTAACATATGTTTGGATGTAATTCGGTGATACGTGAGCTATGTGCTATAACTTGTTGTGCGTTAACGTATGTTAAGTGTGATTGCATGATTTCATGTTTGAGAGCGTAAACATAACACGGGGAGTCTCGGGTCACCAATTGGATGTCGAGTCTTGTACTTTGGGTCAGTTAAACAGTCACGGTGTTTTCAAACGAACTTGGTTATGGTCTGGACATCTAGGGACTAACTAACCTGTGGGTTATTAGTCTAAGTACTTGTAACTGTCATATGTTAGGTCGCCGCTTTACGGGACTAGCATAGCAGCTGAGTTTACTCATGTTAAGGAGTAACGCAACTTAAGGTGAGTTTACGGCCCCTCTTTTAACTGGTTTCACTTTTTGGGGGAGAAAACATGTGTTAAACTTATGTTTTGGTAACAACTGTCATACTATGGGTTTCTATGGTTTACTATACGATCTTTGGAAGTCCTGGGGGAAACCATGAATGTGCGGGTTAGCACAACGGGGAAATGTGAATAGATCTATTGGGAGTGACCACCCGCTCGTCGGCTTGGAGGGTCGGGCGAGTGCATATTGTCTCAAACAGGAACAACAGGAACAACAGGTTTACTTTTCGGGCACAACATCTGGTATGCGAGTTAGTAATGGTTTTCCAATCGTGGTAGTAACAAAACATACGCCTAGCTAGCGTACACTGGTTTTCGATTTGTTATAGTATGGACAGGTTGACTTGGTACTTGGATAGCAAAACCTGTAAACTCACCAGCATTTTTGTGCTGACGTAAACTTTTACATGTTTTCTCAGGTCGCTAAGGTAGCACAATGGAACTAGGGCGCACGCGTCTGCACGGCGTCTAGTTAGAGTCGCATGGTTTTCATATGTTGAACAATTGGTTTACTTTTGAGATACTGTTTTGAATAAGCTTCCGCTGTAAACGGGGATTTTAAACTATGTTTTGAAATTGCATTATATTCATTTAGACTTGTTTATTGTGATCGTTGGTTTGGATCCTGGTTTGTCATGCGCCTCGCGGTAAAACTCCGCAAGTGGATTTTGAGGGTGTGACACTTAGTTATAACTTTGTATATGCATTTGGGATCTAGACATTGGAGTGTCATAAAAGAAGCTTAAACGAGATTCATAATTCATAGAAAACGGCCTTAGATGAAGGTTGTTAATATCCCAATTTAGGCTAACGGGTCAATTGGGTAAAACACTAGTTAGTCAAGGACCTAAGCTAAGGGCGAACATTATGCCGATATCGATTTTGTTAATTGATTGAGTATATTCGTAGACTCTATGTTATCAATCTCAAGCTAGTCTGTAAGCGAAAAAGGGTGTGAACTAAGGTAAGTCATCACCATGACTTTATATATATATGTATATGCATACCTTGAACCCATATCAATAGGAGTGTCGTAGGATTTGAAACGCTATTGTGATTTCCAAGTGGCATATAATTCATAAGTGAATTTCTATCACAAGTCACACGGACCGGGCAAGTATGACCGAGAGAAGTGGCACATGTGGCCATGGACACGAGGCATTGCCACAACGGTGAAGTGACTTGAATGGATACACACCTTGTCAAGTCAAGGCTTGATTAGGAGTGTGGGAGACAAAACACAAACTTGGGAATCACAAGAGGTTATCTTCACAAGGATGAGAAGTGGTTGTATTCCAATATGCAATTGTAGGTAATCAAACTCATTCCTTGTTGATCCTAGCATGTTAGTATGCGTACATTATAAGTGAATGGGTAAAATAGACAACTTGAAAAGCTCTTGAAATCTTAGAACTTTCCCAAAAGTTTATTCTTGGTTGTTCCTCCCAAGTCAAGGGACAGAAGGAGCACAAAACCCCTTAAGAAATGCGTTAAAAACTGGCCAAAAAAGCAAAATTTACGAGTCGTATCTGATACCGGCGTCCCAGACGCTGGTCTGGGCGTCCTAGACGCTGGTCTGGGCGTCCCAGACGCTGCTCATCTTCGGCCCTGGGCGTCCCAGACGTTGGTCCCAGCGTCCCAGACGCTAGTCTGGACGCTGGCTGCTGTTTTTCTTGTTTTAGTTATTTTCGAATTCTAATCAATCCTATTATCGATTAACGGGTTCTTTGGCCTTGTTTAAACCCTAGGTACAATAGACATGGATAGTGGATGATGATCATGCCATGAAACAAGAACCGAACGCACAAGACTTATCCGCTTCCGCAACTTTTGAACATCATCTTTTGAAACTTGGTTTTTGGAATGCATTATCGTTTATAATGTCTAGTGATACCTAGACCATGCGTATGTTTTGAAATACAAGGCTTATGTACTTAACAATATCAAACTTCTTAATCATGTAATGTTTTGTTCTAAAAACCTTCCAAATCAAGTCTATTCCACATAAACTACTCTATAATCCCTTGTTTATCGGGTAGGGTCTTACAGTATCACTTGGAAAGCATGTTATAGAAGTTGAAATTACATATGAAGGTAATATTGAAACTTGGCTTTCATTCTAAGAATTACTCTCTCCGTCCCACTAGAAGTGTCTTGATTTGAAAAACACAAAGTTTTAGGCATATTAAATGATTGATTTTTTTTTTACTTACCATATGATAATAATACCCTTGTCATATGTGGGTCCATCATATTCTTTGTTTATTTTAGTTGTGTTTTTAAGGGTAAATTTAGAAATTGGCTAATAATTTTTTAAAGTGGACACATGTAATGGGACAAATAAAAAAGGGAATATGAACACTTCTAATGGAACGGAGGGAGTAGTTTGATACCTTCAAATAAAAAATCCTTAAAAGTTTCTACTTTGTAGGAAAGACAATTTCCATTATCAGTATGCTTTACACTTATTTATTAATAAATGACATAAATAATCGTTTTCAATCATGGAAAATTGTATATGGGATTGTGAAAAGTTAAAAGTAGAGACAAATTTAAACTTTTAATACTAGATAGAGATGATAGTGTGTTAAATAAAACAACAAATATTGCATAAAAAGAAATGTTATATATACAAATTACTTTTACATTTTTAGATTTATAAGTTACTTCTAATTACAATTTTGTATTTTTTTTATTCAACATTCTATTTGTTTAAGTGAAAACCTATTTTTACAAAAAAAAAATATTAGTTTAACCTGCCTTTTACACGCGTAACTAACCTAGTATATGATTATATTATATGTGAACCTTTTGATTTTTAAAAGGAGTGGAAACAATAAAACATGTCATCATGGGTCCTACATTGCTCACAAGTGGATCAATGAGTGTTGTGATGCCATCGATGAATACTATAACAGCATTCACATCAGGTTTTTCATCTATTCATAATCACTCACAATCACATATTATACTAAAAGTCATTTTATTTCTCTCTCCTTTTTAATTAAATAATATTTTTTATACTTTTATCATTATTTTTTCTCTCTCCTTCACTCACAACCACTTTCAAAAAGTATTAAAAAATTATAGAGAGTGAATAGTTCCATATCAAATATAGAGATGAACAGTAACTTTTCTCTCTCCTCTACTCACAACCATTTACTACCACATATTAAAATATGAAGATTTCACTCACAAAAAATATGCATAACCTACTGTGAATGCTCTAAGATAACAAAATCTATTTAACACGTAAACTCATCTGTAAAAGTTCCTTTTTCTGTTAATCTATAAAAGTAATAACGACTAATTCGTTCAATTGTATCGAGTAATTCTTCAACCTTTTAGATACTATCACAGTAAATATTAAATTCATAGAAGTAATAACGAATTTTCTTTTAACAAACAAGCTTACTTTCATCAAAAAAAAAAAAAAAAAAAAAAAAAAAAAAAAAAAAAAAAAAACCTTGCTTCTAGCAAGGCGTAGAAAACAACAGCAAAAACATCAATAGTTGCCCAGAACTCAAAATAGGTTTACACATGAATTTAAGACACATATCTAAAGATTATTATTTCCATCTTGCTCGAACCTTCATGCAGAGATATGCGCTTTCCTTAATGTCCTCCACCATGTCAGTAGGTTTTTTAAGCTTGTTTTCGTATACCCTTTTGTTCCTGTAACCCCAAATCGTCCACAATGTCATCATCACCATAAGACACACATAGCCTTCTTCCTCTTTGCTTGCAACTTAGTGTCTTCTATAGCAGCAAAAAGCTCCTCAATCGAGCTACATAAAGCGAGTCTAGGCAACTCAGTCCAAACTCCCACAAACCACCATATATATTTCGCACCAATACATCCAAGCAGATGATCAACCGAATCAGTAGCATACCCACATTTTGCACGTGTCTAATCGCCCAACCGATTCTATAACAGTACTAACGACTACTTCGTTCACTTTTATATAATATTTCTTCAATTATTTTTAATACTATCACAATAAGTGTTACTATAAGACTAGCATTAAAAAATCTATTTATAGCGTAAATTCATATTTGAAAATTAACTAGTTGGTCACCCCGCGCTTCGCGGCGGGTTGTGACATTTACAAAAAGGATAAGCAGAGTTTACTTTACTGGGTTTACTTGATTCAACATATTTATGGTCTATTGCAGTCTTGATAGTTGCAGATCTATACAGAAACGGCACATTTAGTTTGAGCTATCGTTCACCGGAAAACTAAGAGTGGCAAGGTCAGAATCGAATATGGTTGTATTCGTCGAAAAACTGGGAAAAGTTGTTCAACCAGAGAAATCAAATAGACTTCATACCCAAGTTCCCCGAATACATGGTTGTTCTTCATTGATCAATAAATGTCTGCTTCAGTAGTGCCCCCTATCACATATTAATATCAAATCAGATTTGGAACCAACAAACTGAAATTAACCATTACTTAAGTCATGCAATTTTTATTAATTAGTTGAACAATACAAAGTAAACCATACCTTGGTAGAGCTTGCCATCTTGATCAGTAGTTTTCCCTCAATTTAAATAGACTTTCTAGTGCCAATTTTAGGTATAACCTGGCATCATTATTTGAAGCTCTTTAGCAATTCGTTATGACATGCACCAACTATAAATAAACCAAACTTGATTTGACTAATCGACATAAACAGCCGATAATTGTCATTCCTTTCCCATAAAAACTCATTTAATCAGGTATGAACATGCTTTACACATCACAAATCAGATAACTGAATTAACAAACTATATGCCTAATTTGTTCTTCATGTTCATGTTCAATAACTGACTTACATTGATCAATAGTGGTTCGATAGCATTCGTCCCTCACAAAGCAAATCCCTTCAAATGCTCTTGTTGGCATTTTGCACGTTTGTGTAACTATCCATTGGCACCAACAATTTGCTCCCAAAATCCCAGCAGCCCCACAAAATGACCAAATAAATTTAAACAAATTCTCGGCGGCCTTCATCACCAGCCATTTGATCTTCTCCTTCGCCACGACATGAAACACGACAGCAACACCAGATCTGCGACAGAGACACTGTTTTGGCGATCAGCGATACTGCATCGGGTGCAGTGAGATGATTATTAACTTTATCTACGAAACTAAGGCTACCCAACATTCATCAATTCATCATCACATTAATCAGAAACTAAAAACCTAATTTAAACAAAACAACTTAAATTTAATATCATTAAAAAAAACTAACCCGTCTTTGAAGCTGCTAGAAATTTGCGAGGATTAAACTTAACTTTTTGGCCAAAAAGCCCCAACTGACAAACACCACCGCCGTCTGTCGTGTTGACAGAAGCTCACCGATGCACGATCGGACAATCGATCACCTCCGTACGATTAACCATGCTTTAAACATTGGATTGGTACCACTTACGTGCCGGAGAACTAACCGGACTTCCTTCTTCGCCGGCTCGTTCTCTCTATTGGCTTTCTCTCTGTTATACCGATGTCTTTATGTGTATATGAGTTGTTATGAAGTGTGCCAAAAGCAAAATCTAAGAAGCTAAACAAAAACAAAGAAATTAGCCTAGCGCAAATGTATGTTCTGAAATGATGTATAATGTTGACTTACCTTTGTTTGATGATAACCCGGAGACGAAGACGATGCGGGCGTCGCCGGCGGCGTCTCTTTGCTTAGCTCCGCCGTCGAGTAGTGGTTGGTGAACGGTTGCTCCCTATCTGTCTTTCTGCGTCTCTCCGCATTTTTGCTTCTTTGTTCTCTCTGCTCTTTCTCTCGTCGCTTCTTTCTCTCTCTCTCTCAAAACTTTTGTGTCTGAGATGGTGGAACCTGGAAGACTTTTGGTAAGAAGTTGGAAGAATTGGAAGAATGATGTAGAAGTAAAACATATCTCTAGAGAAAGAGAAAACCCAAAAGAATATGTGAACTGTAACACCCCAACCGATGGCGGAAACATCGAGGTGTCACGTAGTGACGATTGTTCAATAGCTCATGGACTAAAGTGTAAATTTGATTACATTGATTAAATAATTTTATTACATTGAAATGAAATACAATGATTCTAACTGCCAACTAAATTGAAATACAATGAATCAAAATCTAAATATAAATCCGAAAGCTTAAAGAATGCATCTCAAAACAACCTGAAACATGTGCAAAATATTTTGGTCAATACAAAAATTGTATTAGTGAGCATACCCTGTTTGAATAAATATAGTAGGAAAAATGTTTAGCAATTCATGTGCGGTACCATTTGCAATTATGTAATAAGTAATATCCGTTCAAAATCAACCCTATGAAATGAAAGGAAATATATATAGTATGCGCTAGTAGTAATGTAATACATAGCAATGACAAGGACTCTCAACAGAGTCACAAGGGTATATACCATAGTACTATTCATTGAAATGCCAGGCCCTCAAAGGTTAATGATTTTGACAAGTCATAGACACACAAATTAACATAATGCAAACACACATGAGAATTGCATTTAGTGAAAGAATAACATTTAGTCATAGTGTACATGAATAGCCCCAAAAGAGTAAAACATGAAAAAGGGGAAAGATATACTCACAGTTTGCGAAAGCGATCAAAATCCACTTAAGCGGTCGTGAGCTAAGTAATGAGAATTCAGAGAAATTCAACCTATAATGTATAAGAGTGCTAATAAGGAAATGTCTAAAAAGTCTAAGGTATCTAGGGTCTAAGGCATTAGGGTTTGCTAAGTCGATTTGGGGAATTAGAGTTTTATGATAAGTCGCGTTAATGTAAAAGTTGTATATCACAATTAATATATGAAAAGTTGTAAATGTGGTTTAGGTATATAATTATTACCTATTGAATATTTAGATCAAAATCTGTTTGAATAATTAAGACAAAATAATTTAGTTAATTACTTTAACTAAATTAAATAAATACAATAATCATAAATGTATAAATAATTAATTATGTGTTTCACAACAATCTAATAAATGGTAATTAATATTTTCAAACATAAAACATTTCTATTTTATAAGAAAAATATTTATAAAATAGATATTTAAATAGTGTGAATAAATATATGTTCAATTATGTCTAATTAAACATAAATAAGATTAAAAATACAAGACATGATCCAAAAATGTTATTTTTACATAAAATGGATTCTTAAGGATGTAAATCACTAAAAATAATTTTCTCATAATTTTTATAAAGTTATTTATATTTAAAACTGATTTAATAGAATAAAATCATGTTTAAATGATTAAAAAATAGGAAAATTAATAAAGATAAGTGTTTTCTGAACCAATAATTTTTATTTCAATTAATGATGATGAGAAATAATTACTCAAAAAGTTTGAGATTAAAATCATTAAAAATGATTTTTTAATCAAATAAATACGGTTTAAACAATTTAATTAATAAAAATTACGAAAATAAAATATTTTCCAGAAATAAAAAATATGATAATTTCCTATGAGGTGTCAAGAGTCTACATCTAAATTTTCATAATATTTGGAGCAAAAATGAATTAATTATGAATTATTTGGTTTTTATGGTTTATATAAATAAGGATATTTAAATAATATGATAGTTAAAAAAAACAAAATAAAAGAATGGAGCATAGCAGACTCGAACCCGGGTCTGTTACCAAGTCACACACAAACTAAACCAGTACACCACAATGAACCTTTGTTAAGTTTGTTTAAGTTTAAATGTATTTAACAAATGGTTACAAATCATCTTCTTCCCCAATCTTAACCAAGAACCCTAACCCTAACCCAAAATCAATAACCCGATTAAGACACAAATACTAATCTGTGATATAGGGCTTTTATAGATGGTCGATTAAAGAATGAAATGGCATAAAAAAACAATGACTTACAATGAGGTATGATGATCGAATCAAGGGGCTACAATACCGGAATATGCAAGGCCAATTAACGCTACTACAGACGTGTTTAGGATGTTTTTTTCATGGTTTTGGAATGTGAGTGAATGCAGAAAGAAAATGGTATCAACGGTTTATAAGATGGACGACTAGAAATTGAGTTTTAGAGTAGTTTAATGTTCTTGGTCGGTTACGTCATTTACATGCGATTAAAGGGCCATTAACACAGCGTTTAATGCATGATTGATAGTTGAAACAGTAGGTTAATGATGGACAAAAACGTTTGGAATCACTAAAAGTTGAAACAGACCATTAACTTGTGAGTTTAAGGCTCGCCGGAAAAGAACTCCGGCGGGCGGAAATGAGTTTCGCCGGAAAAAACGGGTAAAGGCAAAGAGAAGGCCAAATCTGATTTGAAAAATTTTATGTTTTGTCACTTTTGGTCCCTCAAGTATAACTAGGTTAGTTTTATTCTAGTTTAGTTAGTTTTCCCTTTATAACACACTAACCGAGTTAATGTAATTTAACCAAAATGTTTTTTTTAAAGTTTTATAAAACTAATTTTTTTTTATAAAATCTTTTACGAATACGTTTCACCTACGCATTTGATTAAAACTTATGCCCAAATTAACTTATAAATATAACTGATAAAATTTTAGTTCGTTCAAAATTAAATCCAAATATGACGAAACTTACAGGGACTATAATGGAAATATTTGAAGGGCTATAATTGACAATTTGATGAAAGACGAGGGTGACGGATGTCACATGAACAATCACACATCTACCCTTAGAAAACCCAGATATTACGAAACTGCCATAGTAGCACTATTCCTAAGAAGCTATGTGTTTTGTTATTATATATAACTAGTAGGAATGCCCGCGCGTTGCGGCGGGTGCATCTGTTTTGCCCCTCATGCATCGTGTTTGTTGGTTATTCGTTATGATGAAGTAGAAAACAACGATGTATAAAATATATGTTACTAAAAACTGAAACTCATAAGTATATCTTCTGAAATTTTAAATGGGTAAATAACAATAGGCTGTACTATTCCTTGCAACACCCTTAAATTGGCCCACGTCCTTTGGTGGGACCCTTTTATATATCTCGAAGACAGATAAGTATACCATCATAGAGTGGTGCTTAGCGTAGTGAAGTGGCGTTGTATCTCTTAATGACCATAAGATTATAGTGGGAGTGATGTAATTACTAAAATGCAGTTTGTAGTGTCCAGCATATTTCTATGATTTTAGGGCACCCGCGAGATGCAGCGGAGTCAATGATTTGCATAGATACTCTCGTTTTATGTTAGTTTGACAAGCGCCGTAACAAATATAATTGACTAAACAAATTAGTAATCAATATAGCTAAAACTACCAAATCGACTGATAAGAACTTGTCTTCTTTTGGATATGTAACCAATTGGTGACTTCGTGAGATCAGAAAGTTAAATTCTATTTTTAGAAGCTTATAGTAGCAGAGAAAACAAAAAACCATCGAGGAAGATGATGACGTTGCTCATGAAGTATCTATCTATATATATAAAAGAAAATGCATATGCTGACGTGGCGTGCAATGGAGGCCTCAACCTCCTCTTAAGTGTGCCACATGGCATCATAATTGAAAGATTTTAATGTTTTTGAACTATTTCCTTTTTTAATTAAAAAAAAAGATAAACATAAAACCCTAAATTAAATTGAGTTATTTTAGGAAAAAAAGAATTTAAAAATAAATTTAAGAGTTAATTGCCAATTTAGTCCCCGAGGTTTGTCAAAAATTGCCACTTTCATCCAAATCTTTTTTTTGTTACATCTTTGTCCCTGAGGTTTCATTTTTTTTGTCATTCTAGTCATCAGCACTAACTCAGTTAACAAAAACCCAGTTAAGTCAAGGGCATTTTTGTCCATACACACCAAACTTTTTTCTTTTGCCATTTTCATCCAAAACCCTTTTTAAATTTATTTTGATTTTCTTTTAGATATTTTATTGTAACATCCCGCCGCCATAGATCCAGTCACCGTCCCGACCGAACCCACAGCCGGTCCCACCAAACGACAGCGTCAACCCAGCGTAAGATTAGATGAAATCGGAGACCAACACACATACGATAATCATAGAAGACACAAACTCCGGTGACAGTCACCGGATTTGGTGACTGTCCGGTTATTATATCAGAACGATAGTTATCAATTAGTCAAACTTTATAACCCAAACATGAGAACAGGGTCACGGTTTGAAGTTCAACTTGAGGGTTACCGGGTACAATTCGTAACAGAAACCAAAGGAAATATTATCCGTATTATTGAATCAGACAAGGAACCCAAGACAGTCACCATAACTCCGGTGACTGTCCGGTTACAAAACTGAAGGTGATCCAAAGATGAGGGCTTTTAATAGGTGATCCAAAAAGATGAGGGCTTTTATAGGTGATCCAAAGATGAGGGCTTTTATATCTGTTGGGTTACCTGATTGTCCGGTTGATAACATAAGGATTCACGACAGTCACCATAACCCGGTGACTGTCTGGTTGATAACAAAAGGGGTGGCCGCTGGTTATTAACGGAAACAAAGGAGATGGGTTATTGGAATTCATAACAGAAACAGAAGAAAAGAGTTATGGTTCGATGGTGAGATGATGATGAGGAAGGTAGGTGGGTTATCGGGGTTTATAACAGGGACAAAGGAGAAGAAGGTTCACCGGATAAGGGGCGGCGCCGGAGATGGAGGCGGCGGCGGCGGCCAGAGGTTGTGACCGGTGGTGACCTTGGCTGCTCTCTTTAAGTGTTGGGTGTATGTGTTCGATAATAGCAGAGGAAGAACCAAAGTGAAGGGTTTTTATAAGATAATTGAAATAAAGGGTGTTTGGCAACAGGGATAACAGCTAGAACTCAGGGTGTCTGGGAACAGGTATAGGATTAGAATAAAAGCGTTTGGCAACGAGTTTAATAGAAAAATTGGAGCGTTTGGCTGCAGACTTGGGACCAACTAAATATTATAAATTAATAATCGGGTGGTCGGGTACGACCCGACCCGTTTAACGAGACCCGTAACACTCGGGGTGTTACACCCGACCCGTTAACGAGACCCGTGTTATGGCGGGGTGTTACAATATAATATCTAAAAGAAAATCAAAATAAATTAAAAAGGATTTTGGATGAAAATGGCAAAAGAAAAAAGTTTGGTGTGTATGGACAAAAATGCCCTTGACTTAACTGGGTTTTTGTTAACTGAGTTAGTGCTGATGACTAAAATGGCAAACAAATGAAACCTCAGGGATACAGATGTAACAAAAAAAAGATTTAGATGAAAGTAGCAATTTTTGACAAACCTCAAGGACTAAATTGGCAATTAACTCTAAATTTAAAATTTTCTCTCTCATGTTTTCTCCCATAATTTTTAAACGTTTATATATTTTATATACGGGATTTTTTAAAGAAAAAAATTACACCAAATTAATGAGCGTTTTATTATCTTTTCAACGAGTACCATAGTCCTATATAAAAAAACGGAGAAAAATCGACTATTTTTTGTGGGGTTTCGTCATACAGGAAAAAAACACACAGAGTGTTCATGTTATTCATTAATCATGTTTTTTCTTTTAAACCAGGTTCTTATCTACGATGTTGAAAATCAGCCCAATCGCCATGTCATCATTGGAATTTTACTAGGTATACTTCATCAAGAGAAGTTAGGAGAAAGAATCTCGCAACACTGCAACACATGGTGTCACCTTATAGCAAGGTTATTTTTTTATTTATTTAATTACAAGAGTAATAATTATTACTATTAGTATTAGTATTAGTATTATTAGAATGGTTATATTTTTCAACCTCAGGACGCTCCCGAAAAGAATTGATAGTTGCTGACGTGGCGTTCAATGGTGGTCTCAACCATCTCTTGATTATGCCACGTGGCATAATGAGATGCAATGATTACAACTTCCAACTTAAGTGTTTGTTTAGTTGATTAGGTTATGAATTATAAGAGCCATTAGAATGTGAGAAATTAGAGAGATGTGATGAGTTTTTTAATAGTTGCAGCTTACATAAGTGATTATTTAGATGATTACTGATTAGGTTTTAGATTAGGGAATATGAGTTATTACTGATTAGAATACTATGAACATGCAATGATTGAGAGATTTTGTGGTTAGTTAACTTGAGCCATTTGCAATAGGTTATCACGTAAAATTAGATTTTTCAACCCCGGACCCTCCCGGGGTAGTAAGCTAGTTTATACCATATTTGCTTGTATAAACGTCAAGCCTACATATATCGCTCACTTTAATGGATTGAAACATGTCATGGGTTGGGTGTGTTGGCAAACTTCAAGCCTACATATTCATTTGTGTGCAAAAGTGTCACATCATACCATCCTGCAACCACATAAATTTAAAAAGAATATATATAAATACATAATATATGATGTAATTTATTTACTATAAACATTGAAAGATATGTAAGTTATGTATGTGAAGAGTCACCACATTATTTATATACCAAATACATGACCACTATTTATAAGACTATAACATTGATACAAACATAATAAAGACATGGAGGTTATGAATGTAAAGAGTCACCATTGTTAATTTCCCATCAAATTTATAATTATGTTTAAATTAATTTTTTCAACAATTTAATATTTAAGTAGAAAGACAATTTTACCCACTATTTATAAGACTATAACTTTGATACAAACATAATAAAGGTTGTATTTACTTAAATTTTGTAGGTATCCTTCACTGATGCTTTATAATATAGTATAGAAGATAAAAATTTGGGTTGATTCATTAGCGTGAGCATGAATTTATAGCTTTTTGATTTCTTATTTCTTAACACAAATAACATAACTAATTAACACATAGTTAAGTTTTTGTTTTCTCTTTATGCTAGTGTTTAATTTATTTTATTAATTAGAATTAGAACTTAAACAATATACAATTGCCGAAAGCAAAATAATATTGCGAACCACACTACATACAACGTTTAACAAGAACATTAAATAGATCAACAAATACCTTAAAAGTCTTAGAACAAATATAGTTTACGTATAGATCGAGTTAACTATTTCATGGCGTTTAAGGAGACCATGTTGATTGAAATCGAGGAAAGTCTCCATACCCTTCTCCAACCATCCTCTCCATCATCTATCCTTCATGTCCATTTGTTCCCTGCAACATCAGTTTTCATCCCATGCAGTAAGTGGAAGTAATATTTATAATATTTTAGAAACATATTAGCAAATCTAGAATGTTATATTTATAATTTTGTCCGTTTTATTTAGTTAACAATATATATGATTCAAGATACACAACTTCTTAACAAGGATAGTTGGGAAAGCCATATGTCCCCTTTATAGGGGCCATATCATCCAATTCAGTAGAGTTGAGGTCAATATGTCATAGAACATGCTTGCTTCTGAAAAGCTTCATGGAGAGAAACTAAAAATACACAAAGAAGAGAAAAAACTGCACTAAATAATTTTGAAAAATATTTTCTCATCAATAATTCATAATATTGTTTGTTTATTGTTTTAATTGTTACTTGCAAAATTAAATTACCTCAATTTGATTCTGTAACGATCCAACATAGTTGATTATTACATCCAACATCACTGGCATTCCCATTGTCTATATAAAATAACTAAATTTAAATGGAGCAAAACAATGATATATTATAAAGATAAATTTTTGTAATTGTCAAAGAACATATGAACAAGTAGAAAAAAAATGTATATATGTATATAAAGATTAACTCATATTTTTATACCTTGTAGCATCCGGGAACCATATCTTGCAAGCGTCTTAACTTCTCATTGATTTTTTTCTCTTCTCATCTAATGAAGACATAGTTTTTTTTTGGACAAAACAATGTTTCAAAACATGAAATTAGCTCTAAGATTTTGTTTGGGGTTATGAAAAGACTATTAGCATTCAAGAAATTGATTATAATGAAGTATATATAATAATATAGAGGGGGGTTGAAAGGTCTCACATTTAAGATGCATCATAGGTTAGGTTGTATTTTGTGTTTTAAAAGTTGGACATAATGGCATAATTGGGATAAGATTTTAGGATGTGAGGCATTGGATTATGTTAAATTTACTAATCTACCCTCCTAAGTGTCTTAATAGTCACAAGTATGCCAATAATACCCTTAATTTTTTTGCTTAAACATGTTGTACATCTTGTTTGTTAAGTTGTACGGAAATGAAAATGACTATCTGCGCCATCACTCCTCCTTAATAAGATAATATAGATAATGGCTAATCGGTTCAAATTTATACAATTAATGATCTAAACTACAATCCATTAGCCGATAATAATCCGCACTGACACCTTAAATAATGACACTTTTAACTTACGTTCTTTGTCAAAGGGCGATCTCACTCTAATGAAAAAGTTTCTTCATCGGACCTTAATGTTCAATTGACAAAAAAAGTATCAATCAAAATGTTGTGAGACAGTATAAATGAAAGTTAGGGTCAAACATGTTACTTCTCCATTATAGTGGGACTGCCCTTCATGAACAAAGTGAGTTACAAACGTTCTTGGTATATTGTCAGTGTTGTAGTTTAGTTACTAAAATCTAATTTGCCATATATTTTTTTAGTTATCGATGAAAGATAAATATTAAATGAGAATTAGTTCTCAACTAGTAGGATTCCCCGCGCTATGCTGCGGGTATTTGATGGGTATTGCTTCGGTTAATTACGGTATTGTCACTCTCTATAGCAATTGAAATAGAGCCAAAGAATAATATCATAATATGCACAAAGGATATCGATCATCATCATCATCATCATCATCATCATCATCATCATCATCATCATCATCATTGTACTCAGTTAATCCCACCTATAACAAAGCTAAGGTACGGTCCGAGGAGGGTAGGATGTAGACAGCCTTACCTCTACCCCTAAGAATAGAGAGTCTGCTTCCGGTGAGACCCCGGGCTCGATGTGGTTTGGTATCAAGTCTTGGACATAAGACACATAACACTTAGCAACCGGGACAAACCCGATCAGTGCATGTACTCCGCACAAAGGATATCGATAAATGTTTTATATCGATTAAAAACTATAAAAACAAAAAGTGTTTATGTTTCGATAGTATCGATATCTGCACCAGTGTGTTAATTAAGTTGATTATTTGATTAAATTATTCAATTTAAATCATAATTATGATTTGTTAATTAAATTATTAACATTGGATCATAATTATAAAAAATTAAGTTTGATTAAAAAATGTATGAATTAAATTTATAAAATGCAAATTAAGATCAATTTATGCCTTTACAAAAGAATATAATATATTTAACACCACTTTCATATAGTTTCATCTTGATCCTATGTAAATTATCAAGCTTGTTTTTTTATGACTCAAAATATGATTGGATTTATTAAATAAAGTGAACTTGAATTGGAGCAAACTCAAACCCAACGGTTAACCAAATTCAACCAACTGTATTCCTCTATAATCTAAAAATCAGACTTATTATTTTTTTTTTAACGGTCAATAAATCTTGAGCACTCTTGAAGTACCCACTAGATAAACGAGTATTTGAGAGTAACCCGGGTTCACCAGTAATTTCACACCAGTTCTCGGGGGAAAACCCGTCGCCTGAAGGCCCACTGCGGTAAAACCCGGCCCTCCAACAACATTTTGGTGCCGGTGGGACTCGAACTCCCCACCTCCCATAAGGAAAGCAAGGAGGGTGCCACTCCAGCATAAGGGGATTGGCAAATCAGACTCATGACCATCTGATTTGAACAGTATCGTGACACTTGTCGCGATGCTGTTCGATCATCCTTTTTTTTAATTATTATCCCCGTTTTATCTCATGTTATGAGGTTTTTGGTTTGGAATTATTTTAGTGTTTAGTTATGGTCTGGTGGTTCGCCTCTTTCTTTTCTGCTCTCGCTACCCGGGTTCGAATCCCACATTCCCTTTTTTTCCAACCCTAACTGTTTTGCATCCCTTAGCCACACGTGTACAGTACGTGCCTTTTTCTTAGTTACCTTGGCAACACGTGGTTCAGTGCCCTCGCCTAAACAGAAACACATACACTCATCCCTTCACCTTTTCTTTCTTCTTCTTCATTATGTGATTGTGATTGTGGGTATAACAACTAGGGTTTTGTTAGAATCTTCGACGTGTCAAACATCATAACCTCTGCCACCCACCTCGCATAAGAAGATCTCCATTAATCTTCTAAATTCTTGATATTTGACGTTTTTGTTTTATTAAAACTGATTATCAAAATTTTGAAAATCAAAATATCGGTTATAGGTTCAATTTCAACTATGATCAAACCAAACCAAATCAAACTAGGGCTAGCAAATCGTGTATACCCGACCTGTTAAGACACGAACACGAAACATGTAGACATGAACACGAACCTGTTTATAGCTGGTTAACACGATAAGACACGATAATACCAGTTTATTTCAAGTTAAGAAGATAAGACACGATAATACCTGTTTATACTAGGTTAATACTGTTAAAATATAATGTTTGGACTCTAATTCATGTGTTATTCTTTGTTATATTGGGCCTAAGGCATAATTGTTATGTTGGGCTCATTGTGGTTAAAAGCGGGCTATGTTGTCTATGTGGCCCATGGTCCATGTGAGATATTGTTACGAGTTTGTTTCAGGGGTTAATATTGTTCGTTGGATTAGATCTTGATCAAGGGCTGAGGATTGTTCTCGTGTTCCCAGGAGAAGCTTCGAGATCTTAGTATAAATAGATTATTAATCGAGATATTATTCATTCTCTCTGTATTCGTCTTCCTATAGCTCTTGAGCATCTAGGGTTTCATTGTATCTGATCTTCTTGAGCTGTAAAGAAGATCAGGAGGTCTTGTGGTGGAGATTACGCCTGTGTAATCTATGGTCTGATCGTGTGTACGATCCTCTGAGTCGTCTTCGTCTGGTTGTAAGTTGTTTGATAAACATTCATTATAGTCAACTGATCTAATCAATCAGTTGACATATTATTCTTTAGAGTCTCTCTTATTTTAGAGAGATTCAGGGTATTTGGGGGGCAACATTTTGGTTTGGGTTAATAAGATTTTGTCACCTGTTTTGTCGCCTACATCTGTTTGTTCTTGGTTTAATCTGAGTTTGTGTTGGCTCAGATCTATTGTGTTGTGGTTTGGATAATTAAATTTTACATGGTATCAGAGCCTTAGGCTCTCTTATCATTAAAGTGGTTGTTTAATAAAACTGATCCTGTTGTTTTTCCGCTGCATCTTTGAGTTTATGTCTACAGTCTGAGATCTTGATCATTGGATCTCAGATCTGGTATTACTTACTGTTTTCACTGTTATTTGTTTTAAAGTTGATCTGATCTAGATATCAGTGGTCAACTATTGTTGGCAAGGATTCTGGAACGATTGGATTTGGATTGTTTGCTTCAATTGCTCTCATAACTCTATACCCTAAGTGAAGGTATAGGTTGTGAGTTTGGAGATCCCTAACTTAGGACCCCCTCCTGGTGAGATTGTTCCTGTTTCTCTCTTGTGCCTCTCTTGTCTTGTTGTGTCTAGAGTCCTTGACCGGGTTAGGGTGGACCGGTATTGCTCGTGTCTTGTGATTGTTGTGTCTTGATTGGTCTTGTCTTGTCTGATATTCTTGGTGTGTTGGTGTTCTGTTATTGTGTTTCTATAGTATATATACATATATATATATATAGATAATAAAGGACTCCTGTGTTAAGCTGGGTAGGCACCCTTGAGTGATGAACCTACCATCTCCACACTGACACAGTTTCGTTCTATTAGGATCCTGTGTTTGTATTATTGATTGATCCTTGTCTGTTCTGTTTGTTTCTCTTATTTGGTTCTTGTCTTGTTTGTCATCATGACTGGTCCTGTTGTTGGTCCACAAGGGCCAGAAGCACCACTAGGTCCCCAAGGTCCACAGTCCTCTTTAGGATCTGGTCCTTCTGATCCTTCTAGACATATGGGGTCTCTGATAAGTAAGCTGGATATCAGTGACCCCTTGTACTTGCATCCTAGTGACACTAGTAATTTGTCTATAATTGGTATAAAACTTAAAGGAACTGACAATTACAATGTGTGGTCTAGTTCTATGAAGTTAGCATTAAAAGCTAAAAATAAATATGGCTTTATAGATGGAACTTGTATAAAACCTGAGGATAATGAACTTCTAGCAAATCAATGGGATAGGTGTAACTCTGTGGTCCTGTCTTGGTTATTAAACTCTGTTAGTGAGGAGTTATACCTAGGACAAGTCTTTTCTGATTATGCTAGTGAAGTATGGTCTGATCTTAAGGAGACTTATGATAAGGTTGATGGTTCTGTTGTGTTTAGTTTATATCAGAAAATCAATGGTGTTAAGCAAAATGGTAGTACTGTTTCTGAGTACTATCATAGGCTTAACACCATGTGGAAGCAATTGGATGCTATACTACAGTTTCCTACTTGCACCTGTAAAGCATCTAAGGACTTCAATGATTTTACTGCCCTCAATAAGCTAATGCAGTTCCTAATGGGTCTTGATGATGTTTATCAACCTGTAAGGACAAACTTGTTGACCAGAGAGCCATTGCCTAGTATCAAAACTGCTTTCTCTATTATCTCTAGAGAAGAATCTCATAGAGGTTCTAGTGGAAGCACTAAAGGGCAAAACATGGCTTTCTTGTCTAAAACTAGTCAACCTACTGATAATAAAAGGAGGGTTACTCCTAGGGGACCTAATCCAAATCTAAAGTGTACCCACTGTAATATGTTGGGGCACACTGTAGATAGGTGTTATGAATTGGTTGGGTATCCCTCTAGCTTTAGAAAAAGGCCTGTTGGACAGGCTCCTAGAGTAAATCTGTCTAACAATCCTGGTAGTAATTCCAAGTCTCCTATGTCTTCTACTTCTGGTTTGCCTTTTTCTCCTGAACAGATTTCCAAGTTAATGAAACTAATCAGTGAAAAGGGAACAAGTGATCCACAATGTTCTAATTCTGGAGGTAAAAACATATATGTTAATGGCTTTTCTGCTTTGTCTAAAATATCCAACTTAAAACAAATCTTTAAAAGATTTTCTAGTTGTTCTAACTTTATTAAAAGGGCTATTAGTTGTGGGTGGATCACTGATTCAGAGGCAAATCAACACATGACCAAAAGTGATGAATTTATGGTCAATTGTGTTGATGTGTCTAGTTATAATATTCAGGTAAAACATCCAAATGGCACTAGTGCTAAAGTCACCAAGATTGGTGACATAAAAATAGCAGAAGGTGTTACTTTGTATGATGTTTTCCTGGTACCTGAATATTGTGTCAACCTTATGTCTGTTCACAAGTTGTCTAAAGACAACAAGTTGAGTGTCTTATTTGATGAAGATCACTGTTACATTCAGGATTCCAAGTCAAGAAGAGTCCTGGTGACTGGTGATCAGTAAGATGGTTTGTATTTTGTTGGAGAGAATGTGAGTTCCAATCTATGTTTTAGTAGTGTAGGAAGTTCCAATCTATGGCATAGTAGGTTGGGACATCCTTCTGATCAAGTTCTAGCCATTCTTAGTAAAGATCTTAAGATAGGGAAACCCGATTCTCAGCCTTGTGATATATGTCACAAGGCTAAACAAGTTAGGTTGCCCTTCCCTATTAGTGACCATAAGACCAAGCATGTAGGTGACATTATTCATCTTGATGTTTGGGGACCTTACAAGGTCACAAGTTGGGAAGGATATAGGTTTTTTCTAACTGTTGTGGATGATTACACAAGAACTGTTTGGTGTTACTTGTTAAAAACTAAAGGAGAAGTTTATGAAAATCTTGTTATATTCTATGAACTTCTAAAAACTCAATTTCATTCAAGAGTCAAAGTTTTTAGAAGTGATAATGGTGGTGAATTTGTAAATAAACAAATGGAAACTTTTTGTAATAATAATGGTATTATACACCACAACAAAATGGTGTTGCTGAAAGAAAGCATAGACATCTTCTTAATATGGCTAGAGCTTTGTTATTTCAAAGTGGGATACCACTTAGGTTTTGGTCTGATTGTATTCTAACTGCTACATACTTAATCAACAGGGTTCCTTCATCTGTTCTATTAGGTAAGAGTCCTTATGAAGTCTTGTTTGGGTCCCCCCCCCCACACTTAGTCATTTGAAAAACTTTGGTTGTCTGTGTTTCAATACTGTGTTAAGTGAGTCTGATAAATTGTCAATCCAAGCTGAAAAATGTGTTTTAATAGGGTATTCCAACTTTAAAAAAGGGTATAAACTTTGGTGTCTTGAGTCAAAAAAGGTTGAGATTTCTAGAGATGTTAGGTTGTATGAGGAGATTTATCCTTTTAAACAAGAATCTTTAAAAAACATAGTTTTTCAAAATAATGAATCAAGTATTACACATTTAAATTTTTTTGACAGTGTTGAGTCTATGACAACTAATGATTTATCATTGGCTAAGAATAATCTGCCCAATGATGAAGGGGAACCAACTGTATCTCATGAAGTTCCAGCTAGTCTGCAATCAGGATCTACTCCCATGACTGCTGGGGGGGGGTAGAACATCATCATGATGATGATCAGCAGCCTGGCAGTCTAGGTTACAGTAATCCTGATAGACCATGATGCAGGGACTTCAAATGGTGAGAACAACCCATTTGAGGGAACTGTTAGAAGGTCTTCTAGAGAGTCTGTGTTTCCTAGGAGGTTTAATGAATATGTGGTAGAAGGAAAGATCAAGTATGGTATTGACAAAGTTGTCAACTACTCTAATCTTTCTTCTGATAACTTGTGTTTTGTGTCTAGTCTTGACAAGTCAGCAGAACCTAGTAGTTATTTTGAGGCTTCAAAAGACCCCAAGTGGGTTGAAGTTTTGAATGCTGAAATGGAAGCATTACATAGAAATAATACATGGGTTCTTACTGATTTGCCAAAAGATAGAAAGGCTATAGGTTGTAAGTGGGTATACAAAATTAAGTATAAGGCCAATGGTGAGGTTGAGAGGTATAAAGCTAGACTAGTTGCTAAGGGGTTTAATCAGAGAGAAGGTATTGATTTTGGTGAGACTTTTCACCAGTGGTCAAAATGGTAACAGTAAGAAGTGTTATAAAACTTGCTGCTTGTAACAATTGGCCTTTATACCAACTTGATGTTAACAATGCTTTTCTATATGGGTCCATATTAGAAGATGTGTATATGAAACCCCCTGAGGGTTATTATTCTGGTAATGAGTCTAGAGTATGCAAGCTTGTGAAGTCTCTCTATGGTCTGAAACAAGCACCTAGGAAGTGGAATGAGGAACTTACTAGTGTGCTTGTAAATTTTGGGTTTGTTCAAAGTATACGTGACTATTCCTTATTTGTTATGTCTAAGAAAGATGTGTTGGTCATCTTGTTGGTCTATGTTGATGACATTGTTGTCACAGGGAATAGTGAGTTTGAAATAAACAGAGTTAAAGAATGTTTAAACTCTAAATTTCTTATAAAAGATCTTGGTATTCTAAAGTATTTTCTTGGTATAGAAGTCTTATACTCTGATCTAGGAATATGTTTGTCACAGAGAAAATATTGTCTAGAATTATTAGATGAATTTGGGTATCTTGGGTGTAAACCTATCAACACTCCCATTGAGCAAGGCTTTATAGTTTCTGCCAAAAGTAGGAAGAATGATAAACAGTTAGAAAATGTAACTGGTTATCAAAAGTTGATTGGTAAGTTAATTTATTTGTTTTTAACCAGACCAGATATTAGTTATTCTGTGTAGTACTTGAGTCAGTACATGCATAAACCAACTAATGGACATCTTCAAATAGCTCTTAGGCTGCTAAGATATTTGAAGATGTCACCTGGGAAAGGTGTCTTGATTAGCAAAGATAATTCCTTACATTTAACCGGGTATGCTGATGCTGACTGGGCTAAATGTTTGGAAACTAGAAAGTCTGTTACAGGGTTTTGTATCTTTCTAGGAAACACACTTGTTTCCTGGAAAAGTAAGAAACAGAATACAGTTTCTAGATCATCAGCTGAGGCTGAGTATAGGGCTATGTGTTCTGCGGTGTGTGAAATGATGTGGTTAAAAAATCTTATGTATGAACTGAAAGTTAACATTAAGGTTCCCTTAAAAGTGTTTTGTGACAGTAAGGCAGCCATTTCAATAGCTGCAAATCCAGTTTTCCATGAACGAATCAAACATTTTGAGCTAGACCTGCATTTTTTGAGAGAAAAAGTTTCAAATGGTTTAGTTCAAACTGAGAAAGTTGACTCTGAAAGTCAGATAGCTGATGGGTTAACTAAAGGCCTTAGTATTGAAAAACACAAGTTTTTTTGTAAAAGTTTGAACATGTTGGATTTATTTAACACCTGAATTAAGGGGGGATGTTAAAATATAACGTTTGGACTTTAATTCATGTGTTGTTCTTTGTTATATTGGGCCTAAGACATAATTGTTATGTTGGGCTCATTGTGGTTAAAAGCGGGCTATGTTGTCTATGTGGCCCATGGCCCATGTGTGATATTGTTACGAGTTTGTTTCAGGGGTTAATATTGTTCGTTGGATTAGATCTTGATCAAGGACTGAGGATTGTTCTCGTGTTCCCAGGAGAAGCTTCGAGATCTTAGTATAAATAGATTATTAATCGAGATATTATTCATTCTCTCTGTATTTGTCTTCCTGTAGCTCTTGAGCATCTAGGGTTTCATTGTATCTGATCTTCTTGAGCTGTAAAGAAGATCAGGAGGTCTTGTGGTGGAGATTACGCCTGTGTAATCTCTGGTCTGATCGTGTGTACGATCCTCTAAGTCGTCATCGTCTAGTTGTAAGTTGTTTGATAAACATTCATTATAGTCAACTGATCTAATCAATCAGTTGACATATTATTCTTTAGAGTCTCTCTTATTTTAGAGAGATTCAGGGTATTTGGGGGGCAACATTTTGGTTTGGGTTAATAAGATTTTGTCACCTGTTTTGTCGCCTATATCTTTTTGTTCTTGGTTTAATCTGAGTTTGTGTTGGCTCAGGTCTATTGTGTTGTCGTTTGGATCATTAAATTTTACAAATACAATAATACACGAACATGTTTTCCAAATTCGACACGTGAAATGGTACCATTAAGCATTAAAAAGGTTGTATAACTCCAATACTCCACCCCTACGACCTGACCTGTATTTAAAAAAAAAAAAAATCCTTAACATGTCTTAACGGGTACTAAACATGTAAACAAGTATTTAATTTGTTTAGACACGAAAATTAACAGGTATATTTCATGTGTACCTGTTTAGTACACGAAACTTGTTAAGGTCATATACTTGTACCTGTTAAAATCATGTAGGCTCGTGTCGAGTATTCATGTTCGTATCTGAAATTGCCAGCCCTAAATCAAACTGAACCTAAACCGAATTGAATCAAACCGAACCGACTCATACTAAGAAACGAGAAATTATGTTACATGCTTCTATCTATCTTGAATAGATGGAGGGGAGAAAATTAAAATTGGCAAGCCTTGTTTCCGTACGAGCAACATGCTAACCACTTTTGGTTTCTAGATTATAATTATAATTATACTTATAATTATAATTATAATTAGAAATATAATGACATACTAGCGGAAGATTAATTAATTGGAAACAGTGACGTGGTTCCACGTGTTATGTAATCCTTTCGTGGTTCAAAAATTAGGTAATTAAGACATAAAATACATTCTTAATCTATAATTACTAGAAAATGACGTATTATACACAAACTTTTATGGCCACAAGTTTACTATAAATAACTTAACCATCACAATAGTTAATACTTTCTCATTATCATTAAGTTTTCATGTCCAACACTTGTAGCCCAGTTGGTTGAGGGCTTAAAGTTTACTATGAGAGGTTTGGGTTCAATTCTCACTAGCTATATTTGGAGGACATTGGTGGATGGGAAATGAGAGATGACCCGGCCATTGGCTTGGGTTCGAGTCCTGATCCCGACCGGTTTTACCGACCATTTCACCGTCGTGCCTTCGGGCGGGTGAGTGGTCGGGTTTTCCCGGGAATTGGTGGTCCGGGTACTCTTGAGTACCTGATACGCCAAAAGGGTGCCCGAGAGTGCTCGGAATTGATTCGTTGGCCGTTCAAAAAAAAATCATTAAGTTTTCATTTTTTTTACAATATTTATGTTGGTTAATCTTTTTTTTTTTTGAACGGCAAATTTATACTACTTGTGGAACTTAAATCCATGACCTCCCCCTTAGATGTTCCTAGAAGCTTTGCTTCTACCATTGAGCCACCAATATCCAACTTATATATATGTGTGTGCACGCGCACACCTACATATGATCAAGAACTATATAATAGTTGGTTAATCTACCATCAACAATATTCACAAAATCCACCTTCTCGAAAGGCAAACAAGCCAAGATAGAAATTTGTCAATCTGTTTCCGTCAAACCCAAAATAGACTGGATAGTTAAGAAAGCGCATCCACATTGAATCTACATTGTAACTCTCATACCGCCCAAGTGCCCAACATATGAGCCTCATAGTCTCCTATCCGAAAATCATTTAGTAATAACTAATACGAGGAGTAACCTACATTCTTATATTCTTTCTTCGAGTTCTATACATCATGTTTCAATGTCAAACTTATGTTTACATCTTGTTGCTACAACAAGGAAAATGACCGGTATTAGGTTAGGAGATGCTTAGGATTTTAGGTTAAGGGTATATTACGTTAAGGTTTAGGTTTTAAGATAGGATTCAGTTAAGGTTTTGGGTTTGGTTCTGAGAATGGGGGTCTTCAAGCTCCTGGAAGGGACCTGCACAAAGGTAGCAGACACCGTTAGCCTTAACGCAGGAGGGAGTCTCCTGCGTTTGGACTCCGGCGTGAGAATAAGTACATATTCATTTGGAGTTGGGAATTAATGAAGTAGAGAGTATAAGAGTAGAGAGAAGAAGTGAGAAGTGTGTGTGTGGAATGTCTACCCAAGGGTCTCCTTATATAGGCAGTCAAATTCTGCCCAGGAGCTCCCTCAGGGTAGCTTCCCTATCATACCTGGATGTATTTTGACCCTCTTTTAGTTCCCAGCGGTGAGACTTTTCCCTTTTGGGATATTTTCAGCTTTTATCTTTCCCAATACAAGGTATGGAGCTGTGTGATGTTTTGTCCCTTGCAAAGATAATAAGCCAAAATCCCTTTTTACATTTCCAAGACATTTTACTGTTTGCTTTCTGCCCTGAGGCTCCTATACGGCAGGTCAGCTGCCTTATATCAGCTCCACTAAGTCAGGCAACCTCTTAATCAAACTTATTTTGCTTATCTTTTTGACGAGAGGTCTAGACGTTGTCGTTTTAGGACACACGTCATCACATCTCATATTTCAATGTCAAACTAATGTTTACACCCAACAAAACAGACGATCTATTTGAGACAAAAATAACGAAAGAAAAAACTCGATATAAAATGTTAAAATATAGCATTCTTTAAGGTTTATTTATAAAGACAATGTAACATTCATTTATATATCTTTTGTTTGAGGACATCGAGAGTAGAAAGAGATGTATGCGGCGAAATGGAAGAGAAACAAGAAAAGGCCGTGGACTCCCCACGTTCCCAAGGGTTTAAATCATAATAATGGTACGTGTCTTTAAGCTAACGTAAGCCAAACTCCAATTTTCACTTATACCCCCAATAACTCCATAAATACCACATGCACCCTCTAAGTTTTTATAACTCTCATCTCGATTTGCAAATAACTATCAATGACGGACCCAAGATTGTTTTTACAGGTGCCACTCTTAAAAAACGTTTAATAAATCAACGCCACTCGAGCGCCAGTCGTAATTGATACATAAACAAGAAGATTACAAAACGATAAGCAGACGTTTTTACTTGATGTTTTTATATGTCGGTCCGCCCATGTTTGTTATGTGATCCAAATGAAACATGAATTTGTATTATATGCTTGTGGATGATATATAAACAAAACTTTATGATGTATCTTGTAGTAATATATAGTTGCATTGTTCTATAAAACATTTCACTTAAAAGATTGTATTTATCTGTCCATGAATGTGACATAGGAAGTTGATTTAAGGGGGTGTTTGGTAATATTTATAACCACAGGGTGTAATGAGAGGAAAACATTTTTTTTGGTAGTAAAATAATGACATAAAAAAGAAAGGATATTCATAGGCTATGTTTCATGGAGAATCTAAAACCTTTGGGATGATCTAATGGCCACTTATTACCAAAAAGTGGTGCTATATGTTAGTGACGATTGCATAAGAATATGTAGATACTTGTCACTTTCTAAGCTTACGAAATTTATGGACCATAAACTATATTACATACACAAATGTGTGGCATGCGGCCCAAAAGTAAAGTTGCACTGATTTTAACGTTATTTTACTAATTTTGTAAAAAAAAAAAAAATTAAAAATGACGGACGGTTAATCATGCATCAGATGATGACGTTGATAGCCAAAAGACAAGGGGGTACATGCACCAATCGGGTTTATCCCAATTGCTAAGTGTTATGTGCCTTGTGTATAAGGCTTGATACAAAACCACTACTGAGCCAGGAGCCTCACTGGAAGCAGCCTCTCTATTCGGTAGAGGTAAGGCTGTCTACATCTTACCCTGCTCAGACCTTACCTTAACTTAACTTTTGCTATGGGATTAACTGAGTATGATGATAATGATGATGATGATGAGAGAGAGAGAGAGGGGCGGATACGGTTGCATCAATTTACTATGTATCACATATAAAACAATAGATATCATATAACCACTTATCTAGTTATTTCACTTCTCTACTTAAAATTGGTCCTTTATTAAACAACCATGCTCACTCTTACGCTAAGTTTGAAAAGTTTGATAAGAGTTCAAGCTAGATAGCAAAATACGACAAAAGAGGAAAAGAATGCAAACTAGACAACAGAGAATCCGATACTGTTTACTTCTCTACATAGAATTGGTCCTTTATTAAACAACCATTCTTACTCTCACGCTAGGTTTGAAAAGTTTGATAAGAGTTCAAGTTAGATACCAAAATACGACAAAAGAAGAAAAGAATGCAAAATAGACAAAAGAGCATCCAATACCGTTGATCATGAAAACAAAACTATTCTCTCAAAACCAAACAAGGAGAAAAATTGTGGTGATGCTCGATCGAATATTGCTTGCGAAAAGGGTATTGTAGATAGACTTAATTGCTTTACTACATGTAAACCATGATACAAAGATTATATATATATATATTGTAAGCCATGATCTATTGATCTTAACTTGTTAATGTAACATAGTCAACTTATGTTGCATTTGTTAATCATACATGCTTATCATGCTATGCTATGTTATGTTATGCACAAGAGTTCCCACCTATTTTATTTTTAAAAAAGATAAGATTCTCACTCTCTCTCTCTCTCTCTCTTCCTATATAACTAGCCACAAGTCTAACCTTTCGCAAGTTCATATGAATATAGTTTGTTCTACATCTCACCACCCTTCTTCAATCCTATTTTAGGATCTCAAACAACACTACAAGTCACTTCCTTTCTTTCTTTGTTTTGTATTTTAGCAAACCCGAGCACTCCGTATTCGGTTTCTTCCTTTTGTTAAAAGAAACCATGCTCGTGCAGCACAGGCGGATGCGATACGTAGACACAGCCGAAACTGATTCTTGCTGGAAGTTCCTCTTCTTGTTTTATCTTAACCTTCTTTGTTCTGGCTCCTGATTCATTTCCTCTTTACTTTTCTTCTAAGCTTAAATTCTGTTTATTCAAAATATAAAATAAAAAGACGGTTAATATGAATGATCATCTAGCGTCCATGTTTGGATCGATTGGACAAAGTGATCTAACGGCCCTGGATGACAGATCATATGATTTAGAATCGTCACCATCGTACCTTAATTCCTCAGAAACCTACCTCACATGTTTATACCAGAACCTTTCTCATGAGAGGTGTTACAAAGATGAAGCAGATGTCAAACCTTTTGACTATCGTTTGGACGATACGTTCTTTGATAATCAAACACCTGTCAATGCCAATTCAAAACTTGTTGCTAATTCTATTTATAAGGATCTGTACAATGGATCCTATGAATTAGCTCTTGCAGAGATCAGACAAGTATTGAAATCGGTTTGTGACACGCATTGTTTGCCCTTGGCTCAAACATGGAGCTCGTGTGCTCAACAAGGTCGAACCGGATGCCAGCAGCACTCTGCTGGCTGCATGTCGATCATACGTTCTGCGTCCTATGTGTTTGATCCTAATGTCTTAGGGTTCTACGAGGCCTGCGCTGAGCTGCATGTGGCTCGCGGTGAAGGTATTGTTGGTAAAGCAATTGGCACAAACCAACCATGCTTTGCTACTGACATCACAGGCTTTTGTACCAGTGAATATCCGCTAGCGGAGCATGCTAAGGTGTTTGGACTTGGTGGTGCGGTAGCAATACGCCTACGAAGCACCTACACGGGACCGGCTGATTTCGTATTGGAGTTCTTTCTCCCTTGTGATTGCAGAAGCGATGAAGACCAAAAACAGATGCTAAGCTCAATATCGTGTGTGATGCGCCGTGTTTCCAGGAGTTTATATGTCATGAATGATGATGAATTAGCAAAAGATGACTCAGTTTCTGTCAAAGGCGAGTCTTCTTGGATTTCAGACATGATGGAAGCCCAACGGAGGGGCGAAAGCGTCATTGTTTCCATGGGGTCCCACAAAGAAGAACCACAAGAATTCAAAGTGATAAACCAATGGGATTATAATCAATCAACATTGACTGGAGACAGGAAGCAAACTCAGCCAGATTTGAAACCGAAAGGGCGAAGACGGCCATTGGCGACAAAAAGATCAGAAGAAAAGAGACGACTAAAGGTAGAAAGAAACATAAGTTTACCACTTCTCCAGCAATACTTTCCTGGGAGTCTCAAAGATGCTGCCAAGAGCATTGGAGGTTAGCCATAGTCATCATCTCTTTAATATTAAACAATACTAATAATAACCGGTTTTTTATGCACCGTATCAGCACCACGTTCAGAAAAAGTCAACATGGTCAAAACTTGACCCGGTTGGATTAAATTTTTGAAAGTTGGTCAACAGAAACTGAAAAGAAACTACTTACCTTCTTATCGTTGTAATAACATTTTTCTAATTTCGGTTTATGGTTTCAGTTTGCCCTACGACTTTGAAGAGAATATGTAGGGAACATGGGATTATGAGATGGCCATCTCGAAAGATAAAGAAAGTAGGCCATTCTCTGAAAAAGCTCCAACTCATCATTGATTCAGTCCAAGGTGCAGAGGGTACTATTCAACTTGGATCATTCTATTCAAACTTCCCAGAGCTAAGCTCACAAACTCCTAAACCAACTAATGACTGTGTCAAAAATACAACTTCCCGTTCTTCATCAAGTGGCAGCCACAATTCCGGTTCTTCAACCCTTTGTTGTTCAAAAGAAAACACCTCAAATACACAACCACCTCAAGATCAAAGGGGGTCAGTGTTGGGAACTCAAAGAGAGAAACAAGTAGACGAAGGTGTTTTTAGCGTGAAAGTTGTTTACGGTGAACAGAAAATACGATTGCATATGTCACAAGCTTGTGGATTTGGAGATTTGCAGAGAGAGATAATGAGGCGATTTGGCATAGATGATATGAATATTATCACTATAAAGTACTTGGATGATGACTCGGAGTGGGTGTTGTTGACTTGTGATGCGGATCTTGAGGAATGCATGGACATAAATATGGCTTCTAAGAAGTGCACAATAAAAATCTTCCTTTCCCAATCTTTTCATCAGGAATCTGGAAGTTCTTATATTGGCAACTGTTAATTTTTTAGTAGGTTTTTGTGTGGAGTAACTATATATACACACATATAAATAGATGAATTTATATTTTCAGATATAAATTCACCCGTAAGGGCATGGGCATTATTAGGTTGGCCCGTGTTTTTTCATGGATTACAATGGTGTTGATTGACAACTTAAGTTTGTGGAGAGCTATTTTACTATAACAAACAATAAGCGTTCATAGCTTTGTGAGCAGGAGTTTGAGTGATTGTAATAAGTTTATATTCATACCTGGAAATCTTGTTTTACATCCTATATAACCAAGCTGAGTTTTGAGGAGCCGAACTTGATCTCTCTGTGATAACCACAACTGTCGTAAAAACCAAATATTTTAGGTTTCACTAAGCATGTAGATTAATAAAATGTTAGAATATTACGTCAAATGTCAAAAAGACGTTTCATTAGTAAATAAAGGGGAATGTTTCGCTCAAAATCAGAATCGAAATTTTGTAAAGTTGACTACGGTCGAATAGTTGTCTTTACTTTTCCTTTACAAAAAAAGTTGCATCTGATATGGGGCATTCCACAATGAAATATATTGCAATTTTCACAGGCTTGAGGGAATTATACAAAATAAGAGATACGGGGAATTACTAGATATCAGATAAATATTATGGATCATGAGGTAACACACACACACCACCAAAGTTTAAAAGAACGGAAATGAGCCTCAAGGCGTTTTCCCTTCGCCTCATGAGGCGTAAGCCTCGAGGCGAACTGAGGCGTAAGCTCGAGGCGCCATCAAAAAATAAATATAAAAATTATGTGTCTACAAAAAATAAAATACTTGACCTAGAAAAGCCTAAAACATCAAAAACACATAAAAAATAAAATAATTGACCCAAAAAAGTCTAAAGCACATAAAAAACACCCTAAACCACCCAAGGCACACCTGAGGCGCACATTTTCTTAGCGCCTCAGCCCCTAGAGGCGTATGTGCAATCTAAACCCCATGAGGCGCGCCTCAGACTCGTTTTCTTAGAGTTTCGCCTCGAGGCGCACCTCGAGGCGTACGCCTCACCCGTTTTTTTAAACCATGCACACCACCATAGTTATCAAAGGCATGAGGCGCACTCAAGGCGCTTAGGTTCCGCCTGTGGCCTAGGCGAGAAGCGCAAAAAAAGCGCGGGCCTAAGAAAAAAAAGCGCAAATAAAAAAATTAAAAAATCACCAAAGAATTAACATGACTTTGATAACTATGTGGTAGATAAAATTAGTTGGTGATAAATCAATGAGATGAGGTGTATATATATCGAAGAATAATTCAATAGAACTGATTTAGGGATCGATATGCGGATTTGTTTTTATCTACCTTAACGGGTAAGCATTGGTTAGTATTGGTCAGGGGATTAGGTTTATAAAAATCAGATCGTGGCTTTTTTTTATCTAGGAGGGAAAAGCGGGATCTGGTGGCTTCTAGGAAATTGATCGCCTAGGCGGTCAAGGCGATGGCTTTTGATAACTATGCACACCACACATATATAGGTTTTAGTTGAGTCATAATATAACCTATTCAGAGAAAAGATTATTCTGATAAAGATACTAATAAAGGTTTACTTATGATAACTCACTTAATACATTCAAGTTCTGATCTGTACACCTTCATTCATCAAGGAAGTCATACTTTGGAGACTGCATATGTAATATTCTTTCATAACCCCATCCTTTCTGTATCTTATTCAAAATTTTCAGTGTAGCACCACTGCCATCATCTCTGTTAACAATCACATAAAGACAGCGTGTCAGGGTTAAAATACAAAAAAGATTGTCAAGAAGCATTTTAATCATCCACCACAAGAAACATTAACATAATTTGCTGGAATGAATAAAACCGTAAAGAAGAAAGGCTTTTGAAAGTCAAACCTGTGCAGTATGTTCTGCCAATTGTGTTCATCGTTATTTACAACTTTTCTACGGTTAAACACCTTAGTGTTCTGGTTAACTTGATTAGCAACCTTAACCTCAGAACTCATCTCAAGCATAAACTCAGCAAATTCATCAGCATCACGATTATTTCCTGTCGCTCGCAAACCATCAATTACTGGCATAAATGATGCAGGTTCAAATGTGTATCTTTTTTTAATCATTTTCTTGAGAACTTCAGTAGCACATTCCACCATTTCAGCCTTGCAGAGTCTGTTAATAAAATCTTGATATGAAAAATTCGCAATGCCAAAACATCGATCCAATGCAGACATGAAAATGTCTTTTGCTTCCAAGAGCTCGTCTCCAGCAACTAACTCATTGAGCATGAAGCTGTACAGTGTCTCTTTGTGACCGAATATACTTAATGAAACGTTAAATACCTCCTGTGCTGGTCTAAATTCTCCTATCTGGCATAAAGGTCTAATTAATAACTTGAAGGTAGAAATGTTAGGAGATACACCTTTATCCAACATTTCATCTAATAGCTTAGTGGCATCATCGGTTTGACCTGATTCACACAGACATCTTATCATATTATTGTAAGTAGAAACATTAGGAGATATCCCTCTTTCTCTCATTTCATTCACCAACCCATACATTTCAAAGAACTGACTCTTCATTCCTAACCCAAGGATTAAAGAGTTGTAAGTTTGCAAACTCTTGTTGTACCCTTTTTTCTCCATTTCCTTGAGAACCCGAAACGCTGAAGATACCTTTCCTTTTTTACATAAATTAGAAACGAATATGTCGTAAATGGCTGAATCCGGGTATACATTTCTCCCTATCATTTCAATGAACTTCTTTTTAGCTTCATCAAGCTTCCCATCTTTGCATAATGCATTAATTATGGTGGAATAAGTTATTAAGTCAGGCTTACAACTATTACTATCGTTACCATTAGCATCCTCTTTATTCCATAATTCACGCATGGTTTCAACTGCTTTGTCCACCTGGCCGATTTTACATAGTCCATCAATAACAATGTTATAGGTCACCGTATCCAATGCATAACCCCTTTCTTTCATCTTTTTCAGTAGTTCTTCTGCCTCTAATACTTTCCCTTCTTTCCAAAGGCTTTCTAGCAAACTATTACAAGTGTAATTATTTGGAAAACAGCCATTTGTGATCATGATATTTAGATGTTTATTAGCTTCACTTATCATCCCTTTTTTGCAGTAGCCATGAAGTAGGATGCTATAAGACACCACATCAGGAGTCACACCGCCATTTTTCATCATACTCATGACCAGTTTTGCGTCACGCAACATACCATTCTTGCATAGACCATCCATCAAGATATTGTACGAGACAATCGTCGGCTGTACGCCCTTTTCTGCCATCTCATTTAGAACTACTTGTGCTTCCAAAAGCATTCCATTTCTCACCAAACCCAACAACCATATGTTATAACTTTCCACTTTCAACGAAACACCATTTCCCGTCATAGTTTCAATCAGTTTCTTCGCTTCCTCCATCATTCCTTCCTTGCAAAACCCGTCAAGCATCAAATTATAAGTTATCATATCAGGCTGAGGCAACCCTAACTCCTTACCAACTTGCATATCTCTAAAGATCCTCAACGCCTCCAAAACTTTTCCCGAACCACACAAACCCGAAATCCTGGAATTAAAAGTAACCACATTCGGAACAAAACCATCCTCCCGTAACATCTCCACCACCTTCTCCGCTTCCTTACTCTTCCCCTCCTTACAAAAAGCCGAAACCAACGTATTATAAACAACAACATTACACCCCACCCCCATCCTCCTCATCACCTCCAAAACCTCCAAACCTTCATCAACCCGACCCGCCCTACAATACCCACGAACCAAAATCCCAAATGTAAACTCATTCGGCACACACCCTCTCTCCGGCATTTTATCGAACACCTTCCGTGCATCGTCCAAACACCCCGAATCACACAACCCACCAATCAAAAGATTAAATGTATACGTTTCAGGTACAACCCTAGACAAAACCATATCCTCATACAACAACCGAACACAATCCGGGTGATTTTCTTGAAGCGAAAAGCGAATAAGCATATTATACAAAGAAACTGAAATGGGTTTGTTTGGGTAGTGAAATCTAAACACTTGGAACTGAGAAACAGCAAGATTTACATGACCCATTTGTGCTAGGACTCTAATGAGCAGGATTACGGTGTGGTGTTGATTATGGGTTGGGTGTGAGAGTATTAGTTGTTGAAGATTATTAATTTCAGTGAACATTTTGGCTCTAATTAAGATGCGTGTGAGAACAGGTAGTGATTGATTGAAACCATTTACAGGGAAGGTGGGATTGGAGGTGATTCGTTTAAAGATTTGCCAAGCTAGTTTAGGGTTGTTTGTGTTCTTTAAGAGAGTCTTTGTTAGTTCTCTTGCAGGTTCCATGTTTTAGGAGGTTTTCTGTTATTTCAAACAAGAAGGTGACACACCTATGTCTTTCTAAGCTCAAACCGTCACGCAATTATTATTATTATTTTTTGATGTACATGGATCGAACCACAACACATAGTCTAACATCTTTCACACCGAAAAGAAACACAAATCCACCGGGATCAAAACTAACACAAACTTCCCAATCCGAGTTATGCCCTCCCAACCAATCACAACTGTCCATTTCCAATCCCAACCAATAAAAAACAACCACACAGATACCTTATTCGTCTCTCAAAAGTAGTTGAGAAGATGATAAATTAATAATATCCACGTGTCCCCATGTGTATATATATATATATATATATATATATATATATATAGGGGGCGCTTATTCTACAAAAATAGAGAATCGTGCGAAGCGTGCGAAGGATATTTGTACATGATAATTACGTAATGATAATTACGTAATGATTTTTATGTTCATGAAAGCATTACGTAATTATCATTACGTAATTATCATGCATTTGTACATGATAATTACGTAATGATAATTACGTAATGTTTTTGTATGTTCATGAAGGCATTACATAATTATCATTACGTAATTATCATGTACAAAGTGATCCTTCGCACGCTTCGCACGTTTATATTACTTTGTATTTGATCCTGCCCATATATATATATATATATATATATATATAGGGATCGGTTCAAATAAAAAATTTAAAAAACGTGCGAAGCGTGCGAAGGCTTCTACGCGCGTTTTCTTGAAGGGTAGTATCGTCATTTTACTCGATATTTAAAACCCATATCTTTTATAAAAGGATCAGATTTTCAAATTCGTATTTACTCTGTTTTTAGATTTTGAATTCAGTATAAATATTGATCATAATTCAGTTCATTCAATCATAAATAAGTTCATTCAATCATAAATCAGTTCATTCTCTTTCGATTATATCTCCAAACGATTTTCCTTTATTCATTCATTAAAGATGTCTGTGAATAATGATTGTGCAGGTATGATTTGAGCTATATATTACGTAATGTTTTGTTCGATTGCTTTCTTTTTAATGATTTCGTTTTCTGTTTAGTAGAATTTGAATTAAATTCAGCTTTTTTTTATTGATTGTACGTTGTTTTTCTATTTATGGAAGCATTACGTTATTTGTTCTTTGTTTTGTTATTAAATTCATCTTTTTTTGTTTGATTTCTTTGTATTAATGATAGTTTTTAAGTTATTTTTTTGTGTTTTTGTTTGTTTCGTATCACAATGTCACAATTTTACGTGTTTTTTTTGTTTGTTTATTATATTCATGTTACGTAACTTTCATTACGTTATTTCATTACGTTATTATATTTTATGCTTTATTAGGCCATTATGTTGCTGTGTTAATAGTTATTACGTGATTTTCAGGTTTTATTTTCAATGATAGAGGTGAAAGTAGTTCTACTCAGGCTGTTTCAACAGTTTATAAACCACAAGTTGCCTCTTCTATGACGCCATGTGTTGATATGGTATTTCCATCGATTGATCATGCGTATGAGTTTTATGTGACATATGCAAAAAATGCTGGATTTAGTGTTCGCAAAGGAGGTCAATATGTCCATGGTGAGATTCTTAAGTTGAAGCATTTGGTGGGATTCAAATCTTGTAAAGCGTTTGATAGTCTTCAAAATGGTAAAAGTAGGAATAAACCATCGCAGAGAACAGGTTGTAATGCTCATATAGTTTTTTCGTCAGAGAATGGATAAAATTTTAAAGTTTCAAAGTTTGTTGAAGAGCATAACCATTACTTGGTTTCTTCAGAAGATATGCAATTTCTTCCATCATCACGTAATTTGACATATCAACAAATGCAAGTGTTATGCAATATGTCCAAAGTAAACATGGGTCCTGTTAAGGCTTTTAATCTAATGAGGACAATTTATGGTGGTTTTGAACAAGTTGGTGCTACTGCTGCAGATTTCAAAAATTTTAAAAGGGATTTGAACTTATATATTGGTGAGTATGATGCGGATATGGTAGTTAATATGCTGCAGAAGAAGCGGGACTTTCTTCCTGATTTTTATTTTGAGTATAGTCATGACACTAAACGACAGTTAACTGGATTATTTTGGGCTGATGAGCATGCAAAAAGAAGTTATAAAGTTTTTGGTGATGTTGTTTCATTCGATGCTACTTTCAATTCTAACAAGTAAGTTCATTACGTAATTATGTTATTCATTTTACGTAATTATTCCAGTTTAATTAATTTATTTTCTTTCTTTTTTAGATACAAGATGGTATTTGTTCCATTTACCGGTATCGATAATCACTGCAACAATATAACTCTAGGTGCTGGATTGCTGAGTTCAGAGACAATTGAATCCTACTCATGGCTGTTAACTTGTTTCAAGAAGTGTTTTGGTAAAGAACCGCTTGTTGTAGTTACCGATCAAGATCCTGCTATAAAACAAGCAGTTGTATCAGTTTTACCAAATAGTAGGCATAGATTGTGCATGTGGCACATCATGAAAAAGGTTGCTGATAAGGTATATGTCATTTTTGCTATGATTTTTGATTTTTTGTATGTTACGTACTTTTCAAGGCTTTTATCTGTATACCATATTGTTATTACGTGATTATTTTTTATGATATGATTTTTTGATTTTGTGTATGTTACGTGATTTTCAAGGCTTTTTATTTGCATAACATATTTTTATTACGTAATTATTCAAATTCATAACAATATGTGTTTTTGTTATTTTTATAGGTTGGTCCTGCATTATGCAACAATGATGATTTTAAACAGCGTATTTGCGACATTGTTTGGACAGATTCTATTTCACCAAAAGAGTTTGAAAAGGGATGGGAGCAACTTGTTTTTGATTTTAATCTCTTTTACCACGACTGGTTGTGTGACATTTATTCAAATAGAGCAATGTGGATTCCTGCTTTTTATCGCGATGAGCCAATGTCAGGTCTTATGCGTACTACTTCAAGATCTGAATGTGAAAATCATTTCTTTGGTCAAGTTTCAAATGCTCAATTAACGCTTCTTGAGTTTATTAGCCATTTTGATACTGCCATGGAATCTCAAAGGTATACTCATAGGAAAAATGATCATGAGACGAGGTATAAAACACCGGATTTTTGGACTGATTATCATATTGAGGTGCAAGCTGTGAAATTATATACAAGAAATATTTTCTTTGATGTCCAAGAAGAAATTTACGGAGTTGTGCATAAATGCATAAATGTCTTTCTTTCACATGAAGGAGATATAGGGACATTTCTAATAAAAGATCGTTCTGCGTATGGTGCCGGTTTGATAGAGGTATGTATAGTTTATTTTTTATGTTACGTAATTTTTTACATATCATTGTAACAGACATTACGTAATTACCTGTTTCATTAGTCTCTCACTTTCAAATACCTCATTACGTATTTTATTTTTTTATGGAGATCTTTTTTGTATTGCAGGTTAAATTTAACCTGGAAGATTTGACAATTTTATGTTCTTGCAAGCGTTTTGAGTGATATGGTTTATTGTGTCGACATGCTTTTTTAGTTTTAATGTTGTGTGATATAAATGAAATTCCCAACAGATACATTCTTGATTGCTGGAGGAGTGATGCTATTTGTAATAGTCCCTCTCGGTCGAGCTTGTCATTGGTGATGCATACTGATGAAAATGGGGACCATCAAAGTGTTAATGATGTTGTTCGTGATATAATGCATTTGAGTGAGTATGTAGTTAATAAGTTGATTACTGATTTTGAAAAGTTGAAGCTGTTTAGAGACGAGCTAAAAGCGACGAAAGAGAAGACAGATGAAGCTGGTATTCAGAGGATATCAGCCAAGAAGAAAGAAATTATTCAAGCTATTATTGGGGCTCCATATCAAACTGAGGCTGTTGTTCGTGTTCCTCATGGTATTAGGAATAAGGGTTGTGGGTCACGCAAAAGGTTTAAATCAAAACGTGAACAAGCGATTAGTCGTGCAGGGAAGAGAGCAAGAAATTGCAAAGTATGTGGGGGTAGTGGTCATGATAGGCGCACCTGTGAAGTTCTTAAAGGGACTGCAACAGCTAACAACAAAGGGAAAGAACCTGTCAATGAAGCAGATGCGGATAATAGTCTAGATTCGGAATATGAAGTTGGCGATGATTGATTATGTTTTTTTGTTAAATTGACATTGAAACATTTTCTTTTACATTGTTACGTGATTTTTTTGTACACATATGGTTTTTTTGCATTTCATTACGTAATTAGTTGACATGTTACGTAATTGTATCATAGCATAATCATTCACATATAACCATTACTTTACATTTTTTTCACATGTTACGTAATTTTATGTTAGGTAACCATTATCAGTTTCATACATGATTAACATATAACCATTATCATACATGTTTTTTGTATGTTACGTAATTGTATTTGTATGTTAGGTAACCATTATCAGTTTCATACATAATCATTCATACATTATCATTCAACATAATCAGAAACATACATAATCATTCATATAATGTAGTATGTGACAGGCAAAATGTTAAATTGTATCAGGACATTTGTCATACAAAAACCAAATGTTAAATTGTATCATGACATTTCCGACACGTGGCATTAAAACTATTCAAACATGATCATTTTGTCTTTTCACAAGAGTTTGGAATAAGTTCTGCTTGTACTTCGCCTTCTCACTGTATTCCTTTTGATGAAACTCCCTAGCCAGACGATCAATTAAATTTTTATTTTTGTTGGCATCGGAGAGTAGGATTTTTGATAGATATTTGTAGCGAAGGTCATCAATCTGCATTTGTTGAGCTGCTCTTTCTTTTTGAAAATCAGTTACCCATTTTCTTTTATATGTGCTCATGAAAGTCTCCATATGCCTCATTGTGAACACCCCACAATCGATTTTGTTTTGTGAAGTTCTCCATTCCATTTGGACTCTCACTGGTTTTTTGCTTACCATTTTAGGAGTCATGGGGTGTTCATTGACCATCATATAGTTGCATAAAGCTTCTTTCTGCATACATTACGTAATTTTACCATAAGCATTACGTAATTAACTAACATCAAAATAATATTAAGTAAAAATATTTTTTTTACCAATGGCACTATGATGTTGTCATATTTGCTATTAGCTCCAAGCTTGTTGTTGTCTAGTATTTCTATCTTCGGGTTCTTCATGTTGAAACATATTACATATATGTGGTCCGAAGATACGATGGGCATGAACAACAAATCCACCTCATTGATTGATTTTATTTCATTTTTGCTAAGTGCAAGATTTAAGTTCGCTGTCATGGTGTCCATTCGCTTTAAATCATCATATTGAGGCTTGAAGCAGTCACTTGGCTGTAAATTTAGCATACATTACGTAATTTAGTATAAGCATTACGTTATTATAATTTATGTATTACATGAAAAAGATAAGGAGCATACCAGAATATTTGTTTGAACAAACAACCTTAATGGTGAACCTGGAGCTCTTTTCTTCTCGTCGTGGTTCAGTACATACGACCATGCATCCAAAACATTAGATGATAATGTTATTCCAGGGTATAAGCATTCAAATACCACTTTGAAGAATGGACTCCCATCTGCTGGCTCGAATACAACATCACTGTGGAAGATAATTTTTAATACACATTATGTAATTTTTTTGTAATAAACTATGTTCTGAAAATATTCATTACGTAATTTTTCTAATAACAAATTAAAGTAATATAAGGTTTTTTCTTACTGTGTTGTTTCTGTTGCTGCAAATATAAACTGCGCAATTATGTTTTCATATTCAGTTATTTTGTTCTTCATTACCACCTGGCGTTGAATGTAAGGAGACTTCAGAGGTCCAGCCAACATCCTTCCCCTTTTTGCACGTTCAACTTGTTTATTAGCTATAGTTGACTCCAGTGATTGACTAACTATTAGTCTCCCTACTGTTTTTGGTGTTTCGACATCAGCTTCAGAGTTATGTAGGAATGGTAGATCTGGAATTACATCTGTAGGTGCATCATCTTGTGAGAGATTCAGATCGAAACTTGGTCCTTCATAGCTTTCATAGCTTTCATTCTGTATTTCTTCTACTTTTTCTCCCTCCGATGTCTCGATTTGTTTTCCTTTCCTAGATCTTTCTTCAAACTCATTCAATTCTTTCAAGAATTGCGAACTGACATGTTCGGATGATGTTTGTGTGGTTGAAGTTTGCAAAGCTGCATTCTTTTCTTCTTTGTCGGCTGCTTTTAACATCTCAGCAATTATATCTGTGCTGTCACTCTCTAGGGCCTCATTTCCTGATTTTAGTTAACAGTTTATATACATTCATATAAGTTCCATTTAGTATAAACATTTTTAATATACATTACGTAATTTTTTTACCTTTATCGGCCGGTGGTTCATTTGTTGTTGCATCTTTCAAAGCATCCATTATATCTGTCAAAGCTTCTTCTTTATTTGTTTCTTCAAGTTGTTCAGTCGCGGCAATCATTGCATTTAGCATTCCGGTGCTAACACTTTGTGAAGTTGTTGCCGTTTCATTCAAATCTTTTTTTTCACCTGTAATTACGTATTATGATCATTAATAAGTTTTGACAAATAATCTGTTACGTGATTTTTTACCTTTATTGACAGGTGGTTCATTTGTTGTTGCATCTTTCAAAGCATCCATTATGTCTTTACCTTCTTTCACAGCTTCTTCCTCATTTGTTTTTTCAAGTTGTTCAGTTGCGGCGATCATTACATTTAGCATTCCGGTGCTAACACTCTGTGAAGTTGTTGCCTTTTCATTCAAATCTTCCCTTTCACCTGTAATTACGTATTCTGATCATTAATAAGTTTTGACAAATAATGTGTTATGTGATTTTTTTTTACCTTCTAGTGTTTCAGCTGCAATCACTATTGCATCTAGCATCCCTGTGCTAACACTGTTCTGTTTTTCCTTTTCACCTGCAACTACTAATATACTTTTTTGATATCCATTACGTAATTTTTAACTAACTTCTTTATCATTTAAATATACATTACGTAATTTTTACCTTCTATGTTTTTCTCATTACTTGATTTGTAACTTGCTATCCATGACTTCCATTTTGTTTGCTTCTCACGTATAAGGTTGCTGTCTAAAAAATTTGATGTGGCTTCTTCGAAAATTTCATCTATTTCAACAACATATGTTTGAAACTTCTCCATTTTGTTTTCTATTTTTGAAAGCCATTCCTGCAAACAATACGTGAATAAATTACATGATTTCTGTTGATGTTTGACATAATAAATTACAGTTACTTACATTCTCATCAACTGGGTAAGGACTTTTGTTTTTCTTATTTCCCATTGTCTTTTTCCTTGTTGACCCTTTTATGCTCTCATCTGTTGATTTTGAGTTGCAACTTTTTGTATTTTTGGTGTTGTTGTTGCCTCATTTGCATCACCAGCCTGCAAACATTACGTGATTTTTTAAAATCCTATATACATATGCATGTTATGTAATTTTTATACAGTTATTGCACTTACATTAGGAACTTGTGGAGTGTTGTAATTTTCCAAGAATTCATCAATGTCAGAGAGTGATTTTGTTGTTTCAAACACGTTGTTGAATTCTTGTGAATCTTGATTTTGAAGATGATCCACGAGGATATGTTGTTCAAGAAAGATTTGCTGTTCATCATGCTGAATGTATGCATCTTCATTCTTACCATCTTCTTCCATTTTTTCTGCATCATCTTCTTCACCATCATAATCATCTCCACCAACACCACCAGCGTCTTCATTTCCACCATCATCTTCTTCATCCTCATCATTATGTCCTTCTTCATCTCTAGGACTTTCTACTTCATCATTTCCTTCTTCATCCTCATCATTATCTTCTTCATCAGTTGAAAATGGCCCATTGTCATACAAATGTTTATCAACATCAGACAAATTCTGGGTGCTAATGTACTTAATTGCTGGTGTTTGTGCTATTTCAGGAGCATGTGATAACCTCTTTTCATGTACATAAAGCATCTGTCATGTGAATAAAGTTAACATTTGATCATTACGTAATTAGTAATAACACATTACGTAATTTGTATTTTTTATACATTACATAATTCTGAATAAAAAACATACCGCAAGAAAAGGCAAAGGTCCATTATACATTTCAGTTCCATTCCAGCTTGCCTTCGTTCTTTTGAGACAGAAAATTAAGTACTCACACCAATTCAATTTTTTGATTGATTTTTCATCTGTCACTCCTTTCAAGAACATTTGATTCACTGTTGAACTCTTTGTTACTTGCGCAAATATAGAGTTGTAAAGTACAAGGAAGTTCAACTTGAAAATCCAGTCTCCGCTTTTGCTTTGAACTATTTTATTCTTCACATCCGAGATTAAAATCTTGTTATGTTCAAACTGGGACTTCCATACAGTAAGCGTGTTAGATGAACCCTTCCTTGGTTTGTTCTTTTCATTTACTGTCTGGTTACCCATTGGGACACCAAGGACTTGTTGAACTTTGTTGCTTGTAACTTGAATGATGTGGTTTCCTACATTCAACTCATTTCGTCTATCATCATAATTCACCAATAACCATCTTGCTAATTTTGTTGGCACTGTTTTAATGTTCATTGATAAAAAAGCTTCAAATCCCATCTGTTTGATTGCTTTTTTCTGTGCACTTGATAAGCTTGCCAATCGCCTCATTCATGTTATCAACAAACGCCCTTACATGTAATTTTATATTTGAGTACAGAACAAATTGGTTTCTTGGTGGTGAATTTTGAGGCTCTTCTGGTGAATTTGCAGGCTGTTGTTGTAGAAGTAATTCATTTTCATTGTTCTCTGCGTTATTATCAAATGTTATAATTACGTAACAATGACAGAATCATTACAAATTTCATTACCAAAATAACGTAATATAGACATAATCATAAACTAGTGTTTTCATTTACCAAAATTGCTTAACAATGACAGAATAACTACATTTTCATTACCAAAATAACGTAACAAAGACATAATCATAAACTAGTGTTTTCATTTACCAAAATTGCTTAACAATGACAGAATCACTACATTTTCATTACCAAAATAACGTAACATAGACATAATCATCATATATTATGGCCAGAATCATTACAAATTTCATTACCAAAATAACGTAATATAGACATAATCATAAACTAGTGTTTTCATTTACCAAAATTGCTTAACAATGACAGAATAACTACATTTTCATTACCAAAATAACGTAACAAAGACATAATCATAAACTAGTGTTTTCATTTACCAAAATTGCTTAACAATGACAGAATCACTACATTTTCATTACCAAAATAACGTAACATAGACATAATCATCATATATTATGGCCAGAATCATTACAAATTTCATTACCAAAATAACGTAAGAAAGACATAATCATTTCTAGTTCTATTAATAAAATTACGTAACACAGACATACTTTTTTCCATTACTAAAATCATGTAACATTGACATAATCACTACATTTTCATTACCAAAATAACGCAATATAGACATAATTATGATGCACCATAGACATAATCATTTCTAAAATCATGTAACATTGACAGAATCACTACATTTCCATTACTAAAATAACGAAACATATACAAAATCATTTCTAGTTCTATTACTAAAATCACGTAACACATAACAAAAAAAAATTTCTCTGTACCATTTTTCTTTGAAGGTCTGTCATGGTTTGCTTTACTTCTAATCTCGGATTTGTCACTCTGATTTTTGGTTTTTGCAATTTTGCTTGGCCCTGACAATTAGAAATACGTATTTTAGTACAATTTCACAACGTATTAACAATATTAATTCACGTAATACTTATTTACCTTCATCAACGTCGTTCTTTTCACCTTCATACTCTGTTCCTCTTTTTCTTCCTGTAGCATGCATAATGTAAGTTATTATATAGTTTTTCATTGTAAAATTTGGTACAGAATAACGTAATGTACTTACTTTCGTATACTTTTGAGTATTTCATGGTTAATCTTTTGTAGAAATGGAGTTTATTGATGATTTTAACTAGGGCTTCAGAGTTTATTATGTAATTTTGGGGAGAAGTTTTAGCGATTAATGAGACTGAACGGTCTCTTATAATTTGATTTTAGAAAAATTGACGATTATACCCTTATTAACTGTCCAATCTCTCACTTATTTATGAAATTGACACCGCGTAACTTTTTAATCAATGACGTAAGATTCTTGCTTGATCGACAGCTAATATTCTTTCGCACGCTTCGCACGATTGTCTACTTTTGTAGAATAACCGCCCCATATATATATATATATATATATATATATAGGGTATGTATCCATTGGAAACCTTTGTGAGTTGGAGAAACCCTTGAAACTCATCCAAGGGTCACCATTTCTCCACATATACTCTCTTACCTTTGGGCATGAAGGGCATGATGGTAACTTCCCATTGTTTCGCATAAGATGAAAGATTTTCTTTCTGATTGATGCTGACATACTACAGACATCCCTTCTTTAACATTCCCACTTTTCTCTTTTGTACCATGTAGTATATTTTTAATATATTATGTCTTCAAAACTCAGTCAAACATTGAAATCTCATCCTTCAAAAGTCTCCTCCAAAACCCATACTTAAAAGCTTATATTAAATGTTTAGCCATTAATTTCTTCTCCAACAAACCAGGCACCATATATCATTCAAAACATAGCATTTATGGATGATGACAGTGAGATTGGTTCCCCTACCCACCTCGTACCTCACAACCTTGAAAATTATCCGACCCCGATCGTACCACGCAACCTTCTTTCTGATTTCGAAACTAATGAAGACCCCATATCTGCTGTGTTAAACTTGCCAGGTTCATAACTTTTGTTTTTCCACTCTCATTACTTCATTTGCACGACATTTTGGTTGTGCAAAATTCCCTTTTTTGTTGTTTTAATCGTGTATGTTTTTTTTTCTCTTTTTTCTTTTCAGAGAACAGTAGCCATGTGTTGCCCAGATCCGCTTCTTTGACTCACGATGTTGTTGTTTTTCAGGATGGTCCAGGTTTTATTGAACACAATTTTATGTTTTATGTTTATACATTTTCTGTTTCAGATTTTTAGCTATTTTTTTTTAATTTATATCTTTTAATGAGCACATGAACTACTTTAACTTTGTGTAACGAGCATAAAACCTTTGATTATACAACTTTTTTAAACAAGCCTTCACCTTACTATTAGGCATATTTTCTGAATAAAAAACAGTAACAAGAAGTATTTTTGCAGATTTTTAAATTTGTTTTTACTTAAATTAAGTGAAAAGTTTTATTTCCACTCTTTTGGTACACGTTTATTAATGATGCAAAAGAGCTTTTTTATTAAGATACTTTATTTCCATTTTCTTTAATACCCTCCATGTAGCTTATATTGTGTTTTTTAAAACTTTCCCTAGTCTTAAGTTTTGTCTGTTGTAGAAATATATATCATTTTAATTTTTTATTTTTTTGTTACTTAAGTTACGTACACAAAATGTGGAAAAAATACACGGAAGAAACTTTTTTTTGATACATAAGTGACATATGTTTTTTGTAACTTTTTTTGATACATAAGTGACATATGTTGTAGAAATATATATCATTTAATTTTTTTTTTGTTTTTTTTGATATATTAAATTTGGTTACTTATGTCTTTTTGTCCTTTGTCTTTATTTTTTATTTCTGCAGTACATATTTTTTTTTTATTTTTTGTTTAGGATTTTTGTTATCATTCATGTACTGTGTATTTTTGTTTTTTTTTTGGTTTTTTTTATTATGGTTGGATGTTATTTTTTTTCTTCTGATTATGTGTTACTTTTTTGGTTCATATTTCAACATTTTACACAACTTACAAAAATTAGATTAAAACCTTTTTAAAATATATATCATTGTGTTACCTTTTTTGGTTCATATGCATGTACTAGTTGTTAAATGTTTTTGTCTTGTGTTAAAGATATATTATTGGATTTTTTTTATTTTTTGGTTACGTAAGTTACATACTAAAAAACGAGGATAACCATACGTAAGAATCTTTTTTTTTTTTTTGGTACATAAGTGACATATGTTTTTGTTACTTATGTTTTTTTTTTTCTCATACATATGTAAGAATTTTATGTTTTATAACTTGTTTCAATTATTTTCACCACTTTATTATTTTTTTTATAGCAATCAATCAGACCCCTGCTCTTGTCTTCCAAACGCCTAATGGAACTAGGATCTGGACTCCCAATGTTGCCTTGGAGGATAAGCCGGTTGTTGGGCGTTCATTTGACAATTTGGATGATGCGTATACGTTGTATGCGTCTTACGCCGAGCAAGCTGGTTTTTCAGTTAGGAAAAACCAAGCGAAAGTATGGAACGGTGTCGTCACCCATAAGTATTTCCGGTGTAACAAAGCTGGGAAACCTCAAATGAAGCGTACGTTTGACTCCTTGGTGGATGATACGCTGAAGGCTCGTCAAACTACATTTACACTCACTGACTGTGATGCACACATCTGTGTAATTTTATGCAAAGAAAAAGGCTGTTATGTTGTTAAGAAGTTCGTAGAGAACCATAACCATCCTCTTGTTGACACATATAACCGCGACCTTACAAAATCTGGTCGTAAGCTTAGTTTTGCTGCCAAGCAGTTCATTCATCAGATGAGCTTGAACAAGATTGGCCCCGTCAGAGCCCACAGCTGTTACGTTACCATGAAGGGTGGTCATCATAATGTCCACGGCACACCAGTTGACTTCAAAAATTTCTGTCAAAAAATGAGAATTTTCATCGGTGAAAGAGATTCGCAGTTAGTGCTTGATCGTTTGCGTGATCGCTTTGATAGTTTACCAGAATTCTTTTATGATTTCGTTGTGCAAAATGGTCAACTTACATCTATTTTCTGGGCTGATGAGATTTCGAAGCTGAATTACAAAGTTTTTGGTGACGTTGTTGCATTTGATGCAACTTATCAAACCAATAAGTAAGTATTTTTGTGCATTCTTGTTGGTACATAAGTAACATAAGTTAGGTATATTTGTTCTTACATAAGTAACATAAGTTACCTGTTTTCTTTTTTTTTTCTCTTTTTTTTTTGTGCAGGTACAACATGATCTTCGTTCCTTTTACTGGTGTGGATTACAACAAACAGTGTGTAACTTTTGGTGCTGGGCTGATTTTTAGTGAAACCATTGACTCATACAAATGGTTGCTCCAATCATTTCTGAAAGCTCATGGAAAGCAACCAGCATTAGTTTTAACCGACCAAGACCCGGCGATGAGGCAAGCCATTCTTCAAGTCTTTACTGAATCTCGCCACCGCCTTTGCATGTGGCATATTATGAAGAAGTTACCTGTCAAGGTACTTTGCTGTCTACATTTTTTTTTTTTTAGTTTTTCTGAATGTCTTTTTGCTTTTTGTTAATGTTTGCTTTTTATTCATTTTTTTACAACTTTACATGTATGCAGATGACTGGCGAGTTGTTACAAAACACCAATTTCCGTCAATGCATCCATCGTTTGGTATGGAATGTTTATATCAAGCCGTCAACCTTTGAGAGTCGCTGGCAAGAGCTATTGGTTAATTTTAGTTTGGAAGACCACTCTTGGTTGAAGGAAATGTATGATATTAGGGAACGTTGGGTACCTGCTTACTTTCGTGAGATCCCCATGTGTTGCTTGATGAAAACTACGTCCCGTTGTGAGAGCTCGAATGCCTGTTTCAAAGTTAATTCTACAAGCGCTAATACGCTAGTTCAGTTTATGTTGTGCTATGAAACCAGAATTGATGCACAGCGCTATCGGCAAAGGATGTCTGAGTATAAAACCTCTACTACACAATTTCCAGACACTACCGGTTTAAATATTGAGAGACATGCCTTTGAGTTGTATACGCATACGATTTTTATGGAAGTACTAAAAGAGATTGCAAAGGGAAAGGAATGTTGTTATGTCTCAAACACCAAGCCTGTTGATGAGTTGTTGGTTTTTTCAGTCACTCACCTAGATCGGATGAATGGTTATGTTAATGTGTTTGAGGTATTTTTTTGTATATCCTGTCCATACGTATCCAATTAATTAATATGTCTAACCAATCTGTAAACTTGTTCCTTATTTTTTTTTACAAACTTCTTTATTTGTTGGACAGGTCAAGTTTAACCCGATTGATTCGTCTGCTGAGTGTTCTTGTCGTGGATTCATCCGTATTGGCTATTTGTGCCGTCATGTGTTTTGTGTTTATCGGGTTAAGAATGTCCAGAAAATTCCAGCCATGTATGTTTCTGATAGGTGGCTACGCGATGCACTGCCTAAGCGCGTTTTTTCTATTGAAAATCGTTATGGTATTGACCAGTCCCCACAAGCTGTTTTGCGCAACCAGATTTTGGAGTTGGTTACTGAATGTGTTGACGTTGTCCGGACTGACACGGATTTGCTTTCTAACTTGGTTCAGCGTTTGAAAGATATAAAAATTAACCTTGTTGATCACAGGTCTATTGAAGCACCTGTTATCGAATCAAATGAGGCTGTTGTGGAAGAGTTGGTTGGCCAACCAATGGATGTTGAGATCTCATGTAGCAATCCAGAGGTTGTTCGTACTAAAGGTTGTGGAAGAAATCGTCGCCTGAAATCTGTTATTGCTGAAACGAAGGCCGCCAAGCCCCCTAAAGCTCCAAGGCTCTGTCGCACGTGCAACAAATACGTAATAAACCACGACTCTCGTAATTGCAGGAAGATGTCAAATGGTGTTGCTAACGCTTCTGGTGGTAGCTCCCAAACCCAGACCCCATCTCCAGCCACTTAATGGCACTTATCTCGACTATTTACTGAGCCATCTATCTAATTTGGGAATGCTTTTGTCATAATTTTAGCTGTTATTTACCTTGCTACTCAGTATGTTACGTCTGTAACATTTTGCTACTCAGTATGTTACGTCTGTAACATTTTGCTACTGTATGATTGCTTTTGTATGTGCTCGGTTTTGGGCTCAGTATAGTCTGGTATTTTATATTATGCTTTTTTTTATGTCTCTAATTGGTTTTTTTCTTATCCTATTACGTATCTTATAAGTTTTGTTATGTCCCTAAAATGTTTTTTCTAGTAAACCTTATTATTGGAGTACAAAATAGATCCCCCCAAGGACCCACCAATATCAGTTTTCAATTATTTTATGTTATTACGCATCTTAATTTTTTGTTGTCAAAGCATACTATTGCTTTGTCCGCAAAGATCCCCCAATATCAGTTTCATTTATTTTTTACACAAACACGCCAATACTACATTTTTTCCAAATAGCCCCATTAAAAATTGAGGATGTGCCCAAATGATTTTTGAGAATAATAGAATCGTTTATCAATCATTTACATTTGTATATAAAGTCTTCACAGAACTGCCTTTAACGGAATTTTTGACGAATGCTTTTTTAAACCAAAAATGGCACATCTCAATGAAGCTAGATTTTTTTTTTTTTTATTTGTTATCTATGTGTCTTAATAAATGGAGGAGAATCAATTTACGAACACCCTCCTCATACCCAATTATTTACAAACCTTTTTTTCACTTTTTCTTGAAAACATGTGACTAAAAGGAAGTAGGTGAACTTCATTAAATGAAGTCTATGCATTCACGTGGGTGGTTTTCAAAAAGGTTTATTTTCTTTTTCTTATTGTACAATAATAAAGGAATTTCTTTATTTTTTTTTATGTGTTGTCACATCATGTGTCTACTCATGATATAGTATACACACTTCTATTTTGTCTTCATAGTTTTATATCACACGGTGAATCATTTTTTAAGATTGTTTTTGACACACACATAAGTTTGGAAAATCCTTTTGTTGACTAAGTTGGCTTTTATGTCACCTAAAGCTGTTACATAAAGTACTAGTGTATTTTTTTTTATGCATGTCAAATCTTTTCATACACATTTCCCTAATAATAAAATTATATAATATAGATATCAAGGATGTCTAGATATCATCCCTTTTTTTTATGATTTTTCAATGTAACATATTATACTTTATAAATATACTTTTTATAACATAGATACCTCCATTTCTTGTTTTTTTAATCACACAATAATGTTGTTTTGACATACCTTTATTTGTTCCAATTTTTTTTTTTTTTTTTTTTTTTTTTTTTTTTTTGTGAATGTTTGAAGAAATGGTTTTTTTAATATATTTAGTCATAATAAATCACATTTGATTTTACCTGATTTTCTATTGCCTTATACATTTCCTTCTGTTGCCAATAAAAATTTGTTACATTTACTTAGTAATGTAAACTTCTTCAACTTCCCACCAACTAATACTACATTTTTGTACACACACACACACATAATATGTTTTCACCTTTTTTATTTTTTAGTTATAGTCCCTCTTGTTACATTTTTCTTTTCGGTTTTTTTCATTTGATGTTTTTTGTTCACTAATTTTCATATTAGATTACAACAAACACACAATAACATTAATTTATGTTTTAATACACACAAAAGGAACTTAAACATAAGCGGACCTACATTACACATAAAAAAACACCTAGTAACTGAAAATCGAATCAAAGGAACAATCAGAATCCGTTCCCCGCTCATCCTCCCATGGGTCATGCATTGCCCATTCCCACTCCATTTTTCTAGTATCCTCCCTAGTATCTTCTCCATACGACCAATCCACATAATCAGCGCCAGGATCTGTTTCATACCCTTTTGCCCATTCTGGGGTAACCATAGTCGGACGAGAAGTACTTGACCGCGTGTGATCTGCAACTGAACCTACGTTGTGGCCTTCGGATGTGGCATCCACGTCATCTTCATTTTTTCCTTGCGGGTATAGCAGTTCATAAGCCAAATTCCAATCTAATTCATCGTCAACATTACCTTGTGTAACCTCGTGAACCCTTACCCAGGTTTGTTCTTCCAATAAAACCTGCTGGTTAAGTACAACCTCATGATGTTCGAGGTCATTCTCCTCAACCACATTTCCATTTACAACTTGATCTGGTTGATTGTCTTCTACGGCAGCCGGCAAGGGCAACGGGTCAGGTTGGATGTTAACGGGTCCAAAAGGTCGCACTTGTTCGTGACCTTGGACATGATGGTTGTTTCTAGGTCGAAGGTAATAATTTATAGGAGCAAAGTTTCTGCCCCGAAGTTCAACTTCAGGAGGTGTGCTTGGTGTTGATTTCATGTTTTTTGTTTTTTCAATTTGACTATAGAGAGATTTATTGCCTTGTAAATTTATAGAGTTTTTTTTGGGTGGTTGGGGGTTAGTGTTATTCATTACATGACAAATAAAGTATAAGGTGGTTGTGGTTGGGTGGTCCCAATCTGCATTTATAGATACCTAACCTTTTAATGAAAAGGTCACTTTTCAACCTTTTTATGAAAAGGTCACTTTCAACCCTTTATCCAACATGTTATGACACACCTATATTTGTTATCCAAAAAAAAAAATTTTTTATCACAAAAGTAAATCAACAAACAATCAAAACAATATATATTATAAATTAATTATTAAAAGAAAATAAGAAAAGGCAGTAGGATTCATAAGCAGCCTGATTTCATAACGCACATATGTTCTTGTGCTTTTTCCAAAACACTCCTGTCCTTTGTAACACAGTTACATTTGCAGTAGCATTAGACTAGTTCATTAGAATTACAAAATAAAGACTAAGTAGTTTTTTAAGTGCACACACATTCAACGTTACTGTAACATTTTTACCACCAAATAAAAACAGTACTACTAACCACTTTCATGTAGCTGCAATTTTATCTCTCAAAACATTTGCATCCGACAGCAACATACGTGCAGCGTACTTTGTTCTCAGCCTCCGCAGTTCCGCTAACTTTTTTGCACCATTCCTACTAAAGCCGCAATCAAATGGTTTCCCCGGCCCCATATAATTCTCCATATGGCGCATCACAAAAACTCCGCAGTCGTGCAAATTCGTTTTTGTTGCCCACCCAATGATTTCTTTAGTGATAGGCGCCGCTTCCATTTCGTCTTTTTTCGGATGGTTCACTTGATGAAGGTACTTTACGAACAAATGCTTCTGCAAATCATTTTCCATTTTTTTATTTTTCAATAGTGTGAATATTATCACAAACAATAAATAGGCTAAAAAGACATATTGCTTACCACTTTGAAGGCGGAGTCCTTTGAAAAGTAATCCGGGTGGTCAATTAAGCGAACCAACGGGTACACGTCCCCCCAATTATCAATCACTTTAATTATCGCATTCTCCAAGTCAAACACGATCACGTAGTAATGGTCAAATTCAACTATTGGGAAGAAAACTAATCCAAAAGATTCTAGCCCCACCAGGTTGTCGTCCCCGTACACAGCCGCCCGCATGTTTTTGGTAAATTTGTCCATTCTCTGCTCCTCAGTGGTGTCTTCCGCATTCAGCATCCATTCAATCTATGAGCCAACAAGAATAAGTTAATAATGTGTCATTTGTTCAAATTCCAAAAATTACTACTATAAAATTCTCAAAATCAGCAGCCTTTATTGGTTACTTACAATTGCTTTAGTCCCCACAAACAACCTACTCACTGATCCTGCTTCCTTGTACCTTTCTTCAAAGTTCAAGACCTCCACCCAACAATTTATTACCTCATCTATAACTCGTGTTTTTGCCGCTAAACTTTTAAACACTGATCTGTTAGCTTCCACACCGTATGCACTCCTAAACAATACCTCCCTACACATTTTCGATTAAAGGTTTCTAATAAATACTAAAACATTAACCTTGTAATCCCAACACACTCAAGTATACCTATATAATAATGATGTATATTGTTTTACATTAGGACTTACAAGTCACGATTGCTGTCTGATCCATGTTCCTCGCTCGAAGATTTGCTACCTCCCCCAGCTGTGTCCACCTTCCTATTTATCAACGTACACAATCAACAAAAGAGATTTTTTATTAAATACATAGTTTAATTAAACGAGGAGCTTTTTTATTTTTTTGGTAAAGCTTAACTCAAACTTACATTTCCCTTTTAAGCTTTGACTTCCTTTGTTTTCCATCTGCAGCGTCAAACCCATGGTTGTTGAAAATAAACTTCCAAACATTATCTTCTTCGTTCGTAACATTCGACGCTATGTCTACACGTCTCACAGTCCTCTCTGTCAATGGGTTCCTTCTACCCTTTTCCATCAATGATATACAAATATCTCGATTCCTCGCAACTTCTTCTGCCAATAATCGGCACTTCAAATTCGCTGCTTCTAGGCCAGAATGGTCACCTGATCATTCACAGACAAATGCGTATCCACTTTAATGTATCTACAAACACCATAAGTAACACATATTTTTTTTTTCAGGTTATATGTATATAAAATCTTTCGAGCTTTACCTTCTGATATTTCCTTAGACGACTTATCTTCGGACGGTGTCAAACCAATATCAAATGTCGGGAGTCCACAATCAGTTACACTCTCAACCACGTCTGTTTCACTAAGACCGATTACATTTTTCCCTTTGTTTCCTGAAATAATAAATTTCAAAATACATATTACACTTTTTCTTAATTTTTTTTTGTTATATTGTTTTTGTGTTTTATGAAAGGTGTTTTTACATACCTCTGGTTTCCTTTTTGGTTGTTTCATTCACATTGCTCGTTTGCTCAGACTTTGTTTTATTGTGGTCTTTTTCCAACATGTAAGTCGGTATGAATTGGAAATGACAGGCTCTTTCTTCATTACCACTTTTGGCACCTGGTTAACGTTAGTAAAAATATTGTTTTTAGTATGATTGTACATATGATATTGGGTTTTTATTCATTTTTTACATATGTAACAGTATAAGTCTTTTATATATTATGTAACGTGATCGAAGTGATAACCTGAATCAGCAATTACGGTTTTTTTTCCAACTTGGCTCAATCCAAGGCTAAAGGTTGGGCAGTCGTCAACATCATTGCCTCCTTGTACCATAGATTTTTGATCACCTATTTAAGTAATAATGTATCCTTAAGTTTTAGGCATCAAAGCACTTTGCATAATCCTACCCAACAATTACCAAAAAGCATACTTACCTTTTTCTTGTGATTTTGGATCCTTTAATAGATTGCTGGTGTCATCACTATTTCTGACTGTTACGTCAGCTTGCACGCCTTCGTTAACACTAAACCCCAATCCTAAAGATTCACAATTTTATGTCATATAACAGTGTAAGTCTATTATATTATGCTTTACATATGATTTTGTTTTTTATACATTTTTTACACATGTAACAGTATAAGTCTATTATATTACGTAATGTGGATCGACGGGATAACCTGAATCAGCAACTACGGTTTTGTTTTCTACTTGGCTCAATCCAAGGCTAAAGGTTGGGCAGTCGTCAACATCATTGCCTCCTTGGACCATAGATGTTTGATCACCTATTTAAGTAATAATGTAGCATTAAGTTTTAGGTATCAAAGCACTTTTGCATAATCCTACCCAACAAATACCAAAAAAGCATACTTACCTTTTTCTTGTGATTTTGGTTCATTTAATAGATTGTTGGTGTCATCAGTAACTCTTTCTGTTACGTCAGCTTGCACGCCTTCGTTAACACTAAACCGAACTCCTAGAGATTCACAATTTCATGTCATATACATACATATCAACAAACTAATTTTTACTTACGTAATGGTCTACAACTTTTTTTTATCAGCATACACATAGCAGTTTATAATATAATTACTAACACTAACCTGATTTATCCACTTCTGATTGGCTTAAACCCAGGCTGAAGCTTGGAATGTCGTCAATAGCGGTAGTCCCTTTTCGCATCTTACTAACACCACCTATTACTAATTTTTATGTTTAATTTCCATAGTATTCGTTTAGTCTGATCAGTTTTTGTGTGTATTATGTCATATACATAAGTCGGATCTCAACAAACAAATTTTTACATACGTAATAGTCTACAACTTTTTTTATCAGAATACACATAGCAATTATAATATAATTACTAACAGCCTACTAACACTAACCTGATTTATGCACCTCTGTTTGGCTTAAACCCATGCTGAAGCTTGGAATGTCGTCCATAGCGGTAGTCCCTTTTGGCAGCTCATTAACACCACCTATTGATTTATTACAACATTTGTTAGTTTTGTTTTTTATAACCCTACAATCTGAATTTTTGTAAAATAACCGTATGCAGAAACACACCTTTTCCTTTATATTTATCTTCCCCTGCACCATCAGACTCAACCCTTTCGTTAACTTGTAACTTTGTCACCACCTCATGACTCTTGTCTTTTCGAACAATTGTCTTCGCCACAGTCCTAGATAACTTTTTACTCGCTTCACTATGTCCTTGTTTGTCTTAGATAACCAAATCAACCAATGAGTATTTTTTTTTTTTGCAATTTTTTTTAATGTAGAACTTTCATGTATATATACTTATACATGTGCACTTAGTTTTTACCTGTTTCGCAATTTTTTTCTTTAATTCCACTGCTGGTCGTACATAGTCTAATGCTCGTAATCTCCCCAACACTACCGCTGCCTTTTTGTCTTGTTTTATTACCTCCTAGTTATCACAACAATCAGTCTTTTATTAAACAAATCACATTTTTTTTATCACAAACCAGTGGTAACAAACATATACCTTTTTCCTGTCCAGCACCCGTTTTATCCGCTTCTCCCTCCATGTTTTTACAAGAGTTGACTTTTGGTAATTCACGTACAAGCATTGTAGCCTGACCACTTGCAGGCAGAATCTCAGCACCTTCATTATGCCCTGTTTTTTGTCAAAAAATGCACATATAGACTTAAATATTTTAGTAGTTTTTTTATACACATTTATAAACATATAAACATCTATCCTAACAACGTAATGCGCTTTACCTTTATCGGCATCCCTCATCTTGTCAACGCTGCCCCCGCAATTTCCTTCATTTATGGTGTCCATGTCATCACTTTCACTTGAATACCGATCTACATTTAATGCTTTCTTAAGTAACACACTCAAAACATTTTTATACATAACTTTTACGTATGCTACGATTAATAAATAGGTTACATGCATGCCATAGTTTGAATTATTACCTTCATTGTCCATATCATGAACGTTCAATTCATTTGCTAAACCGCTTATGACCTCTCTTATATGACTTCCAATATTAGTAACTACAACTTCCTCCTTCCGTGTTTTCTTGAAACCAACCTCGAATACTGAATTATACCTTGCAACTATCGACAGCACATCTTCATTCTCTGGTGCATTATCGTAAACCTCTGTCAGTTTTTTTTCAATTTTCGACTTGCTCTTCACAACTGAATCAATTAAGCTTCCCAGCTCCGATATACTCTCCTGTATTTTTAAAGTTTTATGTAAGTGTTAACAAAACCAAAAATCTTACAGTATGAATAATTATACGGTGTTTTTAAAGATCACTTACCGAAAGCACAAACTGCTCAACATTATCATCAGGCTCCTCAACGGCTGACTTTCTATTTTCTAGAAATCGTATATATTTTCCTGTTCCGAACCCACCTCCTCTGATATCCAAAGTTTCTCTTCTTTTCAATTTATTCTTGTCCCAATATTCTATGGGTGTCAATGTTTTATCCAACTTCATCCCATGGCACCCAATACTTTCGACATAAAGTAACTGCATCATGTCAATTGGAAACATATCATGTTTTTTTTTTTCATCAAATCCTAACTTATACAATTTGCATCACTTTTTTAAAATGTTTTTAACTATGTTAATCAGTCAAAACAGAACTGATAGTGTTGTTTTTTGGGCTCATATCACAGTAGCCAGTTACCAAGTATTTAATCATCCACCCCCCTCCCCCTTTTCCCCAAATGTTCATTTTTGGTTATAATATTTAACTTTTGAAAGTTTTATTAACTGTAATATATGGAAAAAGATCCGAAAAAAACATACCGCTAAAATGGTAAGCGGCCCCGTGAATGTTTTGCTGATGTCACACCTTCGCCACTTTCTTTTGCATTTTTTCATTCCTTCTAGTACATAATCACACCAATCTATGTTTTTGAAATCCATATCAGCTTTCAACTTCTTTAAGATCTTCAACCTACATCTACCTTGCTGATGGCATTCCACCATGATTGCAAGGAACAACATTAAGAAATCAAGCCTGAAATTGAAAGTGTCCTCATCTTCGCCACTTTGTATATTTTTGACTATCGATGTTGGGGCGACAAAACGTCCTGGATATCTATCTTTCCACTCTGCTATCTCTGGTTCCATCTCATCTAATTCCTCCATATCACTTACCTTTAACCCCACATTTGGTATTCCAAGTAATTTAAAAATAGATTCTTTATCTACCTTTATTCTCCCACTTGGCACCCGTATCTCCATTCTTTTCGGTTTAAATCTATCCACCACGTAATGCGCTAATTTCGCCGGTATACCATCCACCTTGAACTTTAATAATTTTCCAAAGCCCATACGTCTAACAGCCTTTTTCTGCTCATCCTGCAATCTACTTATCCCTTTAAAAAACTGCAAAGGCGACGAACGTGTCCTGATGCCAAACCACTCGTTTATTTTTCCCACAACACCCCCATCGTCTGCGTTTTCTTCCATAATACCCGATCCTGTGTGTATCTCACTTGTCTTTCTTTTCCCTTTCTTTACCAACCGTTTATCCACACGTTCATCTTGTTCCATACGTTCAGTATCCCTCCTCTTCTTTTTTATCACTGTCCATAAAAAAAAAAAAATATGTAAATGCAAAATTGCTTCATTTAATTCAATTTTAATAAATACCCTGTGTACCATGTCTCTTTTTTTTTCAATCTTTTTTAACTATGTAACACGATAATGTTTTTTTTTATCCTTTGTGAAACATGCTTTATGTTATGTTTGTAGATTTTGTACATTTTAAACAGTAAAATTACACCAATAATTTACAATCCGTACCTTTAACCTTCTTTTTGCCGGAGCTTTCTATCCGTTTGTCAGCAACACAAGTACCTTCCATATCATCATTTTCTGCAGTTTTCATCTTCTTACCTGTTCATATACATTTTTTTAAATATTTCTTGGTTATGCACAATTTTTTTTGATCCAATATTATTTTTTATTTACTTTACTAAAATTTTACTCCATACCTGGACTACATTTTTTTTCTGAGCTTCCTATATGGAACTTCACGACACTCGGATTTTTTTCTGTTGTTGTATTTTACGGTTAGTTTAGATGTGTTACAACAAAAAAAGAAAGGTTACCTTTTTGTTATATACATGTACATAATTCCACTCTAAGCAAGAAGACTATTTTACATTACGAACCTTTTTCCCCTTTCCATGATGATAATATCTTGCAATCCGATGTTCGGTCTTCGGGGACTCTTTCTAAATTTAGTTACAATAATGATTTTTTGGATCAGAAAATTATATAATAATCAAGGAATTTTTATACTGAATCAACAATATAAAACTCGCTACCTTGGTTAATAAGCTTTCTTCCGGAAATTATTTTGCAGTCCGTTGTTTCATTGGTAGGTGATTCATCATCGTCATATCCTGCATTAATAATCATGTAACATTTAAAACATATTTTTTGTATTACCTAGCATTATTATGTTCAAAGGTTTTTGTAAGATATTTTTTCACAATAGAATTCATGTTACCTATTAACTTCCTCCGCTTCCGTGAACCGTCGTTCCTTTCACTGTTTGTTTCATCCTCCTGATCAACAAATATGGCAGTCTCTATTGTGTTTTTAAACCTTTTTAACTTATTACGTGCAATACGAGGGCTTTTCCTGCCTGAATCACAATAATTTGAAATGTGAATTAGTTTTTTAAAAGTTTGACATTTTTTCATTTTTTTACTTTTGTATAGTGTTCAGACCACCAGGAATACCTTGTGCAAACCTTCCGCTTTCTGTCAGATACCTGAAAAAATTTCAACAGTGTTTACAATTGTATCATTTTTGTAACAAATCTTATATAATTATCTTTCTTTCCATTTTTGTTGTTTGTCATGTTACTTGTTGAAAAATCCCTTTTAACTGTGTTACACTTACATAATATATGTAACTACTTGTTTATAACTACCCTTTTTTCCATTTTTTTCCACGCTATTCTGTAGAAATTAATATTTTTTTTTTTTCAAAACCAGTAGCATATATACCCCATTTTTATAAAAAAATGAATGAATTAAATAAAGTAACTACAATTTCAAACTGCTTTTTTTTTTCTTAAACAGTATATTACAATTTTTTTTGTTAAAAAACCATTAAGCATGTACCAAGATTAAAAAAAAAAGAACCAATTAATTAAAGAAAACACAGTTTCAAACCATGTGTTTTTCTCTTTAACAGTATACTACAAAAAAATTTTTTTTTTTAACTTATGTTCAATAAATTCAACAACCTCCTAACAATCTTCCTTTTTTCATTTTTAACCTTTCTCTGAAAGCATAAAAAAAAAAAAAAAAATAAGTGTTTCCATACATTATTTCAAACAAACCCTAATTCATCATCTAGACACATAAACTTCACATTAAATTTAAGTATTTACACAATTTTTCTATTTTAAACAATAGATTACACCATTATCTTTTTTATAACAAGTTAAACCAACTAATCCATACAAAAACAAGGTTTCAAGATTACCTGCTATAACCCTTAGCCCCTGCATCCACTTTTTTCGACGATTTCAAAGCCTTCAAACTTTGCCTCATTTTGAAAACCTAACGCCTAAGATCTGCAAAAAAAAAAAAAAAAAAAAAAAAATAAAAAACCAAAACAATAATACGAAGACAGTTTGGTAGTAGTTACACTTATAAAATATTGGAGTATTGATCACTAACCTCAATGATGCATAACGAAATCGGATACTGATTTGGGGGAAATGACCGTGTTCTTGAGAGAGATGGGAGACTTTGGATGAGAGATTGTTTGTGTTCTTTTTGGAGATTGTGTTATGAAATATTAATGAGAGAGAGGACTTTACAAGTATTTTGACGGTTTTGTCACGTCAAAAGTACTGCATGCTTTTTTCTCCTTCCCAAAGATGCTCTTTTTAGATTTTCAGATGGACTATAATGCCCTCCAACGAGATACAACATAAAAAACACACAAATTTTATTATTAAAATATTACAGATCAAATCTGAACCATTGATTGGAATAAATCTAAGGTCATAAATGGGTTTCCATAGTTTCTCCATCTCACTAGAGTTTCCAAATTATCTCTATCCTATATATATATATATATATATATATATATATATAGGATTTGGATATTTTGAAAACTCTTCTGAGTTGCGAGAACTTGAAAACTCCTCTAGACCAATCACCTAGTGACACATAATCTGCTTTATAATTTTTTGTATTTTTTTAATTAAGGGTAATAATGTCTTTTTGTACCCCATTATTATGGATATTTTAGTAATAACCCCCCACCCCACCTAATCCTTTTTAAATAATAATAATAATAATAACAATATTATTAATAATCAGATTTCTCTCTCCCTCTCACATACACACACTTCACTCTATCTCTCTCTATCTCTCTCTCTCTAAAAAAGAGAACGATGGTCAAGGGGCTGATGGGGACAGGGGTTCGACGATGATGGTGAATCTGTAACAGATTCACACACACGCACACCGGAGGTCGGTGGTGGGACGGAGAGGGGAGGTTCGAAATGGGTTTTTTGGTGGGTTTTCAGTCGATGGTTGTGGGTTTTCAGTAGATGGTTGAGGGTTTTCGTTTGAGGGTTGGATCTGGTGATGAAATGGTGGTTGGACGTTGGTGACGGTGGGGTAGGTGGTGGATCTGGTGATGAAATGCTGGTTGGATGATGATGACGGTGGGGGAGGCGGTGGATCTGGTGATTTAAACGGTGGTTTGATGATGGTGACGGTGGGAGGACGACGGTGGGGAGGACGACGGTGGGAGGACGACGGAGGTTTGTTTTTTTTATATTATTATTATTATTTTTGTTATTATTATTTGTTGTTGTTATTATTATTATTATTATTATTATTGTAGTTACTATTATTATTATTATTATTATTATTATTATTTTCTGTTATTAATATTATTTTTTCCTGTTTGTATTATAACACTGGTGTAAACACCAGTTTACACCAGTGTAAATATGAATGTAAAGCACACTAGTGTATTTTTCCACACTAGTGTATTTTTTGTAGCAGTTTGTGTATGGCAGATTTACACCGGTGTAACTACACCAGTGTAAATCATACAAAAATTATGGATGATTGGTTTATATAAACAAGCACTGGTGTAAATAATTACACCAGTGTTAAAACGAGAGCGAGACAATAGAAAGTGCATTTTGAGTTTTTTGTTTTAAAAAAGTAAATTAATTAAAAAAAATAAAATAAAGTTAAAAAAATGAATATTTTAATAATGGAGTTTTCTGTTTGGGTTATTTTACACCGGTGTAATACCTACTTTAGCGTGATGAAATACGTTTTTTTTCAATGTATTACATGTCTGCAATAGTAGTTAGTCCTACATACAAGTGGCAAAATGGGTGTATTTATGTGGGCTGGGTAATGGGTTAGATACAAATGGTGGCTTATGTGTTAAACAAATAGGTTTTAGTGTTTTAAATGTAATTTATTTATATACATATGTGTGTTATTGGTTGTAAATTGTTATTTTAGATATCAATCTTGTTGGGTGCAGGTTCTTGTGGTTCAAGAGAAACACTGCGCACCCGAGCATGCCAGGCTTATGTTGGTGACGAGGCTTAGTCAAAGAGAGGTGTTCAAGTTTTTTTACGACGTTTTTTGTGATGTTTTACACCAATGTAAATTTTTAGAAAAGTGTAAAACTCGAGAGGATAGATTACAGAACAACATATGTAAAAATTATGAATGTTTGACTTGTTTACACTGGTGTAAAGATTAATTAATGAAATTAAAAATTAACATGATATTATATTAATTGTTCAAATATGATTTTTTGTTTTAAAAAATTAAATTAATTAAAAAAATCAATTAAATTATATTATATTATTTTAATTAAAATACTAAAATAAAGTTTAATAAATAAGATTTGTTTTTAATAATGATATAAAAATTAACATAATATTATATTAAAATCTTCTCTCTCATGGTTTTTACCTAAAATACCCCCAAGTGTACTTTAACACAATAAAATATTACTTATTAATCAAATAAAGACAAAATACCCATCTTTTGATCTCAACCATTGGATCATCAAGATCAATGGTCCATAGGAGTTCTCTAGTTCTCACAACTCATAGGAGTTTTCAAAGTATCCTAACCCTATATATATATATATATATATATACACACACACACACCCACGCATCACTAACCTTCACACCTTTTCCCCAAATATTATTCCAAACCATAATGGTGGGATATTATATAGGTTGTTTTTTTTTTTCGCGAGTAAGCTCACATGTTTTTGGTAAAACTGGTTTTAATCGTGTTGAGTTGATGGGTTAAATTGATGAAACAAAATATTAGTTTGGGTTTGATACGTTAACTCTAACTCAAATGTACGTAAAATCTTAAAAATTAAACACTACATGCGTAACTCATTTATCTAAATGGGTTAAGTAGGCTGACATGTTGTAATCAAAATGCAAATAGGTCTTAAAATGGGTTGCGGGTTGTAACAAACGTGTCGTAAGTTTGGTTGAGGTTATAAAATATTTTAGGCTTTTTTTTGTTCCGATCTTAAATGGGTTAACATATTGGGATGTTTAGTTAAATATGTTAAACAAGTCAGTATGAACACAAGCATTGTAACCAAACAGGCCAACTACACATGACTTGTTTATTATACGGATTAGACATGATAACCAGAAATCTTATTGTTTCTATGTTGGGTTCATGTTGCATTTGGGGTTGTGAAGGAATTGCACCCTTAGGCAGAAGGTTTGTCAGACAAAATTTACATTAAGATGGGTATGTACGAAAATCGCTTTCTTGCGGTATGAAGTCAGCCAAAACACAACGCTTGTAACAAAACAAGTCAACCCAAACATTACTTGTTTATTAAACGAATTAGACATGACAACCAAATTCCTAAATGTCTTCGTGTCAGGTTCATGTTGTCATTGGTGGTGTGTTAGGAATTACACTGTTAGGCAGAAGGTCCATCGGATTAATTTTATATTAAAGACAATCGTTTTCTTGCAGTTTGACTTCTGAAACTATATCGTTACAGTAACTCCCCTTAAAATGTTTAAACTTGTTTGCTATATGACGAAAATGCTAAGAAATCATTGAAAGATAAAATAAATTTTTAAAACTTGATGAGAGAGAGAGAGGGAGGGAGGGAGGTTGGTTGGTTTAGACCAAACGAAGCTAATGATATTATTCATCTTCAACCATTTATAACGACTAACAGACATAACAGACATTCAAACTTCTTCCCACCTAACACTATTGACCCTCATACTTTGACTTATTACAATACTGACCCTTATACTCTAATACTCACCCATACAACTATGACAATATTACAAAATGACCCCTGGACTATTTGTTACACAACAAAACTTTAACTCGCAAAAGCAACTATCAAACATATCTAAGTGCTACAAACTCTTTGAAGTACATATATCAACAATTCTCAAATATCACAAAATCATTAAGGTATTCATAATACATTATACAAACAATGCACATGACTATAATGTCTATAAATAATCCGTATGACACTTGTGAAGTAAGATCCCGCAAAGATAAACTGTAGTTTCACCGCGCTTTTGATGAACGATTGCTTCCTCGATTCCTTTCAGGAGTACGATGAATTTGTGGAGAGCGACGATGCTGTGACGTTTGCTGCATGTGTCGATATGATGAATGGTGAGCCGAGTTGTGTACTCTAGGTACCTTTGGCCTTTCATTAATAGCATCAAGTTGTTCTAGCTTTTCCACTACTTCTTTCATTGATGGTCGGGTTTTTGGTTCGGGTCCAAGACATGTAAGGGCTAACTGAGCAATTTGGGCTGCAGCTTTCGATGGGTATCGTCCTTCGAGCCGTGAGTCCATTATGTTCTTCAACTTCCTTCTGTCAGCTAAGTATGGTTTGACCCAGTCGCTCAAATTCTGTTGGGCAGCTGGGCGGCTGGTGTCAAGTGCCCGCAAGCCCGTTAGCATTTCAACTAATACGATTCCAAAGCCGTACACGTCACTCTTAACGTACAAATGTCCTGTAATATAAAAGAAAATATGCTCTTAGATACGGATGCACCATATACTTGTTTAATGTAGCCATATGGATAGGGCCGGCCCTGAGCATGGGCCGGGTGGTCACCGGCTCAGGGCCTAACTCTCAAATGGGCCCAAACTTTTTTTTAAAAATATACACACACTAGCTTATACCCGGGAGCGTCCCGGGTTGAGAAATCTAAGTAAAGTGAATAAAATTAAAAGTATCTAAACTATAAAAATGACATCTATATAGCAATTACCTGTTGGAGAGCTTTCCGGGTTGAAATATCTAATATGACATAATAAAATATCTAATATGATAACATAATTAATAACTTGTCAATATATGATTAATGAATATTATTATTATTATTATTATTATTATTATTATAAAACAAATCTCTGCCATAAGTTATCATATTCTAATATAAAAAAAGGTAATTGGGTCGGGTATCACCTAATCCCAGGCCCGACCCAAACCCATATTTTTTTAAACTAATTCCAAACCTGACACAATACCTGTCGGGTTACAAAAAAATAGTCGTTTTTTTCTCCGTTTTTTATATAGCACTATGGTACTCGTTGGAAAGATAATAAAACGCTCGTTAATTTGGTGTAATTTTTTTCTTTAAAAAATCTCGTATATGAAAGATATTAAAGTTTAAAATTTATGAGAGGAAACATGAGAGAAAAAATAATAAAGTTTTAATATTTAAATTTAGTAGATTAGGTATTTAATAGATTATGTTAAATAATATTTAAACCATATTTATTCATTTTTTTTAATTGGTCTTGAGTTGCCACATCACATCCTATGTGGCATCTCTTAAAAGAGAGATTGTATAATATTATGACATGTCATCAAAATGGCTTTGGTTTATTATATGTATAGATATATATTAAATTTTATATTTAGGATATATATTTGTTTTTTATAAATTTAAGTCTTGTTAGTAGAGTTGAAAAACCATGCTAATTTAATGTAGAGGTCTCAAATTCAATTCTTGGCTCTAGCACCATATTCAATTTTTTTTAATTCATTCTTCTTTACAAAATTTTAGGCCCAAATTTTTTTCGCCCAAGGCCCAAATTTTTTTTAATGTTCTCGGAGACGGCCGCATGGATTAGTGGTGCTAAACGGATCATGTTCATGGGTTTGGGGGGTCAAACCTAAATATGACCCGAACCCAAGAGTTATGTTAGACACATCCATAACATTACACAATTGTTACGGACTGACACAAACACGACCTTTTTAACCAATATTTTTTTTATTTTTAATCTTTCGCATATTAATACTCTGAAGTTACAAATTTACAATAATAGATACATATGCATATAAAACAATTACATTCAAATTTTAAAAGTTATTTTGAAATAAAATAAACAACTTTTTTTAAATTATAACATAAAAACATTTAAGAAAAATATACACGACAAACAAATCAACCCGCAAGCCCACCAGGTCAACCCGAAACCCAACTTGTTTAGCTAAACATGATTGCAGGTTCAACGAACTTTGTGTTAAGTTCGTGTCGTGTCATAAATTCACAACCATAAATTATGGATCATGTTTTGACGTTCTTAAACTCAAGGGACTCATATTTACCTGTGGAAACGTACTCTGGAGCAGCATAGCCATAAGTTCCCATGACCCGTGTCGTTACATGTGACTGACTAGCCGACGGTCCAACTTTAGCGAGCCCAAAGTCAGATATCTTTGCATTATAAGACTGGCCAAAACAAGGATAAAAAAAAGATCATTAAAACATTTAAAGAAGACTCTATTCAAAATCTTAAGTACATTAGTAACTTAATATACCCCGTCTAACAAAATATTGGACGCCTTGAAATCGCGATATATAACTTGTTTCTCTGAAGTGTGCAAAAACGCAAGCCCCCGAGCTGCTCCTATCGAAACCTTGAGCCGGATATCCCATGGAAGTGGCTGGACCGTAGACCCTCCTGCACATTTAGATACAGTTTGTTTAAGTCATAATCGCAAATTCGATACTTTATTGCGCCCACCATTTTTTTTTACCCTTAACAACATTTGTAAAAAAATCTTACTTCCAAACAAATGGTTTTCCAAGCTCCCTTTTTGCATATACTCGTATACCAGTAGCAGCTCGGTATCCTCGTAACAATATCCCAATAGTTTAACAAGGTTAGGGTGCGAAAGCCTTCCTAGAAAATCCACCTCCGCCTGCTCGAATGAAACATGAAATTCGTGAGTATTAACATCCAAGGCGTTTTTTTAGTACGCGCCTGGTTGGTTTGACCCACAAACACTTTTTCGTTCTTTGTGTTTCCTTTTTTATATAATGATCAATATGTTAATTAAGATACAAAAGCAATATTGTTACAAAATGTAATCCTTACACTAGTGGTGTATTTTTAGTATGGGTCGGACCAGGATGACCCAAAACACTTTTTCGTTCTTTTTTTAATAAAATGATTAATATGATAATTATGATACTGTTACAAAATATAATCTGCACATTAGAGGCGGATTTAAGTATCAGTTTGACCTGCAAACACTTTTTTGTTCCTTTTTATTTATAAATGATTTTTTTTTTTTTGAAACCAAAGAGACAGTTTCATATCCACGAAGCAAATTACATAAGGATAACAGGCAGGCAAAAAAGCAAATTACTTTTTTGTTCCTTTTTTTTATAAATGATATAATATTATAATTATGATACAAAGCAATAATGTTACAAAATATAATCTGCATATTAGAGTGTTGTTTCAGTATGGGCAATTTGACCCACAAAAGATATTTCATTATTTTTTTCTTTATAATGATTAATATGCTACTTGTCATAAAAAAATAAATATCTAAATGTGATTTAAATGCTGATTTTGGAAATCTTCTAGAGTGTTTGACCAGCTCAGCTAACTTTTTTTTTATTCGACCCGTTTGAGATCAAACACAACCCAAATAGACACATGAACAATTAAAAAAGTCGAAGCGACACAATTTGTGTTTGTAACATAATTACCTGCCACTCTTGCAACCCTTGCATGCTCTCAGAATTCAGTTTCTTAACAGCAATTACATTACTTTTGGAAGTGGATCTGTCCTCAAGCCACCCCTTATGAACCTTCCCAAAACCGCCTTCGCCTAAAACTGTATCGCTTCGAAAGTTTCTAGTGGCAGTTTTGAGTTCAGCAAAGCTAAACACCCTAAGATTGGGATGAGGCAGGATCAGGCCACCGGGCCCCGCCTCATCGCCGCCACTTTCCGCCGAAAACTGGCTGTCATGAGATAGTTTGCTTGCTCCTGATGATGAGTTTGTAGTTGTACTGTTCATGGTAGTCTGTGAAATGGCTGCTGTTGTATAAAATGTTAGAAACCAATATAAACATGAGATTATATTATCAAAATTTTATGTAAATATACAAGTTTGACCCAAAAAAATAATAATTTAAGTATCTAATGACAAATTTAAATAACACAAACTGGTATAAAATAAACTCATGAAAATAAACATAATATTTAAAGGAATAAATAACTAATTAAATAAATAAATAAATAAATAAATAAACAGAATTTCAGGTGTTACTGGAAGTTAGATTCTGTATCAAATAAAAAAAAAAGATTATAATCCAATAATTCAAATTATTTATAAAAAGTCAACAAGACTTCAAACTCAAGAACACAAAGAACAATCTAGATGAAATCATAAAAAACATACAAATTTGATGAAAAAGATTATAAAAGATTCAAAACCCATAAAAATGATCACATAATATATGAGAATAAAGAAGAAAGATTTAATCTTTGTACCTGAACTAAGATTGCCAGTGGCATTACTGAAAGAAGAAGAAGAAAAGCAGATACCCATTTCTTTGTAGTTGTGTTGGATCAGCAAAGTCTGGTCTTTGAATCCTAATGATGGAGTTGATATTTATGGAGTGTTGGATGAGCAAAGACTAGTTCTTGTTCTTTTGTTTGACTGAAGTTTGTTTGACATGAAAAAAGTCTGATATTTTGACCTTTTATGTTTGGGAAGATGTGCAGGTGGAAATGGGTTACAAGGTCCATTTATGGAGGAATAAGAAGAATAGAGGAGACGACCAAGTCAACTGGAATGGGAACAAGCTGTTATATTTATGGATGGTGGTGATATTATTGTCAAACCATCGTGATTAACACTTGTGTCCATGTCATGAGAAAATAATAACCAATGCAATTCATATATTGGTATATCATTCATTATGTAGGGCCTATACAACACAAATTTGAGCCCTTTAAATTTGTATAAATCAAAAGAAAAAGAAATACTTGCAATATGCATCTACTTTGGAGTAGTTCAAAAACTGCAACATGCATGCATTTAGTTAGAGTTTAATTAAATTATGTTCAAAAAACAAACTGGAGGTTTAGTTATTACTTTGGGTCTTTTTTTTCCTCTAAAGTTGGTTCAGTAATTGTTTTTTTTTCTTACTAAAGCTGGTTAAAAAGTTAATTAGGGGTGTACAAAAAGCTCGCAACTCGAAACTCGTTCGAAAAAAGTCCGGCTTGAAAAAAGCTAAAAAAACAAGCTCGAGCTCAAGCTAGGCCTGTTTCGGCTCGTGAGCTCGCGAGCTGGCTCGAATTATTTTATTTATATGTATTAATTTTATTTTTAAGTGTTTACATTAAAAAATATGTGAGAGGATGTTGAAGTGTTAACATTTTAAGTTGAATTAATCAATAAAATATGAAAATTAATATAAAAAAACAAAAATTATACATATAATACTTTTAGTATGCCTTCCATTCTTTAAAATATTAGAAAAATAAAAAAAATATACATGTATATGTGTAATTTTATTTTTTTGGCAATTTATTTTATTTTGTTTATTTTTTATTTAATAAATATTTGTAAAAAAAAATAATAAAAAATAACGAGCTGGCTCGAGCCAGCTCGAGCTTAGCCCGGCTCGACTCGACTCAACTCGTGTACAGCCCTAATGTAATCGATCACTTGGGTCTATACACTAATGCTCATGTATTATTTTAGTTTTTTCTTTAAACGTGTTAAGACTTATGGTCCCAGTCTTCACATTTTATCAACACACAAACACAATACTATGATGAACAAAGAACCAAAATGCTCTTGTTCTATGTTTCGGTACACAAAGAAAATGGACAATTTAATTAATGATTATTGTCTTGATAATGAAACATTACACCGTTCACTACTATATATACATTACTAAAACGACAGTTAAGAAAAATAGTGCGAAAGAAATGATTTTGGTGGTTTAACTGTCGAGGGTAAACCTGTCACTTCATGTTGTTCTTGACCCTGAGGCGTGCTTCCTGTGATTTCTTGTCCTCGGCTGCATTTTCTAACTTAATAATCCTATATACAAACTTATATCCTAAGTATCTAATACATTTATAGGTCATAAATACAAATACACATAATACTAAACACATAACATATTAAATGTTTGATTTATACTAAATTATTATCATCCAATACTTGCCCCTAAATCAAACATTATAGTTGATCTTGGGCAAAGTCTTGTTGGCTTCTGCGAGTGCTTTGTTTGCAGCCGAGAAATCACACTTCCTTCTCTTGAATAATCGCTTTGCAGCGTTCCACTTTCCTCATATGAAGAGTGTGTAGTCCTCGGCTGATCGAACTCCAGCATCTTCTAATTCTCTTACACTGCTGCTCCTCGGCATTACATCTAGTTTCATCAATGCTTCATCTTGGTCACTAGCACCTTGCTCCTCTTCAGCCCTCTTTAGAACCGATTTCACCTTATAATTCCATTCCAATACATCAAGATACATAGCATAGATAATGCGAACATTATCCCCATCACTATAATCTAAACCTAAGTCTTTTGCAACGATGATCCACATATTATACTCCGAAACTCATTTGTGTCCACCCTTTTTTCTAACTATTGCATAGAGATCATATAGCACTAGTTCTTGTGACATCCGTCACCTTTCGTTTTTTTTTTCTGTAACATTTCGTATCTCCTATCTTGTACGTCACATTTTATCTTTCTAGTTACCTTATTTATAATAATAATAATAATAATAATAATAATAATGATGATGATGATGATGATGATGATAGTAATAATAATAATAATGTTAGTAATAAACATTGTTTTACTAATAACACTAAACCCAAAGTTATAACCCAAACCATACCCCTTTGTACAAATTTCGGAGCCCAGACCCAAAGCCCATAGAGCAGCCCAAATCTGGCCCAAAGTGACTTTCTTTTTTTTTCTTCTCTTGTTTCCCTGTAATACTCGACACATCAGGAACTAACTTTGGCCATCCTACATGTTTGATTTTGACCATATAATCGACACAATTTTGGAAAACTATAATCAAATTAACTGCTGCTGAGTCATTTGATTGGTCTTCACGCGTCTAAGACAGCTATCAATCACGCGAATATCGCTCTTTTCAAACGTGTCTTACTCGGTTTTGACCGAGTCATGGTCAAAGAATTAAAACCTTCCTTTTTTTACAGCATATTATAAATTGAACGAGTGAATTTGATAAGAGACAACCGATACACAAAACCCCATCATCACCTTGTACGTACATTCACGCATTTGTGCACCATCACGACGGTTTGACTTTTTCGTTGACTCGCGAATTGGAAGCTTTAGCGAGTAGTATGGTTCGATACTTTACTCCTACATTCTAATCGGCCCCTGTAGGTCATTAACCCTCTAATTAATTAAGCTTTAACATTGTTATTGGAATGATTAGAAATCTAGGGTTCTTATGCTAATAATTGGGGAAGATGACTCGATGCAGTTGTCGTTTTTATTAAATAGAAACTGAAAACCATCACCAATTGATCTATAGATCAGTTGGTGATAACCCTTGTGTTTAAAAGTCTGAACCGTGGTGAGACCTGAGTTCGAGTCTGGCCTCACACCTTTCTTTTTTCTTGATAATCCACAATTAAACCTAAGATGTCCTTATAAGAATTCAGAACCAAATATACATATTCTCAGGGTCTGGGCTTGTGATTTAAACCTCTAACTCAGCTAGGACTCGGGTTCGAGTCCCGGCATAAGCAAACAATTTTTTTGTAGTTCCTTTTAAAATTATATTTTTGATATTCTTTTTAAAAATAGTTTTTAAATACTAAGAGTATCCTAATAATTCTACAAAAAATATTTTAGGTAAATCTCATGACAAAGTTTACCATACAAATTTTAGATTTCCAAAAAAATAATTTATTTAATATATATTATAAATATTGCAAGTTTATTCATTTATAACTTTAAAATTCTATAAAAATATCTAAACGTTCTTATAAAATTCCACAAAAATTATTTTAAACTTGTACATCAATAAGAATTTCATAAATAAATTTTATTTAAGAAAAATCATTCGTTTCATATTTTTAATTGATTTTTGTTATTTTAAGTCATAAATAAATCATAATAAATTCATTTTTCAATATTTTTATACCAAAATTTTACATAAATTATTTTTGTTCATTTAGAACAGAAATATAAATTTTAATTTGAAATTTCTTTAATTTTAATATTTTTAGATATTAAAATTATATCTTTGACAAATAGAAATAAATATACTAAATATACTAAATATTCAATTTTTGAGAAAATAATTTTTTAAAAATTATTTTCATACTTAGAAACCTTATAACATGATCATCCTAAATCAAAAACCTACAATAGTCTTTTATTTAATTATGTACCAAATTTCTTTATTTATTAACAATTTACCTAATTTATAAAATAATTACTTATCCCCAAATTAGGAACCCTAGAACTACTTGTGTTCTAAGTTCATTCCCTTACAAATTATCTAATTCTTTAGGTTAATCCTTTGGGATAATCCTAATTCATATCACGTTGTTCGGTAGAGTTTCAAGTTATTACGCGAATTGTGAGTATTTCCTATCCTCTTTTTACTTTTATTCATTTTTGGGGTGTTACATGTACACTTATACAAATTACAAATACAAGTTTACATTTTTACAATACAATTCTAGTACTATGTGCATTTGCTTACAAACGTGCTTTATGCTTAGACATTACATGTAGAATACATTTGTACTTAGTGAAATCATTAACATTGTACAAGCCGACCTTAACATTGGATAGCGCTATTGGATTGACAACCCGCCTAGGTTGATTCTCCCCCTTTTCATCGGAGAATCCGTGGTCATTGTTAAGTTATTATCCATTTATTGGATAAGTACACCGCCGTTCATTTAGTACATTATACAGTCACAGGATTGATTTCGCTCATTTGTATGTTACATAGTTTACATAATTGCACTGTAGCTTGCACTTGAATTGTATAAAATTTTCCAACTTACTATATGTATTAAATCTAGGAATGCTCACCAACATTTCATATGTTGACAAAACTTATTCTGTACATGTTTCAGGTGCAGTTTGAATCTTAGCACTATAGCATTGGACTTTAGTGCTTGCTTTTAATTAGTTATTTCAAATTTTATGTTTCATTCAGACTTTTGTATTTTTTTTCCATTTCATCTATGTAAGACAATTTAAATTATTCAATAATATATTTACATTTTAGTACCATGTGCTTTTGAACAATCGTCACTACGTGACACCTCGATGATTCCGCCATCGGTTGGGGTGTTACAGTTCTTTTCCATTTTCTAACTTTGGTGGCATTGGCCAATTTGAAATTCTTAAATAATGGTTCACAAACCAATTCACCATGTCATCAAATGGTCCTTTAAGGATGTCACTATACATCCAATCCTAATTCAACTTCTCCCTAAGATCTAGGAATCGCATACAATCGGACCAATGTTGAAAAGATATGTTTGACACTTCTCTTTTTACCAACTCGTATTCATCGGACTGATGTAAAGACAATTCTTAAAATAATGTGTTGAGATAATATTCTTTATGTTCTTGGAAATCCTTATCATCACCTAGAATTCTCTTATACTTTTCTTCTTTGTTTTCGGCTTCAACATCAGACTCAACATCATTTACTAATTTTCTTTTCTTAGGCTTGAACATGGGTTCAATCTTACACTTATAGCCTTCAAGTGTAACAGTGAATCCTTGTGACGAAGTTGATTTAATGAAAGTAAATTTTTATCCATGTTTGGTGAATAGAAAACACTTTGGATCTTAACATTTTTATCGAGTTTTAACACTATTTCTCCAATATCGCTTACAAACAAAATATGATTTTTCAACCTTGGCTCGACACCATAGGAATTTCATATCCTATTGAAATATTTTAGTGAACCAATATATTGATTCTTTAAGTTTGTATTAACATACCAAAGATCGTCCCATGCTCCATATTCTGTCCCTGATACAATATACTCTTCGGTATAGTCATTGATGTCCGACCCATTTTGATTGGTTCCCTCGTTCAAAGCATGCCTAATCAATCTTTCTACATCATCCCGTTCTTTTACATGGCATTTCTGAATCACATGGCCTTCGTTTCTGCAATAGAAACATACACGGTTGTCGGTATAGTCTCTAGAGTTTGATTTTCTTTTGAACACATTCTTTCAGGCAACCTTCATTTCTTCAAGAATTCGATTGAAATTTGCTTTGATTCTTCTTTTGATCGTTTTAACACTGGCTCTGATACCAGATGTTAGACTTATGGTCCCAATCTTCACACTTTATCAACACATAAACACAATACTATGATGAACAAAGAACCAAAATGTTCTTGTTCTATGTTTCGGTACACAAAGAAAATAGACAATTTAATTGATGATTATTGTCTTGATAATGAAACATTACACCGTACACTACTATATATACATTGACTAAGACGGAAGTTAAGAGACAGTTAAGAAAGTGGTGTCAAAGAACAGATTTTGGTGGTTTAGCCGTCGAGGGTTAACCTGTCATTTCATGTTGTTCTTGATCCCGAGGAGCGCTTCCTGTGATTTCTTGTCCTCGGATGCATTTTCTAACTTAATAATCCTATATCAAACCATATACAAACTTATATCCTAAGTATCTAATATGTTTATAAGTCATAAATACAAGTACCACAATACTAAACACATATCATATTAAATGTTTGATTTAATATGTTATATGATTGTAACCCTCACTTGTACGTATATGTATATTATCAACCTCCACTCAAATTAAATAATTTGAAATTTGTAACCCTCACTTGTGGCCTAATGGTATGAAGACTTGGGTTCTCCAGTGGAGACCAAGTTCTATAATCACAAGAACTATGAGAACAAATGAAAAATCAATCAAAATCAATTTTCTAAACAATCATCACTATATTTAAAATACAACATTAAAAAAGAACTTACCTACCAAGTAATTCATCATTCCTTGCAAAAATACTCTAAACCAGATTTTTTACACATATCTAAATGAAAACAGTTTGCACATGTGTAAACGACAAACTTATACATGTGTAAAACAATTAATTTTCGTATACACTTAATTTTTGCGCGTAAAATAGTTTTTTGATGTTAGATTTTAGTAATAATGATAAGTCTAAAAGAAATTCTGAATTTGATTGGTATTTAATTGAGTTTTACTTTTTTTTTATTTATTCTCACATTTCTCGTTATTTCAAGTGATATCAAGATAATCCCCCTCTATATATATATATATATATATATATATATATATATATCACAAGAACCGCGAGAACAAATGAAAAAAATCAATCAAAATCTATTTTGTTGTAGACAAAATTACACGGATGGTGCCTGTGGTTTTCATGTAATAACGTCTTAAGGTACTAAGCAACTTTTTTAACTTCTTTAGGGCCCATGGTTTAGATTTTGTAGCGAAAGTGGGTATTAAGGATAACTGGCGTTAAATACTAACTGAACTCACCCTCATGTGCAAGTCACGTGAGGGTATAATGGTCATTCCACAATTTATTTCAAATACGTGAGGGTATAATGTAACGACCCTGCCTGACGTGGCCGGGTCGTCGGGTCGGGTTATCGGAGCTACACAACGGAATCCAGGGCAATAACCGTCTTTAGTCTTTCAGGATCCACGTCATCATATCTGTTGGGTTACCTGAACACATGTCAAAAATAGTTTCTGTCAACATAAAGTTGGTGAGGTCGTGTATTTTATAAAGTGAATGGCCAGTTCGTTTATCAATAATTCTTTTATATAAAACATTCTTTTATAAACTCTTTTATAAACATGCTTTACATTTATAATTCTGAAGGGGAAAATATACTTCTATATAACCAGCTCTATTATACATCCATTCGATTATATCCCAATTCTATCATATCGATTATAGTTCGTGCCATTCCTATCGATGGTACCACTCTGATTATGGTAAATACTTGTTCCTACTGGTTCCTGCCCTCTAGTCGGTGCAAGAAAGGAAATGGCGGATACCGTCCAGTACTGTCCTCGTTGTTTCTATGTCCCCGTTCATACTTCTTTTAGTAATCATTTTATTATGTAAAGCAATTCTGGTTTTAATAAATGACATGTATTCCCCGAAAACACTTAATAAAATAGTAAAAGTGGGGAGTTCACGATACTCACCAATTTGCGTTATATCTTCAGCTAATCTTCTTATTACAATTATATGTCCTATATATATGGATACGTTTTACGCGTGGAACTTGTTAGATTGTACTACTTAGGATATATATCATATATACAATTTATATATATATAGAATCTGATATATATTAGATAGTCCTAAACTCGGGGTTTGGTCTTCCTAGGCAAAAAGAAATAAAGCTGGCCATTACAGCTTGGCACGCGAACCTAAAGAACTCTAGACACTTCTAACCCGAGTCTAGTATATCGTTTTATATATCGAATCTTGTATATATAAACATATATATTTTATATATGTTTATTATTCTCTTATTATTATTATCAAGTCCGTACGTTATTCGTATTATATATGTAATTCTTATAATTATAATAATCCTCGTCTAGTCTTTGGAACCGGGTTCTATTCCGGGTGTTGACCGAGTCACTGAGTTGACTCGGTAACGACTCTATTTCTTGATACGGTTAACGGTACCTCGCAATCACACATAATCCTTATATTAGTCAATAGATTATTAGATTATAACCAATCAACCATTAGGATATAATAGTAACCGAACCTTACCGTTTTTATTACGTGACATGACCGGAAGTTGACCGGAAAGTTATATCGAACCGGGTATTGGACCCGTCTTCCATATTTGGTACCTATAACAACAATCACCAAGATAGGTTAATAATCAAGAGATTATACCCAATACTTCAAGGATAATTGTATCATTTAACCAAATAATCTACAACTTATATATGGATGGGAATATAACCGGACTGATTATAACCAACGAGAACCGGGCTCGATTCTTACCCGGAACCATAATAAGACTATGGTCCGGTTGATACAGTCCTTAAATATATATCAGAAATGAAAGCATCGGGTAAAACCCGATGATAATATCCAACGGGTTAACTACCGGGTTATCGGGATTTATAATCACAAAGGGTTAGGTTTGATAATTATAAGGGTGACAGTGGGTTTTATAAATGGGTCTTGGTTTGGACTGATGGTGAACACTTACTGGAGAAAGAAAACGCGTACGGCGGTGGTGATGGTGAACAGCGGTGGTACCGGAGAGGTTGGTGGAGCTGTGGTGGTGCCGGAGACAGAAGACAACGGCAGGGGTGACCGGAAGCACGGAGGCAGCAGCGGCTGCCATGGCTATCCGGCCCTTGCTGCGTTCGTGTGTGTTATATGTTTTCTGTAAAGGAGGAAGAAGATGTTAGGACAAAGAGGATTGGTGAAACCACTTTTGTAAACCTTAGTCTAATTCACTTCTGTCATTTTGGCTAAGTATAGAAGCACTGAAGAGAAGACAAGAAACTGCTGATTAGAAGATATGAGAAGTGCTGAAGTTGCAGAAGTTCTGAAGTCCAAACCAGACAAGTTCACTTCAGAAGTACTGAAGACAAAACTACTCTTCAGTAGTTGTCCTTCATCAGCACTTAGCAATAGATATTTCCCACCGCCTTTTTGCATCAGTAGTTTGTTGTTAAATATTACTTTTAGCTGTATTTGTTTCTTTCAATGTTGCAACTTGTGCAACTTGTCACTGTAGTTTCTGTGCTTGCTTTTTAGGCAAGATACATGCATGTAATCGTCTATAAATAGGAGGCTTCAACCTTCTATTTTAGACATTGATTTTCAACAGAAAAATCCTTCAAACACTCTCATTGTTATATTCCATTTCTGTATTTATTGTGAATCTCTCTAAGTATCTAATTCTCATTTACAACTTAGATTCATAATAAATACTTTGTCATTTATTAGTTTCAAACATCAAGGGGGAGTTATAACTCTGCCTTAGTGTAAAAAGTGTTGCTTTAACTTATAACATTCCGCTGTGCTTATAATCTGATTTACAAGGACTTGCTAAACACTTAAGTGTCAAGATAGCAAGTTCTTACCTAGCAAAAAGAGCAAACTGATCCAACAATTGGTATCAGAGCATTGGTTTATCTGATCACATATCAATCTAACAAATTGAGAATCAGACACAAAGCTCTTATTGATATTCAATAAAAAGATCAAAAGTTCACTTTTTATCAATATCCATCACTTAAAAGAGTTATCTGACAAATCTATACTCTTTAAAAATGGATCCACATAATACTGGTTCTGCCACCAAACCTGCCATGCTTGTGAGAAATGAGTACAATATATGGCAAAAGAGAATGGCACATACCTTGTCACAAACCAACACAGGTTGTTGGAGATCTGTGATATATGGTCCTCACAAACCAGTAAATATAAATCTTGAAACTAAAGAAGGGATTCCAAAGGATCCCAAAGACTATACAGATGAGGATTTCCTAAAACTTGAGCTAGATGCTAAGGCATTCTCTATGTTGGCAATGGCTCTCCCAAATGAAATATACTCTGGCCTTTTACATTGTGAAAGTGCCAAAGAACTTTGGGACTGTCTTAAAGAACAGTTTGGAGGAACTGAAGAGGTGATTGCCAACACCAGAGAAATTTTGGCTCAACAATATGAAACATTTGCTTATATTAATGGGGAAACTTTGACACAACAATTTGAAAGATTCTCCTCATTAATCTCTGAGCTAAAGTTAAATGGTCAGACCTATACAACAGTATCTATGTTACATAGATTTTTAAGGTCTCTACCTGACAAATGGGAAACTTACTCCATTTTCTTAAGATCCTCACCAGATTTTAGCTCCCTCACTCTTACAAAACTCCATGGGAGATTACTTACTTTTGAGAGAGAAATCGATCAAAAGAAGAAATTACAAACTTCTGGTAAAACTGCTGATGACTACCTACCAGGTAGTACAGCACTTTTGGGACAAGATTCACCAACTTGTTCCTATGGATCTTATGACAATATTGACATAACCACTGGGATCTCATCAGAAAGATCTTTCCCAGGTTATGACAATGATGACCAAAGTCAAACTGCTGATAATCTATGTTTTATCATGGATGATTTGAAAATTTTTAGCAGTGATGACTTAGAAGAAATGGACATATTACACCAACTGGCCATGCTAAGCATTAAAACTAACAAGTTTTATAAAAGGTCAGGAAGGAAATTTCCAGGATTGACCAGTAATACAAAAATTGGTTTTGACAAATCTAAACTGAGATGTCACAAGTGTCAGAAGTTGGGACACTTTGCTAGAGAGTGTAGAAGCTCTAGCTTTAACCAATCACAATCTGGAAATAACTATAACCCCAATTATAATAGGAACAATGGAACTCAAGGGAGTGCTCATTTTGTACAGGCACAAGCTCCTCAACAGCAATATATGCCTCAAGTACAATATGTTCAAGTGCCTGCTCAACAGATGCAGAGCCAACAATCAATCCCTCCCTTTCCAGCTGCTCAACTTCCTCCACAGCCTCAACAACCCCCTCAACAAAGTCTCTTTACCTCGGGGTATGTTGACTGGAGCAGTCTCCCTTATGACACCACAGAGTGCAATCCTGATGCAGACAACAAAGTGTTTGACATCAATTGGGGAGAACCAGACAATGGCAGAAAGAACTTTGCCTTAATGGCATTTGAAGGCTGTACCTCAAAATCTGCATTGTCTCAGGTATCAAAAGAATCTCTGACAAAACTTTGCTCAAACTCTTGCAAAGAAACTTTTGCTCTCATAAGAGAGACAAACGTGCACCTACAAGGCAAAGCCAATGATTTAGAAAGAAAATACACACAGATAAAATGTGATTTAGAAAGAAAACTGTGTGCTAAAACAAAAGAGGTTTCTAAATTAACTGACTCTGCTATTGAAACCCAAGCACAAATCAAAATGATGCTAAATGACCTGGGAGATGTCAGACAAGAGCTTGCTGACACCAGGATCACTTGTGAAAAATGGGTGGAATCTTGTAGGGGGTATCAACTATTGCTAAACAAACAAAGTGCTTCAAATGTTAAGTTTGGCATAGGATACCATCATGTTGAAACACCAACAGATTTTTCTCCCAAAACTACTGAAGATGGGAGAAGAATTGTTTCAAATGAAACTTCTGAAGGGAAAGAATGCACATCTTTCCATGAAAACTTTCTAAACAGAAATCCTGGCATTTTTAAAGAAAGTACTTCAGAAGTATTTACAAAAACTGACAACAAGCCATCAGTAGTTTCATCTACTTCAGGAGTTGAGACCCTGAAAACTACTGATGAGCAAAATCTTTTCACAACTGTCAGAAATTTGCCTTCAGATCAAAAACAGAAGGCAAAAGAATGTGAAATTTGTGGCCTGTTCAACCACAAAACTGAATTTTGTAGATACAGAAAAGGAATTCAGTTCAATCAAAAATTTAAACAACAGGTTGTGGGAAATCAAATCAGAAATGATTATGAAAGAGTCTTTAAACCCAAGAAACAACAACATGAAAACACCTTTTCTCAGAAAAAGATAAAATCTCAACCAAAATCTTTTTCTCAAAATTCCTTGTCAGTAGTTAGACCAGAATCTTCAGCAGTTTCACAAACTGCTGAGATTCAAAATCTAAAGAACATGGTAGAACTACTGATGACCAAGGTTGATGGTGGTCCTAAAAAGGATACCACCATGGTTCTTAATGAAAAATCCATTGCCAAAAAGACATGGATTTCTCAACCTGGTCAAGAACAAACTGTAACTGTTCTCAAGAGCAAACCCAAAGCCAAACAGGCTTGGGTTTCCAAATCTAACTAAATTGCTTTTATGTGCAGAGAGTTTCCAGGGGCTTAAACAGCATATGGTATGTTGATAGTGGAGGCTCTATGCACATGACTGGATGCAGATACCTGATAAACAATTTTATCAGCCAAAGAGAAGGATCTGTATCCTTTGGGAACAATGCTAAGGGATATGTGCTAGGACATGGCAATGTCTCCTCTGGCAAAATACAGTTTGACAAGGTCAATCTGGTGGAAAACCTTGAATACAACTTGCTGAGCGTGTCACAAATGTGTGATAAAGGATATTCTTCCTTTTTCACAAAGACAGCTTGCAAGATCATCTCACCAGAAGGCCAGAAGTTGATTGAGAAGATTATAGAAGATCATACTTTGCTGATTGCCAAAAGATGTGGCAATGTCTATGCAGTGGACATTGAGAAAGACAAAGTATTGAACAACACTGCCTGTTTCTTCTCAAGGGCATCAACTTCAGAAACAGATCTCTGGCACAGGAGACTTGGCCATGTGAACTTTAAAACCATAAATAAAGTCACAAAAATGGGCTTGGTCAGAGGTCTACCTTTGAAAGTATACCAGTGTCAAGAACACTGTGTATCCTGTTTAAAGGGAAAACAGCATAAGTCCTCCTATAAGTCTATTGAAGAATAAAAAACAACTGCTTGTCTTCAACTACTCCATATGGACTTATTTGGACCTGTCAAGATTATGAGCCTTGGTAAAAAGAAGTACTGCTTAGTCATCATTGATGACTACTCAAGATTCACATGGGTATTCTTCCTATTTTCCAAGGATGAGGCTGCTGAAATCATCAAGTTCTTCATTCTACAAGTAGAGAAACAATATTCTCTATCTGTCAAAACCATTAGAAGTGACAATGGGACAGAGTTCAGGAACAAAATTCTGGATGAATTCTGTTTGTCTAAAGGGATTATTAGACAATACAGTGTTCCCAGAACTCCTGAACAAAATGGTGTAGTAGAAAGGAAGAACAGAACATTGATAGAAGGAGCAAGAACAATGTTAGCTGATTCTGGACTGCCATTGTACTTTTGGGCAGAAGCAGTTAACACAGCATGTTATGTTCAGAATAGAGTTCTTGTGGTCAAGAGACATTCCAAGACTGCCTATGAAGTTCTTCATGGCATGAAGCCCCTTATCTCCTTTTTCAGGGCTTTTGGGTGTCAATGTTTCATCTTGAACATCAAGGAATCTATTTCAAAGTTTGCTGCCAAAGTTGACTCAGGTTACTTTCTTGGTTACTCTTCAACTAGAAAAGCCTACAAGGTTTTTAATTCTCACACCAGGATAGTAGAAGAAACATTAAATGTCAAGTTCAATGAGTCAAAACACACTCTTATTCCAGCACATCCTGCTGAACTCTTTGACCTTGACAACTTTCACTTTGAACCTGAAAAGACTGTTACTTCTTCCAAACCTACTTATTATGGTGATCAAAGGTTTGAAGATGAGGATCCTACACCATGGATTCCTCAAACAGTCATTAAGTCAACTACAACACCATCAGAAGTTTTTCAAACTTCTGATCAAACAAATACTGAAGGCCAAACTCAAACATCTGCTTCAGCACCTGCAACTACTGAAGAAGCTGAAACTGCTGAACCAGATATTATAGACTGTAACATTACGCAATTAATACTTGTACGTTACGCATCGACATTAATAAAAACGTCAAGTTTTCATTTTATACGTTGCATTTTATATTTTGTCGTGATTGTGGAACCCTAATATTATATATAATATAACCTATGTGTGTGGATTGATAAATGTCAAAAAAAATAATTATATGCTTTGGCCGGGGTTCGAACCCGCGCCAAAGCCACACACACACACAACTTAACCAACCGGGCTGGACTATCATCTTGTTTTAAACCCAGACGCATATTAAATAAATACACACATTTAAAACCTCACAGTTGACAAGGAAAGTCAACTGTGGGTTGCCTTGTTGATCAATCCATCCAATTAACGTGTAATTGATCCATTTTTGGTAAATTCGTGTAATAACCGGCCTTGCACAACACGATTACACGTCTTATACACATCAATCGTTGACCTTTTATTCAATTATACGCGTATAAATTCAATTAAAGGTCAAACCTTCGAATTAACCCTAACCCTAATCCTCAGTATAAATAGATGCATTGCGAACCTTGTTTACTCGCTCACAACACTCTCTCCACCTCCAATTCTCTTAATTATACTCTGATTATTGATATCAAGTTCGTTGTTTGACTTTATCTTTGACCCGAAGATAATACTCGATCCATCACTGTGAGTCTTCATTCTTTTATGGGTTTTATTCATCGGCAAACAAGCAACAATAGCCCTAACATTAATCGGGCTAAGGTTGTCTTAATCATCTGATTGAAATTTCTAGGGTTCGTGATATTATTTTGGGGATAAACCTGGAATTCGCGTATGAATTTATTTATTTTTAAACCAGAAACATCACAACCACCGGCCTAGGCCAAGTGGTTGTGACCCTTGTTTCCCCACAGAGGTTACCCGGGTTCGAGTCCCGGCTCTGACCATTGTTTTTTATTCATTTCTTTTCTTTTCTTTTTGAACAACAATTATAATTATATATATATATTAAATCCTTTTAATCTTTTAAATTCTTTTTAAAATACCAAAACTATTTTATAAATTCTAAAAAAATTATAATTGTTTAATCTGATATAAAAGTTTTATTTGTAATTTTTATTTTTCAGAAATTCATTTATTTAATAATTATAATAATTAAATCATTTTTATACTATTATATTTATAAAAATCCATTTATATATCAAAACAGTATTATTAAATTCCCCAAAAATTATCCTAACTTTTTATAAAGTTAAACTTTACTGAAATAATTTTTAATTCAGTAAAATCATTTATTTTATATTTTTAATCAATTTTTGTTAGATTTAATCATAATTAAATCATATTAAATCCAATTTTCATCATTTTTGCACCAAAATTTTATACAAATTATTTTTAATCATTTAGAACAGAAATATGATTTTTAAAATAAGAATTCTTTAATTTTAGTATTTTTGAATATTAAAGATAATTATTGGCTAATTACAAATAAATAGATTTAAAAATCTATTTTAAATAAAATAATTTTATAAAAATTATTTTTATGCTTCAAACACTTTAATGTGCACATTCAAAATCCAAATTTTATAAAAAGACTTTCTTCCATTAATTATTAGATTTTCCTTTATTAATTAACATTTTAATTTAAAATTCAACAATTGATTATCCCCAAATCGAAACCCTAGGATACACTTGTAAGTTATTAGACTTAGACTTATTATATATTACCTCATTATAGGGTAATATTTGGAATCTTTTTGGGGCAACACAATTATCACATCTTTTCAACAAGTTAACATTTGCTAAGGTGAGTTTTACATAGCCCCTTTTATTTATCACCATTTTTGGGGTGAAACATGTTATAACATTATCATTGCAATTCAATCATCAATGTGTCTATGTGTTTTCTATGTTGCATTATGTCTTGAGCATGATTAGAGTAAGCACCATTCTAGCATAATCATTAACATTGATCAGCCGACGGTATACATTGATAGATCTATTGGACTGACAATCCCACCCGGATACGTGCCTCCTACAAAGGTTACGTGGGTGTTTGTTATCGCATAACATATTCATTGGGACCATAAGTGTATGGTATGTATCATTTTATAACAGTCAGCAGGGTTGATTATGCACTCGATTTATTTCTAATATGTTCTCACATATGGGCTAGATTAACATGACACATGAATTGCACAACATTTTATTCATTTTATCATCAAAAACCTATGTAATTCTCACCAACTTATGTTGATCCAAAATACTTTCAAAATTAACATGTTTCAGGTAACAATGAAGCTGAGGCTTGAGTTAGCATTGAGGATTTTACTTGAAGTTTATTTGAAGTTATTGAAGTTGTTATTTGATATTATGTATTTGAATTCTTAGACATTATATCACATTTTTGGATATTATGTTTGAATAAATTATTTAAAATTTATATTATACCATGTGCTACTGAAAACAATCATCAATACGTGGCACCCCGATGTTTCCGCCATCGGTTGGGGTGTTACAGATTGGTATCAGAGCCTTGGTTATAGGGAATTAGGTTATTAGAAATAATCTAGACTATAACCTTAGGGACTAAAACAGTACTTGCTTCTCCTACTTGTAACCCTAATTGCTTCCCTAATCCTATCCTTATCCTATGCCTTAAACCTACATGTGACTACTCTTAATTGTCTGCTGCAATCCTGATCCACCATTAGATTTATAGGACAAAATCCTCAGGTTTAACCTGAACCCCCTTGAGATCTCGTCGAAGTTCTAGATTTTAATAACGAACACGTGCAATCTGGAAGGGTGAACGCCTGTATTCTGAGTCTTCTGTCTAGGCTGGCATTGCGCATATATCCCAATCAGACGAGGGACCCGGATGCCTACCTGGGAATTCTCGGGATGAGTGTTCACTTATAGGCTAAAGCATGTCTTCATATGTTATTAGAATTTAGAATCTTTGATAAGTCAACGTTTTCGTTTATTCGTTTTAATTAATGAATAACTGATTACATTCCTTATATAAACTCTCATTCATTTCATTGTGTCTATTACAGATCATGCCTCCTCGTCGCAGCACTCGCAACAGCAATGGTGAGAACCACGAAGAAGGTGGTGACAACCATAACCATGACCAAGTTCCTAACCACAACAACAATGGGGTCGATGCTCAACTGGCTGCGATCATTTCTCAACAAATGGCGCAGCAAATCGCAACTCTGGTTCCCAATTTACTTGCTCAGGTCATCCAACTGAACGGCAACGGGAATGGTCACAACAACGGGAACGGGAATGGCAATGGCAATGGTAATGGACCCCAAGCTTGCACCCTTAAACATTTCAACTCCTGTAACCCTCCAAAGTTCAGCGGTGAAGAAGGAGCTACTGGACTTCTCCAATGGTTTGAGGGTATTGAAAATACCTTCATCAACAGTGAGTGCCCCAATAATCTCAAGGTTCGTTACGCCATGAGTGTTCTCCATAAACGAGCACTCACTTGGTGGAATGAAGAAAAGCGTACTCGTGGGGCCGAGGTTGCTCTTGCTATGACATGGGACCAGGTCAAAGAGATCATGAAGGAGGAGTTCTGTCCTCGCAATGAAGTTAAAAAGCTTGAGGATGAGTTCCACACCTTAGCTCAAGATAGTGGGGAAAACCTCGCCTACAACACCCGCTTTCATGAGCTTAGCTTATTGTTGCCTCACAAGGTTACTCCTCTGCCGGTAGCCATCGAGAAGTACATCGGTGGTCTGCCCATGCAAATCCAGGACACCGTTTGGGGTAGAAATCCTGCAACTCTGGAAGAGGCCAAACGTCTAGCGGCCACTCTTACTGATAATCATGTGAAGAACGGTACTCTCGTTCGCAAGGGCACTAAGAAGACTGTTGCCAAAGACACTCCACAGCCTGCAATTGAAGTCAAGCCTGAGACCTCAAGCAACAAAAAGCGTAAGGCTAGAAACTATATGGTTGCTGGTACTCCACCTGCTGCCCAAAACCCAGCCAAGAAACCATACACCGGACCTCACCCTTTGTGCAACACCTGCAAGTACCACCATCCCACACAGGTGCCATGTCGATTTTGTACTAAGTGTCAAAGATATGGTCACCTGGTGAACGTCTGTCGATCTCCTGCTGCCCAAGACAACAACAACCCAGCTCCCAACCAACAAAACAACAGGCCTACTCGTGGTCAATGCTACGAGTGTGGTAACCCTAATCACTACATCAACAACTGCCCTAATCGTAACCGTAACCAAAACCAAAATCAGAACCAAAACCAAAACCAGAACCGCAACCAGAACCAAGGTGCTCGAGGTCGCGCCTACAATCTCAACGCTAACCAGGCTCGTGACAACAACGAAGTGGTGAATGGTACGTTTCTCATTAATAACCACTATGCATCCATATTATTTGATTCAGGAGCTGATAAGTCATTCGTGTCACTGAAGTTTGAACCTTTACTTAACTTACCCCACACTAATCTAGAAGACCCTTTCGTGGTAGAGGTAGCTAACGGGAAGTCTATTTCGATCGGTTCTATTATTCGTAACTGCTTGTTGAATCTCGATGATCATACCTTCCCTATCGATCTCATCCCCATGCATCTTGGTAGTTTTGATGTTATAGTAGGCATGGACTGGTTGTCAACTCATCGTGCCGAAATTCTGTGCTTCGAGAAAGTCATACGCATTCCTCTCGAATCTGGTGAGATTTTGAAGATCTATGGTGAGAAACCCTGTGGTGAGCTTAAGCTTATGTCTTGTACTACTGCCCAAAAGTACTTACGAAAGGGGTATACAGCCTTCTTAGCTAACGTGATAGAGAAGAAGGACAAAGGCAAAAGTATCCAAGACATTCCTATTATTCGAGACTATCCTGAAGTCTTTCCAGAGGATTTACCTGGTTTGCCTCCTGCTCGACAAGTGGAGTTTCGTATTGATCTTGTTCCTGGTGCTAATCCGATCGCTAAAGCTCCTTATCGTCTTGCACCCTCTGAGATGCAAGAACTTGCTAGTCAATTACAGGAACTTTCTGATAAAGGGTTTATACGCCCTAGTTCTTCTCCATGGGGAGCCCCTGTCTTATTCGTTAAAAAGAAGGATGGTTCTCTTCGGATGTGTATTGACTACCGTGAACTCAACAAACTCACCATCAAGAATCGTTATCCGCTTCCTAGGATTGACGATCTCTTCGATCAACTTCAAGGAGCAACCCACTTCTCGAAGATTGATCTCCGTTCTGGTTATCATCAGCTTAGAGTCCACGATGAAGATATTCCCAAGACAGCTTTTCGCACTCGCTACGGTCACTATGAATTCATGGTTATGCCTTTTGGGTTGACCAATGCTCCCGCAGTATTTATGGATCTGATGAATCGGGTTTGTAGACCCTATCTCGACAAATTCGTGATCGTTTTCATCGATGACATTTTGATTTACTCTAAGTCAAAATCCGATCACGAGCAACATCTTCACTCTATCTTGAGTCTCCTAAAGAAAGAACAACTGTACGCCAAGTTCTCAAAATGTGAATTTTGGCTTAAGGAAGTTCAATTTTTGGGACATGTCATTGATATGAACGGAATTCATGTTGATCCTGCAAAGATCGAAGCTGTGAAAAATTGGAGTGTTCCTACCACTCCAACGGAAGTCCGTTCTTTTCTTGGGTTGGCTGGTTATTATCGTCAATTCATCGCCAATTTCTCCAAGATCGCTGTTCCTCTCACTACCTTAACCCACAAGGGTAAGCCCTATGAGTGGGGACCTAAGCAAGAGGAAGCATTTGAAACTCTTAAGCTGAAACTTTGTGAAGCTCCTGTCTTATCTCTACCTGATGGTAATGATGATTTCGTGGTCTACTGTGATGCATCGAACCAAGGTCTTGGTTGTGTTCTCATGCAACGAGGAAAGGTTATTGCTTATGCGTCTCGACAACTCAAGACTCACGAGAAAAATTATACCACCCATGATCTTGAATTGGGCGCTGTTGTCTTTGCACTCAAGATTTGGAGACATTATCTGTATGGGACCAAATGTGTGGTGTTCACGGACCACAAAAGTCTCCAACACGTCTTCGATCAAAAGAATCTTAACATGAGGCAACGACGTTGGGTTGAATTACTTAACGACTATGATTGCGAAATTCGCTACCATCCTGGCAAGGCGAATGTTGTGGCTGACGCACTTAGTCGTAAAGAGCGTATCAAACTCCAATGTGCTAGAGTTTGTACTGATCTTCAAGATCGCATTCTCCAGGCTCAACACACATCAGTCACCCAAGGTAACATGTACGATGAAATGTCTTGTGGTGCTGAGACTCAACTTGAAACCAAACCCGATGGTCTCCTTTATTTCCTTAACCGACTGTGGATTCCCGACCGTGATGATCTTCGTACTTTTCTCATGAACGAGGCTCATAAGTCTCGTTATTCTATCCATCCTGGAGCTGACAAGATGTACCAAGATCTTCGTTATTCTTATTGGTGGCCTGGTATGAAGAAAGACATTGCTCTTTTCGTTGCAAGATGTCTCACTTGTTACAAGGTTAAGGCTGAACATCAACGACCATCTGGTATGCTTGAACAACCAGAGATTCCTGTCTGGAAATGGGAGAGCATAGCTATGGATTTCATCACCAAACTCCCTCGCACACCCAAAGGTTTTGACAGTATTTGGGTAATCGTCGATCGTTTGACCAAGTCAGCTCACTTTCTACCTATTCGTGAGAAGTATTCTGTGGAAACGTTGGCAAAGATGTACGTAAGTGAAATCGTATGTCGTCACGGTATACCTTTGGACATTATTTCTGATCGCGATAGTCGTTTCACCTCTCATTTTTGGGGATCTCTACAAGATGCTTTGGGTACTAAGTTGAACTTGAGCACTGCTTATCACCCTCAGACGGATGGTCAGACTGAACGAACCATCCAGACACTTGAGGACATGCTCAGGGCATGTGTCATCGATTTTGGTGGCGCATGGGATTCTCATCTTCCTTTGGTTGAGTTTTCATACAACAACAGCTATCACGCCAGCATTAACATGGCTCCTTTTGAGGCACTCTATGGTCGGAAATGTCGTTCACCTGTCTGTTGGACTGAGGTTGGTGAAGCTCGTATTACTGGACCCGAACTAATCCAGGAAACCACAGACAAAATCCAGCTTATTCAGGATAATCTTCTCAAGGCTAGAAGTCGCCAAAAGAGTTATGCTGATAAACGTCGTAAACCCTTGGAATTTCAAGTTGGGGACCTTGTGCTACTTAAGGTATCCCCTTGGAAAGGAGTTGTTCGTTTCGGTAGAAAGGGAAAACTAGCTCCTCGTTACGTAGGCCCCTTCAAAATTCTTGACAGAGTTGGAAAAGTGGCTTACAAACTTGACCTTCCACCTGAGCTAAGCAATGTTCATCCGACCTTCCATGTTTCGAATCTCAAGAAATGCTTAGCAGATGAGAACCTTCATGTTCCTCTTGAGGATGTGCAAATCGATGAAAGCATGCACATTATCGAGAAACCCGTCGAGATTGTTGACACTGGAGTCAAGAAACTCAAGCGCAGTCGTATTCCAATTGTTAAGGTTCGTTGGGAATCTAAACGAGGCCCAGAGTTCACTTGGGAACGTAAAGACCAGATGAAGTCGAAGTATCCACATCTTTTCCCACCAGACTCTCCAACTCCAACTTCGGGACGAAGTTCCTAAAAGTAGGGGAGACTGTAACATTACGCAATTAATACTTGTACGTTACGCATCGACATTAATAAAAACGTCAAGTTTTCATTTTATACGTTGCATTTTATATTTTGTCGTGATTGTGGAACCCTAATATTATATATAATATAACCTATGTGTGTGGATTGATAAATGTCAAAAAAAATAATTATATGCTTTGGCCGGGGTTCGAACCCGCGCCAAAGCCACACACACACACACAACTTAACCAACCGGGCTGGACTATCATCTTGTTTTAAACCCAGACGCATATTAAATAAATACACACATTTAAAACCTCACAGTTGACAAGGAAAGTCAACTGTGGGTTGCCTTGTTGATCAATCCATCCAATTAACGTGTAATTGATCCATTTTTGGTAAATTCGTGTAATAACCGGCCTTGCACAACACGATTACACGTCTTATACACATCAATCGTTGACCTTTTATTCAATTATACGCGTATAAATTCAATTAAAGGTCAAACCTTCGAATTAACCCTAACCCTAATCCTCAGTATAAATAGATGCATTGCGAACCTTGTTTACTCGCTCACAACACTCTCTCCACCTCCAATTCTCTCAATTATACTCTGATTATTGATATCAAGTTCGTTGTTTGACTTTATCTTTGACCCGAAGATAATACTCGATCCATCACTGTGAGTCTTCATTCTTTTATGGGTTTTATTCATCGGCAAACAAGCAACAATAGCCCTAACATTAATCGGGCTAAGGTTGTCTTAATCATCTGATTGAAATTTCTAGGGTTCGTGATATTATTTTGGGGATAAACCTGGAATTCGCGTATGAATTTATTTATTTTTAAACCAGAAACATCACAACCACCGGCCTAGGCCAAGTGGTTGTGACCCTTGTTCCCCACAGAGGTTACCCGGGTTCGAGTCCCGGCTCTGACCATTGTTTTTTATTCTTTTCTTTTCTTTTCTTTTTGAACAACAATTATAATTATATATATATATTAAATCCTTTTAATCTTTTAAATTCTTTTTAAAATACCAAAACTATTTTATAAATTCTAAAAAAATTATAATTGTTTAATCTGATATAAAAGTTTTATTTGTAATTTTTATTTTTCAGAAATTCATTTATTTAATAATTATAATAATTAAATCATTTTTATACTATTATATTTATAAAAATCCATTTATATATCAAAACAGTATTATTAAATTCCCCAAAAATTATCCTAACTTTTTATAAAGTTAAACTTTACTGAAATAATTTTTAATTCAGTAAAATCATTTATTTTATATTTTTAATCAATTTTTGTTAGATTTAATCATAATTAAATCATATTAAATCCAATTTTCATCATTTTTGCACCAAAATTTTATACAAATTATTTTTAATCATTTAGAACAGAAATATGATTTTTAAAATAAGAATTCTTTAATTTTAGTATTTTTGAATATTAAAGTTAATTATTGGCTAATTATAAATAAATAGATTTAAAAATCTATTTTAAATAAAATAATTTTATAAAAATTATTTTTATGCTTCAAACACTTTAATGTGCACATTCAAAATCCAAATTTTATAAAAAGACTTTCTTCCATTAATTATTAGATTTTCCTTTATTAATTAACATTTTAATTTAAAATTCAACAATTGATTATCCCCAAATCGAAACCCTAGGATACACTTGTAAGTTATTAGACTTAGACTTATTATATATTACCTCATTATAGGGTAATATTTGGAATCTTTTTGGGGCAACACAATTATCACATCTTTTCAACAAGTTAACATTTGCTAAGGTGAGTTTTACATAGCCCCTTTTATTTATCACCATTTTTGGGGTGAAACATGTTATAACATTATCATTGCAATTCAATCATCAATGTGTCTATGTGTTTTCTATGTTGCATTATGTCTTGAGCATGATTAGAGTAAGCACCATTCTAGCATAATCATTAACATTGATCAGCCGACGGTATACATTGATAGATCTATTGGACTGACAATCCCACCCGGATACGTGCCTCCTACAAAGGTTACGTGGGTGTTTGTTATCGCATAACATATTCATTGGGACCATAAGTGTATGGTATGTATCATTTTATAACAGTCAGCAGGGTTGATTATGCACTCGATTTATTTCTAATATGTTCTCACATATGGGCTAGATTAACATGACACATGAATTGCATAACATTTTATTCATTTTATCATCAAAAACCTATGTAATTCTCACCAACTTATGTTGATCCAAAATACTTTCAAAATTAACATGTTTCAGGTAACAATGAAGCTGAGGCTTGAGTTAGCATTGAGGATTTTACTTGAAGTTTATTTGAAGTTATTGAAGTTGTTATTTGATATTATGTATTTGAATTCTTAGACATTATATCACATTTTTGGATATTATGTTTGAATAAATTATTTAAAATTTATATTATACCATGTGCTACTGAAAACAATCATCAATACGTGGCACCCCGATGTTTCCGCCATCGGTTGGGGTGTTACATAGACCTCAGTAGTTTGTTTGAAGAACAAGAGCCACCTACACCTGTCAGTGGTTTACAACAACTGATTGAACACTGAGATCATCCACTTGATCAAATCATGGTTGATATAGCTACAGGTGTTCTGACCAGAAACCAGCTCTCCAACTTTTGCCTATTCTCAGCCTTTATTTCACAGTTGGAACCAAAGAAGTACCAGGAAGCCCTCAAAGACAATAATTGGGTGCAAGCTATGCAAGATGAACTACTTCAGTTCAACAAGCAACAGGTCTGGGAAATCTGTCCCTTACCTCAAAACAAGCAACCAATTGGTACAAGATGGGTTTTCAGGAACAAACAAGATGAAGCTGGTATGATAATCAAGAACAAGGCAAGACTGGTAGTTCAAGGGTACTCTCAAGAAGAGGGAATTGACTATGATGAAACCTTTGCTCCAGTTGCAAGGCTTGAGGCCATCAGGTTATTTCTGGCCTATGCCATTTCCAACAAAATTAAAGTTTATCAAATGGATGTGAAAAGTGCATTTTTGTATGGAAAAATCAAAGAGGAGGTGTATGTCTGTCAGCCACCTGGGTTTGAGGATCCTTCTCATCCTGAGTGGGTGTACAGACTGGACAAAGCTCTTTATGGGCTCAAACAGGCTCCAAGAGCCTGGTATGATACACTCTCCACCTTTTTACTCAAAAATAACTTTACAAGAGGTGCCATTGATAAAACACTTTTCATTAAACATGTTGGAAATCATGTCTTACTTGTTCAAATTTATGTTGATGATATCATTTTTGGTTCAACAAACACAAAATTGTGTGATGATTTTAAGAAACTCATGCAATCAAAATTTGAGATGAGTACCATGGGAGAACTGCAGTACTTTCTAGGACTGCAGATCAAACAACAAACAAATGGAACTTTTATACATCAATCAAAATATGTTAAAGAATTATTGAACAAATTTTCTTTAAATGACTGTAAATCATGTTCCACTCCCATGACACCAATCACACAAGTTGAACCTGATGATCAAGGAAAACAGGTTGATCAAACCATGTACAGATGCATGATAGGTTCCCTTTTATACTTAACTGCTTCTAGACCAGATATTATGTTCTCAACATGTGTCTGTGCTAGATATCAATCAGCACCAAGGGAATCACACCTTATAGCAGTCAAAAGAATTTTTAGATATCTGAAAGGAACTCCAACACTGGGAATTTGGTATCCTGCTTCAAGCAATACCAAGTTATCAGCTTTTTCAGATAGTGACTATGCAGGGTGTAAGATGACAAGAAAGTCAACATCTGGTGGTTGTCAATTCCTGGGGAACTGTCTAGTGTCATGGCAATCAAAGAAGCAAACATCTGTTGCAACTTCAACTGCTGAAGCTGAATACATTGCAGCTGCAAGTTGTACATCACAGATACAATGGCTCCAATATCAACTTCTTGATTATGGAATCAAAGAGACCAAGACATCTTTGTTTGTAGACAGCAAATCTGCCATTAGCATCATTCAAAATCCGGTGCAGTTCTCAAAAACCAAACATATTGAGATCAGGTACCATTTCATAAGAGATTGCTATGAAAAAGGCAAGATTGAGGTGAAGCATGTAGCAACAGCTAATCAGATAGCTGACATCTTCACTAAGCCCCTTGACACATCAACATTTCAGAAGTTAGTATCCATGCTTGGAATGCTAAATTTGTAAGTGTTTACTTTATTTTTATTTTTTTTTCTGCATATCAGTTAGAATCCAAGTTAACACTTGATTCTACCCAACTCTACATCAAACTTCTACATCAATCACTACTGTTATGCATCAAAATTTTCTTTTTCCTTTTTCCATCCTTGATTCCATCCTGTTTACCTTGGTGGAATCCAAGTTAACCTTTTTATCTTTTTTCTGGTTTTCACTTACAAAAGTCAAAAGTCTGAAACAAAACTTCTGAAAAACAAAATCAGTTTGAGAGAAACTACTGATGAACAAAAATCATCAGTATGGGGATAACTTTCTGAAAAAGTGTGTAACTTCTGATAAAATAACCTTCAGAAGTTATGAATAAAGTATTTATAAAAACATTTCTCATCAGATGTTAAAACTGCTGAAGAGAAAAATGGGAACTACTGATGAAGTAATCCTTCATCAGCAGTTTAAGTCAAAAGGGTAAATCTGACTTTTCCCATCATCAGAGGTTTGACCTAATCAGTTTAAAACCTCTGATAAAGACATTTTTAACCAAAGGCGGTTTTAAAACTTCTAATAAAGAAGATTCAAGCGGTTAAAACTTCTAATAAATACCTTTTCTACACACTTATCCTTTCAAACTCAAAAATATCCCTCCTTCTCTCTCAAAAACTCTCTCAACCTATACCTGCAAATCCACTGTTCGATCAAAAACCCAAACCACATGGCTCTAGTTCTAAAACAGGGACACAATCAAAGAGCCTTTCTTGAAAAACAAGAAGGATGGTCCCAATACGATGAGATCATTGATCTTGTCGTCAAATCCCAATACTTTACTGCTCTCACAATAAACCCACCAATTCACACTGAAACTCTGAATGAGTTCTGGGCAAATGCTGAGACGGTTACAATGGGTGATGAGGTCATTTCCCTCAACTCAAAGATAAAAGGGAAACAACTGACCATCACACCGGCCACACTAGCAACAAGACTAGGTCTGGATGATGTAGCCGCCCCTGACCATGTTGCTAACACTGATATTCATCTAACCATGACTGAGTGTGGTTATCAAGGTACTCTCTCCCATGCTACAATATTCAAAAATATTTTGAACCAAAATACAAACTTTTGTTTCATTATATTATTATGTGTTTGAGTCCAAAAACAGGGTCCTATGACCAGATGCCCTCCACTTTTCAACCAATATTTCATTCCATTGTGAATGAAACTAAATTCAGGGCATCAAAACTATTTTTCAATGAGTTGGTGTTACATCACAATAATACCAAGAAAAAGTTTTTGTTGTACCCAAGGTTCATTATGCAATGCATAATAGGGGAACTGGGTAATGAGGTGCTTGTGGGAAAAATTTCAACTTTAAACCCTTTAACATCACAAGCATACTCAAGACTTAACAAACCGGCTGCCTGGCCAGAAGATGATCAGGGAGAACAACAACAAGTCCCCCTGAAGCCCACATCTTCCAAACTCACACCACCAAAAGCCAAAAAGCCCAAGCAAACAAAAACTGCACCCCACCAACCCAAAAGAAAAGCTGTTCAGGAGGTTGAGATGCCTGAACATGCTCATGAGCATTCTGCTCTTCAAATAGTTGAGACTGAAACACCCTCTCAGTCTCATCCATCTCAAACCCCACCAAGAGCACCCATATCTGTTCAATTCAAAAGAAAAAGACTTAGAAAAACATATCAAACACACTCTTCTTTTGAAACTGCTGAACAACAACCTATTGCCCAAACTACTGAACCAACCCCACAAATTTCTGAACAAGAGGCAATAGAAATTGCCAAACTTCTCTCTGGGCTAAAAGAGAATGTCCCATCTGATCATGTCAGTCCCCATCAACCACAACAAACAGGGGACATAACTACTACATCAGACATGGATGTGGACATCACTAGCCCTATCCCAAGAGATGAGGGTGGACCAGAGTCTTTAAGCCCAATTTTAGAGACTCTTGGGGCATCTGAGGCTGCTACTACTCAGTTACCACCCAGTGGTGGATCTGAGGACAGAAGTAACATAGCTAAGACCTCAGATGTGGCAACTACTGATGAAGGCTTAATGCCTGAAGTAGGAAATCCTCAGTACCAAGACAAAGAGGTTCATGAGAGAACTGAGTTGGGCTCAGCTCATGATTTAACTGAGACAGTCCTCCCTGAGGGCAACATCAGGGATTCAGATGATTCCATTAGTTTGGATGATGTTTCACACACTCAAACTACTGAATTGACGGCACTTTCTGAAGGTCCTGTTGCAAAGGTATCCAGGCTCAAGAAGCCAGTCACCTCTGCATAGGTTAAAGCCCACTCAATCCCTAAAACCCCTAGAGTGGCATCCTCTGTACAACATGAGGATCTCCCAAAAACACCCCCTTCACAGCAAATGCCTACCCAATTCCCTGGGCAAACAAGCATAGACCTGAACCAGCTATGCAGCCCAGAGGGTCCCCTGTACCACATGATGAATACACTCATCAGAAATCACTTCCAAACATATACAGCTGACTTGGAGCTGTCCATCAAGAACCAATTTGGAGTGATCAAGACCAAGATGAACGATCTGTCCAACAAAATAGACTTCAACAGCCAGCAGATTGCTCATCTTCAAGGACAATTCTCCCAACCCTCTGCTTCAAGGGTTAAAATTGATGAATCCAAAAAGGGGGAGAAGATCAGGGAACCTAAGGAGTCATTCCAAGCCAGGATAAGGGCAAGAGTGGCACTCCTTGAAAGAGATCAGAAAGATCAGGCCAGGAAAGAAAAATTGGCCAAACAGTTTGGTGTCTCAATTGAAGAAATTGAAGCTGCAGAAAAAGAAGATGAGACCCAAACATCTGAAGATTCCCTAAGGCATAATGAAGAAACTTCTGATGACCAAACTTCTGATGAAGAATCAGAAAGTACTGAAGACAATCCTTCAGTAGCTGACAAACCATCAGCAGTTGTCAGCACATCAGAAGTTAACACTTCCCAACCTCAAACAACTGAACCTTCCAGAACCACTGCTCCCATTCAACCAACATCTGATCCCATCAGGCCTACATCTGTTACAACAATGACTGTATTAAACCCTTCTCCTATCTCTCAATCAGCTGAACTATTAGAGAAAAGCTTAATTGCAGCCAACAAAAAGGCCAGAGAAGATCAGATTTGGAAATCTCTGGAAGAAAGGGATGATTTGGATTTAAGCCATGAAGAAAAACTTCAGGCTTATGCAGCTGAACTACAAAGACAGGCTAACCTTGATGAGATTTCTGAACAGGATAAAAGACAACAACTGGTGTCTTATATTACCAAGAACAGCAAGACTAAAGCCTTTACACTCAAAGGACTCTCTATGCAAGAGCTGACAAGAAGAGCACAACTGCTTGCAGACAAAGTGGCCACAAGCAAAGATGGAAAGGCCAAGAGAGCCCAGATAATAGAAGAGCTAGTAGCAGAAGGATATGGTTCAAAAGCCTCAGTATCCAGATGGAAAGAAGAAAGACTGATGGATACTTATAGAAAATATTTGGCTGCCAAGGCTGCAAATCCTGAGAAGTTTCAAACTGCTGATCCTTCAAGATCAGTAGTTAGAACTTCTGGTGCATCTAAAAGATCTGCTACTCAGAAGAAGAAGGCATAGGACAATGTCAAAACTGATTTCAAAATGGTACTACTTGAAGGAAGTTCAATAGTCCATTCAGATTTTGACATTGAGGAGAAACCTCTGTTAACACAATTCAGGGATCCTTCCACTTTTGCTTATCAAATACAAAAGACCATCAAAGAAAAGATGCATACCAGAGTAGTGACTGAACACCATCTCCCAACTGTTCAGATGCCTGATATGCAACAACAACAAGGAAGAGAATCCCACCTGAGGCTATCTGAAACTGAAGACATCCAGCACTCAGGACCATCAACCCAAGGGACAAGTCTGGTTCCCTATTCTTCTGACTTTAACAAGTCAAAGATCCCTATCATCAGATGGTCACTTACTGATAACAACTCAGTACTGTTGACAAGAAGAGACCTCTCAAGCAGGGCTTACAAGAAGATCAGTGATCTGAAGAAACTGTCAACACAAGACCTGCTCACAATTCAACATCTAGAACCACAGAGAGGATCTCTATCTGATGGTCAGTACAACCAGCTCAAGAACACCATGTACAAAGAGATATGGAAGATTGTTCAAGACAGAAGAAACACATAAGGAATTAGTAAGGTTTTGGCTTCATCAATCCAGGGGGAGATTGTTAGGACAAAGAGGATTGGTGAAACCACTTTTGTAAACCTTAGTCTAATTCACTTCTGTCATTTTGGCTAAGTATAGAAGCACTGAAGAGAAGACAAGAAACTGCTGATTAGAAGATATGAGAAGTGCTGAAGTTGCAGAAGTTCTGAAGTCCAAACCAGACAAGTTCACTTCAGAAGTACTGAAGACAAAACTACTCTTCAGTAGTTGTCCTTCATCAGCACTTAGCAATAGATATTTCCCACCGCCTTTTTGCATCAGTAGTTTGTTGTTTAATATTACTTTTAGCTGTATTTGTTTCTTTCAATGTTGCAACTTGTGCAACTTGTCACTGTAGTTTCTGTGCTTGCTTTTTAGGCAAGATACATGCATGTAATCGTCTATAAATAGGAGGCTTCAACCTTCTATTTTAGACATTGATTTTCAACAGAAAAATCCTTCAAACACTCTCATTGTTATATTCCATTTCTGTATTTATTGTGAATCTCTCTAAGTATCTAATTCTCATTTACAACTTAGATTCATAATAAATACTTTGTCATTTATTAGTTTCAAACATCAAGGGGGAGTTATAACTCTGCCTTAGTGTAAAAAGTGTTGCTTTAACTTATAACATTCCGCTGTGCTTATAATCTGATTTACAAGGACTTGCTAAACACTTAAGTGTCAAGATAGCAAGTTCTTACCTAGCAAAAAGAGCAAACTGATCCAACAGAAGAGGAGACCGGTGGTCGGCGGTGGCTCAGGCGGCCGGAGGTGGTAGTGGTCCGGCGGGTTCTTGCCAGAGCCTTCATGGTCAAACACACTTTATGTGTGTGTATCAATTGCACAGAGAGGGAGAGCGACGAGATGAGAGAGAGAGGGTGGTTTAAATAGGAAAGTTAAAATAGAGGGTGTTTGGTCACGGGGATAATTACTGGAACTCGGGATGTTTGGCAACGAGTATAAAAGCTAGATGAAAACATTTGGCGGCGTTTTAATTAGCAGGTAAGGAGCGTTTAACCGCGATAATAATAATCCAATAATTATTATCTCTATATTTGGTTGAACCGCTTTGTCGTGAGATTCGAACTTGACTATTTTATTCCATGATCGGGTGGTCAGTGTAACATCGCAAAAATTCTTCCCAAATTTTTATATAAAAGCCCTTATATTTTTTTTACGTCGTCATCATTATATGTGCCTAAATCTCTATTTTTTTTTTCAAACACCCAACTAATATATATATATATATATATATATATATATATATATATATAAATGTATTTGATAATAATAATAATATTTCAGTTTAAAATAAATAAATAAATAAATAAATAAATAGAAAACAACAAACTCATGTTTTAACAATTATAAAGCCTAGTCCACATCCTCTTTGTTTGTGATTGGAGCCCAAATCTGAAGCCCAGACCCGAGCCCACACCCGGCCCAGGTCAGAGCCCAACTACCCCTCCCCTCCTTGTTTAATAAAAAAAAAGAATGCTCCATCCGAGGTTCGAACCGGAGCCAACTCACAACCAACCACACGTCCCCACCAGCTGTGCCACAGACCATCTTGTGAATTATCCCAGTTCAAATTACATATATGGCTTTATTAACTGATGTCTGTTCCTCCCTTTTGCTCGCTGCTGCGAGTGTCAGCAGCCCCAAATCTTTTGATTCTCAATCAAAAGCACATACATAGTAAGTTAACGTGATTACCGGAGTTCGTGGATCATTATACGCGTAATCTACTCATCAATTAACATTCAATTGTTTATCAATTTGGAATTTGAACGCGTCAACATTTATAACTAAGTCAACTATACCAATTCAAGGATTCGAACGATATCACTATAAATTGAACTCTCTCGAACCTGCTACACTCGCCATTATCTCATTCTCAACCTCCAATTCATCACAATTAACCCCTATTCTTGAGTCTTTGTTCGAGCTTTGACTTCGGCATTGACCTATCGTTCGAACCCGATTTAACATCTGTAAGTATAATTATTGTTGTGGGTTTTATCATTCGGCTTCTACACAACATTAACCCTAAGATTAATTGAGTTAATGTTGTGTAAATCATTTGATTGCAGAACTAGGGCTCGAATAGTTAAAATTGGGGATAAACTCGATTTTGCTTAGTGTATTTATTTTAATGGAACATTAACCAAACACAACCACTGGCTAGACCAGATGGTTGTGTCTGTGGCTTGACTGCTGACCCACGCGGGTTCGAGTCCCAGCGTGGGCGATCCTTTTCCATTTTTTTTTCTAACAAGCCAAATAATATATACATTACATTTAAATCTTGTAAATTCCTTTTTAAATATCAAAATCTTTTTATAAATTCTAAAAAAATTATATATATCAAATCTGATGTAAAAGAATTTTCTACAATTTTTAGTTTTCTGAAATTCATTTATTTAATATTTATAATAATTAAATCAAGTTTATTCTATTTTATTTATAAAAATCTATAAAAATATCAAAACGATCTTATTAATTTCCACAAAAATTATCCTAAGTTTTTATAACACTAAGCTTTTCAGAAATGATTTTTATTTCTGAAAAATCATTTATTTAATATTTTTAATCAATTTTTGTTAGTTTTAATCATAATTAAATCATAATAAATCCAATTTTTAATATTTTTGCACCAAAATTTTATAGAAATTATTTCTGATTATTTGGAACAGAAACATAATTTTTAAACTAATAATTCTTTAATTTTAGTATTTTTAAATATTAAAGTTAAAGTTTGATAATTTGTTATAAATAGAATTAATATTCTATTTTAAAGAAAATAATTTTATAGAAATTATTTTTATACTTTAAACACATTATTGTGATCATCTTAAATTAAAATTTTATAAAAAGATTTTCAATTATTTAATTATCAAATTTCCCTTTATTTAATTAACATTTTATTATAAATTCAACAATTGGATATCCCCAAATCGAAACCCTAGAATATATTTGTAGACTAGATAGACTTAGACTTAATTGTTGCCTTATACATAGGGTAATACTTGGCAAGCTATTAGGCTACGCTCATACAAATTCTCAATACCTAATACTATACCAAGGTGAGTTTACATAGCCCCTTTTTCTGCTTTACATTTTGGGGTGAAACATGTTTAAACATTTTATACACTATCATTGTTGAAACTTGTGATTCAATTATAAACATTTTATACACTATCATTTACTCATTCTATCATTTGGCTGTAACAAAAAGACACAGTACAATCATTAACATTGATCAAGCCGCCTGTTTAGATTATAGCGCTATAGGTCTGACAAACCCATCCCCCACGTAGACTCAGGGATGATCGATAACAGTAATAACATTTAACTAACTTGCGAGTTAGTCAACAGTCGACACAAGGTTTGGTTGTACAAAGACGCATTGTTACATGTCGGTATCATACTCTATCATCATACAACTTTGAATGTTGTACAAACTATTGTTATCAATTATTTCCAAAAACCTATGTAAATCTCACCAACTTTTGTTGACCCAAAACATTTTCAACTTAACATGTTTCAGGTCCTATTTGCTTGAAGATTTGAATTGATGCTTGAAGATATGTGTATAGTTTTATTCATTTTGATGTACAAATTCTAGAACAATTGTACGTAATTCATTTAAATTATTTAATGGAATTTATTATTCACCATGAGCTACTGAACAATCATCATTACGTGACATCCCGATGTTTCCGCCATCGGTTGGGGTGTTACAGATTGGTATCAGAGCCATGGTTATAGGGAATTAGGTTATTAGAGAAATAATCTAGTCTATAACCATAGGATTTAACCAGTACTTGCTTCTTTTGTTTGCTATTCTTTATCTCCCTCCTACTTCATATCCCTACCTTCATCTCTACAAGAAGGCTGCTCTCCATCACTGGATTCACTCTTAGACTAATAAGGCAAAATCCTCAGGTTTAACCTGAACCACCTTGAGATCTCGTCAAAGTTCTAGATTTTAATAACGAACACGTGCAATCTGGAAGGGTGAACGCCTGTATTCTGAGTCTTCTGTCTAGGCTGGCATTGCGCATATATCCCAATCAGACGAGGGACCCGGATGCCTACCTGGGAATTCTCGGGATGAGTGTTCACTTATAGGCTAAAGCATGTCTTCATATGTTATTAGAATTTAGAATCTTTGATAAGTCAATGTTTTCGTTTATTCGTTTTAATTAATGAATAAATGATTACATTCCTTATATAATCTCATTCATTTCATTGTGTCTATTACAGATCATGCCTCCACGTCGCAGCACTCGCAACAGCAATGGTGAGAACCACGAAGAAGGTGGTGACAACCATAACCATGACCAAGTTCCTAACCACAACAACAATGGTGTCGATGCTCAACTGGCTGCGATCATTTCTCAACAAATGGCGCAGCAAATCGCAACTCTGGTTCCCAATTTACCGCCTGCACCCTTAAGCATTTCAACTCTTGTAACCCTCCGAAGTTTAGTGGTGAAGAAGGAGCTACAGGACTCCTCCAATGGTTTGAGGGTATTGAAAATACCTTCATCAACAGTGAGTGCCCCAACAACTTCAAGGTTCGTTACGCCATGAGTGTTCTCCATAAACGAGCACTCACATGGTGGAATGAAGAAAAGCGTACTCGTGGGGCCGAGGTTGCTCTTGCTATGACATGGGACCAAGTCAAGGAGGTCATGAAGGAAGAGTTTTGTCCTCGCAATGAAGTTAAGAAGCTTGAGGATGAGTTCCACACCTTAACTCAAGATAGTGGGGAAAACCTTGCCTACAACGCCCGCTTTCATGAGCTTAGCTTATTGTTGCCTCACAAAGTCACTCCCCTGCCGGTAGCCATCGAGAAGTACATCGGTGGTCTGCCCATGCAAATCCAGGATACGGTGTGGGGAAGGAATCCTGCCACCTTGGAGGAAGCCAAACGTTTAGCAGCTACCTTGACTGATAATCACGTAAAGAACGGGACCTTAGTTCGGAAAGGCAATAAAACAAGTATCGTAGCCGCGATAACCACTGAGAACCAGAAGCGTAAGACCAGGGATCCTGATGCAAGCCTCACTCCACCAGCTTCTAAGAAGAAACCTTATACAGGAAACCATCCATTATGTAATACATGCAACCGACATCATCCCACTGCTTCAGCATGTCGCTTGTGCACCAATTGTGGAAGGTATGGCCACCTGGTCAACACGTGTCGTGAGACCCCAAATCCAAATGCCAACCAACCCACCAACCCTGCTCAAGCTGCTAACCTTAATCAATACAACTATGGTCAATGCTATGAATGTGGAGACCCAAATCACTTCCGTAACCGATGCCCTAAACTGAACAGAGATCAAGGCCCTCCAGCTACTTAAAGCCTTACCATTTGAATAATGTCTACTTTCCCTTTATTTCCATGTATTGCACTTTTGATTCAAATAATAAATCCAAGTATTATCATAACATCTGTGTGCATGCTTGTTTGAATGTGAACTGATTGCTATATCTATGATCATACTTGCTTACTTGTACATCAATTAGTTGACTACCAAACAACCTACTTAACGATTGGTAGAGGTCATTATGTCTATCCAACAGTCGGGAGAGGCCCTACCACCTGCTCAACGACTGGTGGGGACTATCAGACCTGCTCAACAATCGGTAAAGTTATAAAAGGACACAAAACCCTAATGTAAGGTAAATTGGTAATTACGGTCCGGAACGTAATCATGAATTTACAGGTACATTAAGGTAGTGTGAAATTTTATCAAGGTCTTCGGTAGTCGACCAATTGTAAACCTGGTGTCTTTCTTTTAACTTCGGGACGAAGTTCCTAAAAGTAGGGGAGACTGTAACATCGCAAAAATTCTTCCCAAATTTTTATATAAAAGCCCTTATATTTTTTTTACGTCGTCATCATTATATGTGCCTAAATCTCTATTTTTTTTTCAAACACCCAACTAATATATATATATATATATATATATATATAAATGTATTTGATAATAATAATAATATTTCAGTTTAAAATAAATAAATAAATAAATAAATAAATAGAAAACAACAAACTCATGTTTTAACAATTATAAAGCCTAGTCCACATCCTCTTTGTTTGTGATTGGAGCCCAAATCTGAAGCCCAGACCCGAGCCCACACCCGGCCCAGGTCAGAGCCCAACTACCCCTCCCCTCCTTGTTTAATAAAAAAAAAGAATGCTCCATCCGAGGTTCGAACCGGAGCCAACTCACAACCAACCACACGTCCCCACCAGCTGTGCCACAGACCATCTTGTGAATTATCCCAGTTCAAATTACATATATGGCTTTATTAACTGATGTCTGTTCCTCCCTTTTGCTCGCTGCTGCGAGTGTCAGCAGCCCCAAATCTTTTGATTCTCAATCAAAAGCACATACATAGTAAGTTAACGTGATTACCGGAGTTCGTGGATCATTATACGCGTAATCTACTCATCAATTAACATTCAATTGTTTATCAATTTGGAATTTGAACGCGTCAACATTTATAACTAAGTCAACTATACCAATTCAAGGATTCGAACGATATCACTATAAATTGAACTCTCTCGAACCTGCTACACTCGCCATTATCTCATTCTCAACCTCCAATTCATCACAATTAACCCCTATTCTTGAGTCTTTGTTCGAGCTTTGACTTCGGCATTGACCTATCGTTCGAACCCGATTTAACATCTGTAAGTATAATTATTGTTGTGGGTTTTATCATTCGGCTTCTACACAACATTAACCCTAAGATTAATTGAGTTAATGTTGTGTAAATCATTTGATTGCAGAACTAGGGCTCGAATAGTTAAAATTGGGGATAAACTCGATTTTGCTTAGTGTATTTATTTTAATGGAACATTAACCAAACACAACCACTGGCTAGACCAGATGGTTGTGTCTGTGGCTTGACTGCTGACCCACGCGGGTTCGAGTCCCAGCGTGGGCGATCCTTTTCCATTTTTTTTTTCTAACAAGCCAAATAATATATACATTACATTTAAATCTTGTAAATTCCTTTTTAAATATCAAAATCTTTTTATAAATTCTAAAAAAATTATATATATCAAATCTGATGTAAAAGAATTTTCTACAATTTTTAGTTTTCTGAAATTCATTTATTTAATATTTATAATAATTAAATCAAGTTTATTCTATTTTATTTATAAAAATCTATAAAAATATCAAAACGATCTTATTAATTTCCACAAAAATTATCCTAAGTTTTTATAACACTAAGCTTTTCAGAAATGATTTTTATTTCTGAAAAATCATTTATTTAATATTTTTAATCAATTTTTGTTAGTTTTAATCATAATTAAATCATAATAAATCCAATTTTTAATATTTTTGCACCAAAATTTTATAGAAATTATTTCTGATTATTTGGAACAGAAACATAATTTTTAAACTAATAATTCTTTAATTTTAGTATTTTTAAATATTAAAGTTAAAGTTTGATAATTTGTTATAAATAGAATTAATATTCTATTTTAAAGAAAATAATTTTATAGAAATTATTTTTATACTTTAAACACATTATTGTGATCATCTTAAATTAAAATTTTATAAAAAGATTTTCAATTATTTAATTATCAAATTTCCCTTTATTTAATTAACATTTTATTATAAATTCAACAATTGGATATCCCCAAATCGAAACCCTAGAATATATTTGTAGACTAGATAGACTTAGACTTAATTGTTGCCTTATACATAGGGTAATACTTGGCAAGCTATTAGGCTACGCTCATACAAATTCTCAATACCTAATACTATACCAAGGTGAGTTTACATAGCCCCTTTTTCTGCTTTACATTTTGGGGTGAAACATGTTTAAACATTTTATACACTATCATTGTTGAAACTTGTGATTCAATTATAAACATTTTATACACTATCATTTACTCATTCTATCATTTGGCTGTAACAAAAAGACACAGTACAATCATTAACATTGATCAAGCCGCCTGTTTAGATTATAGCGCTATAGGTCTGACAAACCCATCCCCCACGTAGACTCAGGGATGATCGATAACAGTAATAACATTTAACTAACTTGCGAGTTAGTCAACAGTCGACACAAGGTTTGGTTGTACAAAGACGCATTGTTACATGTCGGTATCATACTCTATCACCATACAACTTTGAATGTTGTACAAACTATTGTTATCAATTATTTCCAAAAACCTATGTAAATCTCACCAACTTTTGTTGACCCAAAACATTTTCAACTTAACATGTTTCAGGTCCTATTTGCTTGAAGATTTGAATTGATGCTTGAAGATATGTGTATAGTTTTATTCATTTTGATGTACAAATTCTAGAACAATTGTACGTAATTCATTTAAATTATTTAATGGAATTTATTATTCACCATGAGCTACTGAACAATCATCATTACGTGACATCCCGATGTTTCCGCCATCGGTTGGGGTGTTACAGTCAGGTCCGACCCGACCCGTTTAAGAGACCCGTAACACGTCGGGGTGTTACAATTCTCCCCCCCATAGGAAATTTCGTCCCCGAAATTTGAGTGATCTTGTCCTTTACACCCTTAATCCATAAGGATGTTACAATTTGGACTCGAACACTTATCAACGAGACATGATCAGTTTTCGTGGGTTGTGGTTAACTTGATTTTATATCAATCCAAGACTATAACTTATTAGAAACGTCAATCCGTAAGACTACATCTTGATCCGATTTCTAATTACGTTTTAAACCTTTCTTGCTATAGTCATGTTAATACAGATATATGGATTATCTGTACTATTTCAATATGACTATTAAAGATTCTCGGTATAGATTGATATTTTCTATAATATTCTTTTTATCTTTTTCTTATTAGGATAAGAAGTAGACCGAATATTATTTCTATATAAAGATTTTGAGATTCTAGTCGTTTTTCTTCTGAAGGATTTATAAACTTTCAGCAAACATTTCTAGAGTCTCAAATTGATACAATATTCCCCTCGTTTAATATTCGGATTCAATTACAATGATGGATTCTATTTAGTTTTTAGGAGATAGATACGGAAGTCCCTTCATTATAATGACTTGAATGGGATCCGAGCTACTACCTCCCTTATTCGAACGTTAGAATTTATCATCATTGTAATTCCGATTTTTAAAGAGTAGGAATATTTTCTGGTAACTCTCGGATTATTAAACGTATCTTCCGGAGTCTAAAGGTACCGGAAAAGGCTAATTCATTGATGATTGAGATTTCTCTTAAATCATCTATAATAATCTTACTGACTATTTCATTGATGATTAACTGCATTGTATCTAATACATATTACTTGACTTTTCTCATCGTATTATCGTGAATAAGGTCTTTCACAATTCTACAGTCAATATATGTAACTTTATCTTTATAATCTCGGAATCTACTGGTAACAGTCGTTGTTACGATTCTTTGACTTAAGATTTTTATGGCAATGCGTCAATTGTTCTTTCTCAAAAATATGATTATCATTCGAGATTAATATACTTATTTCATTAACTATTTCTATAAAATTCTTTCTTAATTCTATTTCGGGATTCGTTGACACTCTTGATAAAAATATTCTATAATTACTTTTCGTAAAATATTCTTTATAAAATTCTAGTCGTTCTTCTTACGACTTATATTCTTTTCTGTTAATTTCTTTCTATATATATATTTATTAATTTCTGCTGGCATATCGGATGCCTTCTGATAATATTTGGCATTTCGTTTGCCTTCTCGTGTTATCCGGCATTTTCAATGCCTTATTTATTATTATTCAGACATATCGGATGTCTTTTCAAATTATAATTCTTTTTATTGTCGATTTATATTCTTTTATATCCAAGCGAATACTGATAATCATTTATAGTAGACACTATAAATATGTCATTTCTATAATATATATTTGCTTGGACTAATTCTTTCTTATATATAAATTCGATTAAAGTCTATGTTATTGGTGTCTGGAAACACGTTCCGATAGACTTGTATATAGGCAATATATCATATCTTCTTAATCCAACTTATATAAGCAAGGCTTATTTCGTCAAGATATTCGTATAGATAGTTCTTGCCAGAACAGTGATTTCTTGAATTATCTCTCACGACCTTTAATTCGGGACAGGAAATTCGTCATTCCTTGGCCGGAGAGTTTCACTGGAAAAATGAGCATAATTCTATTCATTTTTCGTTTTTATTTCAATTATACCTTGCGAATCTCTACGCGATTCCAATTGGTATTTAATCATTTCTTGATATATTTGATAATTCAGTGGATTCTACCGTTCCGGTTTCTGAATCCATATAATTTTATGTCCGTTATATTTTAAAGATTTAACAATTTCTTTCATCACTTCTTATTTATGAATTTCAACTTGGTAATACTTAACCGTTTTACCAATTTGATTGTACAACAACTCACGCGAGTTTTCATACAGAAGTGACTGAGAAGATTCTTTCATAGTGTCAAATATCCTTACAAAGAATCCTGTGACTTGGCGGCAAATGTCAGGATATACCTTCTGTAAGGGTCCAGATATCATTTGCCCCGGAGATTGCACAGGGAACATGCACTATCTTTGGTTGGCAATTAAAATCAATAAAATGATTTCTATGATTCGCATAATTTAACCAATCGATGGTTTATATTCTGCAAATACTTTCTTAGTTGTATTCACGGAGGAAATTTCAACTAGATTGCCAATGATTTAGTCGTATTTTCCAGATACGATACGCTGATAGTTCAAATTTATATTTCTTCTTATTATTGTTTCTTTTAATATGCTCATTACACAGACAAACTGTGATCTTGATAAATTCCTACTCGAATGTTCCTGTGCCTGTGACGTTCATAATTTGTTCGCGTCAAAAGATATCCAATATAACATTCCAATCTTTTAATATCCCCGACTTGTCCGAGTCATAGGATTAAGACAGGACTTATATTGTCGCATAATCGAGTGAATAGGAATTCGATTTCTTTAGATAGAGTCCAATTAATTTCGTCGCATGAATTCGAGATAATAATATTTCCGTTCGAAATATTATTTAATTTTGGAAAGGATCGAAGGTGATACATAAATGATATTTCTATATATACACTAAGATAAATTTAAATTATTAAACGTAATATATAATAATCATTGTTATATCGAGATAAAATATCAAAGAAATTATACAATCGAATATAATTACAAAATCGTGTCGAAAATACTTTTAACTTATATACGGATATAGATTTGATTAAAGATTGTTTATGAAAGTGATACTAACTATGAAGTAGAATACGTTCGGGCAAAAATGATACGGCCGTGGCTTTTCATATAAAAACTTTTAGGGAGAATTTATAATGATGATACTGGTTCGAGTTTCGTAATGATATTTATTTTTGAAAATAATAACTATTTAAAAAGAGTCGCGGTAGAAGTTTTTCATAGTGTCGGAATTCTTAAAATTTTAATAAACACGTTTCCTATTACGGATTGATAAAATAAATAGATTTCTCAAAATATTGATGTCAAAACTTTAGGATTAAACAGATAAATTTGGATAAACCTGAGATAGATTCCGGGGTTTTTCAAAAATTATCAATACTTTAAAAAAAATAAGTTATAATATTAACAGGTTTTCTTAATTTTATAAATTAACTAAATCGTTCATTTAAAATTTTTAATCGGAGGGGCATTTATACATTTTTACTCAAAACTAAAATACTGGTTTAGTATACCAATAATAATAACTACGAATAAATTCAATATACTGCAGAATTATACTGAAAAGGTTTAAAACATCTTAAGTTATCGAGGAATCTGTCCGGTTTCTGATTAAATAATCGAAAGATAGTCTTTAAAAACATAATATTAGTATGTCTCTAGTATATCTGATTTTATAAAAATTTCGGAATTTATGGTGTAAAAATAATATTTCTGGAAACTCGAGCATAGGAATGTTCAAATTAGAGCGAAATATTCGTATTCTCTTTATATATATCGAGGTTAACGATCTGAATAATTACCGAGACTGAAATAATTAGATAATTTATACGAATTTCGGGAATGTGCGACGAATGATTATAAATCGACGAGTTTTTCTAGAGAATGAAATACGATTTCAAAATTCTCGTACAAGTCGATTGAAGCATCGAAGAATACTCTTGTACTTTTTATATCTATTTGTATATATATATACTTCTAAAATTTCTGTCATTTATTTTCTGATTTCTTTTTAATATATCTGGTTTCTGTTCTGTATTCTTTCTTATTTCATATAGCCTTAATATCCTGTAAGATTTCCCAGAAATTAATGTGCATATAAATTCACAACTGTGTACAGAATTGTCAATTTATCCCACATAATCATTCTAGTAATTTCCTGTGGTGGATTCGTTTTAATTTCTAATATACTGTTATGGTTCTCACCAACTTTATAATGGTTTGACATTTAGGTACCCAAAAATTTACTCGCCTATTATTTTCTCTTAATATTTCTAATATCTTAATTATTTTTCTAAGCAACATTTCTTTTTAGAAAAATATTCTGGTAGATCCCGGATTACTAAAGACTTCAAAACTGTTATTAGCGCCGCTCTGATACCAACCTGTAACGACCCTGCCTGACGTGGCCGGGTCGTCGGGTCGGGTTATCGGAGCTACACAGCGGAATCCAGGGCAATAACAGTCTTTAGTCTTTCAGGATCCACGTCATCATATCTGTTGGGTTACCTGAACACATGTCAAAAATAGTTTCTGTCAACATAAAGTTGGTGAGGTCGTGTATTTTATAAAGTGAATGGCCAGTTCGTTTATCAATAATTCTTTTATATAAAACATTCTTTTATAAACTCTTTTATAAACATGCTTTACATTTATAATTCTGAAGGGGAAAATATACTTCTATATAACCAGCTCTATTATACATCCATTCGATTATATCCCAATTCTATCATATCGATTATAGTTCGTGCCATTCCTATCGATGGTACCACTCTGATTATGGTAAATACTTGTTCCTACTGGTTCCTGCCCTCTAGTCGGTGCAAGAAAGGAAATGGCGGATACCGTCCAGTACTGTCCTCGTTGTTTCTATGTCCCCGTTCATACTTCTTTTAGTAATCATTTTATTATGTAAAGCAATTCTGGTTTTAATAAATGACATGTATTCCCCCGAAAACACTTAATAAAACAGTAAAAGTGGGGAGTTCACGATACTCACCAATTTGCGTTATATCTTCAGCTAATCTTCTTATTACAATTATATGTCCTATATATATGGATACGTTTTACGCGTGGAACTTGTTAGATTGTACTACTTAGGATATATATCATATATACAATTTATATATATATAGAATCTGATATATATTAGATAGTCCTAAACTCGGGGTTTGGTCTTCCTAGGCAAAAAGAAATAAAGCTGGCCATTACAGCTTGGCACGCGAACCTAAAGAACTCTAGACACTTCTAACCCGAGTCTAGTATATCGTTTTATATATCGAATCTTGTATATATAAACCTATATATTTTATATATGTTTATTATTCTCTTATTATTATTATCAAGTCCGTACGTTATTCGTATTATATATATAATTCTTATAATTATAATAATCCTCGTCTAGTCTTTGGAACCGGGTTCTATTCCGGGTGTTGACCGAGTCACTGAGTCGACTCGGTAACGACTCTATTTCTTGATACGGTTAACGGTACCTCGCAATCACACATAATCCTTATATTAGTCAATAGATTATTAGATTATAACCAATCAACCATTAGGATATAATAGTAACCGAACCTTACCGTTTTTATTACGGGACATGACCGGAAGTTGACCGGAAAGTTATATCGAACCGGGTATTGGACCCGTCTTCCATATTTGGTACCTATAACAACAATCACCAAGATAGGTTAATAATCAAGAGATTATACCCAATACTTCAAGGATAATTGTATCATTTAACCAAATAATCTACAACTTATATATGGATGGGAATATAACCGGACTGATTATAACCAACGAGAACCGGGCTCGATTCTTACCCGGAACCATAATAAGACTATGGTCCGGTTGATACAGTCCTTAAATATATATCAGAAATGAAAGCATCGGGTAAAACCCGATGACAATATCCAACGGGTTAACTACCGGGTTATCGGGATTTATAATCACAAAGGGTTATGTTTGATAATTATAAGGGTGACAGTGGGTTTCATAAATGGGTCTTGGTTTGGACTGAGTATACTTAACCCACGGTGATGGTGACTTGGTGTCTGGATAGTTTACCGGTGACAGTCACCACAATCCGGTGAATGTCCGGTTTGTTTAATCGGGAACAGAGGAACAAGAGAGTAGGTCAAGGGTAGGAGATTTGGTTGGTTGATGTTGGATAACAGAAACAGAAGACGAAGGGGTTCGGCGAGGTGAATACTTACCGGAGAAAGAAAACGCGTACGGCGGTGGTGATGGTGAACAGCGGTGGTACCGGAGAGGTTGGTGGAGCTGTGGTGGTGCCGGAGACAGAAGACAGCGACAGGGGTGACCGGAAGCACGGAGGCAGCAACGGCTGCCATGGCTATCCGGCCCTTGCTGCGTTCGTGTGTGTTATATGTTTTCCGTAAAGGAGGAAGAAGAGGAGACCGGTGGTCGGCGGTGGCTCAGGCGGCCGGAGGTGGTAGTGGTCCGGCGGGTTCTTGCCAGAGCCTTCATGGTCAAACACACTTTATGTGTGTGTATCAATTGCACAGAGAGGGAGAGCGACGAGATGAGAGAGAGAGAGAGAGAGAGAGGGTGGTTTAAATAGGAAAGTTAAAATAGAGGGTGTTTGGTCACGGGGATAATTACTGGAACTCGGGATGTTTGGCAACGAGTATAAAAGCTAGATGAAAACATTTGGCGGCGTTTTAATTAGCAGGTAAGGAGCGTTTAACCGCGATAATAATAATCCAATAATTATTATATCTATATTTGGTTGAACCGGTTTGTCGCGAGATTCGAACTTGACTATTTTATTCCATGATCGGGTGGTCAGGTTCGACCCGACCCGTTTAAGAGACCCGTAATACGTCGGGGTGTTACATATAATCAGCCCATATCCTTTCATCTTCCTTAACACATACCATCAGTGTATCAAACAGTTCAACGGCGAATCTTCAAAACTAACAAAGGGCGATTAGGGTTTTTTTGCATGCTTACTAAACCAACAACAGTAGCAACATTGAGCAACAGATCATTAGTTGTTTGTTTTTCATATCAAGTTGAGTCTAAAGTTTCTTCTTCTTATCAATTTCAGTCTGAAGATCCCTAACATTCTCTTCCAAATTGTTTTTTGACTTCAGAAGGCCAGGTATGATTTCAGTGCATCCATGACATGGTGGGGGGTCAATCCAACCAAAAAATCCACACCTTGATCCTTGCTGGAAAAAAAAATTAGGGCAAAAAAGGGCAGATTAAAAATTAAGGCAAAAAAGGTTGTCTTACCATCATTGGACAACAAGAAAACCGACGACCAGGGTTATTGTCGGTCCACGACGTTCGAATCTTAGCAGGAAAGCCATAATGGCAGAAGACTGAGGATGATGGAAGCACAACGATAGGGATCGACGTTGGGTTATGGAAGCACGAGACTGATGAACATGAGGGGTCGATTTATTTTAAAAAAATGAAATAAATTGTGGAATGACCATTATACCCTCACGTGACTTGCACGTGAGGGTGGGTTCAGTTAATATTTAACGAGTGTTATCCTTAATACCCACTTTTGTTACAAAATCTAAACCACAGGCTCTAAAGAAGTTAAAAAAGTTGCTTAGTACCTTAAGACGTTATTACATGAAAACCACAGGCACTATCCGTGTAATTTTGTCTTTGTTGTAATACGAATATCACTCTATTTAAAATACAATATTAAAAAAAATTACATTCCAAATAATTCATCATTTCTCGCAAAACCACTCTAAAATAATTTTTTCACACATATCTAAATGAAAGCAGTTTGCAAACGGATAAAAGACAAACTTATACTTGTGTAAAAACAATTTATTTTCGTATACGTTTAAATTTTTGCTCGTAAATTAATTTCTTGATCTTAGATTTTAGTAATAATGATAGGTACAATTTATTTTTTCTTGAATTTGATTGGTTTTTAATGGAATTTTGTAATTTATTTATTTATTCTCACGATCCTATATGTTTGGTGATCTCAACATGACACACCTCTCTCTATATATAACTTTAGGAAATGAAAAAAAAGTATTATTATTTTAGATGTACAAGTTGCGAGGAGAAAGGAAGTGGAAACCCTCGGTGTTGTAGTCGAAAAAAATATCAATCGAGTCTAAAAGTTGATTTAAAATTTCCTAAAAGGAAATATAAGTCCACAAAAGTAATAATAATAAATACATATTGTCTGAACTTCACTAAGTTCGGTATGTGGTTTTGAATCATGGGACCATTATCTGCTATTTTTCCATATCTAATTAATAAAAAAAAAGGACGTGTTACTTTCAATTTCTGTGTAGGTTCCATAACACGCTAGCAACGAACACAATTAGTCAATGTCTCCTCATTTCTTTCCAAATCTTTTCATAAACTAACTTACAAACTGATCAATTGTTTGGTTGTAGGCTAACGCGTTCATGATGTGAAATTGTGAATTGATGTATTTTACAAAGAAACCAGCGTGTACGATGGAATGATTGTGTTTTAAGATGTATAGTCAAAGATTACAATTATGAAAAAAAAAAAAAAAGTTAATCCTTGTAGGAAAAAGTGCGATTTAGCAAAAAAGATAAAAATTGATCTTAGAGAAATGTGTTCTCTCAATCCTCAATTAGGTCATTGCTTCTCAAATAATCAAAATCCTATATATATAGCGGTTAAGTTAGTGTACACAAGTCATATTTTGTGATAAGTGTTAGAATAATTAAGAATTGATATTTAAGCAACATTTTTTTTACTTAAGTCATTTTTTTTCTAGAATAACACGAAACATAACAATTAAGAACACAAATCAATGCATACTAGGCTTAAAACTTAAAAACAAACCACAAAAGTTAAACATTGTTGTGTTTGGTGTTTTTGTAGTCAGAACAACCCAAAACATTATGCCTAAATCCAAAACATGATGTCTATGGGTATGTTGGCAAAACTAGCTGGTTGCTAGTTGCTGGGAGCTATAGTTTTTTAAATATATTTTGGTGTTTGATAGAGTCACTGGAGCTTTTAATAAAATGTATAAAATGACCAAAATGGGCATAATTAGAAGCTTGTATGCATGTTTTTTTATGGTAAAATGAGTATTTGTGTCATTTTACTCATTAAAAGCTTGCAGCTAGTAGGAGTTTTTTCTTAAACGCTAGTATTAGGAGCGTTTCAATATAGAACTTTTTCTCCTAATATAAAAGCTTTAAGTTTATTCAGCCAAACAAAGTTTTTTATTGAGTATGAACTTTTTCTTAAAAGCTTGAAGATATAATGATATTTGTATAATAACACACATGTAGATAGAGAGAGTAAGGTTTCTTGCACAAATGATGTGTTTCCTACAAACGAGTCTTAACGTGAGAAGTGAAGGGGGTAGTTTTTTCTTAAATTTTGTAGACATTTTTTTCTCGCATCTTGTTAATCATGTTTATACAATTTTTTTTTTTTAAAAAAAAAAACTGTATTTAAAAAACATGTTTAAACAAACGAAGAAAGAAAAATTCCTCTACATTTATCATATTTAGTAAGTTATTGGGATTTTAATTATTCAACAAGGGAACATGTGTTACATGTTGTAGCCTTAAATAATATATTGAACCAATAGAAACGACTTGTTTTCAAAAAGTGCGACTAGCTAGCACCGAAGTATGTTCATGGTAATAATTTTACAGATCTCTTTTGGATTGCGTCGATTTAAAAATCAGCAAGTTGATCGAAGAACTCCACTAATTGAACAATATAAAAACTCGAAATGTAAAAGGATCGAAAGTTAACTTTTAATCATGTCACGAATACGCGTTCTTACTCTTCGTTTTTGCTAATATACAAAGGATGATGCTAACGAATCTATCAATCTCAGTGACAATTCAATATTCATTGCGGATTAATCTATCTATCTATCTATCTATCTATACATATAATAAACCAAAGCCATTTTAATGACATGTCACTCAAAGAGGCATACTCTTCTTTGAGTGTGCCATGTGTCATCCCATGTGGCATTGAGATATTTTAGGAAAAAAATAATTTAATCCCATGTGGCATTGAAATATTTTAGAAAAAAAATAATTTAAAAACAAAATTAGATTTTTCACCCTCATGTTTCCTCCCATAATTTTTAAACGTTAATATCTTTAATATACGAGATTTTTTAAAGAAAAAAATTACACCAAATTAACAAACGTTTTATTATCTTTCCAACGAGTACCATAGTGCTATATAAAAAACGGAGAAATTTTTTTTGTGGGGTTTTGTTCATACAGGAAAAAAAACACAAAGTGTTCAGGTAAATCATTAATCATGTATAGACAAGTCACTAATTATGTTTAAATCAGTAAATATGAATTTTTTTTTTTCAACCAGAGCCGAATAGGTTAATAGAGTTATACGTTGTTTTAAGTTAGATATCAACATTAGTATGTTAGAGTTGTACATTTGTTTAGTCTTTAGGATAGGTGTTAATATTAAAGTTACATTAAAGTTCTACATTCTTTTAGGTTAGGTGTTAGCATTGGAGTTGTACATTGTTAATTTGTTTTAGGTTAGATATTAATATTAAAGTTATACATCAGTCTATTTCATATGTAAAATTGATGTATCATATTAAATTTCTCAACCCGAGACGCTCCCGGGGTATAATCTAGTCTTTACGATATTTAAAAAGTTCGTAGGGTATTAATGGTAATCAATAAAAAAATATATATTATACAGATAATATTTTTCTACAATATAATTATAAAGGCAGATTAAGTTAAATGGATATAATACATAGTTTCAAAATGCGTATGTTGATGCAACAAGATTCATATTACCAAAGACATATGTAAACCTAGTACTTTAAAAGTATTTATAATATTTCTAAGGTAGGAATTAAGAAGTTTTAAGCATTAAATTGTGGAACCCATTTCAATTTTTAGCTTCCCAAATTACACAAGAAAATGTAGGGAGAAGACTAATCATAAAATGAAACCCAGTTCAACATCATAACCAATCCCCCTAATTGCTAAAAGGATTATAATTAAGACAATAAGTTTTATAGAAGATGTAATAGAAAGATGTCAATAATTCTCTCAAATTCTAAAGTATAAACTGTAACATACCATCCATTGCTTGACTCATTATTGACTCATGATCCAGAAACATCCTAGTTGCACTGTTATCAGAGGTCTGCATGAGTATAAAAGTGTGCTTACTGGCTGCACTCAGACAAAGAACAACAACTAATCAACAGAAAAAAGTAAAATAAAAACTACCAGACATGTGAAATCACATATAAACAAAACTTCCTTCTACTTATTCACCACACCAAAATCTATAAATTAGATCCAAACTTCCAATTTGAGGAATTATATGCTACAAAAGTAAAACGATAAGAAAATACATTAGAAATTATATAAAAAAATAATAACAAAACCCATTGAATATATAAAATGACACTTGATTAGGCATTTCATCGAGCAGGTAGCACACATATACTAAACACCATGTAGAAATGTCGAAGTTTATTGATATATGAAGTAAAGGAAGTAAGAACAGTATGTAAAAACCTGCAATTTTAAAATGATGATTGTCAGATATCTCCGGATAATGATCGTCGTCGTGAACATCCAATGTGACTTTGTTTGTTTACAACAATCTTATAGGGCAAAATTAGATGCTCAATTTATTAGCAAGTTTTGGCCGAATATGGGGATGGATTCAAAGTCTGTAGATGCACATGGTAGATATGAAGGTTGATATCAATTTGGAAGACAGTTTCTGTTGACGCTTCAATGTCTCAGAATTGAAAGAGGGCCTGTCTATTGGCATGGACATGGACAGGGGAGGGTAGAAAGGGAATCAGATTTTACTTGTTAACTAAAAATAAAATATAAAATTACGTAAATAACCTTTAAGTGTCTTAATATACCTTTAAGTGACTAATTTACCCCTATCAATTAAGCTTTATTAAGTTGTATATATAGCTACAAAACTTGTATCCATAACAAAATTCCAATATAGTATATCACTCCTCCTTTATAATGTATTATAGATTATAGATAACTTTTTATTATTTTCAGCTTATTAAAAAAAAGTTGAAAAATTAGTAAACATAAGTAAAAATTTATGAAAAGAACCCGTTAGAAATCATTCTGAAATTCGAAGTGAATCTACATGTAGATATGTGATGCATAATGCATTGACATATGTACTTTCATAACTACGAGATTTCGATTATGATACTCCATTCTCTTAACCGCTGATTCTAAGCCTATTTGGCTATTTCGTTATAACAATTTAATTATTTCGGCCAAGATCATGAAATCATGAATCAAGTGTCGTATTAAAACTGAACTCACATTTTGTATGTTATTTATAATTAATGAAAATATAAACAAGACAGTACTAATGGCAAAATGGTTCGTATACACACAGCCATACGTCATGAAACAAGCAACACTTGGTTGTTAGAAGATTTATATGCTTTAGGTAGGGGTGGAAACGAGACGAGTAGCTCGCGAGTCCAAACCGAACTTGAGCTTAAAACAAAGGTCGTTTATCAATCGAGTTCGAGCTCGAGCCTAGCATATGAAGCTCGTCAGGCTCCGAGCCTATTATTTATATTATTTTCAATTAATATATTAACTTTTTTTTTAACGGCAAGGAACGACGTGCCAATCAACGTGACACCGGATGTTGTGGCCAAGGTCGACTACTCGACCGCCACCAGCCCCTTGGCTCTCCCAGATGCGTGGAATGCTGACCTCCACCCGTTCGAAGGCACGACGGTAGAAATTTCTAATAGAAAGTAAACGAGCCGAGCTCAAGCTTAAGAAATTTCTAACAAGCCGAGGTCAAGCTTTGAAAAAAGAACTCCAACCAAGCTGAGCTTGAGTTTGGCTCGGCTCGACTCGACTGATAATTTGCACCCCAGGTTTTAGGTTTGAAAACAAAGATGGGGAAGTTGTACGTGTTGAATCTTGTTCCCTTATGTTTGATTAATTTAGTGATTATATATATATGATTTGTTTGTTGAATTGTTTACTACATACATATATAATCAGAGTTAGGATTAAATACACAATGAAAGAAAATAAGAAGTCGTAGGAAGGGTATTAAACGGACTCTGATTGAACTCATTCAAGCGGCATTGAAATCGTCTTATCGAACCCTACGACGTTAGTTTTTAGGTCTTCGTTTTTTGGGATTTTAGCTTGTAGTTTTTAGAATATGTGTTATATCATTGTATCTTTATGTACCACTAGCTTTTATTCCGGGAGCGTCCCAGGGTTGAAAAATATAACAATTCTAATAATACTAATACTAATAGTAATAATTATTACTCTTGTAATTAAATAAATAAAAAAATAACCTTGCTATAAGGTGACACCATGTGTTGCAATGTTACGCGATTCTTTATCATATCTTCTCTTGATGAAGTATACCTATGCATCTTTAAAAGAGTAAAATTCCAATGAAAGCATGGCGACTGGGCTGAATTTCAACATCGTAGATAAGAACCTAGTTTAAAAGAAAAAACATTATTAATTAATAACCTGAACACTTTGTGTTTTTTTTTTCCTGTATGAACGAAACCTCACAAAAAATAGTCGTTTTTTTTCTCCGTTTTTTATATAGCACTATGGTACTTGTTGGAAAGATAATAAAACGCTCGTTAATTTGATGTAATTTTTTTCTTTAAAAAATCTCGTATATAAAAGATATTAACATTTAAAAATTATGGGAGAAAACATAAGAGAGAAAAATTTTAATTTGTTTTAAAATTCTTTTTTCATAAAATAACTCAATTTAAATTTAGCAGATTAGGTTTTATATTATTATTTTTTTTATTTGGCACATGGTATGACACATAGCACACTTAAGGAGGAGAATGTCTCCTTGAATGCCATGTCATTAAAATGGCTTTATTAGGCCTTCATTGAATGACAACTAATCAATCTTCAATTCTTTTATTATAAGTTATAGATTATAGATTGTGTCTTTTTCTTATTTTCATCATTTTGTCATTTTTTCAATTCATAGTGTACAGAACTTTCAAATCGTAATGTAATAATACTCTATGTTAATGCTTAAACTATGTGTACCAAACCTATCTCCCCACGCACACCCATATATAATATTCAAATATTTTATTTTATTGTTGTATTTATATAAATTGTTTAATGAGTATTTTTATGAGACAGAATTGATGTTTAGGGGGTGTTTGTTTTTTCCTAAGACTATTTGGTGTGGTATTGGTGAAACAACCTGGGAAGCTGATTTGACGGTCGGGGGATAGGGGAACACCGCCCCTCCTGAAAATTTTTCGGTGAAATCGGTGAAAATCAACCGAGTGATATTATTGGTTGAGGGAAGTGAAGGTAGAGAGAGGGAGGGGGAATTGGGGGAAACCATTTCCTTGGTTTGAGGGAGGTAATGTGAAAATGATGTGGTGCTGACGTGGCATTTGGGGGGACTTAGGGGAGATGCATACCACATAATATAACCTAAAAGTACTTCCTGACCTCTTTTGTCTATGTTGCGGAAAAGCACGCGGACGTTAAGGTCTGAAGTGTGTTTGTTTTTTGAAAGACAAACTCCTAAAAAATGCATGTCCCTCCTTTTCTTTGGGCCGACATGTCCCAACCTCTTCTCTCCTCTTCTCCCTTCCTCTTTCTTTTCCCCTTCTCTTTTCTTCTCAGACCATTCTCCTCCTCCTCCTCCTTCTTCCCTCTCCTCCCCTCCTCTCCCCTTCGCCACCAACTCCTCTTTCCCCACCGTTGTCATCAGAGCCGGCTCAACCATTTTGGTGGCCTAAAGCAGAGTAAAAATTCGGGGCCCTAAAAAAAACCCATTTGCAGAGTTCCAGTCCCATAAGCAAGATAACAACAATGAAAAACCTATTCAAAACTCAAAATTTATGTTTCCATCCATCCCTCTCATCCTGTTGCTTTTTTTATGTTGCTCTTTGTTCTTTCTCAATGCAGTAGACAAGAAATGGTCAAGTTGTAAACCCTAGAATGAAAACAAGCGCCTTTATTATATGTTGGTATTTCATGAAGATAATTAATTGCTTAGGAGGCGTGTGCTCGTATATCATACCATCACTTAGGCCCAAATGAAGCCCATTTTCATATACAAACTAAATAAATAAAAATAAAAATTGGGGGCCTTGTAGAATTGGAGGCCCAAAGCCCTAGCCTCAAAAAAATTGGGCTAGAGTCGGCCATGGTTGTCATCACCCTTGCTCCTCCTTCCCCACCCGTCGCCGCCCCCGCTCTTCCTTCTCAGGCCATCCTCCTTTCTCCTCCTTTTATGTTACGTTTTTTTTTTCGATTTGCAAATTATCATCTCTTATACCCTAATGAGATTAGAAGTTAGCCTCCCAAATGAAATAGCAGGAATGTAGCCAAAGGTAATGTAATTTCCATTTCCAATATCGATATATTTTTCTTTTGACTAGTATAGTGCCCGCGCGATGCAGCGGGGAACACAAACACTTCTAAGGGTGTGTATGGTTCGGTTAAGTTCGATTATTAGCATCAACCGAAACTAAAATCAAAAGTCATCAATTAATCAATCTTATTAAACAATTGGTTCCTTGGTTCGGATAGTATTGTTAGGTTATCGGTTTTTAGTCCGGTTTAGTTAATTTTGGTGAATAACAAAAACAAACTTTGGCTAAATTTTTTTGCCTAGAAGTACATGAAATGGAATTATAAATACATGAAATAGAGGTAAAAATAGGCCTGTAAACGAACCGAATGTTCATGAGCTGTTCATGAACTTGTTCGGAAGAAAGTTCGTTTATGTCGCTTATTTAATAAATGAACAAACACGAACAAAAAAAAATTTGTTCGTTTAGTTAAATGAACGAATATGAACAAACATTGAGTTTGTTCATTTATATTCGTGAACGTCCGTTTATGTTAGTTTATTTATGTCCATTTAAGTTTATTAATTACATACGTAGTTATATTTACATAAATTGGGCTTTAGCTACTTGTATAAATATATAACCAATTCGTAATTGGGTTTTTTCAGTAATACAAAATCGTTCACATTTTTTATGTTCGTTGGAGAACAGTTCGTTTAGGTTTAAACGAACATAAACGAATAAGAACATGACAAATTTCTTAATGAATTAACATGAATACAAAAATGTTTTTGATTATGTGTTCGTGTTCGGTTAAAATATAATTAATATTCGGTTCGTTTACAGGCATAGGTATAAAAGCTAAAAAATTTAAAACCCTCTCTATTTATACTTCCACTACAATTCATAAACCTATCTACTCAACTTCAAACTATATTAGAGTATAATTTTGCTATATGTGTTTAATTAAAATTTTGATTTTTTACGTGATTAACAATATCTAGAGGTGAACAATAATTGAAACTCAACCAAAATCGAACAAAAACATACAAAACGGAACTGAAAATTAACAAAAACCGAGTTAACCTAATGTCAGTTTTTGTTTCGGTTGAGGCTTATAACCGAACTAAACCTAACCCAACCATAAACCATTAGAAGTGTCTGTGTTCCCTACCACATCGTGCGGGCATGCTGTTATGAATATATTAATTGGTCTGTTTTAGTTTAACTAATTTGGGTTAACTAAGGGTACAAAAAGAAAACGATAACCAATTTTAAGTTAAATCGGATGTTTTCAGTTTTCAATAGATTTTGGTTCAGTTTTGTAAGTTTTTTGGTTTGGCTTCGGTGAACGGTTTAGTTATTGCTTACTCCTAAATATCGTTAATCACGTAGCACATAAAGATTTTTAAAATAAAAAATAGCAATACTATACTCAAATCAAAGATAATAAAATGCTCATTATTATGATGTAACTTTTTTTAATAAAAGTATAAACATATGCAAAAAATATGACTATTTAAAAATCATGGGGATGGTTACTTAAAATAAGGAAAAGAAATTTAACTATAATTTAAATAAGCAAAAGTTAAGTAAAGTTTAAGGGATTAAAGAGTAACTAAGATAGGGTATTAAAATGTAAATAATGTATGAATGACTATTTTACCCTCATTTTAGGGTTATTAATGAAAAATAAGTTCTTAACTTTTTGGTATCTTAAAATACCCCTCACTCATGCATTATAATATAGTATAGATATATCACTAATTTATTTCTCTGGCTTTTGGGTCGGGTTCCATATTGAGTATTGGCAAAGTATCAGATACCAAAACGAAACGAAGGGTATCCATATATTCAAAAACCATGCCCAATACCTCCGATTGAAAGGTATAATCGAGATGATAATTAAAATCTTGCAATACATCCGATTGGGATGCAAGTTTTTTTCCCACGAACTGCTTCATTTCGCTTGATAATGGTAGCACTGCATTTGAATGTTTGGGAAAATGTCGTGACAACAACCCAATTAAATCATCTAGCTTCACCATAACTTGCTGTCCGAATAAACTTTTCAGGTTCTCATCCAGTGATATGTCAACTGTTCAATAGTACGGCGCCTGAAAACAAAAAAGAAGAAGATTTAGCACTACGATTTTGAAACAAATTTTGAATGGTTGATGTTACCATCAATTTATGTAAGTTGATGTATCCCCATGTATGTTGCATCAGTTGATTTCCTGAAATATACTCCCTCCCATTTAAAAAATCAACCATTTTCATTAAACCTTTTGAGGTTCATCAAACCGAGAAGAATTAGAACATGACAGTTTCACACTTTTAATACATTGTTTGTTGGACATAACAAGCGATGTGGATATGATGATCGGTTGATTGGTAAAAAAATTTGGACAAATGGTTAAGGAGGGTTCTGTGTGTTGGTGGTAACAACAAGATGAAGATGTCATATAGAACCATGATATCTAGTGAAAATTATTACTCGGTTTTTAACAAGAGGGTCAGAGCTTGTAACCGGAGAGTCGGTGGTGCTTTTAGCCGGAGGTTTTATATAGAGAGAGTGATAGGCTTTAGGTTAAAGGGGACTGTGGTTTTAGGTGTATAATGATATCGAGTATAATGGAGGTGCATTTTCGAAGATTGGATGGAGTGTCGCATGGGGCCGATGGGAAATCAATCAAAAAGTTTGTGTTGGTTTTATATCGAGAGTGATGACTTTATGGGGATTGTGGTTTTAGATATATAATGATATCCAGTATGATAGGGAAGGATTGTCCAAGGTTGGCTGGACTGTCGCATGGGGCTAATGGAAAATCAATCAAAGAGGTGTGCTAATTAATGGGTGGGTCAACCTTGGGAAACAATTTTCCTCCTCCCCATCAATGCAAAAGTTTGACCTCAAACATGGGAGATCTTCAACTGGATCAAAATATGGTTGTAAGTCAGCCACATTGAATGTGGCGGATACACCGAATGAACCAGGTAAATCAATTTTGTAGGCATTAGCGTTCACCCTTTCAAGTGTTTTAAATGGTCCATCCGAACGCGGGTCATGCTTAGACTTGCGTTTTGTAGGAAATCTTTCCTTACAAAGATGGAGCCACACTAAGTCACCAGTATGAAACTGAACATCTTTGCGTCACTTATCGATACGTGCCTTTACTTGATCATTCATCTTGGAGATTCTTTCGCTAACCTGGGAACAGAGCTCTTTAATTTCATGTGCTCTATTTTCAGCTTCTACGGCGTTTGAAAACAAAAAGATGAAGATTTAGCACCACGATTTTGAAATAAATTTTGAATGGTTGATGTTACCTTCAACATATGTAAGTTAATGTATCGCAATGTATGCTTCATCAGTTGATTTCTTGAAATATACTCCCTCCCATTTAAAAAATCAGCCACTTTTTTAAACCTTTTGAGGTTCATCGAACGGGAAGAATTGGAACATGACAGTTTCACACTTTTGTTACGTTGTTTGTTGGAAATAACAAGTGATGCGGATGCGATGACCGGCTAAATGGTAAACATTTTTTGATAGATGGTTAAGGAGGGTTCTGTGTGTGTGTGTGGTAACAACAAGATGAAGATGAAGATGTTATATAGAACCATGGTATCGTGTGGAAATTGTTACCCGGTTTTTAACAGGAGTGTCGGAGCTTGTAACCGGAGAATCGTTGTACTTTTAGCCGAAAGTTTTCTATAAAGATAGTGATAGACTTTAGGTTTATGGGGACTATGGTTTTAGGTGTATAATGATATCCAATATGGTGGAGGTGGATTTTCGAAAGTTGGATGGAGTGTCGCATGGGGCCGATAGGAAATCAATCAAAGAGTTTGTGTTGGTTTCTATTTAGAGAGTGATGACTTTATGGGGACTGTGGTTTTAGGTGTATAATGATATCTAGTATGGCGGAGGTAGGTTTTCCAAGGTTGGTAAGACTGTCGCATGGGGCCGATGGGAAATCAATCAAAGAGGTGCACTAATTAATGGGTGGGTCAACCTTGGGAAACAGTTTTCCTCCTCCCCATCAATGCAAAAGTTTGCCCTCAAACTTGGGTGATCTTTAGCTAGATCAAAATATGGTTGTAAGTCAGCCACATTGAATGTGGTGGATACACCGAACGAACGATGCAAATCAATTTTGGAGGCATTAGCATTCACTCTCTTAAGTATTTAAAATGGTCCATCCGAACGCAGGCTAAGCTTAGACTTGCGTTTTGTACGAAATCTTTCCTTACAGAGATGGATCCATACTAAGTCACCATGATGAAACTGAACATCTTTGCCTCGCTTGTCGATACATGCCTTTACTTGATCATTCATCTCGGAGATTCTTTCGCTAACCTGGGAATGGAGCTCTTTAATTTCAAGTGCTCTATTTTCAGTTTCTACGGCGCCTGAAAACAAAAAGAAGAATATTTACCACTACGATTTTGAAAGAAATTTTGAATGGTTGATGTTACCTTCAATTTATGTAAGTTGATGTATCTCCATGTACGCTGCATCAGTTGATTTCTTGAAATGTACTCTGTCCCATTTAATAAATCAAACATTTTTTAAACCTTTTGAGGTTCATCGAACCGAGAAGAATTAGAATACGATAGTTTCTCACTTTTGTTACGTTGTTTATTGGACATAACAAGTGATGTGGATGGGATTACTGGTTGATTGGAAAACATTTTTGGACAGATGGTTAAGGAGAGTTCTGTGTGTTAGTGGTAACAAGAAGATGGAGATGTTATATAGAACTATGATATCTTGTGAAAATTATTACACGGTTTTTAACAGGAGGGTCGGAGCTTGTAACCGGAGAGTCGGTGGTGCTTTTAGCTGGAGGTTTTCTACAAAAAAAGTGATAGACTTTAGGTTTATGGGTATTGTGGTTTTAGGTGTATAATGATATAAAGTATGGTGGAGGTGGATTTTCCATGGTTGGCTGGAGTGTCGCATAGGGCCGATAGGAAATCAATCAAAGAGTTTGTGTTGGTTTTCTACAGAGGGAGTGATGACTTTTTAGGGACTATGATTTTGGGTGTATAATGATATCCAGTATGGTGGAGGTGGATTTTCCAAGGTTGGCTAGACTGTCGCATGGGGCCGATGGGAAATCAATCAAAGAGGTGTACTAAGTAATGGGTGGGTCAAACTTGGGAAATAGTTTTCCTCATCCCCAGCAATGCAAACGTCTGACCTCAAACTTAGGAGATCTTCAACTGGATTAAAATATAGTTGTAAGTCAGCCACATTGAATGTGGCAGATACACCGAACGAACCAGGTAAATCAATTTCGTACGCATTAGCGTTCACCCTCTCAAGTATTTTAAATGGTCCATCCGAACATGGGATGATCCCCACACTTAGTTCTTTCATTTGGTGTAGGTTCGGTCATGTCTGTCAGTTCACTTTCGAGTAGAGCATCCAAGTATGCTATATCCCCATCAGGATCAGACTCCCCTACCAATTCATAAACAGGCAAACCCTCTAACTCCAGATTTAAAAACTCATCCTCCTCAAACAACAACGTTTTGCTAACATCATTGTCTTCCTCTACACCAAACATCATATCAATGGATTCTCCCGATTCCACTTCTTCTTCAATCACTTCTCTCTTCACTAATGACCTCCGATACGCCGCCCATTCTTCTTCCTTGTCTTCTTCATCAGAGTCACTCCCAAGATCATATATAGTAACATGTCGCACCGTAGGTGGGACTTAAACGTCCATTTTCGTCTACGTGATTAGAATGATCTCTTTATCTGAATCATCTTCGTATTCTTTGATCGGCTCTTTCCCTTCTTCTGGAAACGTAGGGAACAACTCCCCTCAAGTGTTCATGTACCTAAGGTAGTTGCCCTCCTCATCATATGTATAACCAACTTTTGACGGCTGCTATTGCTGAACTTTTTCTTTTTCTTCTTCCTCTAATCTCCTAGCAATGTCTTCCACTGTTCGTTGAAGATCTAAAATAGCAGATTGTCGGTTTTTTAGGATGGTGTCGTGGTTTTTTAGGAGGATGTCCTGCTCTGCTAACATTTTATGGGTATTGGCATCTTTAGCAACTAGTCGTGTCAACAGACTTTCGATTTTAATCCAATCGTTACCACTATCCTCACGAGAATTGCTTCCGGATAATTGATCAGAATACTGATTAAAATGTGGTTGCTAAAACGGGCCATCATAATAATAACCAGGAGATCTCTGTGAATAACATGGTTGCGGCTGCACGGAGGAATCAGCATAATAATGTGCAGAGGACCCCACATATTGTGGAATTCTAACAGTAAAATAGGGTCCTCCACAAATTTCAAACATATTTACTAACCCAACAAAAAGAGAAGACACATAAAATTAGATTCTTATGACTCACTATACAAAAAGACAGACACAAAACAAAACACAAGTATCACAGATATTTCAGGTAAGTTGATGTGTGTAAATGTATAGATAAAAATGTGCACAAGTTTTAATTAAAACGACTCACCTAAAAACTACACACGCACGGCAAGTGTACCGGTCGCAAAGCAGTAAACAGATAAGACCGAGTATCGAACCCAAAGACGCGAATGCAACTCTAGATCACAACCTATACCGAATACTAGCCTAAATAAATATATACTTAAATGGGGGGTTAAACTAATGATTATAAACTTAGAAGAAACTAAATATAAATTAAATAACCTCAATTGCTTAAACGAACCTAGGAACTTGGAGAAATCAGATAGGAAGAAGGCTGGTTACTTAGGTAAAATCCCTAGACACTAGCAATAAATCCTGAATCTGGTAATTAACTTGAGACCCTATTCTTATCTAATGAACCTCCTGTCAAAGATAGCTCACTAGACTTAAGGCGGGACAAGTGCAGAAATGCTAAGATGGATCCGGATCGCCCTAGCGTACCGAAATCCCACAGAAATCAGATTAAAACCTCTCCTTGATTAAAACCCTTAAACTATGAAGCAGACTTAAACTCTACTGAAGAAAACCTAGGAAAACTCTAAACACGGACAAGTAGTGACTCCCGCCCTAGCGCTTGCCAACTACCGAACAATGCCTAGTTAGTTACCTAGCAAACTCGAGTTAGATTTCTCACCCTCAAGAATGGACTGCACGTCTTAGTTAATTTATTATATTAGTTTGTTATACTTGTGTCGTACTCCAACTCCAAATACTAGCACGCTAACCTAAGTTGACGAACTAGATTGATTTCTAGACCTAGGGGGTATCTCTACATGCCTAGCTCCACAAAACCAATAAACAAACTTCAAATAAAATTAACACCAACACACATATATCAAATCCAACAATAAACTTAAAATCATGTAATCCTACACATCAAAATTAAAAACCAAGAATCATTAAAAACTGCAAATTACGTGTCTAGTTCATAAACCTAAGCAACCATAAAAGTCTAGCTACTCATAATATTTAGAAACATAAATTCAAAGTTTATAAAAAACAATTTCATCATGTCTATAAAAATATAGAGCGAAAACTAAACCTAACCCAAGGCTCGTTGGCTATTGATCCTTAACGTGCCCGTGGCCTTTTCTCCTTCCGTGCTCGTTCGATCGTCACCGCTTGAATATTGACTTTTGCTTCTGTGGAATTGCAATTGTAGTTCGCTGCTCCCCCACCAATGAAAAAGAATGCCGTCAAACATATATATCCATAATCTAGATCTGCACCGACTTTCTTTAAATTTGTGTTGTTTGTTTTTGGTGGGCCACGAGCCCATCACTTATATATTTTTTTCTTTTTTTATTTTTTATATTATTATTAATTATTAATATTATTATATAGTATACTATTATATATACAGTATTATGATACCGTGATCTCGACTCGGGTGTTCTTGACTTGACCAAAGTTCATCGTTTACGCTCCAACGTCCATGAGCACATGCTCTCTAGTGTTCGTGTCTCAATTAAAATTCTTTCTTTTTCAGCTTATTCTCCACGAACACCTATAAAATAATAAATTAATAAATAAGTACTAAAAACGAATAAAAACTATACAATGATAAAAATAGGCCAACAAATGAATACACGCCTAAAACTACTAAAAACTATATAAAAAAAAAGACTCAATTATAACTCAAAATACATAGGAGAATAGATGTGTTTTACGACACATCATAAGTATAATCAAAACTAGTAAACGCAATCGCCAAGGGTCCCTAGAAACGGCGCCAAAAACTTGATGTGCTCAAAGTAGTTTAATACAAAGTAACTAAATTAACAAAAACTAGACACTCTAAGTGTTAAATTTATAGCCTAAGACTCTCCAAACCTAAACCACACAACTGGCAAGTGTACCGGTCAGGGCAGTACAGCTAAAGTAAGTCCGAGTGTCGAACCCAGAAGACTTTACTAGAAAACGTAAACTAGACTCGACTACCTATTCTAAATACTGACTAAATAATGTTTTGTTGTTTGGGGTGGGGTGGGGATTTTCTAACAGACTAATTGCAAATAAATAAGTAAAACTGAAATAATTGAAGACACGAGATTGACACATGAATGATAAGTTTCTAATGGCTATGGAACTAGTGTGGAACCGGGATCTTAAAATACTAAACATCAAGAATTAACTAGACATCATCGACCTTTTTCAAGGGAAAACCCTAGAATACTGTTGTGTTGTTAAACCACGGGTTGAGAGGTTACCTTCACAGGCTTACCTACTCGAATCTTAAAGTACCCGCTAGACATTCTACCTCACAGCGCTAAAGTCACAATACACCCGAAAGTGCAAGGGGTAACTGTAACATTTCGTATTAAATTCCATGTACGTTTGAGACATTTATTAATAAAACGTTGCATTTATATCATTACCGTACCTTCTAAAAAATATTTCGTGACACGTTTGGACTCCTAGAACCATACTATAATCATATATTAACTATATAATGGTGTTATAATTGTAAAAAAATAAGTGCCTGGGCCAGGAATCGAACCCGTGCCCATGGCCGGCCAATGACTAACACAAACAGCACAACCAGCTGAACTGCATGCCTTATTTATTCCATGTTCTACGCGTTTTAGTTATATAGGTTGTTTGAAACAATCCAGTTGACTTGGAAAAGTCAACTGCGAGGCAAATCTCCCATAATTAACTTTCAATCCGCGTTTTAATTTGAATTCGTTTATGGTAAATGATTGACCAACCCATCTGATTGTTTTCCACGCAAGAATTTTGATTAACACTTTCCATTTCGAGCCAAATTCACGCGCATTATAATTATGACGGGTCAAACTTTCTTAATCTATGAAACCGTGTGTTGTACTATAAATTGTAGCATGCACTAGAGCCTAAATGTGTCGAATACACTTTCCCAACCCTCAAAACTCTCTGATTTTCTCTCTAGTTCGTGATAACAAGCTTTGTTGACTTTCTGTTTGACTCGTCGTTCTACATCAAAATCAGTTTCTAAGTCCAAATTTGTTGTTTGGTTTTGTTAATCGGCCTTATGTCAGCAATAACCCCATGAATAATCGGATTATTGTTCGTTAATTTAGATTATTAAGAATTCTAGGGTTCATGCGATTTCAATTTGGGGATAAACAACGTGCAGGCACAATTATATATTTTAAACGAATGGAAATTGATCACCAACTGATCTGTGGATCAGTTGGTATCTGTCTTGTGTCTAATGGGGAACTGGCCCGAGGACTGGGTTCGACCCCCGTCCCATCCTTTTCTTTTAAAAACAATATATAGGTTCAAACAGATAACCTATATAATTAATCTGAACCAAGAATAATCGTTCTCAGGGTCTAGACCAGATGGTCTAGGCTTGTGATTTAAACCACGAACCGGCCAGTGGCCCGGGTTCGATCCCTGGCACAAGCAATCTTTTTTTTTCTTTCTTTCTTTTTCCTTTATACTTATATATTCATTATTATTTAAAAAAAAATAGTTTTAAAATACTAAAAATGCTTTATAAATTCTACAAAAATTATTTTATGATATTCTAATAGAAAAGTTTATCATACAATTTTTAGTTTTTCAAAAATCTTTTATTTATTACATATAATAAATATTACAAGTTTATTCAGTTATAATTATAAAATTATATAAAAATATCAAAACGACTTTATAAAATTCCACAAAAATTATTCTAAGTTTATAACTCAATAAACATTTCTGAAATAATTTTAATTTCAGAAAAATCATTTATTTGATATTTTTAATCGATTTTTGTTATTTTAATCATATATAAATCATAATAAATTCATTTTTTCAATATTTTTACACCAAAATTTTATATAAATTATTTCTATCCATTTAGAACAGAAATACAAATTTAAATTTAAAAATTCTTTAATTTTCATATTTTTAGATATTAAAGTTATATTTTGACGAAATAGAAATAAATAGACTAAATATTCAATTTTTAAGAAAATAATTTTATAAGAATTATTTTCATACTTAAAACCTTAAAATGTGATCATCCTTAATCAAAAACCTACAAAAAGACTTTTGTTTATTTATTTTTCAAACTTCTTTTATTTACTAAACAATTTATTTAATAATTAAACGAATACTTATCCCCAAATTTGGAACCCTAGAAAATACTTGTAGACTAGAAAGACTTAGACTTATTTATTACCTTAAATATAGGGTAATACTTGGCAACGTTGAGCTACACTTATTCTATTTCACGAGACTTAACACTTTGCTAAGGTGAGTTTACATAGCCCCTTTTCCATTCACTATTTTTTTTTGGGTGAAACATGTTACAACATTCAATTTACAATTCAATCATAAGTGTCTATGTGTTATTCTATGTTGCATTATGTCTTAAACATTACTAGGGTAAGCACATTATTCTAGCATAATCATTAACATTGATCAGCCGACGGTATACAATGATAGATCTATTGGACTGACAATCCCACCCGGATACGTGTACCTCCTACATAGGTAGCGTGGGTGATTGTTATCGAATTTATAACATAATCGAGTGAACCATGAGCGTATGGGATGGACCACAATATTCTAGTCACAAGGTTTGATTATGCACTCGATTTACCCGATTGTTTTGTTTTCACATATGGACTAGACTTGCCATGACACTCGAATTGTACAAGTTTTTATTCAATTATCAAAACCTATGTAATTCTCACCAACTTTTGTTGACCCAAAATATTTTCAAACTTAACATGTTTCAGGTTATAGCTTGCTTGAAGATTAGAGTTAATGCTTGAAGATGTGTATTTAGTATTATTCATTTTGATGTACAGATTCTTGTAGAACAATTGTATGTAATGTAATTAAATCAATTATTGAAATTTATTATTTACCATGAGCTACTGAACAATCATCAATACGTGGCATCCCGATGTTTCCGCCATCGGTTGGGGTGTTACAGTAACTACAATATTTCTGATAAGACTTGGCCTACAAGAAATGCTAGGGAAACAAGGAAGATCTTTTCACAAAGCCTCTAGATCTAGAAATTTAACACCCTAGACAGACCAACAATCTCGCACCTGACAACTATTGAGAATTGGTAGAACACTTAGAATTATCTAACTAACAATTACAACTCCTATGGATAACCCTAGGCAATTAACCATAAACTAGGTGCTAACACACAGTCTGCAACCTAACCCGCATTCGAAAGACATTAACAAAAACGCAAGTGGAGTTTATAAAATTTAATTAAACAAAACTAAATATACATCTATATCAAACCAGAAAATAAAGAGTTCTTTAATTTAAAATTCATCCATAACCAAAAGTTTCAAAGGGGTTGTTTGGTTAATTAAGTGTTGAATCATTAAGATGGTCTGAATGGTTAAGAGGCTCTGAATGGTTGAGAGCTGAATCATTCAGCATCCCTTATTAGCTTAATGGTTCAGCACTTAATCATTCCATTCAGATGCTGAAACAAACAGTCTGAATGCTGAATGATTCAGGCATGAATGGTTAAGAGGCTGATTAAGAGGCTACCAAACAGCCCTAAAACCAAAATAAAATAAATCAACCAAGTGCAATCATATTTAACCTAGGTAGCAAAAAAGTTTAGCCTCTAAAAGTCATGATCAAATCAAAACAATAGAAACAAATTAAATTCATGGTGTTCACAACGGGTTTAAATAAATAAATTATTTAAATAGAACTAACTCGTGCTCGCACCTATGCTATGCTGTGATCCCTTTGAATAAATCTCCTCCTGTAATTGACTTCAAAGCTACTCTCAAAAATAATATGATGTCGACCACGCTGTTGACCTGTTGTCCTCCCCCGAAATTCTTCTCCATTCTATGCTTTCGGAAAAATTGTGTCCTAGTGGGCCTTGGGGCTCGTGACAAGAAAGTCACAATTTTCTTTTTTTTTCTTTTTTTAATTATTATTATTATTATTATATAATTGAAAGCCTCAAATCCTATATGACACTCATATAGTCATTCTCTCATTTGAGAATGTCATGTAGGATGACATGTGGCATTGACTAATTTTAGGGAGAAAAAAAATTAAAAAAAAATTGAATTTTTCTCTTTCATGTTTCCTCCTATAATTTTTAAACGTTAATATCTTTTATCAATGAGATTTTGAAAAACATTACACTAAATTAACAAGCGTTTTATTATCTTTCCAACGAGTACCATAGTGCTATATTAAAAACGAAAAAAAAAAACGACTATTTTTTTGTGGGGTATTGTTCATACAGGAAAAAAACACGTGTTCAGGTAATTCATTAATCATGTATAGGCATGTCATTAATTATGTTCAACAAGTAGCCAAATAGGTTAATAGAGTTATACATTGTCTTAGGTTAGGTATCAATATTAGTATGTTGGAGTTGTACATTTGTTTAGTATTGAAGTTCTATATTGTTTTAGATTAGGTGTTAGCATTGGAGTTTTACATTATTTTAGGTTAGATATTAATATTAGAGTTATACATCATTCTATTTCATATGTAAAATTGATGTGTTATATTAAATTTCTCAACCCCGGAACGCTCCCGGGGTATAATCTAGTATCTAATATACTATTATATCTATATAGTATTTATAACTTCGTGTTCTTGACTCGGGTGTTTTTGACTTGACCAAAGTTGCTCGTTTGCGCTCTGACGTCCATGAACACTTACAAAATAAAAATAAATACATAAATACTAAAAATGACCCAAAACTAATAAAAATCTATAAAAACCCTATAAAAAGTTAAAGTAATAAAGAAATACAAATAACAAATCAACACGAACAAAAAGCTATTAAATTATGTATAAAAATCCACTGAATAAGAGACGTGTTTCACAACACATCAAATATCTCCACACTTATCCCTTTTTCGTCCCTGGAAAAGAATTATGCTATGGAATCACAATCAGGTTTACATCCGGTTTCAAAACATAGGTTACTTAGTTTTAAATCTACTAGCGTGTTGACCGCGATTGCAAGTATACTTGTCCTCTTAAACCCAAACGCCGGTTTCCAGGCCCCTTATCATCTTTGTATTTATTTCAAATGGGTCAGTCAACCTAGGGTCTCAGACTAAGGAAGTCACAGTTCCTCCTAATCCCGCCTCAAGCTTATGAAACAAAAGCAAAGACCAATTGACCCTTCCCAACCGTCTTATGTAGAAAACCAAGAGAATTTAAAATCAATTATTATTTTTCTTTCTTTCTTTTTTTGTCCTTGAGCATCTAGATATTTTTTATGCACCGATCCCCGAGATTGTTGAACCCAGAGTGACTATCCCCAGGAACGACAGCGTAGACCTCGACATATTTTTTTCAAAGAATCCTAGAGGGAGTTGAGTCCAGAGTCGCTATCTACAGAAACGACACCATTGGCATTGTCTTTTATATATCTAGCTCATTTTTTTTCTTTTGATTAGAAATTCTAACGGTTTTAAACTTATAACAATATTCCTTATACTATTGTTGGTGGTTTCAGTTTCCCTGTTTCTCCTAGATGATTACCCACAAGGCATCCTAACATATTAATTCTTTTTCCCTCGAGAAAAACCTTTCTACCGGCTGGGCCTCCCCACATATCTCAAGTCAGATACGTTTTCAACCAATTTTAATCTCTTAATACACATACTATTTGAAAACCAAACATCTGACTTTGCCTATCATCTTCCATATTTTTAATAATGCAAACTTCAAAATCGGGGACATTTTTCAATTTTTTTTAGACTTTTAAATTTTTTTTTGGGTTTTTTTTTATATTTTTTTTTGACTCAAAACGACTCTATATAGACTAAACGACCCATCCCTACACTTAAACTCTACATTGCCCTCAATGTAGAAATAGCAAACGACTCAAGACAAAAAAATAAATTCCGAATACAAAATTAAAAAGACAATGGCAAATTGGCAAGGACTTAGCTGGTTAGGTTTTTTTTTTTTTTTTTTTTTTGTAAGCTCCAAAACTCTAGTCTAGTCTAGCTCGATTGTATAGCATTTCATTCGCGATCAGCTCTGCCACTATAGTAAACTCTGGGCTTGCCTTGACAAATGATAAACAGCTCTGGAATCACCCGAATGAAGATTCAGTACGGGCGATGCAATCCAAACCTGCACAAAATGAAACAAACAAATCCCGAGCATAACACCGAACCACAAATAAAGACTGAAAATCCAAAAAAAAAAAGCATAAATATATTTTACAAACTCTACAGAGCCTCCCCACACTTAAGCTTAATCAGGGGGCATCTCTTTTATCTCGACCCGATCTAACCTGTTTAATTCCACCCGGTTCTTATTAACAATTAAAGATTTTTTAGTGGAATTAAAAAATATTTTAGCAATTCTTAACGAGTCAAACCACCAAAATTTAAACTTACTTGGAATGAACCGGATGCGTATCATGTAGCAATAAGACTGATTGTGCTTGACTTTCACTGGCTTCTTCTTCTCCAACTCATGCCGGCCGTTGACCCTATTCTGGTTCCGATCCTTTCTTTTTCTCTTCATTGCCCTCTCCTGTGGTGTTGTTGATTTTGAAGTTCCATCTATTACCACGAGCCAACTATGGTGCATTTCTTCTACCATAATTTTCATGGGATGATCCCCACACTTATGTATATTCATTATAAAGCAATGTGCTCATTAATATGTTTTGTGTGAATTATATGAACGATTTGTCAAAGTCATTTACCTTTGTACCGCACCTAACAATGAGTAGTACCACGAATTATATCCCTTGGTTGACTTACGTGAACGAGTTAAGTCCTTGGTCATTGTTATGGTTTTTGTTGAACGGTGTGTGAACGATTATTGAACGTTGTGAGGCTTGATTTTGACCATTTTATATATTACATATATCATAGCACATAAATTGCGAAACACTTTTTCTATTATATGTATTCAAACATGGTATGCTCACCAATACATTTTTGTACTGACCAAATTATTTTTGTACATGTTTCAGGTTCTTATGAGATCACTTCTAAGCTTTTGGAACTTAGGCTTAGATTGAGATTTACTGTATTGTAGTTTAGATTGCTAGTTTTGGTTGTTGTATTTCTTTCAATGTAATAACTATTCCATTTAATGTATCAAAATTTACATTTCTAGTCCATGAGCTATTGAACAATCGTCACTCCGTGACACCTCGATGTTTCTGTCATCGGTTGGGGTGTTACAATCATGTATGTCAGTTCACCTTCGAGTAGGGCATCCAGGTATGCTATATCCCCATCAGGATCAGACTCCCCTACCACTTCATAAACAGGCAAACCCTCTAACTCCATATTTTAAAACTCATCCTCCTCAAAAAACGACGTTTCGCTAACGTCATTGTCTTCCTCTGCACCAAACATCATATCAATAGAATCTCCCAATTCCACTTCTTCTTCAATCACTTCTCTCTTCATTAACGACCTCCGATACGCCGCCCATTCTTCTTCAAGGTCCTCTTCATCAGAGTCACTCCCAAAATCATATATAGTAACATGTCGCACCGGAGGTTCTTTTGCTAACATAGGACCGACTTAAGCATTTTGGTGTAGTCAAGTAAGTTCTAGAGCCAAGTTAATGATCATGTTTTATATTTTAGCTTCTATGGTGCCTGAAAACAAAAAGAAGAAGATTTGGCACTATGATTTTGAAAGAAATTTTGAATGGTTGATGTTACCTTCAATTTATGTAAGTTGATGTATCCCCATGTATGCTGCATCAGTTGATTTCTTGAAATATACTCCGCCCCATTTAAAAATTCAGCCATTTTTTAAACCTTTTGAGGTACATCGAACCGAGAAGAATTAGAACATGACAGTTTCACACTTTTGTTACGTTGTTTGTTGGACGTAACAAGTGATGCGGATGGGATGATAGGTTTATTGGTAAACATTTTTTTGACAGATGGTTAAGGAGGGTTATGTGTGTTGGTGGTAAAAAGAAGATGAAGATGTTATATAAAACCATGATATCTTGCGAAAATTATTACCCAATTTTTAACATGAGGATCAGAGCTTGTAACCGGAGAGTCGGTGAGGTTTTCTATAGAGAGAGTGATAGACTTTAGGTTTATGAGGACTGTGGTTTTAGGTGTATAATGATATCCAGTATGGTGGAGGTGGATTTTCCAAGGTTTGCAGAAGTGTCGCATGGGGCCGATGGGAAATCAATTAAAGAGTTTGTGTTGGTTTTCTATAGATAGAGTGGTGACTTTATGGGGACTGTGGTTTTAGGTGTATAATGATATCCAGTATGGTGGAGGTGGATTTTCCAAGGTTGGTTGGATTGTTGCATGGGGCAGATGGGAAGTCAATCAAAGAGGTGTGCCAATTAATGGCCGGGTCAACCTTGGGAACAGTTTTCCTCCTCCCCATCAATGAAAAAGTTTGATCTCAAACTTGGGAGATCTTTAGCTGGATCAAAATATGGTTGTAAGTCAGCCAGATTGAATGTAGCGAATACACCGAACGAACCAGGCAAATCAATTTTGTAGGCATTAGTGTTCACCCTCTCAAGTAATTTAACGGGTCCATCCAAACGCGGGCTGAGCTTAGACTTTTGTTTTGTAGAAAATCTTTCCTTACGGAGATGGATCCATAATAAGTCACCAGGATGAAACTGAACGTCTTTGCATCGCTTGTCGATACGTGCCTTTACTTGATCATGTGCTCTATTTTCAGCTTCTTCGGTGCCTGAATACAAAAAGAAGAAGATTTAGCACTACGATTTTGAAATAAATTTTGAATGGTTGATATTACCTTCAATTTATGTAAGTTGATGTATCCCCATGTATGCTGCATCAGTTGATTTCTTGAAATATACTCCCTCCCATTTAAAAATTCAGCCATTTTTTAAATCTTTTGAGGTTCATCGAACCGAGAAGAACTAGAACATGAGAGTTTCACACTTTTGTTATGTTGTTTATTAGACGTAAGAAGTGATGCGGATGGGATGATCGGTTGATTGGTAAACATTTTTTTGACAGATGGTTAAGAAGGGTTCTGTGTGTTGGTGGTAACAAGAAGATGGAGATATTATATAGAACCATGATATCTTATGAAAATTATTACCCGATATTTAACAGGAGGGTCCGAGCTTGTAACCGGAGAGTCGGTGTTGCTTTTAGCCGGAGATTTTCTATAGAGAGAGTGATAGACTTTAGATTTATGGGGACTGTGGTTTTAGGTGTATAAGGATATCCAATCCAGTATGGTGGAGGTGGATTTTCCAAGGTTGGCAGAAATATCGCATGGGGACGATGGAAATTAATCAAAGAGTTTGTGTTGGTATTCTATAGAGAGAGTGATGAATTTATGGGGAATGTGGTTTAGGTGTCTAATGATATCCAGTATGGTGGAGGTGGATTTTCCAAGGTTGGCTGGACTGTCGCATGGGGCCGATGGGAAATCAATCAAAGAGGTGTGCTAATTAAGTTTGACCTCAGATTTGGGAGATCTTTAGTTGGATTAAAATATGGTTGTAAGTCAGCCACATTGAATGTGACAGATACATCGAACGAACCAGACAAATAAATTTTGTAGGCATTAGCGTTCACCCTCTTAAGTATTTTAAATGGTCCATCCGAACGCGGGCTGAGCTTAGACTTGCGTTTTGTAGGAAATCTTACTTTACGGTGATGGATCTATACTAAGTCACCAGGATGAAAATGGACATCTTTGCATCACTTGTCGATATGTGCCTTTACTTGATCAATCATCTTGGAGATTCTTTCGCCAACCTGGGAATGGAGCTCTTTAATTTCATGTGCTCTATTTTCAGCTTCTTTACTAAACTTGCTGGTGGTATCCAACGTCATTAGATAGAGTGGTGTCATAGGGTTCAGTCCATAAATGACCTCAAAGGAGCGGTGAACTGTTTATTTATGAGGAGCTCGATTATAGGCGAGTTCGGCTTGTGGTAACACCTTATCCCACTGACGGATATTCTTTGTAACGAGAGCCCGCAATAGTGATCCCAAAGTGCGATTTGTTACATTTGTCTAACCATACGTTTGGGGGTGGCTTGAAGTACTAAATTTGGGTTTAGTTCCAATCTTCTTCCATAAGGTGATCCAAAAATGGCTCATGAACTTGACATCACGATCACTAACCAACGATTTAGGAATCCCGTGCAAGCGAACAATCTCCTTGAAGTACAAAGAAGCAATTTGGACAGCATCATGAGTGGTGTGACAGGGAATGAAATGCACCATTTTCGAGAAATGATTAACAATAACCATGACGGAATCTTTATGTCGTTGTGTATGAGGCAACCCAGTGATAAAATCAATATTGACATCCTCCCAAGGAGATTGTGGAACAAATAAGAGTAGATGTAATCCTTGTAGTAGAGAATGGGCCTTGGCTCTTTGACATGGCAAGCAACGTTTAACAAGGTGGCCAACATCTCGTGAGAGACGTGGCCAATAGAAATACCCGCTAACAAGGGATGTTGTCTTTTCAATTCCAAAATGACCCGCAAGTCCGCCTTCGTGGATTTCTCAAATTAATGCTTCACGAATGTTGGTACGAGGAACGCACAACCAAGATGGCTTGAAAAGAAAACCGTCTACAATATGAAAAGAGGCCATAGGATGGTTAGTGCATTGATTGAATAGTTCACCAAAATCCAAGTCACTAGGGTACTCATCTTTATTAACTAGGCCTATGACTTTTGGGATCAATGGCAAAAGGAAAAGATGCTTTCTTGATAGAGCAATTGCACCTTTGTTTAAATAGTCTGCTTTGTGTTTAATTGAAAAAGTAAAAGCTTGCAAAAATTCAACCCACTTGGGGTGCCTTGGTTGCAACTTGTGTTGACCCTGAATATATTTCAGAGCTTCATGGTCTTAATGGAGAATAAATTCTTTAGCAATTAAATAATGTTGCCAATGGTCTAAGGCTCGAATTATAGCATAAAACTCCTTATCGTAAGTTGAGTATCGTTTCTTTGCATCATTGAACTTTTCACTAAAATAAGCAATAGGTCGACTCTTTTGAGAAAGGATTGTACCAATGCCAAAACCCGAGGCATCGCACTCAACTTCCAAAACTTCATCAAAACACAGTAGGGCAAGAACAGGGGAAGTGGTTAATTTTTATTTTAGTTCTTCAAACGCTTCCTAGGATTGTTTGTTCCACTCAAAGTGCTTCAATTTACTGAAATCTGTCATTGGGGCTACTATGGTACTAAAGTCTCGAACAAACCGCAGATAAAAAAAGCTAAACCGTGAAAACTTCTAATTTGTTGTATGGAGGTCAGGGTTGGACAGTTCTTAATTGTTTGTACTTTCTTCTCATCAACAGATATTCCTTCACTTAATGTTTCCAAGGAACGATGCTTGCCCAACAAAAAAATCACACTTGTCCAAGTTCCCATACAATTTCTCATGAGAAAAAACATCAAACACCTATTGTAAATGGTCAGCATGTTTTGATTCACTTCTGTTATAGACCAATATGTCATCAAAATATACAACAACAAACTTACCAAGGAAGGATTTTAAGGTTTGATTCATTAAACGCATGAAAGTACTAGGGGCATTAGACAAACCAAAAGTCATTACAAGCCACTCCTATAAGCCTTCCTTAGTTTTAAAGGCAGACTTCCATCCATCCCCTTCATAGATCCTAATTTGATAATAGCCGCTTAGAAGGTCGATTTTGGAAAATACCATTGACCCATAAAACTCATCGAGTAGGTCGTTTAGCTGGGGAATTGAGAAATGGTATTTGATAGTAATCTGGTTAATTGCATGACTGTCCATACACATACGCCATATGCCATTCTTCTTAAGCACCAATAGAGTAGGAACCACACAAGGACTTAAAGATTCCCTTATGAGGCCCTTAGCTAGCAAAGCATCAACTTGGTTCCTAATTTCATTTGATTCTTGTGGATTGGAACGATAGGCAGGTTTATTAGGTAAAACAGACCTAGGTATGAAATCAATTTTGTGTTGAATATCACGTAATGGATGAAGTCCATCAGGGATTTCTGTTGGAAAAACATGGGTGTAATGATCTAAAAGGGGCTGAAGCAAAGGGTGTTGGACAATAGTAATTGAGGGTTCTTCTTTATCTAGACCAAGTAAAATGAGCTGTTTAAAAGGAGCAAATTCATGTAACTCGAACTCGATCAGAGTATTAAGGGGTAGAGGCTATGGAGCAGTGTTGGTTTTTTGGGGAAATTGGGGTTAAAACAATACGTTTGTTGCAATGGTAAAAGTATAAGTGTTCTTATACCTGTCATGTAGAACTTGTCGATCAAATAACCATGGTCTGCCCAATAACACATGACATGCATCCTTCGGTATTTCATCACACCATAGTTGGTCCTTATACGTGTTTCCGATACTTAAAGATAACAAAACCCGGTGAGAGACATGTATCCCCTTTTCTTGATTTAACTATTGAATGACATAAGGTAATGGGTGAGCTTCCGTAGTCAGGTTCAATTATGTCACCATTGTTTGGGAAGCTACATTTGTACAGCTACCTCCATCAATAATTAGTGAGAAAACCTTTTGCGCGACGGTGCACCGGGTATGAAAGATTGCCTCTCGCTGCAAATTTTCTTTTGGTACCATTGTGCTATTGAGGGTCCGCCTCAAGACTAAACATTCCCCTTCATCGAGTCCAAGGACGTTGACGTCGTCTTGGGCTGACACTTCATCATCGTCTTCCATACCATCAAAATAAACTTTTCCCGAATTTTCAAAGTCAGCAAGAGTGACTATCTTTTTATTAGTGCATTCAGATGCTATATGACCGAGTCTTTGACACCGAAAATATCAACGAGGAGTCCTTGAGCTAGTTGGATGGGTTTCTAAAGTAGAGATTGGGTTGGGAACAAAAGGAGCACTAGGTTTTGAGGCAGAAATGGGTTTAGTATTTGAACTTGGCTTACTAAATGTTTGACTAACCTCGGCTTTTTGCTTTTGTTTTTTGTTGAGTGTCAACTTTATGTGTCACACCACGACAACGGTGGAAACACGTGGCATGGACACGAAAGAGAAATGTTTCATAGCACACTGAAAACATCAACGAGGAGTCCTTGAGCTAGTTGGATGGGTTTCTAAAGTAGAGATTGACTTGGGAACAAAAGGAGCAATAGGTTTTGAGGCAAAAATAGGTTTAGTATTTGAACTTGGCTTACTAAATGTTTGACTAACCTCAGTTTTTGCTTTTGCTTTCTGTTGAGTGTCAACTTTATGTGTCACACCACGACAATAGCGGAAGCACGTGGCGTGGACGCGAAAGAGAAATGTTTCATAGCCAAGATTAAACAAATACATAATTTAGAAAATAAACATTCATTAGTCGGCGGAAAGTATTTTGTTTAAGTACATGTCCCAAAATGTAGTTTTTGACAAAATAAAGATTTTTTACTATTTCCCAATCCCATAGGAAATAATAGTAAATCCCTAACAAAAGTCCGTCTCGTCTTTATTTTGCCCACCCTAGCCATTGCACGCCTTCACATTCTTAGTTACTTGAAAGATATGTTAGGGAAAACGTCAATATATAAATATATTGGTGAGTTTCACAGGTTTTGACACACAAATAAATTAACATTCATTTGTAAATAAGTGCGCATAACGAAATAGAAATGTGCTACATATAACATTAGGGTAGCTAGTCCTAATACCGATGGATTCCCCATGAGCCCATAAACAAAATCAGACTACTTTTCATTGCCCCGCAAGTTGTTTACATGGTAACAACTAATTTAGAATATCGTCGCACCCCGTGGTCCTTCCGTGTTGATCGCTAATCACTACTAGAAAATTAGGCTTTTGTCACCACATTTTCGGTTACATAACGGTAGCAATTGCTCTATAGCCACCATTTTGCAACCGAGAATGCGGTAGCAAAAACACACGTCTCTGTTGCCCTAATGTCACCAAATAGCTACCACTTTTGTATTTTGCTACCATATTTTTTCACCACAAAAACGGATAAAATATTTGCCACCGCTCTTACAATATTTTAGTAAGGTCATTTGCTACCGTTTTGGTACCATTTAGCCACCGATATTGCCACCATTTAGACACCATTTTTATTGAAAATTTACACTTTTTTTGTAACCGTTTTGGTACCATTTAGTCTGCAACCATTTAGTCACCGCTTTCATTGGGAATTTACTACCATTTAGCCACCACTTTCAATGAAAATTTGCTACCATTTAGCCACTACTTTCAATGAAAAATTACTACCATTTAGCCACCACTTTCATTGAAAATTTGCAACCATTTAGCCATCATTTTCATTGAAAATTTGCAACAATTTAGCCAGCACTTTCATTGAAAATTTGCTACCATTTAGCCATCACTTTCATTGAAAATTTGCAACCATTTAGCTTTTCTACATGTTTTTTTTTCCTTCTTCATTAATTCAATTACATTTCAAGAAAACTATATTATATAAAACAGTCAAATAATACAAAATCTCAAATTATATTAAACAAATTTGATACAGTTTTTCCAACTTTAAAATCATACAAAAGACTCTAATAGAAACACAAAAAAACATCAAATAACCAAAATTATCCATGAAAAACTTCAAAATATTCATGTCTAAGTGTTTATATCCTATTTTCCACCCATAGCTGTTAACCTAGCTTCAAATTCTCCCATTCTATTGTTCATAGCCTCTTTATCTGCATTATATTTTTCTTTTTCAGCCACCAAGCTCGCAATTATTCCTTCGAACATTTCTTTATCTTCACCTTTTTCCTTAACAAGCTCTTTAATAACCAAATTCAACTTTTCAATCTACAAAACAAGCAATGAATAGAATTAAGAAGTCAGAATTAATAAAAATTAATAACGAGTCAAGTAAGTTGCACAATAACATTGAGTTACAATTCTAGTGGTAGAAGTCAAATTTGAATTAAGGAGTTTCCATATATGTAGGCCTAAGATTTGGAAAGTAATCAATTCTGCAACAAACACAATCGGATTAACCCGACCCATAAACAATATCCGCAAATCAATCTCTCCACCAAAATGATCAAACTTTTTCAGTCCAAGAACATTCATAGAACTTGATGCAAATTATGAACAGTAAGCAAGTTCTCAAAAATTATTGCAGTCAAACAAATCTTGGATTATCATAACCATATTCGGCCAAACCATATTCTGTTGAAGAAATGTATCGGGCTGATTGGTGTAATACAAATAGTGACCTATGTAAAGAAGAAAAAGGCAATGAAGATCCACGTACCTTCTTCGCAAGCGTTGAAACTGAAACAGAGATGGATAGCAAAAATGTAGATGTAAAGGATTCTTATGTGTTTTGATTGGAGTTTATATTTGTATCCATTGCAAAGGTTTAGGAATCAGATGAGAGAAAAAAATGGAACAAATTATGAAAAAAATCGCCATATTTATTTTCCTTTATCATTAATTTTTGTTTTAAATATTTATTTTCATGCCATTGTAACTTTACATTTTAATTGTATATAGTGTTAAATTAGAGGTGTAAACGATGCGTAATGACTTCAGAGCTACTCGGAATTGGATCGGTAAAAAGCTCGAACAAGTCGAGCCTTAACGAGCCCGAGCCCGAGCTCGGGCTTGAAAAAGGACTCGTTTAGTGATGAACTGGTCGTCACGGGTACAAAACCTAATTAACCTAGGTAGCTAGGGTAAGTAGGGTATATATCCAAGGAGCGTGTGGTTAGTGAATATTATTTAGTTGATTAGAAAATGTTACTTATGAAGATGCTAAATTAATTATGAAGATTACAGTTTATCATTTAAGAATTTGACTAAAAAGTTGTTGTTTATTATACTAAGAATTTAATTGAAATTATAAGAATAAAGAAAATAGTGATATTTGTAAACAATGGGATTAAAAAGATTACACTAGGGATTCAACAATTGAACACTAAGGTTTCAACAACTGGGTAAACAATAATAATGCGATTGGTGTTAACGGAGTGATTGTTCAATAGGCTTAGGTATCAAGTTTTATCAATATCAAAGATAGATTAAACTATACTTCATTACCTAGAACATACAATCCTATGGTTGTGTTAAAGCAAGGAATCATGCTCATCTCATTAGAAATTGGTGCAAGATCAATTAACTAAAATGAGTTTAGCATAAGATTAATCACAATTCAACACATTTAATTCAAACACACAAAAACATAAACAAAGGTTTAAGAACAATACCCAATGTGTTTTAACCCTAGATATCAAAAGCCTACATCTCCAATGTAATACAAAAGGATTAGCCACTCGTGGCCATAGAGCTTGATGTCTCAAAAGTTGGATCCCTCTCTTTTTTTCTTGATCGCGTCCCCCTCTTCTGCGATCTTTTTCCTGAGTTGTGCGACCCCCCTTGTGTAAGAATAATAATATTTTTGATTGTTCTCTCAATTCCTCTTCAAAATCTTGTGTGCCGTCAAAATAAAATATATTAATAAAACCCTCAAGTGTCTTTTTTTTGTTTTGGGCTGGGCTCGTGACACAAAGTCACATTCTTATTGTTTTATTTTTTAATTATTATTATTATTATTATTATTATTATTATTATTATTATTATTATTATTATTATAAATGGTATTATGACCCCGTGCTCTCGACTCGCGTGTTTGGGTCTCGAATTTAATTTGCACTGTTTTAGCCCCGCTCCATGCGATCACCTACCAAAAATATAAAATAAATACATTAATAGTAAAAACAATCAAAAAGTAATAGAATATATACAATACTAAAATAATAGAGTACAGACCTAAAAACTAATAAAAATACTAGTTTACACCCCTAGTGTTAATTTAGAGGTGTTAAAACGGAACGTTAGCGTGTTGGTATTTATTTTGCCACATCATTTTCAAAAAACAAATTAAATATTTGTTTACCTAAGTTAAAAGTATCTAATATTTACACATGTTGTATATTTTTAGATATGTGTAGGTATTTATTTTACCACATCATTTTCAAAAATTAAAATAAAGATTTTTTAACATAATACATATGTATCCATACTATCATTAGGCCTAATTGACCATTATTAGGTCTAAGTGACAATTATTGGGTCTACCTAATCATCATTGGGCCTAACTGACCATCGTTGGATGTAACTAACCATCATTAGATCTAACTGACCATTATTTGTTTAATTAACCATCATTGGATCTAATTGACCATCATTGTGCCTATTGACCATCATCGGGTCTAATTCACCATCATTGGGTCTAAATGACCATCATTGGGTCTAAGTGACAATGATTGGATCTAACTGACCATCATTGGGCCTAACTGACCATCATTGGATCCAATTGACGGTCATTGGTTTAATTAACCATCATTGGATTTAATTAACTATCATTGGATCTAATTGACGATCATTGGTTCTAATTAACCATCATTAAATCTAATTGACCATCATTGGATCTAATTGACGATCATTGGTTCTAATTGACAATCATTGAGCCTAATTGACCATCATCGGGTCTAAATGACCATCATTGGGTCTAAGTGACAATGATTGGATCTACCTAACCATCATTGGGCCTAACCGACCATCATTGGATCTAATTAGTCGTCTTTGGGTGTAACTGGCCATCATTGGATCTAACTGACCATCATTGGATCTAATTGACCATCATTGGGCCTAACTAACCAATATTGGATCCAACTGACCATCAGTGGTGTAATTAACCATCATTGGATCCAACTAACCATTATTGGTGTAATGAACCGTCATTGGATCTAATTTACCATCATTGGATCTAATTGACGATCACTGGTTCTAATTGACCATCAACGGGCCTAATTGACCATCAACGGGCCTAATTGACCAACATCGGGTCTAACTGACCATTATTGGGTCTAAATGACCTTCATTGGGTCTAAGTGACACTGATCGAATCTAACTAACCGTCTTTGGGCCTATCTGACCATCATTAGATCTAATTGACGATAAAATATTTATAGTTATTAGATTTTTTTCTTTCATTAAGTGTGGCTTCTAAATGACACATTTTTTTTTTCGTAAAGTGTGGCTAAAGGTTTCCAAAAGATTTGTTTTTGGTCACATGAATAAAAAAAATCCACAAGATGTGTTTTTGTTTCTTTCATTTGTTTTTTTTTTATAAATTATTGTTTTTTAAGTCTTTCTTATTATTTTTCTCACGAATTTACCACCAAAAATAAATGGTGTCAAAATTTGCAACCGATTAGTTACCTTATCTTATAATACATATTTTGGTGTAAAATCGGTTGCTAAGTTTGCTACCATTTTTCTAGGTATCAATTTTTGGTGACAGTAGCCAAGATTTATCGTGGCTAATATGGTAGCAATTTATTCTCAAAATGGGTCACTAAATTTGCTACCGCTAAGGTGGTCACAATTCAAAAAGTTTGTTCTTTTTTTTAAATTATTTTTTTTTAAGTCTTTCTTATTATTTTTCTCACGAATTTACCACCAAAAATAAACAATGTCAAAATTTGCAACCGATTAGCTACCTTATCTTATAATACATATTTTGGTGTAAAATCGGTTGCTAAATTTGCTACCGTTTTTCTAGGTAGCAACTTTTGGTGACAATAGCCCAGTTTTCTAGTAGTGAATCAACCGGGTGGGTCTCGTTAAGAACCAATATTCCCATATTCTATGGCTACATCACTTTGTATAAATGGTCATGGTTAACCGCGGAGATTTCACGTCCCATGTGACTTTACCGTTACCCATGTGCCCATCTCATGCAGAATCAATGGAAATGTTTCAAGGGTTAAAAGCGCTACGGTTTTGTTAGTTGTCGTGATCGATTAGTGGGTCAATTAATCAAGGAGATGGTGGGTAGTGGTGGTGGTGAAAGGTGAAGATGGTGGTAGGTGGTGGGTCTGATTAGGGAAGAAGACAAAGAAGATAAATTTATACGTGAGTTGACGAAAATGCCCCTAACTTAACGTCCAAAACTTAACTGGGTTAAGTTGTTGGACTGTTTTGGCGTATTTTCTCAAAAGTCAGGGACTGTTCAAGCAATTTTTCAAAGATTGGGCTGAAGCGTCAAAGTTGGACAAACTATAGGGACGGTTTGGTAATTTACTTTAATATGATATATGTTAGAAGAAGTATAGGGAAGAAACCCAAAAAACCTGATCCAATGGCTACAATTCAACCACATCACCCACTAACAAATATATTATTTTATCTCTTTAAGGGTACATTAGTCATTTTCATTTTCCCCCCATTTTAAAATTTTGAATCTTCTCTTCTCCCTAAGGATATGTCCAATATTTTGTTAGACCAAAAGTTTTGCGACTGAGAGAGTACAAGTGTAAAAAGACAAATTTTCGTTTATAAAACATAGATTACCCGAACTTTGCGGTATGGTTGAAAGAATAGTAGCGGTACAGCGTGAAAAAAAATAACTATTTAAAGATCGAAGAATGTTTTAGATTCCAAAAAAAGTTTGCATAAAAGGACTTCGTAAGTACACACTTTCATGTGTTTACGAGAAGTCGAGTTGAAAATTGTTATAAGGCATATTATCAGTCGCAAGTTTCTTTTCCCGAAAACATATATTGCATCCATTATATGAAAGGTTTACATTTGGCTTGTAAATATACAAAACAAGTTTATAAAATGCAAGAGGAAAACCATATAAATCAAATGTGTTTCAAAAGACCAAGAATTAAAAATGGCCTGAATGATAAAAACCAATGTATATGACACGGATAGGCTCCCAAAAATTCAAAAGTTCAAGGTTTCGAAATAACGTGGATATAAAAAGCTTATAACATAACATTTCTGAAAATAGACTTTAAGTTTTTAAAAGAATGATCGTGTCATAGCAAGGGAGATGGTAAGTGTTGTGAATAACGTATAAGTTCTGAGTCTCAAGTGTCAGCTGGTAACCTAGTTTCAAAAACCAAATCAACGTTGAAAGTCCACGACGCACAAATTTCTCGTGCTGTGTTGATTGAGTGAATCAGCTCGGTATTTTTTTAATAATATGATAGAAGTTTATGAATTGTTTGAAGGCAATGGAGAATCTGGTTTGGATTGGGTTGATTCTCCTAGATAATATTTAGAAGGTGTGGGTAGGACAGGTATGAGGTTGTGAATGATCCTGAATGCCTTGACGAATTTCGAAAAATAAAATTTTAAATATTTCTTTAACTTGTAAGTTAAATTTCATGAAGGTTGAAAATTTCTAAATTTTTTTATGAAATATTTGAGAAAAAAAATCCAATGTTACTTGAAAGTTTTACGAAATCTATATGTTGAAAACTCGTTGTTTGTAAGGGTCGTTAAGGCATCTCTTTGGGCTCATAGTGTGCTATTTGTTTCAGGACACGAGGTGTATATAAGGTGTGTACTAATTTGGCGAATAGGCTTCTCTAAAACTTGGTATTTGGGTTTTTGTGCTCTTGTGAAAGTACAACACAAGAAATAGGTTGATACGTCAATTGTTTTAGAGAGTATTGTATTGGGTTGTGTCGAGTAGATAGGCATTTATGTATGAGTTTAGTCTGACCAAAAGGAGCTAACTAGTGGTAGTTGGCTATGGCTTAGGAGACTGTGTGTTGATCAATATGAGGTATATGAGGGTATATTGTGTCGTGAGTATTGTGGACGCACAAATGGATACAAAAGGTCATAGTTTAGTGATCTACTGTGATGTCGATCAAACGAGTTTGTAAATATTAGGATATAAAACAAGTTGATTTAATAGGTTTTGAAACCATGTTCGTTTTAACTGCAACGTTCCAAAATTAGGATGTGATCAAACATAAAGTTTAAAAATTTGAGTCATGGGAAAAAAATGTTTTAGCACAAGAGAAGTGATGCTTTATAGTGTAAAAGTCACAAAGCATAAGTGAAATAGTGTAAGTTTTAATGCAATAATATTGCGGACAAAAGTTTTAATAATGACGATGAAAAATCCAAAAGCGAATGATCAATAAATAATAGCATATGAAACAACAAGCGATGAAATTAAGACTTCAAATGATAAACAAGATGTAAATATCAATAACATGAGACGTTGGGATTGTTTCCATATGAAACTTTGACTAACTCAAGTATTTAAAATTTCCTAGTGACTTGTGGGGGCGTTCTTTAGCCTATAAGTGAATGCTCATCCCAAGAGTTCCTAGGTAGGTATACGGGTCCCTCGTCTGATTAGAATTTATACGAAATACCAGGCCTAGACAGAAAACTCAGGATACAGACGCTCACCTTTCCAGATTGCACGTGCCCCATCACTAGTGAATTCCAAAACTTTAACAAGATTAAAAACGAGGTTTAGAAATGGATACTTGAGATGTGGATTTCACTCCTAACTCAAAGATGTATTTCAAAATTGAAAACTACGGTGGGGTGAAACTAGTCACTAAGATAAGGATATCACTCCCAGCTTAGTGGTTAAGTTTCTTTTTGAAGAAAATGCTCTTTGAGGTGTGGATGTCACTCCTATCCCAAAGATATATTCCAAAGATGTATAACATATAGAGAAGTGAAACTAATCACAAGGTATGGATGCCACTCCTATCTTGGTGATATAGTTTCGTTTGTGAAATACGAGTGTCTTCTTCTCCAAGTATGATGCCAAAAAGAATGATGAAAAAGGAGATGAGGTGAAAATGAAGTCGAAAACAAATATAAGGATAAAGAGAACTACGTAAGGATAAAGATTAATACGTATACGAGGTAGCTTAGTTATAAACAAATATAAGGATAAAGAGAAATACGTATAAAGGCATTCTAATAACCTAATTCCCTATAACCACGGCTCTGATACCAATCTGTAACACCCCAACCAATGGCGGAAACATCGAGGTGTCACGTAGTGACGATTGTTCAATAGATCATGGTACTAAAGTGTAAATATTGATATATTGAATAAATAGTTTATTACATTGAAATGAAATACAAAGACCCAATGATTCTAAAGTGTCAAGTCAAGCTGAAATACAATGAAGACAAGCCTAAATATAAATCCAAAAGCTTAAAAGAAAGGTCTCAAAATAACATGAAACATGTATAAAATAATTTTGTCAACACATATAATGTATTGGTGAGCATACCCTGATTTGAATAAATATATAGTATTATAAGTTTTTAGCAATTCATGTGCGGTACTATTTGCAATTATATAATAAGTAATATCCGTTCAAAATCAACCCTAAGAATCAAGTATCAAGAATCAAGAATAAAACAACCACTTTGAAAACCATTTTTTAGTATAATGAATCACATAACAATGACCAAGGACTTAACTCGAACACGTAAGTCAACAAGGGAGTATATACCATAGTACTATTCATTGAAATGTCAGGCCCTCAAAGGTTAATGATTTTGACAAGTCATAGACACACAAATTAACATAAAGCAAACACACATGAGAATTGCATTTAGTGAAAGAATAACATTTAGGTGTTGTTTGTTTTTTCCTCAGAAGCACTTCATACTAGGGATGAGATCGGTACCGTACCGGTACCGATACCGGAAATACCGGTACCGAAATTGAAGAAAATTGAGTACCGAACACCGTACCGGTTGTACCGGTTCGGTAGCGGTACGGTATCGGTATCGGTACCGGTTTTTCGGTACTTTACCGCTTTTGTACCGCTTTGGTGTTTTTAAACTTTTTTATATAATCTCCATAAACGATTGGTACGACACCGATATGGCACTGATATATGGTATAATATGCTCAGTCCTACCATCCATTGTATAACATTCAACTAATAAAATCAAGATCTAATAATACATGTATCTGTGAATATGTTAGTATATGATGTGCTATATCTTAATTCAATGGATTCTATTTGCCATTGAAAAACAAAATATTACGTTGAATTGGAAGAACCGAAAGTTCCGTGTATGGGTCTTGGAAGATCAAAGTGGTTGGATACCGGACTTTAAAGAGGTCGGCGATAAGCAGTCGGAGGTAAGATCGGATCCGGTCGAGAATTCTCCTAATATAAGCAAGGTTGTATCGGACCCGGCGCCGGTACCGGAAGGTAATATTCCCGGTGATGTGGTCAACTCGGATATTAATGATGAAGAGATTAATATGGTAACTCCCGTGAATTTGAATACCAATCCCTTAAATGTCGATCCTACCAAAACAGTTACTAAGGAATCCACGTTTGTTTCCAATAATATGGGGAGTCCGAATGGTATTACAAACTCAGGGTCTGCATGTGTAAAAAGGAATAAGCGTAAGGGGTTTTCGGTAATATTATCTAAAAAAAGAAAAGTTCTACACTTTAAAAAGTCGGGTAGTAGTAAGCACACGAATTCTGGACCAGAGAAGAAAAAACAAAGGCCCAAACCCTCTAGTGGGGACCCGTTTGACTTGTCTTCCTTTATTGGGCCGATGAGCCCATCTCAGGTGTTGGCCCAAAAGTGTAAGTCTGGTCCACAGCCTCTATATTGTACTGACGAAGTTATTCTCTCATCACCATCTGGTGGAGTCAATTTTGAGAGACAATCAATTGAAGGATTAGTCCCTTTTGAAGAGTTAGTGGCCGATTTGGAGGAAAGCTGTGTTCAATCGATATGTGACCCCGGTGTGCAAGACAAGCCAACACAGTCACAGCCAACCGGGGAGGAAGAAGTGGCTGAAACCATTAAATTGGGTATCAATTTGGGAGCGCAAATACAAGACAAAGCTGATATGATCTCCGACTTGTTAGTTGAAGAAGGGCTACAAAAGGTGAAGGTATGAATTTTATTTCGTTGAATATTAGGGGTTTGGGAGGTAAAGGTAAAGATACTTGGGTGAAAAGGATAATAAAGGAGAATGGGGTTTCGTTCTTAGCTCTTCAAGAAACTCAGTTTTGTAATATGTCTACGTTTGATGGTAAAAAATTTTGGGACAATTCGGCGCTGGAAATGGATTTTGTAGAGGCTCGGGGCCGATCTGGAGGTTTATTATCTATCTGGGACCCTTGTAAGTTTACAAAAATTTCTGATGTTAAACATCAGAATTTTTTGTTTACTAAAGGGTTTTTGAAGGAAGATGGTACGGTTATTAATATCCTTAATGTTTATGCTCCTCAAAAATTGCCGGAGAAGCGTTTGATTTGGGATCGAATGTCACATATTATCAGTGAAAATGATGGTTTGTGGGTTATTCTTGGAGATTTTAATTCAGTTCGCTTTAGCGAAGAGCGAAAAAAATTCTTTTTTTGACCAGGTTGATGCGGATGCTTTCAATTCCTTTGTTGAAGAAGCGGGTCTATTTGAGTATAGCATGAAAGGAGGTAGCTTCACTTGTCTGTCGAAGAAAGGTTCCTCCTTCAAGCTTAGCAAAATAGACAGAGTGTTGGTTTGTGACAATTTTTTGAATAGATGGCCGGAGGCTTGTCTTCGTGCACTTCCTAGACACCTTTCGGATCATAAACCGTTGCTTTTAACGGTAGTTAATAAAAACTATGGTGCTCGGCCTTTTAGGTGGTTTAATTCTTGGTTGGATAGAGAAAGTTGTGAGTCCGTGGTGTCGAATGCCTTAGCTAATTTCCAGATGACAGGGTCGGCGGATGTAATCTTATCCGCTAAACTACGTTTTCTTAAGAAGACTCTTACAGATTGGAAAAAACGAATAGAAATTCAAGAAGGTGAAGAGACTAAAGTTTTGAAGGAAGATCTAGATCGCCTTGAAAAAGAAATGGAACAAAGAGATCTTTTAGAGGAGGAGGAATGGGTTTGGTTGGAGTGTAAGAAGGGGCTAGAGGAGAGAGAGATTATGAAAGCCAAAGATTTGATTCAAAAGTCCCGAGTGAGTTGGGCTAAACATGGGGATGATAATACGGCGTTTTTCCATAGGGTCATTAATGGTCGCAAAGCTTCTAATGCCATTCAAGGCCTTATGGTGAACGGTGAGTGGGTTACTAAGCCCTCCCTAGTCAAAAAAGAGGTTTGGAGGTTTTTTAGTAATCACTTCAAGGAACCGATTGTTAACAGACCGGCCCTTGTTTGTGAGGACCTAAAAAAGTTTCCAGATTTTTTAGTGGGTGGCCTCGTTGTTCCATTCTCGAAAGAAGAAATCAAAGTTGCGGTTTTTGAATGCGGTAAAGATAAAGCTCCGGGCCCGGACGGCTTTAATTTTAATTTTGTTTGTAAGTTTTGGAGCTTGTTGGAAGAAGATTTTTACAACATCTTCTTGGAATTTTTTGAGACAGGTAAGATCAATAAAGGGTGTGGTTCGTCTTTTATTACTCTTGTTCCCAAGATCAAAAATCCTCTCGGCTTAAAACATTTTAGACCAATAACCTTGGTGGGTATTATTAGCAAGACTTTGTCAAAAGTATTGTCATTTAGACTCAAGAAGGTTATTGGCTCTATTATTTCGGAGAACCAATCGGGTTTTCTTAGCGAGAGAAATATATTAGACGGTCCTCTTATGGTGAATGAAGTTTTGTCGTGGTGCAAGCGGCGTTCAAAAAGCATTTTCTTCATGAAGATCGATTTTGAGAAAGCTTATGATAATGTTAATTGGGCTTTCTTATTATCTATCATGGAGCAAATGGGTTTTCCGGATAAGTGGCGGATGTGGATTACGGGTATTCTTTCTTCCGCTAGGTCGGCGGTTCTAGTGAACGGCTCGCCTACTTTTGAGTTTCAATGCTACAAAGGGCTTCGTCAAGGTGATCCAATCTCCCCTTTTTTATTTTTGATAGTGATGGAAGCGTTGACTTGCATGTTTAACAAGGCTTTAAAGTTAGGGGTCATGGAAGGGGTTTCGTTTTCTAATAGAGACCCGGTTTTGTCGCATTTGTTTTTTGCGGATGATGCGCTTCTTATGGGTAAATGGTCTCCTAATAATCTTCTAACGGCCGCTAGGATTCTTCGCATTTTTTACCTATGTTCGGGCCTCAAAATCAATATAAATAAGTCTTTTTTATATGGTTCGGGGGTCTCGAATAGTGAGGTTGAAGCCCTTGCGGATGGCGTTGGTTGTCAAGTGGGTGCTTTCCCCTTTGATTATTTGGGGGTGAGGGTTGGAGCTAATATGAATAAAATTAATAATTGGCGGAATATTATTGAAGTTTTTGAATCTAGACTTTCGTCTTGGAAGGCCAATCTTCTTTCTATAGGTGGTCGTTTAACGCTCCTTAAGTCGGTGCTCCAAAGTCTTCCCTTATATTTTTTCTCATTATATAAAGCTCCAATTGGTGTGATAAATAAGTTGGAAGGCTTGATGAAACGGTTTATGTGGTCCGCTTCGTGTGAAAAAAATAAATTGCATTGGGTTTCTTGGGAAAAGATTTGTCGTGATAAAAAGAAAGGCGGTTTGGGGATTTATCGATTGAAATTGGTTAATGATGCCTTACTTTCTAAATGGGCATGGCGCTTTAGAGTGGAAGAAGGAGCACTTTGGAGACATATTATTTTGGCATGTCATCAGGGTAGAAAGCGATGGTCGGGTCTTCCTAATGCTTCAGGAAAAGGCGGAGTTTGGTCGTCCATTGTAAAAAATTGTGAAAAATTCAAGTGTGGGGAGAAGACTTTCCTTGAACTGATGCGAGGCAAGCTGGGTGACGGCAGTTCAATTCGCTTCTGGGAAGATACTTGGCTAAGTGAAGTTCCTGTAATGTGTCAATTCCCTTGTCTGTATCAAGCCGCAAAAACTAAAAGAACAAAGGTGATGGACTGTTGTATCAATGGCATATGGGCTCCTTTGGACTTCAGCATGCCCGTGGGCCTTATGGAGGTGCAAGAATGGATCCAACTATCTGCATTGTTGGAGCAGGCCCATCGGACCGAGGGTAAAGATGGATGGGAATGGGCAGGTGTCTCTACCTTTTCTGTTAAATTAGTTAAGGAAAAAGCTAGTGCCTTTGTGGATAATGGTGGGTTTTTTAAACTTAAATGGGTTGGGTGGGTTCCCTTAAAATGCCATATTTTTGCCTGGAGAGCTGAGATGGACAGGATCCCTACTGTGGAAGCGTTGAGCAAGAGACACGTGTTCATTCCAAACGATCGGTGCAAACTTTGTGAAGTCTGCCTCGAAACCTCGGAACACATTTTCACGGGATGTGGTTTTTCTTACGGTGTTTGGTTAAAAATATGGAAGTGGTGTGACTTAAGTCCGAGGATCCAAAGATTAGTTGTGTGATAGGTAGTATTAAATCATTGTCGTTTTTTTGGTTAAAGAATAGGTCTAAATATAAAGACCTCTCTTGGGAGGAATGGTGTAATAACCCGTTGTATATGTTGTAGTGTGGGTGTTTGTCCTCGCTTTGAGGACTCCCCCTTTTTTTGAATGAAAGTCAATGTTCAAAAAAAAAGTAAAACTCATTCATTATTAAGTATTAACTGAATGAACAGCTAATTCGTCTAAGTTCAATATGAATTGAATTCTTTTTTTTTTCCATTAGATATTTAAGCAACTTTAATGAATATTATAAAAAAGTGAATCTCTTTGAATACTTTTTTTTTTGTCGATGGCCTTGAACAATATTGCAGAATATTGATGTTCTTGAAATTGGAATGGTAGAGGGTTTAAGAGATTATAGGTTTATTATAAACCCAACTCAATAATAATAGAAACTTTTGGCATTCAAAATAAAAGTAAATGAGATATATATGGATTATGGAAAGACATATCAATTACATAATTCCCATATAAAACACTTCAACTTCCAAATAAAATTCCGGTATCAATACCGGTTATTACCGGAAAAAACCGGTACCGATACCGTTATATACCGATACCGAAATCTTAAAAATCTAATACCGATACCGGTACCGTTTATGATCGGTCGGTACCGGTATCGGTACGGTACCGGTATGATACCGGTACGGTACCGGTATGATACCGGTACGGTACCGGTATTTAGTACCATATGCTCATCCCTAGTTCATACTTTCCATACTACAATGCCTCTCACCCATTACCGGCATGGACCATAACCACCAAACTTATTACGTCTCTTTTACCATAAAACATTCATAGTCACTCTAAATGTTATTTTTTTATTTCCCTTTTGTACCTCAACTAATAAATGATCCTCTTAATTTGACACTCACAAGTTTTATGTTACAAAAACTACTCCAAGCATATTATGAGATTAAATTGCTTAATTTTTTTTTTTTTTTTTTTTGGCAATAAAATTCTTTCTTTATTAACACATAACCGCAAAAGATTACATCAAGATAGCAGGCAGGCGGGCAACAAGCTACGCCGCCACCCCTTTCTGGACGGCAAACCCTAACCTACTAAACACGAACCCATGCCCCCCGGAGTCGAGACACTGCTATGGATAACCCGTTGGACTCTGGTCAGGAAACGGATGGATTCAATCTTTAAATCTTCAACCACTTGAGGGATTGGTGCGGTATTCATCTCCATAACCTCCTCCTCAACTTGTGACAAAATCCACTCTTGATTTGCTTGACATTTTTCATGAGGTGATAAGGCGATATAAGCCTTATCCTTTCTTCTTTCATAGCTTAGAATGTCGTACTTATAACTCAGCCATTTTAGCCGACATTCTCGTGATTGATGAGGTTTTGCTAATTCTTGTTCGACTTTAGAAAGTTGCACTTTACTCGTAATCTTGTCAAGTCTGCTTTGATCTGCCTGAAGTTGCCGCTTATGTTCGGCGTTCACTAGTGTTTGGTAGTGTTGAAGGGTCGGAGGAGGGGCAAGCTCTTCATAGTACAAGACCGGAGTGCTCTCCCATCTTTCATAAGCAATTAAACATCTTCTAACTGCCTCCTTTTTCCTTGCAAGCTCTGGACAATATTCCGAAGTGTGGCGTAGATCCCCACAAAACGCACATGTTTCGTGATATGCATACATGGTAAAACCTTGAGCTTCTTTACCTGTGAAAGAAAGATCCTGCACAGACAACTAGAAAACCCAAAGTGAAATCTAATAAAATTTTAAAAAAAAAAAACTAAAAAAAAACAAAGATTTTTTTTTTTTTGAATTTTAAAACAACTAAATATACACACAGACAAGCACGTAATGCAACACTAAGCGCACTAGCTCCCCGGCAACGGTGCCATTTGATGACCTCTGTCGCCACGGGTCATACAAAACCTAAATAACCTAGGTAGCTAGGGTAAGTAGGGTATCGAATCCAAGGAGCATGTGGTTAGCGTCACACTAGTTGTTTGTTTGTCTAAGCTAGTTACAAATAAATATAAAAATATAATTATGAAGTTTGCTAGTTTTATCTTTTTGTTTGTTTTATAAAAATGTTGAAATGATAACAAAATAATCTAAATAAATAATAAAGATAAATGTAGCTTCCACCCGGGATCCTATTTGTATAATCTTGCAACCTATTCGACTTAACTACAAGAATACCACATAGACATGGCCTTGGCTATCCTGTCACAATAACTATTCAGATTGAAATAATAACTAAGAACAGTTTACTCAATGGTAATCAATTTAGTTATCCTGTCACAATACTAAAGATGATCTTTGATAGTAACCGAACAATCTAGTTATCCTGTCACAATAACTAAAGCCGATTTCTAACACCAACCGTGCAACCTAATTATCCCTATTCAAATATCAACCAACCTCCCTATGATGCCAGAAATCACAGTTAATAGATAAATTGATTCAAATATAAGCAAGGTTTATTCAATCCAACACAAGTAGTAAAAATACTAGTTCATACATAATCAAAACGAGTTCAGAATACAAAATCAATACAAAGATTCACCCGGGGGAAAGCTACAAAAGATTTAACTGTGCATCTTGTTCATGCGACTTCTTCTTTTCTGTGTGATCCTCCCTCTCGGTATGTGTGACCTAATCAGCAGCCAAGAAGGCTGCGCCTTCTGTTTCTCTCGTGCCCTCCGATTAATAATATTCTTTTCCTCCCAGTCACGTTTTTATCAAGTCCACATCGAGCCTTTGGTCAAACTCCACATCAAAGCCCTTGAATAATTATTTTCTTTTAATTTAGTCACTCTTCTTTTGAAACCCCCATTTTCTATTAATTATGGGTTTTGACTTTTGGGCCGTGACATAAGTTACGGGTCTTTTGTTTTATTATTATTAGTATTAATAGTAGTAGATTCCATGCATGTTACTGGGTGCTCGGGTCTCGAATATAATTTCTAATTTTTCCGCCATGCTCCACACGAGCACCTACCAAAAGTATAAAATAAATAAAGTAACCAAAAAGTAATAAAAAATATACAATACTAAAATAAAAAAGTAAATGCCTAAAACTAATAAAAATACTATCTAATCGACTAAAAAAATATACAAAACTGACAAATAAATGTGTTGCATTTAGCAACACATCAGGTATTGTGGCCCTTTGCTTGGTGATATTCACAATATTTTTTAGTGTTTCTATCGGAGGTAGGTTTCTGCTTCGAAGGGGTTGGGAAATGTACTTGTTTGCTGCTCAGGATTTCACTTGGAGTTTTGCTGACGTTTTTAACACAACCGATGCAATAAGAGTACGTGAGCCCAAACGTTATGGTTTGACATTCATGTCAACACGTCTATTCCATGCACAAGTTTAGAATTTCCTAGTCACTTGTACCAAGTTTTGTACCCTGCTAGCTTGTGGGTACGAGTGGGAGTGGGAGTTAAACTCAACAGAACTAGTTTACTAGAGTTCTTGAGTGATAAACTTACATTTACCTGTGTTAGAATAAAAATGTGAACAGTGTTTCTTCTATTTATTTATTAGATCAATGAGAGAGGAACAATTCGAATTCTACATACTTCGACAAGATTTCAAATTGCGGACATATTCACCAAAGGCCTCCCAAGAGTGTTGTTCGACGATTTTCGTTCCAGTCTCAACATACGGAAACCTCCCGTTTCGACTACGTGGCTGTAATAGAGTATAAATCTAGAATATTCCTAATGTAATTTAGGTAGATTATCTTGTAATTATATTTGGTAATTCCTTTCTTCCCAAGTTTAGGGAGTTGTATATATTATGATGAGATCAATGAGAAGAGGGTAAGCATTGATCCATACTATTCTTCAATTAGTCATTGTTATCATTTATATTACATTAATCAATTACCATTATATCCCTAAGTTAATAATATGTGATTCCTTAATTGACCGAACTACCCTTAGTAACATATTTAGGGTGTCCCCTGAGTGTATAAATAGAAAGCTTATTAAATGTTGAAGGGTTAGCAAATCATAACAACACCTGCTCAGAAATTCGTCTCCACCCTCTCTCTCATAAACGAGTTCATCAGAACTCATAATCCCATCACATAGATTAAAAGGAACCCAACAACATTGACAAGGATAATGTCTTCCACCAATATTCTCTCCGCATGTCTCACCAATCTTTCATGTCTCTTATTATTATTATTATTATTATTATTATTTATTATTATTATTATTATTATTATTATTATTATTATTATTATTATTTATTTATTTATTTATTTTTTTCAATACTTACAATCATAGCTAATCAACATCCCACCCACATGTGAGACTACATTTACCCATGTCCTCATTTTAAGTTCAGTTTTAAGCACAAGTCTTCTAAGTATTGATTTGTAATTCAACTTAAAAATGTGGAGAATAGTGATTATTTTCAGTATTTCTTTTCAACTACTTTTTAGAAGAAGAAAAAAATGTGGCTTTAACTTCAAAGCCCCTGTTACACGCCACTAATCACTATCATCTACTATGTCAACACCGATGTTACGTATCTTTCAACTAACTAACTTATTACGATTTCAAATCAAGCCTCATGAGATGTGTGTCCACTTTGTGAGTGAAAAGGTCTCTTTAAGTCGACTTCATGTTTTTCAATATTTTCATGTTATATCTTTAGGAATCCTTTTTTTTTTTGAATGACTAATTACTCTTCTCTAGTCCTTTTGTCACCTTTAATTATTCTCCCTTTTTATCACATGTGGGAAGATCAAATTCTTAACCCCTTTTTTTACATAATCACTCCCACACCATTGCAGGGGCGGATATACTTTAGAACCATGAGGGACGTACGTTGCGGCTCAACTTCAGGCGCGTAGTGAAAAATAGTGTAAAATTTGTTTTTTTTACAAAATTTGGAAAACGTTGCTACTAAAATGAAAAAAATGAAAAACTTTACTACTGAAAAACATTTCTATATCCGCCACTGCACCATTGGGCCATAGCTTCAGTGGCATATCTTTAGGAATCATAATCCTACCATCCACAATGTTTACTGACGGTTTAAACCATATCGAAAAGCGTTGTCGTCACGCATTCGATTAAGCTCAGGTTCTACACCCCTCACAAAGAATATACTTCATTTGTATTGATGATTTAAACTATATAAATGTAATTGCTCATTTACCAATTAGTTATATATCAGAAAAAATAAAATTGGGAATATTAATTTATTGTACAAAAAAGTCAGGATACTGATTGATAATGTCAAATATATAGGCCTACATATTCGTATGTGTCGAGTATGCCTGAGACTATTTCCAACTAAGTTCACGTTACCGTACACTTCACGCCTTTATTCTTAGCAAATTTCTTTTGTTTGTGTCATCATATATGTAGTCGTCCGACAAAGGCTTCGATAACAAATTAACAACCAACTAGTAACCACCACCAGCCCTGTTCAAAATTCCACTTCTCTTTCATTTTTTGATCCGCGACTACTCTTTTGAACACGAGGTATGCGAATCCTTGACTAGCCCCGCTCACGTTAACATACGAAACAAGACGTTTCAAACAATTTGACCAATTGTGGTTTTTGTAACCACTATAAACCAGACTATGTATTAGAGCATTCACATCTCCTCTATCAAATTTCTTTCATTAAATTATACTAAAAATCATTATTCCACTCTAAAATTTTCTCTTTCCTTTTTAAAATAATAATATTTTTTTTTCATACTTTTATGATTATATTTTATCTCTTCTTACTCAAAACCACTTCCAAAAATATTAAAATATTTTTAGGGTGAACAATGATTTTTTAAATATATGGGTGAACAGTGCTTCCATCAAATATTGTCTCTCTCCTTCACTCACTGCCACTTACACTCACCCCATATAATTTGGTGTACACCTCGTACTAGCCATGTTTTTGCAGCAACATTTTGATACGACCAAATTAATATATGTGGTGAGACACTTAACATAAAAACTGAGTCTTAATAAATATATTATGTGCTTTTGTTAATATAAGTTTTATATAGAATGTGCTTTTGTATAAAACTTTGTTATGTTGTAAATTAGGATTATGATTCTAAACTTAGTTATAAAAACAACTCTATATATATTTGTTAAATGCAAATAAATTGAGTTTATTACATTACAATATCTATATTATCTTATTAAGGAAGAGTGACGGCTAGGATAGTAATTTTTAATTCCGTACAACTTCAGAAGCAACATGCACAAGTGATTTATGCTTACATAATGAGAGTACAATTGGAACTTTGTGGACATTTAAGACACTTAGAAGGGTATATTAGTAAATTTATATTGACATTTTAGTTAAAAGTATAAAATTGTTTTCCTTAATGCCCCCACTCTCTTCCTAACCCCTACCCATTTAGTGCCCAGCTTGAGCTTCCTGGTAAAGTTAATCGACATCAGCTATAATCATCAGACAACCGTTACCCTCATTCAATTGTAGAATTCTTTCATCCGTTACCCCCCCCCCCCCATTGAATTCTTGAATTACAAGCCATAAACCAATTTGTCAGCAAAGAACCCTTACCCCATTCAATTCTTGATACTCTGAATCGACATCATGCCTTAACCATCACACAACAGTTACCCCATTCAATTCTTGATACTCTGAATCGTCTTTTTGATTCTTAAAAGGATTTGTAGTAACTGCTAACGTAAGTTTATATATGTTATATGTATACGGATTAATGGCTTACAACTCAATCTGGTTATATGGTGACCTGATAATAATTCATTTGGGTATGATATGGATTGGTGGAAAGAGGAAATTTCAATGCATGTCACGACGGAGACGTTTTTCTAAATATAACCGAATTCAATGTGTAAATTGTGTCTTCTCTTTGAAAGTATACAGATTTTTAGATTCTTTCCAAACTTCTATCTTGTTCTTGTTCATTAATTTGTGCTATTTTTGTGATGTTTAGTTTTCCACACCCTGCAGACACTAAATACCCAAAACTGCTTCATTGGTTGTGCAAGGACGAAGTAAGGTGACATATTGTTCTTAACTACCACTTAGCTTAACATTTTTTCATCTAAATTTTTTTGGTAGAACAAGTACATTAGGATAGTTTTTATTTTGAATGTTTCTTTTTTACTGAATTCTAATTTGATTGTCTTGGATATTGTCCTACGCATATAAATGTAGAGGGAAAAAAGATTTATCTGATAAGCTTTTGGCTTTTTAAGTTGATTTGAGAATGATTTTATGACTATTTGCTTCAGGTTATTTCTGCCATTGGAGTTGTTAGATATGTGTGGGCGTAAAGAGTGAATAAACTATTAAACTTACGCCATGCTACTGATCATCTGTTTAGGACGAGTGCTGTCGTACTGGTCTTCCTCCAGCCATGCCCTTCCTTTTTATTAACTTCAACAAACCTTCATCCTTGGTTTCTAAAAAATGATACAAAATATTGAAAAGTCCCAAAGCTATATCACACTCTTTGGGTTATATAAGTTGTGTACATTGATATTTTCAGGGTGGTGGGATACAAGCAGTTGTAAAAGGTGAAGATAGAAACATTGTTCAGCCAACAATTAAAGTCAGTTCGTGTTACAATATCGATTGGTATGCGTGCGTTGTATCGGATGACTTTACTAGCATCATATCTCATCCAACAGTGATGCGTATCGGTAAGGCGTCTTTCTTCGCATCTCATCCAACAAGATAAGTATTATGAATTCGCAACCTATAGAGGCCTTAAGATACAATCACAAAAAATGGGAATTGTGGGTATGGATACATCTGCAAAATATATCATCTTAACACTTGTTTTAAAGCACTTTAACAAACTATATGTCCTCCATGACATACTATATTGGAAGTTTACAGAGGTTGCAAGATGGGACAACAAACCGAACATAATTATGTACTTGATGGATCGCAAGTATGTATTGCACTTTTCAAATCATCTCACAACCATCAGCAACATGTTTCAAAACTATGAAAATCTGAGGGTTATTAAAGTTGTTTGCCTATAAATTAAAGTTGTTAGTCTTAACAAGCGCTTAAAGTCATATAAAAGGGAATTAATCATTTACACAAATATATGTTATGCATAGTAATTGTTAATTAGTTTAACCAGAACCACATACGGTAAAAAGAATATGATAATATACATGTGTCAATTATTACTTTAACTAGAACCTCATTTTCTTTTGTTCTGTTTCTATTGATGTTATTATAAAGTGGTTTAGAAATAGTTTTTGGCAGAGGTGATTTTGACTTTTATGGTTAAACATGTTGTAAAAGGTGCAGACAGTTATATTGTTTTGGGTATAAGACAAGGTTTAATCAATTATGTTGTCATGGTTGATATATTTAAAGAATCAGTTTCAGGGGTTAGTTTTTTGTTTCCTAATGCTTTTAGCCTCTTAAATCTTGATGTGTGATAAACCAAGATTTCAAATGATCGAAATTTTTGTGATAATATATCTAACTTTTTTATGTTCTAATTCTTTTTAAACAGGAGTGGAGAAGTAAGGTGATTATATTCAACACTATTATTATATTATATATTATCGAGCGTGCTCCTTTGAACGATAATATTTGCCATGGGTTCTTCTTAGTTCTGAAGCACTTCTGCATACATGGCTTAATTGGTAGGGGTGTCATATTCATTAGTCTACTTAAACTGGTAATTTGTACTTTAATTTCTTTTATTACAATCCCGCAGCAAAGCGCGGATAAACCCACTAGTATTAATAATACAATACAACCCTAATGAATAGTAATATTAATATTTTATTTATATTATTATTTTATTTAAAAACTTTATTATATTATATACTATTAATATATTATATACTATTATTTTATTCATATTATTTTATTCAAAAAATTTATTATATTATATACTATTAATATAAATAACATAATGTGCCCGCTGACGGCTATGCGCATATAATGTATATATGTGTGGCTGTCGGGGGCAAAAGTAAAGTTGCACTAATTTTAAACGTTATTTTACTAATTTCGTGAAAATAACGTTAAAAATGACGGACGGTTAATCCTGCATCAGGTGGTTACGTTGATAGCCAAAAGACAAGGGGTACATGCACCAATCGGGTTTGTCCCGATTGCTAAGTGTTATGTGCCTTATGTCTAAGGCTTGATACAAAACCACTATTGAGCTGGGGGTCTCACTGGAAGCAGCATCTCTATTCCCACAGAATAGAGGTAAGGCTGTCTACATCTTACCCTCCTCAGACCCTATCTTAGCTTTTGCTATTGGTGGGATTAACTGAGTATGATGATGATGATGATAAATAACATAATCTTATATGATTTCATCACAAATTTCATGTGTTACCTTATGTGTAGATTTCTTTATTTTTTTTAACGTTTACAACCAAAATGAAATCTCGATTGTATAATTCATTGATTGATTAACACCTCATCTAAATCTCGATTGTAAAACGTGTAACGTGCGTGATTTTATACGACTAGTTAAATTAGTTTTACAACTTAATAAAATCCAACAACTTGTATCAATATATCTTAATAAATAACATATTTGTTTGTTCTTACTTATATAAACATAACTAGTAGGTTGCCGGGTTGCGCGTTGCGCAACTGTTGAGTATGGTTGTCACTGAATCGAGATATCAAGCAATGTTGTTGACGGTATGATGTGAATGTCGTCAAACAGAAAATAATAGCAGGATGTATCATAAGCATAAAGCGTAGTAGCATGATCATAAAAAATTCATGGTAAACAAAATGCGCTAAAATTAAGCAATACAATAGTTATAAGCTGTTATGTTGCGCGTATGCAGCAACATGATCAGAAAACCTATGATAGCAACATTCATACCAAACAAAACATGCTAAGGTTAGGCGATGTCATAAGCATAAAGCGAAGCAGCATGGTCATACCAAAATTCATACTAAACAAAATCTGCTTTTAGTTAAGCGATACGATAGTTATAAGCTGCTATGCTGCGTGTATTCAGCAACATGATCAGAAAACCTATCATACCAAACAAAACCTTGATTTCCAAAGTCTTGAGATTGGAATTGAGATTGGAAAAACTGATTACACATTTAGAGCATTTGTTCTTGGAATTGAGGATTCGTCGTCATGGCATTAAGGTGCTACTACAAATATATTTATACCAAATTGGTCAAATATGCTATTTTTTAAACATATTTATACCAAATTGGTCAACTATCGAAAAATAACTACAAATATATTTATACCAAATATATTTATCCTATTTTTTAAACATATTTATACCAATAGGTCAAATATCCTATTTACTACACATATTTATACCAAACGGGTCAAATATCAACATTTAGCAAACATACATACACCAAATGGGTCAAATTACAAACATATACCAAGTTGAAATAGTTGATCCTGTCTAATGATTTCAGGTTTAAGAAAATATATGAGTGTGAAAAGTGTTATGGTTAAAAGATCAGATTTAAAATGACTGTTAATTACTTAAAATAAGAAAATCGAATCTCACGTTTCGAGGAACGTTATTTGAGTTGCCAAGCCGAATATTATCAATGTTGGATGAACCAATGTGTTGGTATAGGTATCAGGCTCTATACAGGCATAACTTTCAAGGCGATAGCAACAGTTGAGTGATAATTTGTAGGTATGCAGGATCGATGAGAGGGTTTGGGTTTGAGAGAGAATAAGATAATCTTTAAGAATCAATACATAATTAAAATGATACAATATGTTTGGTATTTATACAAATGAAGGGGTGTGTCCCCTATGACTCTAACCGACACAATGGTTAGTTAATAACCAACATACCTATTCAACTTAGGATAACTAATATGTCACACTATATATGTATATATATATATATATATATACTTAGGATAATTGAGGGAAATAAGAATTATGTCTAACATCCTCCCCCCTAATTCTTGATTTCCCCAAGGTCTTCAATTCCTATGAGACTTCGCATCTCTATGAACTTTATCCTTGGTAATGCCTTGGTGAGGATGTCGGCTTTCTGCATCTCTCCACTGATGTGATCAACTTGTATCTGCTCGTTCTCTATGCATTCTCTGATGAAATGATACCTTGTGTTGATATGCTTTGATCTTCCATGAAACACAGGATTCTTCATGAGTTGTATTGCTGACTTGTTATCTACTCGTAGAGTTATCTTCTTTGGTCTTTCACCTGTGAGTTCGCTTAGTACTCCTTGTAGCCATATTGCTTGACATGCTGCTGATGTTGCTGCCATAAACTCTGATTCACATGATGATAAAGCTACCGTGCTTTGCTTCTGACTTGTCCATGTGATAGGTGAATCTTTGTAGTAGAATATTGTTCCTGTTGTTCCTTTTCCATCTTCTTGGTCTCCATAACTGCTGTCGCTGTAACCAATGATTTCTGCTTCTTTGCCTTTGCTATATTGAATTCCATAATTCAATGTGCCTTTGATATATCTTATCAAATGTTTAACTGCTTTCATGTGAGTCGTCTTTGGCTTCTCCATGAATCTGCTCACGTATCCAACTGCGTAGGTGATGTCTGGTCTGGTATGTGTAAGGTACCTTAAGCTTCCAATTAGCTTTCTGTATTCTGTCTCATTGACTGGTTCACTCTCGTCTTCTTTATCGAGCTTCAGACCTGGTTCCATTGCTGTCTTTGTTGGATTGCAGTCTTCTAGTCTAGCTTCCTTGATAACTTTCTTGGCGTAGGCTGATTGCTTCAACTGTATTCTTCCTTGTGCTTGGCGTACTTCTATTCCTAGATAGTATGTGAGTGGTCCTAAATCACTCATCTCAAACTTGCCTTGCATTTCCTTCTTGAAGCTTGATATGTCCTTCATTGAACTTCCTGTCACTATTATGTCATCGACATAAACTCCTATAATGATTGTTGACTGTCTTGAAGTTCTCTTGTACACTGCTTGTTCTTGTGGACATCTTATAAAACCTATCTCTTTTAGGATGTTGTTCAGCCTTATATTCCATGCTCTTGGTGCTTGCTTCAAACCGTATAGAGCCTTCTTTAGCTTGTAGACTAGCTTCTCTTTTTCTTTCTTTATGAATCCATCTGGTTGTGATACGTAGACATCTTCCTTTAATTCACCATGTAGGAATGCTGATTTTACATCCAAATGATGTACTTCCCATCCTTTCTGTGCTGCCAATGCTAGTAGTAGCCTGATTGTTTCCATTCTTGCAACTGGTGCAAATACTTCATTGTAGTCTATACCTTCTTGTTGTACGTATCCTTTTGCTACTAATCTGGCCTTATGCTTGGTGATCTGTCCACTTGCGTCTCTCTTGACCTTAAATACCCATTTTAGACCTATTGGTTTCTGACTTGAGGGGAGCGTAGTCAGTGTCCAAGTGTCATTCTTCTCTATGGAATCTAACTCGCTTTCCATTGCTTCTATCCATTGTGGGTAATCTGCTGCTTCTTTATAGTTTGCAGGTTCTTCATCATATGCTAGATAAAGATGTTCATAATCTTCTGGTCTAAGAGGTTGTGTGGCTGCATAGATGTCATTAAGTGATCTAAGGGCTCGAACTGGTCTATTTAAAGAGCCTGGTGAGTCTTCTAACTCTTGAGTACTTGTCTCAACTGCTGGATCACTTGTCGGTGTCTCTTGTACCGTTATTGGAGTTCTTGTAGCTGTAATTGGACTGCTGAAGAATTCATTATCACTCTCTTGATCTTCACTGTCGTCGTCATTCTCTTCTTGTACAGCTTCATTCTCTGAATCTCCATGTATCTCAAATCTTGTCCAAGATGGTTCATCTTCGCTTCCTTCTTTCAAGTAGTTGTCCCAATTCCATGGTTCATTCTCTATGAATTGGACATTTCTACTGATATGTATCTTCTCTTCTATGGGATCAAATAATCTGTAGGCTTTGGAACCATTCTCGTTTCCTAGATGTACCATTTTCTTGCTTCTATCTTCTAACTTCTTCAAAAAAAGGGCGTCGTTACCTTTGCATATGCTATGCATCCAAATACTCTAATGTGCTTGATATTGGGTGCCTTTCCATTCACTGCTTCGTAGGGTGTCATTCCCTGTACTGCTTTAGTAGGTAACCGATTTAGTATGTAAATCGCCTGTCTTGTTGCTTCTGCCCATAAGTTCTGTGGTACGTTCATAGCCTTTAACATGCTTCTTGTCATACTCATTACTGAACGGTTTTTCCTTTCTACTACACCATTTTGCTGAGGTGTGTAAGGTGCTGTAAGCTGTCTGAGGATTCCTCTGTCCTCACAATATGTGGTAAGTGCTTTAGAAGTAAATTCTCCTCCACGATCCGTTCTTAATCTCTTGAGCTTTTGACTCGTCTCTGTCTGAGCTTCACTTAGGAATTTCTTGAAATTCTCATAAACTTGATCTTTTGACTTAAGCATGTAGATCCACATGTATCTTGAATAATCGTCAACTATCAGGAAGAAATAGTTGTTGCCTGCTAATGATGTGGGTGTGATTGGTCCACATAAATCTGGATGTACGAGCTCGAGAGGTCTCGTTGCTCTAAAACTTGCCTGAGAGGGAAACGGAAGTCTGCTTTGTTTTCCCGTAATACATGCATCACATACTTGAGATGGGTGCTTAATCTTTGGTATTCCACGTGCCATTCCTTTAACGCTTAACTGTCTTAGTGAATCAAAATTCACATGTCCCATACGTGCATGCCATAACCATTCAGGTGATACTATTCTGGCTTGTAAACAAATCGGACTTGTTATTCTGAGCCTTACTTTATAGAGTCTATTCTTAGCTCTTGGGACTTTCATCAATAGGTTGTTGTAGGCGTCATAAATCCATAGATAATCATTCTCCATAATCACTTTACATCCATTTTCTGTAACTTGCCCGAGACTTAGGATGTTGCTTTGGAGTGTTGGAATGTAGTAGACTTCTGTAACTAGTCTTTGTTCTCCATTGTTGCATTCCAATAATATTGAGCCTTTACCTTTGATGTTGACACATGATCCATCTCCAAACTTTACACTTCCTGCTATCTTTTCATCTAACTCTGTGAAATAGGAGCGTCTTCCTGTCATATGATTGCTTGCTCCATTGTCCAAATACCATATCTCATTTCCATTATCTTCACTGTGATAACGTTCTGGTGTGACTTTCTTTTCTTCTAGAACTACACTACTTTCTTCACCAACTGCCATAAGTAATGTGGGATCCTCTTCTTCCATTACTAGGTGAGATTCTTCTTGCTTACTTCGAGGTTTAGGACATCTGGGAGCTATGTGTCCTAATTCATTGCAGTTGTAGCATCTTACACTGCTGCCATCTCTCTTGGGCTTATAACTACTGTCGTCATGACGTTTCTTAGTGGGATTTTGATCACTTCTCTGATCTTGATGGCCATTTCTGTCAAAGTTCTTCCTCTCATTTCTTTGACTTCTATTGAACTTCCTAAAGTTCTGTCTACCTCGATTCTGATTGTAGTTCCTATTGTTGCTGTAAGGCCTTCTATCTTGCCTTGTAAATAACAGCTTCTCTTGACCTGATGGTCCAAATTTCTTCTCATCTCTTGACTTAAGGCGTTCCTCATAAGCTTTAAGTCTACCAAGCGCTTCATCTAACGTCATGGTATCTATATCTGAATATTGCTCTATGGATGCAATAATCTGTAGGAACCTCTCTGGTACGGAGTCCAGCAATTTTCGTACCAACATCGACTCTTCAATTGTCGTTCCTAGGGTTTTTGACTTTGTACTAATCGCACTTAACCTACCAGCAAACTGGTCTGTGGTTTCTGTCTCTCTCATTGTTATCATCTCAAATTCTGTGCGTAATGATTGAAGTCTTGCTTTATGGACTCGGTCAATTCCAATAAATCTTATCTTTAATGCTTCCCAGATTTCTCTCGCTGTAGGATGTGACGCCACCTGCATCACCATATCCTCTGGAATTGCCTGAAAGAGATAGGCAATCGCTGTCCTATCCTTCTTTACATCTACCGTCGACGTGCCTTCTGTGGGTTCCACTACTTCCCAAAGACCATTTGCACTCAATATTGCTTTAACACGTACAGCCCAAATCGTGTAATTTGTAGATGTCAACATCGGTGTCTGGAGGTTGAAAGTGAGAGTCTCCTTCGTGACTGTCTCCTTTGACGCTGTCTCTTTCGACATTGTGGGTTTAATGGGCGTCTGCTTCTGCGGACTTTTGTTCTTCTTCTTCCCTATTGTCCAAATCTAATATGGACTATCCCACACTTCTATGGAACTTTGTTTGACTAGCTTTGTCAAACACGACTATGATATGTCTGAAGAAAATATTCTTGTTTAACAAAGTTTGATGCTTTGTCGGGCCCACAACAAAATATCAAGATCCTTGCTATAATATTTCTTTATACCACTAATGTTCCCAATTCTAAAGTCAATCCTATGACTTGATAATCCTCCAACGATGATTGATTAGTGTCCTTTAACAACACCCTTTGTCAATCCTAAACACCCTTCTAAAACAAATCACTTGTTTTTCTACTATGCTTCAATCCTTTTCTTTTCTTTTTTTGTTTAATCAGTGATAAATTCCAACAAACAAACACTGATATAATACCCTTCACAATAAAATACCCTCAAATAATAATATTATAATTCTGTTTGACTTTTAAAAGTCAAACTTCCTTCTTCTTGTTCTTTACGAACCCTACTGCCCCGGAAAAAACTTTCTGTTTTTGATCTTATATTGATCAAACAACAATGGAACTTCAATCTATGTTCCACAAACACTGATATTTTGGATTCCAATCCAAAGGTACGATCGAATACGAAAAAAAATTTTAGAAAAAATAAAAACCCGGTTCTTTAAACCCGATAATAAAGTTGATCCTTAGTATGTTTTTAAGCAATTGTTTTTGTAGAAATATGACTCTGTTGGTATGTACGAATGTTCGGAAATAACGTTCGAGTATTAAAACTTGTTTCTTTTGATAAAAAATTTTGGCGGGAAAATCTGTTCGAACAACACAAAACAGAGTATCACTTTCTGGTTCGTCTTTCTTGATTCGGATCAGTGTATATGTATTCGAAATCGATAATAAACGAGGGCAGGGAAAAATATAACCGTTTTATCGCGTTAAAATGAATTTTCTGCGTAACCGGTAGGTCGCCGGAATTTCTGGTTTGGCCGGAAACTTGTTTTTCGGTCGTCTTCTTCCTTGAACGGTTATAGGGTTGATGTATTGATCTTCTACGAATCCTTGTTGGCTTTAAATGATTGTTCCGATGATCTTGAACGTTGATGCCTTCTGTTCTTTCTTTCGAATGAAAACAGAGTATTGATATGATTCGTCTTCTTCGCTGAATGATTATATGATCGGATAGAACAATCTGAATAACCGCTCTGATGCCAAATGTAGGTATGCAGGATCGATGAGAGGGTTTGGGTTTGAGAGAGAATAAGATAATCTTTAAGAATCAATACATAATTAAAATGATACAATATGTTTGGTATTTATACAAATGAAGGGGTGTGTCCCCTATGACTCTAACCGACACAATGGTTAGTTAATAACCAACATACCTATTCAACTTAGGATAACTAATATGTCACACTATATATGTATATATATATATATATATATATATACTTAGGATAATTGAGGGAAATAAGAATTATGTCTAACATAATTTTGGCTCTACAACGCTTCGATTGTCATCCTTTGCCATGGCTTGAATTCCAAAGCCCTATTTGTAAAAGACATAATCAGTAGGCAATTTTTATAATTTTTTAAACGAAACAGGATGAAGATGGCGCAAACTGTAATGTTTGCCTTTTTGGGCGACAATTAATCGTGTCCTACAACATGGGTTAAATGACAAATCTAAACCGATTAATCATTGAGGGGAAGGTATGATTATGATATAAATTGACCAAACGGGAATTTTAGGAAAAAGATCTTTGAGATCTCTTTCCCCTTTTTTTCAATTCTCTACTCTAATATCAATATTTTAATCTTTATTGTAATCTTTTTTTCTATCACTCTAGATCGTATAGTGTAATTGTATATTTTCATTTCCGAATTTCATTTTTTTTTAGCCACGCACACATTGCCTTGGGTTAGTCTTTAAAAAAGATTGCCCTGCCATTTGTTTTGTGTAAGTGTGTACATACATAGGCGTTTAGACCTGATTAAGCGTTTAGCCAAGGTTGGCAAACGCCGAGGTGCATAGTATTTTTGGGCATTTTGGTAATCTAAAACTTGCATTAGTGCTAAAAAATCTGTATTGATTGCATGATTGTTACAAAGTTTGTTTGACAGTTATGTTTCTTAGTGACATATTTAACATATATTCTTCATGCATAAAATGTAAAGCGCCTAGGCGACACAATGGCGAATGACTATGACCCATTTGTGCACCCTTAGCATCTATCAGTTAATGTTGATTTCAGAATAAAACGCCTAAACACAGCAGCAACACAGTAAAAGACAGTGAAAACAAAGCGTCTGGTACTCTCATTGAAGGAATCGTGTTTTACTGACTCTTGTTCTAATTGACAGAATCGATTTCCTGATGCAACTAAACCTGGTCTGAAAGCATAAATAAATAGCATTCAAAGGATGCGTATACTGCAGCTAAAATGAATAAACAGCAGTTAATGCCGCAGCTGGTCGCAGGCTGCAGCGCTGCTGGTTGTCGCGAAAACAACTGAACATAAAAATACGTTTCTATGTAAGCGAAGGCGAAAACACCTAAACATAGAAAAAAGGTGTGTATGAACAAAATACAATACCTTAAACGGTTTTGTGAAAACTCCTCAAATACTATACTTGCAATGCTTTCTTTAAACGACTAAATTGTCCATTACACGACTAAATTGTTTACCATACAATAAAAACAACTAAAAAAAATAGAAAAACAACACTACACTGGATATTAATATCAGAAAGTATTAAGGTACTAAGTAGCAAGAGGAACTCAAAGCAAAAAATAGCTGAAGTATTATATGCTAGACCTGGACAGTTTTAACAGAACAGTCTGACCCGGTTTGTAATCTAAACACTATGCGCATAGCGACTTTAGGTTTATGAGTAGGTACCAGGACCCGTTTTTTTTTTTTTTTTTTTTTTTTTGAAAACTTGTATCGTAGCATGGATGTCGCCACGTAAGGGAAAAAAAAGAAACGATATGCGCGTAGAAGTGCAAAGCAACTGAACTGCACGCATCAGGTATATAACTAAAGACGCAGAAAATATAACCCATTGTTCCCTAAAGCAGACCAACCAAACCATATAACTAAAGACACAGAAAATATAACCCATTGTTCCCTAAAGCAGACCAACCAAACCATATATTTATTCGGAAAACCTAAAATAAACGGCTGTTTTTAAACAGCGAGACTCAGGTTTTTGTTCGCCTCAACATAAATCGACCAAAATACTAACGTTTTTGAGAAAACGCCTCAAATACTAAACCTGCAACACTTTCTTTAAAAGACTAAATTGCCCATTACACGACTAAACTGTCTACCTCTAGCATAAAAAAAAATTCACCAAAAGCATAAGCATATAAGCGTTTAATCGAATACCTGTCTTACTTTATACTCTGCCTAAACATTGAAACGTCTTGGGGCATAGTACTTAAATATCCTTCTGGCCCGCTGTTAATGTAACAGCATTTACACAGTTGTTCAGGCAGGGTGTGTTGGGTTGCTGTCAATTTAAGTAGCATAAGCATATAAGTGCCTAATTGAATATCTATCTTAGTTAATACACTGCCTAGTTGGAACCTCTCTCAGTCTCTCCATCACTTTGCTCTAAATGATTGGAGCTTGCCTTCTACTATTGAATTTAGTTATGTAACAACCTAAATTTTGTTTACTGTTTTCCCATAAATTGAACAAAACTTTGTTCTCAAATTCATATTTAATTAAATACAGCTTATAATGTATCAACAGCTGCTGACTATGATGCACATAATGCTATTTGTACATTTTAATTATCATTTTAATGTCTATGCTACTTGGTAATTATTTTACGCTTTGGAGAATTTGCCGACAACGCAGTTGAACGACGCGCAGCGCGCGACTGTGCATGACAATCAGTAACATAAAAGAACACAGTTAATGGATCTTGAATAAAAAAACAAAGCACTCCTAACATGTTGGTTAAAAACCTCTTAATATGTTGGTTGTATTTTTAATGTATATTCTACTATGATCAGAAAGTAAAAAAATATGCAACACTAAGAAATACAAATATTTCTTATCGTGTTTATACATTGTATTTTGTCTATGCTTAAACTTAGATTATTGATATCTTTTAGTCATGTTTATTACACATTATCGATGTTTAATAGCACTTATCTTATTTAACAAAACTTACTTTTCAAAATCACGCCATATCATTGTCACATGATGCAGTTTATGTATGTTGAAGACTTGAAGATACTTAAATTAACAACTGTAATGGATTTTTGTTCATCAAATAAAGTATATATTCAAGCTCTAGATTATTATTATTATCAACTAACGCCTAAATCAACAAACGCCTATTATCAACTAACGCCTAAATCAACTAACGCGTATTATCAACCATAGTCACATGAATCGCGGTACACTCCGGTTCGTGGTACGAAATCGGGTACGCGGTTCGCGCATTTCTAAAATTCGGTACGAGGGGGGTAGGTTCATTCGGTTCGCCAATTCGGTACGCGGTACGGTGTACCCTATAAGTTGGTACGCCGTATCGTATCTAAATATTATACAATATATATTTTTTTTCCAAATAACTCCAATAAACATTTCAAAATCATAATCCAAAACAAAGTTCATAAATTATAAGTTCAAAAACATAAACAAACTAACCAAGTTCATAATTATAAGGAAACAATAGACTTTTCATCTAGCTATGGTAAGCGAATAGTCACCATAATTGTTGCAGATTTCGAAGCATTTAATTCCGATTCGCGAATCGTATTGAATCTAGACAGCGAATTCGACAATCCGGTACGCGAATCTGTGATATTTGGTTCGAAATTCTACACAATTGGGTACGCTCAATTTTACGAATCGGATCGCGAATCCTATGCGAACGGTAGGCGAATGTACCCGATTCCGGTACGCACGATTGGATTCGCGGTACGCAGGTAGATTAGCGAATCCTGTGACTATGTTATCAACTAACGGCTATTATCAACTAAAACCTATTATGAACTAACACAAAAATCAACTAACGCCTAATACTTATCAAGTAAAGGTGCCTGATTCCATCTTAAAAAACAGATTTCTTTAGTTAAGACTTAAGAGACCCAACTTAACCAGTTTTCTCAGCAAAGTTTTTTACTCAATAACAACAATAACTACTCTTTCAAAACACAAAACAGAGTAGCTTTTTATATGAATATCATTTTTTAAGGACTCAAAAAAGGCCAGATTTTTTTTAATGATGCTCGTTTGTTGGAAAACAACCCAAAGAAACAGACATTTTTAATGCACATCATTACTGGAAATAAACCCAAACAAACAAATCTTCAACCTCATGTTGTTTCAAAACAGGAATACATAAACCGTGACATTTGCAAAAAAGATGAAAACATGCAGAAAAACAGATATGCAGCCCATAATCCTTACACAATAGTGCAATACTTGTAACTTATACCTTCGACGGTCGCAGGTTTTGCTGCTGGGAAGAACGAAACGGGCAACAACAAAAATTTCAACTTTGAAAGAAACGGTTTATAAGGGGCAAAAAGAATAAGTGGAATTGTGAGTAACCAAACATACTACGTAGTATGACTAACAGCACACCACCTGTCAAACCACATGTTTTTTTTTTAAACAGACTAAAAAAAATAAAAAAATGCAACAAAACGGAGCTAACAGGGATTTGAACAGGACCAACAACCCAAGCACAACAACAGCCTGACCAACTGCACCACATAAGCCATTGTTAACTTTATCAAACCAGTTATATTTAACATGTTTTCAAGACGAAGGGTGTACTATTCATGGGCATCCTGAATATTATTTTTTTAGAACTGCTAATGCACACCTTCTAAACCTACACTTTTTGTTCACTACGGACTAAAACCATCGCCAGTTAGAATATTGTAATGATGGGTAAAATTTGGTCGGTGAAAGGAACATTTTTGACAGTTGGCAATGTGGGGCCACTTGGTGGGTGAAAGAGGCTTGAAATGGGCAAGGGATGTAATGGTGGGTGAAAGGGGGTGAATATATAATGATATTAAATTTGAATTAAAAAAAAAGAAAAATAATAAAAATGAAGTGGATACATCTGATTGGCCCATCCAAAATTCGCTCAGCCCTTGTTCACGCGAAAATTTTCGCGTAGCCCTTGTTCACGCCCCTTTAACAAGGAGGGGGGCGGTGTGCTTGGGTGAAAGGAGCACCAAATCTGGCCTTTAACACCCAATTCGCGAGTCATTACACCTGGTCTTAAGGAGTAATGCATTCTTTTAGCACATTTGTACTACTTGTCGAAATTTCCTTGGAAATATTATATAAGATGGGGGCGGTTATTGTGAAAAGTAATCAAAAGGTGCGAAGTGTGCGAAGGCATCTCCATCTTTCATTTGAAGATTTTGACTAAAAAAGCACGTGATCAATTTTGATTATATAACTAGGGTCTGTTTGGTATGGAGTAATGGAATGGATGATGGAATGGAATGGACGAGGTAATAAAATGGATCATTATAATTTCATGTCTTGTTTGGTTGCCATGTGGGAATGAAACAAAACATTAGTTTGTGTTGTTGGATAGGCATGCAAGGACGAAGAAATAAAATTGATGGTTAATGGTGGTGGTCAGTGGCGGCTAGGGCTGCAAACGAACTGAACTTTCAGCGAACAGTTCATGAACCGTTCGGCGGGAAGTTCATTTGTGTTCGTTTGTTTAATAAATGAACGAACACGAACAAAAAATTCCGTTCATTTGGTTAAACGAACGAACATGAACAAAGGTCGCGTTCATTCGTTTATGTTCGTGAACGTTCGGTAACGTGTTCGTTTATGTTCGATAGTTTATTAAGGTTTTTAATTTTTGTACTTTTTTTATATTCTTTTATTTTTATTTATTTTACCCAATAAATAATATTATGAGGTAAATATATAACTACTATGAGATTAATAAACCTACTTTTTGTATCCAAACTCATTGTATGTTTCCACGTTCCAGCGTTGATGCCCTCCACCTCCAACGCCCTGTGCCATCCGCCTCCAACGTCCTTCTCCAGTATTACGTATGTTTGGACAATTAGGTTATATTTTGGGTGAATCTAGCTAATGTCTTAATGTATGTTAATTCGATGTTATTCAAACGTTAATATATGTCAGTTTGTGTTTGTGTTTGTTTCCGTTCATGAACACTTCTTTTTGTTCATTTGTGTTCATGAACACTTGTTTGTGTTTATTAATGTCCGTTTGTGTTCGTGTACGTTCATGAACAAAATTAACAAACGAACACAAACAAACACGAACATGAGTATTTTCTTAACAAACGAACACGAACAGAAAATCTTGTTCGGTAAGTGTTCATGAACTGTTCATGAACACATAATATTCTTAACAAACGAACACGAACAAGGCCTTGTTCGTGTTCGTTCGGTTCGTTTGCAGCCCTAGTGGCGGCGATGGTGGGTGGTGATATGTGGATGTAGCGGCGGTGGTGGGTGGCGGCGGCGGTAGTGGCGACGGTGGAAGGTGAAGGTGGATGGTCGTGACGGTGGTTGGGAAACGATGGCGATTAGTGGCAGTGGTGGGTGGTGGTGGTGATGGTAGGTGGTGGTGTGTAGCGGTGGGTGGCGACGGAAAAGTAGGTGGTGGCGACGGCGGTGGTGGGTGGCGGCAACGGTGGTGATGGGTGGAGGTAGAGGTAGAGGTAGAGGTGGATGGCGGTGCTGGTGGGTGGGTAACGATGGTGAGTAGTGGCGGTGGTGGGTGGAGGTGGCGGTGGTGCTAGGTGGTGGCAGTAGTGGTGGGTAAAGGAAATTGTGGTGAGTGACGGTGGCAGGTGGTAGAGGCGGCGGTGGGTGGGTGACGGTGGTGGGCAGCGGTGGGTGGTGGGTGGTGTTGGATGGCGGTGGTGGTGGGTTGGTGCCGATGATTGGTGGGGGAAGGTAGTGGGTGGCGGTGACAGGACGATGGTAGGTGGTGACGACGGTGGTGGGTGGTGGGCGACGGTGATGGCTGATGGCGACAACGGTGGTGGGTGGTGACGATGGTGGTAGGTGGTGGTGGTGGGTTGTGGTGTTGTTTGTAAAGGGTGAATGAGGGATTGAATGAAAAAAAAACATGGGGTGGATTGAATAGTTTTGAAGGAATGAAATGCCTTATGGAATGGGTGATTACATTCCTTTAACCAACCAAACACACTATTAGTTATACAAAGAAACAAAAGGGTATTTTCGTCAATTTCCTCTAAACCCATTCCCCTATGATTTTTAAACGGCTATAACTTTTTCATACGATAATATTTTTAAAAAAAAATTACACCGTATTAACGAGCGTTTTGTTCTCTTTAATTTGAGTAGCCTAGTGCTATAGTTTTCTTAATTTTAAAAAAACAAGTACATAATTTCACATTCAAGTATCTGGTACGTGATTTTAGATGTAACAGTAAATCATTTATTAATTCATTATACTTAAAATCTGAATTATTAATTTAATTATTTTGTCCAAATTAATTGTAACTACTTTAACTAAATATTCAATTGGTAATAATTATATTACCTATCCACATTTATAAACTTTGTCATATTATTTTGAAATACAAGTTTTATAATTATATTAATTCGATTTATCGTAAAAACTCAAATTCCCCAAATCAACTTAGCAAACCCTAATGCCTTTGATTCTAGATGCCTTAGACCTTTAAGTCATTTTTCCCTCAATAATATTCTTATACGTATAGGTTGAATTCTTCAGAATTCCCAAGTTTATTTTGTGACGAGTTCTGTTTGGATTTATCGCGCTTAGCAAAACTGTGAGTATATCTTTTCCCCTTTTCATGTTTTACTCTTTTGAGGCTATTCATGTACACTATTACTAAGGTGCTGTTTGTTTTTTTCCTGCAGGAAAAGGTCTGCAGTCTGCGAACCACATCTGCAGACATCTGCAGGAGAAGAGGTGGACCAAAGGTCTGCAGTCTGCAAGAAGAAGACTGTTTGTTTGTTAATGTCTGCAGGCTGCTGAAATAAACTGAATTTTAAATAAACTGATTTTTTACAGCAGTCTGGTGGTAGACAGTGGTGGTGGTGGACGATTGTGGTGGTGGACGGTGGTGGTGGTGGATGATGGTGGTGGTGGTGGACGGTGGTGGTGGTGGACGGTGGTGGTGGATGGTGGTGGTGGACGGTGGTGGTGGACGGTGGTGGTGGACGGTGGTGGTGGGTGGGTGGTGGTAGTGGTGGGTGCTGGTGGTGGGTGCTAGTGGACGGTGGTGGTGGACGGTGGTGGTGGTGGACCATGGTGGTGGTAGACGGTGGTGGTGGATGGTGGTGGTGGACGGTGGTGATGGACGGTGGTGGTGGACGATGGTGGTGTTGGTGGTGGACGGTGGTGGTGGTGAACCGTGGTAGTGGTGGACAGTGGTGGTGGGCGGGTGCTGGTGGTGGTGGGTGCTGGTGGACGGTGGTGGTGGTGGTGGACGGTGGTGGATGGTGGTGGTGGACGGTGGTAGGTGGTGGTGGACCGTGGTAGTGGTGGATGATGGTGGTGGTGGGTGGTGGTGGACGGTGGTGGTGGATGGTGGTGGTGGTGGATGGTGGTGGACGGTGGTGGTGGTGGACGGTGGTGGTGAACCGTGGTTGGTGGTGGTGGACCGTGGTGGTAGTGGACGGTGGTGGTGGTGGACCGTGGTGGTGGACCGTGGTAGTGGTGGACGGTGGTGGTGGTGGTGGTGGTGGTGGGTGAGGAGAAGAGAAGAGAAGTGGAGAAGACCTTTGTAGACCTTAGAAGACTTTGGAACAAGTCTGCACCAAGAAGAGGTCAGGAAGACCTTTTTGAGTGAAAGGTCTTCCAAAAAACAAACAATCTGCAGACCCCAAACATCTGCGTGCGTCTGCGTGGTGCAGACAAAAGAGGTATGAAGTAGGGATGAGCATATGGTACTAAATACCGGTACCGTACCGGTATCATACCGGTACCGTACCGATACCGGTACCGACCGATCATAAACGGTACCGGTATCGGTATTAGATTTTTAAGATTTTGGTATCGGTATATAACGGTATCGGTACCGGTTTTTTTCCGGTAATAACCGGTATTGATACCGGAATTTTATTTGGAAGTTGAAGTGTTTTATATGGGAATTATGTAATTGATATGTCTTTCCATAATCCATATATATCTCATTTCCTTTAATTTTGAATGCTAAAAGTTTCTATTATTATTGAGTTGGGTTTATAATAAACCTATAATCTCTTAAACCCTCTACCATTCCAATTTCAAGAACATCAATATTCTGCAATATTGTTCAAGGCCATCGACCAAAAAAAAAAAAAAAAAAAGGTATTCAAAGAGATTCACTTTTTTATAATATTCATTAAAGTTGCTTAAATATCTAATGGAAAAAAAAAGAATTCAATTCATATTGAACTTAGACGAATTAGCTGTTCATTCAGTTAATACTTAATAATGAATGAGTTTTACTTAATATTTTGTTTTTCAATGGCAAATAGAATCCATTGAATTAAGATATAGCACATCATATACTAACATATTCACAGATACGATCTTGATTTTATTAGTTGAATGTTATACAATGGATGGTAGGACTGAGCATATTATACCATATATCAGTGCCATATCGGTGTCGTACCAATCGTTTATGGAGATTATATAAAAAAGTTGAAAAACACCAAAGCGGTACAAAAGCGGTAAAGTACCGAAAAACCGGTACCGATACTGTACCGCTACCGAACCGGTACAACCGGTACGGTATTCGCACTACAAGAAAATGAAGTTAATGCAACCCTGGTTAAATGTTGCATTAGGCCTTGAAAAGGTTGCATTACGCCTAATGCAACCTTTTATCAAGGGATGCATTAGGCGAAGTTGCATTAGACCTAATGCAACCTTTTTGTTAGATAATGCAACCTTATTTGAAAGGGTTGCATTATTATTCAAATGCAACCTTTTCATAACACAACCTTTTTTATATACTAATGCAACTATTTTACTTTTAAATGCAACTTTTCTTACATTCAAATGCAACCTTTGCTACCTCAAATACAACCTTGCTACACTAAAATGCAACCATTATTTCACTCAAATGCAACAGTTTTTATATCAAATGCGACACATTTTTGAAATTTTAGTTACAACAAATGTAACCTTTTTTCTGTACTAGATGCAACTTTGTAACATAAATTCAATTACTATTGATTAATATGCATTCAATCGTACACCCACCAAAACAATAATAACATAGACATCATTGATAGTCAAAAAGTGTACTTTAACATATTTATCCAAACTCAAATAACAATATAGTCAACGCAAAGTGTCATAAAAAAATAAAGAGCAATAAAAACATTCTACTCATCTTGCTCTTCAACTAATAGTTCTTACATAATCTTCCGCATCATAGCTTTCAAGTGTTTCGGTGGTCGTTAATATCTTTTTGCATAGCTTTGAGGTTTTTTTTCCTTTCGAAATCCTCTTCAGTCTTCCAGCAACTAGTTTTTCTCAACTTTAATGTTTGCTTTGAATGATTCCATCAGCCCTTCCGGAATTATGTATGATGTACAAGCACCAATGCACCATCTACTTTTTTTTTTATCAATGTACTTGCAACACCTGTACTATAAAGTCGGCAATATCCATAGTTCTCTTTGTTCTTTACAGCCAGAAAAGAATCCACTGTAGGTTACCATCCTCTATACATTTGTTGTTCATCTGTTCATGCAACATTGTTATATATATAAAGAAGATATTGTCCAAATTCAGAAGTCAAAATTCAGAGAGACAATCTTGCATAGAAGCTGTGTATGTATATATAAGGTCTATTATCAAAACTTGTATCCATCAAATTGGGCAATATTACTAAATCAAATCTGTTTGGGAATCCTTTTAATTAAAATTATCAATTCAAAGTTGTTTAATTCAGAACTAGGTATTAATAACAAAGTCACAGACCGATGCATATAGAAGTTGCAACTAATTCAGAATTGAAACATGAAACATCTATTTTAAGCGCATTGCACATATTGAAACATGTTGGGTAATATTTCTAGTTTCGTTTGGTCATAAACCAGTAATTTAAGTAAAAACTGAAAATCTAACAAATAAAAGAAATATAACTACTAAATACCTTACATAATCTAGTTTATCTAGCTGAACAGGCAAATCACGATTGATCATGTAGCGATTTTGCATTCCAGCTAACCAAGAACGATATCTGATAAATTTACAGCCCATCCTAACATCTGCCCCTGAAATCAGTAACCAAACAATCTAAAGCATGGACCTCTTGGTCTAGTGGTATGGTGTCCCCCTTACAAATGTAAGGTTGTGGGTTCAAATCCTTGCAAATGCAAGGTGAGGTGGAATAAATGTGTAATAAAAATTTGCCGTTCAAAAAAAAAAAAACAATCTAAAGCATGAATAATAATGATCTTTTAATTAAAGAAAGATGCATACATAGTGGGTTGGATTGACCTGGTAATTAAAAGGTGTAGTTTATTAACTAGTTCAAGGTTTCAGATGATTTGTCATATGAAACAACCATTGCAATATAAGATGTATAAACGCAAATCGCCTAAATCATCAACATAAAAACAAGTTCAATAAACAAAAATGGATGACAATAGCATGATCAGATACACAGGAATCCAAAATTTCCACTATTTGACATTCAAATCAACATTACATGATTAAAGATTACAATATCCAATAATTAACTAGAAAAACCTCACAACTCTATAATCGATATATCAATAGTATCGTTCAAGTGAAACTTAAAGCTTAATGCCAAAAATAAGATAAAAAGACTTCCATTAATATTTTAGTAGTCATGTTTTTTCCTTAGTGACGTTTGGTTACGTGAGAAAAAATATTAGGTTACAAAAGAATCACCATAGCAGAAAGGAAGTTAAAGCCAGGTACATTACAAAGAAAACTTTGGTGGGTTAACCCAACATGACCCACTTTGTATCGGAGTTGAAAATCACAAGTTTCCACTTCTAAGACAGATAATAAAAGATTATAAGCCTACAACCACAACTACTAACTTATAGTAATATGATGTAATAGGTTTTATGCACACTACGTCAACCCATTTACCTATTCGTGTTGTTTCTTTTCAAGCTATATCTTTTAACGTTTTGACCCGTTGAAGATAAAACATACTCAGATGGACAATTTTTAAAGTACATGAGACAAAATCATCACCTCAAGCAAACAAAAATAGGAAGCGATCATATGAATATGAAGATTATGATTACCTGAACATAGAGCATATTAGGTTCAGGAATGATCGATATAGGCAGGGCCGTCCCTAAGATTAAACACAACTCTTCGCTTTCCTTTACTTTACCCATCTTAAACATAAAATTACAAAAATTTAATGTCTAAACACTCATTATGTCACAACAATTTAAAATAAAATTACAATAACTATCAAAATGAACCTGAAGATATTTCGGGAGGCATCCGAGCTTCACTAAGAGGCCCTTGGACTGATATTAATGGTGTCTTTGGCAAATTGAAACATATTATCTTTCTCCATTGGAAATCAACTATAAAAAATTCTTAAATTCATGAAATCAGTATGATGCTATCATATTTCATATGGTTGTTCTAAATGATGCTCTTAAGCTGAACAACTACCGAATATGAGTCGAATGTAACAGTGAATTGATTTTTTTTTTTCATAAACAGGGGCGAAGGTTAAGAAGGGCTAGAGGTGGCCCTGGCCCCCCTGTTTTCTGGCGCAGTGGTAGAAATTTGCGATTTTCATAGGTAAATTGAGTTCAGGTTGAGTCCGGCCCCCACTGATTTGCCAGTACCGATCGAAAAAAATTGAGTCCGGCCCCCACCGTTTCGCAAACCAAGCTTCGCCACTATTCATAAATGAGGCAAATGTTGATGCCACGTAACTTGTTAGCAGGTTCTTAATTCGAGGAGGGTCTCTAATACTATTCCGGGGCTGCATGTGAATGGCGAGTGGGTGACGCACCCGAAAACAATAAAGCGTGAAGTATGCAGGTTCTTCAAAGAGAAGTTTGTAGAGGATTTAAAGGTGCGGCCCACTTTCATAGTGGAAGATATTAAGAGTTTAGACAGGGAGGCAGCCGAGAATATTATTGCCCCATTTCAAGAAAAAGAAATTAAAGATGCAGTTTGGGAATGTGGGAGTGATAAAGCGCCTGGGCCGGACGGCTTTAATTTTCGTTTTATCAAGAAATTCTGGCATTTATTTTCAGGCGAGTTTTTGGAGATTTTTAGAGATTTTGCGGAGACGGGGATTATTAGTAGGGGGGTTGGCTCTTCTTTTATTACGCTTGTTCCGAAGGTTAAAGACCGGTGGAGTTGGGGGAGTATAGGCCTATTAACTTGATTGGTGTAGTTAGCAAAGTCATTTCGAAAGTGCTAGCTAATCGGTTAAGGAAGGTAATTGATGGGTTGATATCTGAAACTCAATCTGCTTTCATAGCAGGGAGGTACATTCTGGACGGTCCATTGATTATTAGTGAGCTTCTTTCCTGGGCCAGACGATGTAGGAAGGAGCTATTTATGTTCAAAATTGATTTCGCCAAAGCTTATGATAATGTTAATTGGGAATTTTTGGTGTCGATTATGAGACAGATGAGATTTCCTGAGGTGTGGTGTAAGTGGATAAAGGGTATTTTGTCCTCAGCCAGGTCGTCTGTTTTGGTTAATGGATCTCCTACGTTTGAGTTTTCTTGTGAAAAGGGGGTGCGTCAAGGTGACCCTATTTCGCCATTCTTATTTATCATTGTTATGGAAGCGTTCGCGGGGTTGATGAGAAAGGCATGTGAGGGGGGTTCTTTTAATGGAGTTCGGCTACCTAATAATGGTTTAGTGCTTTCACATTTATTTTATGCGGATGATGCCATGATTATGGGGGAGTGGTCGGATAGTAATTTCTGTACGTTGCGTCGGTTGCTTAGAATATTTCACTTGTGCTCGGGCTTACGTATAAACATTCATAAGTCTACATTGTTTGGTGTTGGTAAAGAATTAGGAGATGTGGCTATTATGGCTCGGGTTCTTGGGTGTGGATCGGGGGCTACTCCTTTTAAATATCTTGGTATTACGGTGGGTGCCAACATGAGTAGGATTAGCAATTGGGAGCCGGTTATTAAGGTGTTCACAACCCGGTTGTCGAAATGGAAATCCAAGGTGCTTTCGATTGGTGGTCGGGTAGTGTTAATAAAATCGGTCTTGGAGAGTATTCCGTCATATTATTTTGCTTTATATAAGGCTCCTTCGGCCGTTATTACGAAATTAGAGTCTTTGATAAAAAGATTCTTGTGGGGTGGAGATCCGGATTCTAGGAAGGTGCATTGGGTGGCTTGGGATACGGTTTCTCTTCCTAGGAAACATGGTGGGTTGGGGCTTAGCCGATTGGATGAGAGTAATAACGCGTTTCTCTTAAAATGGTTATGGAGATATAGGGTTGAAGGGGAAGCTATGTGGAGAAAAGTGATTGATGCTTTACATGGTTCGGTGCGGCAATGGGAGTCTTATCCAGCTAAATCCATCTTATCGGGTACGTGGACTAAATTGGTTAAAAATGGCTTTAAAGTTAAAGTGGGCGATTCTATTGGTGCGTATATGATTCGGGGCAGATTAGGAAATGGGTTGGGAATTAAGTTTTGGACGGATCCTTGGATTTCTAAAGTTCCCTTGAAGTTGGTGTTCCCTAATCTTTTTCGGCTTGAGCGTAATAAATGGTGTAGTGTTGCCGAAAAAATTGGGGGGTTTAATGGTGATGGCCCGGTTAGTTGGAGTTGGAGACAATACCCGACATCGCCCCAGGAGGTGGGGGAACTGATAGAATGTCATCGGATTATAGGGGGCATGTGTTGGTGAACTCGGCCGACTATTGGGCTTGGTATGACAAAGGCCCGATTGAGTTTTCAGTTCAAGTAGTTAAACAGTGGCTCGTTGAAGATCGGGTTAGTAGAATAAATAATGTTTTCAACTATTCGTGGTGTAAGTGGATTCCCTTAAAATGCAATATCTTTATGTGGAGACTTTTATTAGATAGAATCCACACTAAAGTGGCGCTTTGTAGAAGGAATATCTTGCATGGAGATAGTTCTTGTGATCTATGCAGTATAGATGAGGAGAGTGCGGATCATGTTTTTACCGGTTGTGGTATCGCGATCGGTACGTGGCAGGGTATTGCTAACTGGGTAAAAATTCCGCCTATATTTCTGTTTTCTGTTAAAGATATTGTTGAAGTGGTTAAAGGTTCAGGGTGGCCGGTGAGAAAAAAGGAGCTGTTATATGGGATTTTCATAGTGACTTGTTGGCGTATCTGGAAAGCTAGGAATGAGAGGATCTTTAACCAGAAGGCTCGGAATGTAGTAGAGTTGGTGGCGGATATAAAGTCGTTATCGTATCTTTGGTTGAGGAGTCGGGGAAACATAGCCGGGTTGGATTGGAAGGGTTGGAAGAAATTTGATTTTGATGTAATGTAACTTTGTTTTGGGGTTCCCGTCTTGGGACTCCCTGGTGTTTGTTGTTTAATGAAATTTGCCTTCCAAAAAAAAAAAAGCAGGTTCTTAATTTTGTAGATCAAAATGTTGTGAAACTCATTTCTTTAATTTACTTCATTCCACTTTTATTATTGCAATGAGGATTTACAAATAAACTACATCATTTTGTCTTATTGCTCATACAATTTTCCTACTCTGGTAATTTTGCATATGTTTAATTTAATTGTTTCTCAATATGCTTCTTTAATTAGTTATACTGAGGCTATTATATTAGATGCATTTTTCATAGTTATCGAAAATCAAATAAATTTAGAAGAACACAAACTGAATCGGATAGAAAATATGAATAGCTAGACACCAACTTACTTTAGAGTGGAATTAAACAATATACCCTATACAGTTGCAAATCAACTCGATTGCTTCTGATGTAAAGCAATGCGTAATGAAACTGAACATGTAATTTTGGAAAACGTTTGCCTGACATAATCATTTTCTTTTTACTGACCTACGATTGAAGGTAGGTTGAAAGTTGAAACTGCGATTGAATTGCTCAAAACCCTTCTGCCGTCCTAGGAGTTTTCCTTTCGATCACCGCCGTTTGAACCGCTCCTCTAGTTCGGTTTTTCCTTCGATCAACGGAAATTAGGTCAGTATTGTGATTTGAGAGTGATTAAGAGGGTAATTCAAAAACTTTTAAGCCTAAGTGCCCGCTAATCTCCTTTTTTAAGAACCGCCCAACATAAAAAGTTTCAATATATTAACTTTAATCAATTAAGGAAGAATAGTATAATTATTTTAAAGTTAACTTTTATTATTTATTATGAAAATAATTTATTTTCATATTATATAGTATTTTAATTAAGTTTTACATCTAAATAAATCAAATTGTTTGTAGCATGTAACTAGGAATGAGCAAATGGTACCAAGTATCAGTATCGGTATCAAATTTTCTGTACTGAATTATTTTCAGTACAAATTCGATACCGAATTTTTGGCGTTTTCAATACTGGTATTGCTTCGATTCGATGTTGGTATTTTAGCGGTTTTACTTTCAAATACTGGATTGTACCATACCGAGCATTTCCGGTATTTATACCGATACCTAATTTGGATGATTTTCGTGCAAGTACTTTTAGGACTGAGCTCATCCCTACATATGAATCAACTATTATAAAACAACGCATCAAAGATTCTCGGATGCTAGTCGTTTGCATGCAAATCGCCAAACCAAAACACATTGGCCTATGCACCAAACGACCTAACCAAACCAAGGTTTGTTTTTGGTTTCTTGAATTTAGCTTTGGCTGGATTGTTGATTGGGAATGTTATTTTGATCAATTATTTAGCTTTAGATGTCGGCAAATAAAATGTAGGAAAAAGGAAAAAACAGCAGCTTGATATCCACTAAACTCATGACAAGCAACATTTAATTCAAATCTTTAAGAAGCAACCATTTAAAGTAATATTTAGATATAACTTTGAAAAAATGCAACTTTTTAAGAAAAGGGTTGCCAATTTAATATATTTTTGCAACTTTTTATTAAAAAGGTTGCATTAGATCTTCTAATGCAACCTTTATGTTCAATGAAGTTGCATTAGAGTCAAATGCAACTTAGTTGAAAAATGTTGCTTCTAAAAGGTTGCATTAGGCCTATTTTTTAGTAGTGTCGGTACTCAGTTTTCTTCAATTTCGGTACCGGTATTTCCGGTATCGGTAGGGTACCGGTAGGGTACCGATCTCATCCCTAGTATGAACGTCATGATGTTCATGGCTACCGAGTTGTGGACTGAGTCATTGATATTTAGATGAGATCACCCGACTCACTTCATGTAAACACCAAAAACTTTGCATTTTTCTTTAGCTAGATTCTTCATATTTAAAAAATAAAAAGCTTGTGTGTCGATTGTTAGTTATTACTAGACCACGACACCCCTCAAAAGTTAGGGTAGGGGCGTTCCACTGAAAAAAATTTCACTTCACTGATTTCCATCAATCCTGCACTGCTATATCATTTCACTAAAACAGTTATTTTGTGACAACACTTCACTGATTCTTTACCCAACAATCAATTATTTTCACACATAATAATAATAATAATAATAATAATAATAATAATAATAATAATAATAATAATAATAATAATAATAAAGACCATTCACACCTATCTTCTTCTACCTTCTACCTTCTAACTTCTAAGTTCTCTATTTTTTATTTTTTTTTCCTAACGTCCAAACAATAAACCCAAACATCATCTTCTCAGATAATAGTTTTGCAAAACACTATAGTTGATAATATATTATTATTAATGAGGATGAATAGAAAATATTGAAGGAGAGGATGATATCCAAATCTGGTAGCGCCCCGTCCCCATTATAAGATAATGTGTGTGTGTGTGTATGTATATATATACAAATCCACATAGAGTAGTTGTACCTTTCTTTCCACAGTCCACACTCATTCGTGATTAACACGGTGGCCGCCTAATTTGGGCATGTTTGGATAAACTTATAACTTATCTACTTTTCTATCTCCTTATCTCCTTTTTAAAAAAGTTACACATTACTAACTTTTTGAAAAAGTCCTTTACACCTCATTTTCCCCTTATTTAAACCTAAAAAGTCCTTTTCAACACACGATTCAAACATTTTTAAAATAACTTATGACTTTTTGAAAAAGCTATAAGTTATAAGTAAGTAGAAATAAAGAGAGCCGAACACCCTCTAAAACATGAAATATTAGTATAATACTTTTTTTAATTATACAATGTATATCAAATAAAAAAGAAGAAAAATTAGTGATTCAAGATTAGTCAAGCTTAATATTTTTAACGCCCAACAAATCAATCCCGGGCACTCTCGAAGTACCCACTGGACAAAGGAGTACTTCAAGAGTAACCCGGGTCCACCAGTAATTTCACACCAGTTCCCAGGGAAAACACGACGCCCGAAGGCCCACTGCGGTAAAACCCAGCCCACAAGCAACATTTTGGTGCCGGTACGACTCGAACTCCCCACCTCCCATAAGAAAAGCAAGAAGGGTGCCACTCCACCATAAGGAGATTGACATTAGTGAAACTTAATCCTCCCCAAACTTTAACTTTTAATCAATGAACTAGTATGTCACGTTAAAGGGCACACTTTGTTGGATAATTGATATCAAAGATGCAAAACTATTCGGTCAACTTATTCTCTTATTGAATTAGAATGATTATATTATATATACATAAAGTATAAATCTCATCAATTTTAAAGGCAAATGATATACGTTAAATTTGGTTTATATTATAAAGATATATATTTTTTAAAAGCATCTCTTAATTCATTCCGTTCGGTTCGGTTATGGCACAATCTTGACCATAACCGTAACAGTGGCAGATTGACGGTTAAGGTACCGGCCCATAGTGGTAGTGTGTATATATAGTGTGTGTGTTTTAGCCCTACTAAACTACTAGAGACCAATGCCTAACGTAGATTAATGAAAATTTTGAAAGGCCCACTTGAGAAGATAAAAAGAGCCCATATTTTCATAATTAGATTTGTGATAGCTGAATTTTGAGTGGCAGTACGTAAGCATATCGACGTTTCTTTTTCTTTGTGTATTGCGATACATCATCATCACACAAAGAAGACAACTCAGCCAACCCTAATGTTTTGCTTAGTTTTCTTTTTAACATATGATGTCAACGGTAAGAGCCATTTTTTTTTATCAAATATGATGTAAACGATTCTTCTTATTTTTTTGAAGAATTGAAACCTGATGATATTGTTACAATCTCATTGATTTTTTTTTCTTTAGGGCTGAGCCATTTATTTATCAGTGATTTTGAAATGGAAAAGTCACACTGTTTGTTTGAAATTTGGATGGTTATGTTTGTTCATTTACTAATTGTTGACGATATTGTTAGATTTGGAAAAGGGGCAAAGCCATTTTGTTATTAATATAAATTTACTGATGATGTCATCATCCTTTTACAGTTTTACTAATGTTGATTATCATCATTCGTTAGTTCCAAACTTGTTATTTGAACTTGTAATATTTATACCATGTTCTTTAAAGAACTAGGGGCAAATCCATTTATTTTTTATTGTTTATTTGTTTACCATATGAAAGACACAATATTTGCTTTAAAATTGATGATTTTGTTAGTTGTTACACTCTAGTCCTTTATTAATGTTCTTGTTTTTAAAACGTCGTAAGTATGGTTTTTGATTGAAGTTGCTAAGAGACTGAATCATTTTTTATTATGTATTCAAGCACATAAATTTAAACAAGGTACCTACTTGTGTTATGGAGTTTCATTAAGGAAGAAAGCGGAGAGAAGAGGAAGGAAAATTCTCCTAAATAATCTTCCTTTCAAATTGGAAGGAAACGGAAGGAAAAGGAAAAAAAATATAAAGAATATCATTTACTATTTTATCCTCTCATTTAACTTATAATAAAATCTTTCAATGGTATAATTGTAAAATATACGTTTCTTTTCTCTTCCTTTCAACTCAGAAACACATAAAGTCTTTAGATTCTTTTCTTTTCGTTTCAACTCGAGAACACGAAATAAAATTATATATTTTCCTTTCTTTTCTCTCTCAGTATCTCTTTCTCTTCTTTTCTTTTATTTAGTAAACTCGGGAACACAGCGTTAGCGTAGTAAAAGAGTTGTTAAGAAACGCTTTGACCATTTCTTAAAAAAAACATCCTCAAGTGAAATTCAAGAAACATCCTCAAGTGAAATGGATTCCATCTAGTAATTTTATCATTGTTTTTATGACCCATTTTAGCTTGCATTATTGTGCCCCTACAAAAAGTTTTTGTATCCGTCCCTCACCATGATCGAGTAATCTATTAACCTTAACCATAACTGTCAGTTAACATCGGTTAATTCAATTCAGTTATAGACTTATAGTTCGGTTATTAGTTAATTTCGATTAACGGTTAAGATTTGCTCTACAGAGGTTCGTTTCATATATAATAATAAGACAATACAAAAACCCATCTTGTTTATCTTCTTATTTCTCTACATACATCACATAAACAACAGGGTTTATGCAGCAAACTAAAGTTGTTATTTATAATCAAACATGCAGTGGGATGGATTTAAGAGGAACAAGTGACACAAGTACAACCTTCTGCACACTTGCAGTAGGCCTTCCCGGTGCCCTCCGACGGCGTAGCTTGCGAGCAGGTGCATGGGTTGCATCCACAGTGACTGCCGCACGAACACCTCTTGTGCTCCACCGTAACACCACCACCACTCATGCCCCCACTCTTGCACCTGCAACCACACACATATTATTATTATTATTATTACTATTAGCCTATGATCAAAGTAATTAACTAATATCCTAGTAAATAACAGATGCACATAACCTGCAGGAAGCACCTCCGGGGCAGGGCGAAGGGCAGCCGCACTTGTCGTCACATATAACACCGCTTCCTCTCATGTCGGCCATCCTTAATGTTGTTCTACCTTTAAATATTATTATTATTCGGATATAAATAGATTGGAAGAGAGAGTAACGTGGAAGGTTGTGGTGACGGAGAGCTTGACATTTGGACATGTCGTGGCATTAGAATAGGCATTAAACACCAGTTGTTTGGACTTTTTAACATCATTTGGTCTTTATATCGTTGTGTACTGTACTATTCTTATACCATCCGGAGTGGGGGCTGGGAAAGGGGGGGAACACCGTTACCGGCCGGCGTGAAGAGGGACGGAAAGGGGGCGGGGAAGATTCAACCCGGGGGGGGGGGGGGGGGGGGGGTGGGTGGGTGTCACGTGGAGGGTTTTGCTTAGATGATCTTGTTTTGACCGTTGAAAAAAAAAATTAAATATTATAACCGTTAGAAAGCAAACGGTAAAAAAAAATAAAAATTTATAAATTACCTCCTCCTCACTACAAAACACCCGGTTTATCTTATTTCTTCACTATTTTTATACACTTCTTCAACAATGTTTTTACAATTCTTCATATATTTTTATACTACTCATCCTACTTTGTTAAAAAAAAATGAACCCATACAACCGACGCTTTGACCCGAACAACTCATACAACTTTGTCCCAAACCCGAATACACCACCGGTTCGTCCGACCCCAAACTGTCCACCCATTCCTTCACCCTGTCCCGACTACGCGGGTTACATTAGTGGGCAAATTTATCCTAATTTCCCATTCAATGATTCTCCCGTTCCTTCACAATTGTCACTTCCTATAACGCAACAAGAAACCGTACCCGAAAAAGTGCAAGGTATTTCTAATAATTTTTTAAACATGATACTTTTTTTCTTCTAATATTTCTAATACTTTTTTTTTTGTAGGAACTAGTTGCCACAAAAACGACTTTTGGATCGACATAAACAATGCCTTCCATATGTTGATGGAACGAAAGTTCTATCGAGCAAACGATAGTATCTCGTCCAAGTGGACCGAGATAAACAAGGCAATGAATACGTTTTAGCTGCATTATTATTACGCAAGAAACAATCCAAAAAGCGGTGAAACAGACGGCGACTACCTCACCAACGCGCTAGTAGCGTATCGTAACGAAACCAGGGCCGACTTCAAGTTTCTTCATTGTTAGGAAGTCGCGTAGCACCATTCAAAATGGGCGTACGTCCCCACTGCAACCAACTCCTCAAAAAGGACGAAAACAAATTCGTCAAGAAACTGTTCAATATGATGACAACTTCGACGAGGAATTGAGTCGCCCACCCGGTCGAGATAAGTCAAAAAAGAGGTCGCAAAAATCTCCTGCTTCGGGTTCGGGTTCTGGATCAAGCAAAGGTGCTTACAGCGCTGACTTGCAAGATTTAAATGTCACCATCATTCGTTTCAATACGATTCAAGAAAAAATGCTTGAGGAGAAAAAAAAACATTCGCGAAGCCGTTGAAAAAAAGTTGACTATGAAAGAACAGCGCGAAAAGCGCGAAGATATGAAATTTCTCGCCATGAACACCGATCATCTCCTCGGTCTAGAGTTAGAGATGACGCTACAAATGAAGCGCGAGATTATGGAAAAATATAATATTAAGTGATTTGTTATTTTCTGGGTTTTTATTTTTTTCGGTTTTTTTTATGTTTTTTTAATTTTCTAGGTTTTTATTTACTTTTAATATTAATTATTATGAATTTTAATTTAGTTTTTAATTATAAAAGTTATTTTAATTACTTAAAAACAAAAACAAAAAAGAAATAAAAAATGCCACATGCACCCCCCCCCTCCCCCCTTCCACTCCCCACAATTCCCCCTCCCACATGGGTCTCACAAGTGTCACATGGCGCTTCATCCCCCTCTTTCCCACCACTCCTTAGTCTTAAACTTGATTACAAAAGTATATATTTATAGATATTTTTTATTTATTATGAGATGTATAAATAAAGTTATTCATTATTACCTTAACAAAAAGAAATTTATAGATTTGATTAAACTGGTGAGAAACCCGCGCGTTGCGGCGGGGTCGGTACACCAAACAAAAAAGTGCATAAAAAACATTGAATCACGCACACACAAGGCGGCAAGTTTACTTGCCATTTAAAAAAAATATCATAGAAAAAGCTAAGTAAGTCAAAACCGTAACAAATCCACATAAAAATGAAAATAACAAACTAAAAAACTGTAATGACTTGTTCGCCTATGCTTAGATGACTTGTACACTATCACACCCAACTCTGTTTTAAACGAAGCTTACATTGAAGCGTATATAAAAATAGAACCAATAAAGGAACTTCTTATTTCTCTTTCTTCTAAACACAAGATAATATTATAAAAAAAAAGGTTTGACCTATGTCATATAAAAGGATTTAAAGAAAAATATAAAAGCACGTTAGTCTATGAATAGTGCAACTTTACATTGTTTAGTATGGTAAGCTCTCATGATGTCAAATAATTCAAAGTTTTATAAAGTATCTAATTCTATATAAAAGTTTATAACAAAACATGTAGCATTATAAATTGTTTTTATATGTTTTTTTTATTTCATATGCTCAAAGTAATTGTAGAAATAAATGTCATGAACTATCATAAACATCTAATGACTCTTGAATTCATTTAGATTAAACTAGGTTTGAGACCCGTGGGGACCCACGGTGCAAACCCTAGTAAATAAAAAAATTATATTAAACTAAGAGTTGTATTGTTCAAGTTTAGTGACTACAAACGTAAAGTGTTAAAAATAACGGTTAGCCTGAAATATTTTTCTTATATAAACATCATGCGTTGATATTAAATGAGTATTAAAAGTAAAACTAACATATAACTATGGTTTTCATGTCAAAGTGGATATTTTTTATAAGCTATAAGTAACGTTAGTAATGAAAACCGATTACCTATTATGATCAGTACTCAACCAAAGTATAAACTTTTGAAAAAAATAACAAAGGTATGAATACATTATGTTTTTTGTAAATGACTTTTTATCATATTTTTATTTTTAATGTAATTGTAATTAGTACATAACTTGTTTTATTGACAAAATGCAACGCACTGTTCAAAGCACACAAAAAAAGTTTAAAATAATACTTTATTATTGAAGTTGTATATATATAACGTCAATAAAGATAATTAAAAAATTGCATAAAAATTACTCACATTATTCATAAATCCTGAAAGACTTCTTTGTACACAACGTTTGATGTTTTGTTCGTCAATTCACCATTTTCATCTACTATAACAATCTTAAGTCCATCTCGACTTCTGACCCTTGAAAGCGCAACATACAACTGCCCATGTGAAAAAACTGGATCCTTCAAATACAACCCAACTCTCGATAAGGATTGTCCTTGACTTTTGTTTATTGTCATTGCGAAAGAAACAGCAAGTGGAAATTGCCTTCTGTTAAATTTAAAAGGAATTTTCTTATCTGAGGGGGATAAAGTAATTCTTGGAATAAAAGTTCGCAATCCAATGTTACTTCCTGATATGATTTTCGCTTCAATGACACGTTTTCTCATTTTAACAACTTGTAACCTTGTCCCATTGCACAAACCACTTTTCTGATCAATGTTTCTGAGTAACATTACGGGAACGCCAACTTTCAAAACCAAACGATGGTTTGGTATTCCAGAAAACTTAAGACCATTAAGGACATCAGGAGAAACTAATCTTTCATCAACCTGTTTGTTCACATCTTCAGACTGGCAAACACTATCCGAACTTAGATACTCAACTTCGTCACCGGGAAACATTGAAAGTAATATATCATTAATTTCATGAACAACTTCATTCTTCGGTGCCAATATAGCTCGATCTTGAAAATAAGTCGGAATGTGGATGTTATCCAAAAGTGAAGGATAAACAAAGGCTATCAAATCAGAAACAGGATCCGAAGATTGAGAAATAAGTAAGTCATCAGGTATCAAAATAACATCTTGATCATCACTTATTGTATCAACCTTTCCTTCTCCTATGTCCAGAAGCCAAGATGCAAACTTTTTAGTTTCCTCAATATCAGAACTGCAGCTTCCAGAAAGCAACCGCATATTTTTTGTTAACTCTAAAACAGTGCATTTGTGCCAAATGTATGATGAACTTAAAGAGGCATTAACAATGTCATGCCTAGTTCCATTTGGTACAACTGGCAGAATTTGCCTAAAGTCGCCGCCAAACACAACAACCTTTCCACCAAATAACAAATCAGACGACTCATCAGCATGTACACCAAATACATCTTTTAAACTTCGATCTAGTGCTTCAAAAGCATGTTTATGAGTCATGGGTGCTTCATCCCATATAATCAAGTCAGTTTGTTTAACCAGCTGTGCAACATCACTATTAGGTGGTATGTAGCACATAGAATCTTCAGTTAGGTTTATAGGAATACGAAACCTGGAATGTGCCGTCCTACCACCGGCCAATAGCAAAGAAGCGATACCACTCGAAGCAACATTCAAAACAATCTTTCTTTTACATCTTATGGATGAAGATAGAGTCTTCCATAGGAATGTTTTACCAGTACCACCATAACCATAAACAAAAAAACCCCCTCCTTTTTTTTCCTCAACAGATTTAATTACACAATTATAAATATTTTTTTGTTCATCTGTTAAAAAAGAGAACTGAGAATCAAATTCTTCAACCAAACTGTTTGAGTCATAGCCCAACTCCTCACATATAAGACGATTGTCTAATAATGATAGAAACTCATTCTCAGGATATGGCATGCCTACGAAATGTCGTAGACTGCAACTATTACGCAATAAGAACTTCTCAATATCTAGCAAAGCTAAATTCTTAAGTTCGTCGTCTGAAAGGATCAAATCTGGGAAAAAAATGTGTTAGAATGGAATATATGTAATAAAATTAACATATAAAATGAATAATTGAATATGTGGAACCATAAAAAATAGTATAATTTACATTCCTAATAATTATGAATCATTACAATTTAGTATATGTCCAAACAATTCTAGAAAATCTATTTTAAAGTAATAATATATTAAAAAAAGTTAAAAACCTGGACAGTTTGAATCTATTCTTCTCTTGCGTAAAATGTCATCAGACAAATAATTCCATGTTTCCTCCCACACAATATCAGGTCTTGACAAACTGTTGGACGCTAAAAGAGTTGCAAATAAGTTTCTTAGATAAGGGCCAGAACCTGCAAAAGGCGCTTCCTTTATTGCTTCAACATATTCTGTATCATCATCCAGGAGTCCCATTGCGTAGCATGCATCCCTAAAATATGATTGTACTTTCCCATCAACTTTAAGAATATTTTGAAATGATGTTGGTCCTTTAACCTTATTCAAAAGCATTCTCAAAAAATAACTTTAGACGGCATTGCCATGAGAGACGTGTGAAGTGATTCTGATTCAGCAGGCTGTTAAAAAAAATATGCAAAAACTTAGAAATGTAATAAAGTCTTACGTAAATAAAATTTGCTAAGTTATGTGAAATGGAATTCGAATATGTACCTGTCCTACATACAACTTTTTCTTAAGATGCGAGATAATTGTTGGATCATCAGTTATCTTAGTTACACCATAAACATCATATTTGTTGTTTAAATTGAACCCAGAGACAAAGATTTTAAAAGCAAACTCTCTGTCTAACAAAGTCTTAATCTCTTCAGGATATTCAACTGTATCACCAACCTATATATAAGGAATAACCAAATACATAATTATTACAAAACTATAATTAAGGAATTATTAAAAATAATTTTATACTTAAAATGTAGTTAAAAATAGGGAATACCGTATTCAAATCAAGCAATTCAGAAGCACTTTTACTAATAAGTTGTGCAACGTCACGATGAAACAACGTAAGCGATACAGCACCATTAACGTCTTGCACACGAACCTGAATTTTAAACCTAGAAAAAAAATTTGAAAAAAAAACAACAAAAATTTATAACTAAGTTGGGTTGAAATGAAAGTATTTTTGTGAAAATTATAATAGATGTTAAAAATATATCCGACCTTGGTGTAGGCTCAACTTTTTTGGCACTACAACTATCATTCAAACACTCGTAACCTTTTCTTCCTCAAAATCTGAACTTCCTTCACCAACCTGCTTGATTATATAATCAATACTACATTTTCTGGTGCATTTGGGGCATCCCATGTAGTACTAGCTAATTTCGGTAAACAGGTCTTTAATAGTACCCAATAATACCAAAGCCTGCGCCTGTATGAATATTATAGTTTGTTACCAAAATAAGATAGTATATGGTATACAATGGAAATTAATATTAAATAAAAATTAAAATTTTAACCTCATTACAATTTTTTATATTTAATTATAAATATCGTATTTAAGTATGAACATTATACTTACCTCTTGAATCTCACAAATGTCGCCAATGTTACTAAAAGGAGTGTTATGGACAAATTCATCTTCATCAGAGCAAAACATAGAAGTTCCATATGGTTGATGAGAAGAGGAAGGATTATCAGCGATTTTCTTACCCAACCTGATAAAAATAATTACATACATACACATTACATATTTATTGAGACTGTTTATAAAGGTTGTGTAATTCGTATTGAAAAAACGTAATAGTACATACCCTTTTTTGTACAGCTTTATATCTTCAATATCTCCATTTATGAACAGTCGACTAACGCGATCTCCAAAAGTGTTAGAAACATACGGTTTTCCTATAAAAAAAATTAGGAAAAAATATTTTATTTATTTAATAAAAAGAAAATTTAGAAGTTAGAACTTAATTTATAATGCAAAATATAATGTATGTATAAATATAAATATAACTATATATATTTATTAACATTATACAACCATTATAAAACTTCAAACGGCCAAACTGCATTATTATTATAAATTCTTTCTCTGTTTGATGAGTTGCAACATATTTAGACATCTCCATGGCATAACTATCCCACAACGTTAAATAGATGCTCAAGCCCCTTTAAAAAAGTACAAATTATTTTAGTAAAAAATAAATAAACAATTTATAAAGGTACGTGATTTTTTTTATATATAAAATGCAAAAATAATAAAAAAATAAATAACACATACTCGATATCTTGAATTTCCATTGTTAACCTCTTTTTATCAGCGACAACCTTTTTTTCTTTATCATCATTGCTGAAGAACTTGTTAACATGTCCAATAACATCTAAGATCAATTATAAAATAAACATTAATGAAAGATAACTTATAAAACTATTATTATTGTTTGGTTGTGATTAAAAAAAACTTTAGAACGAAAATATACCTATTGTAACATATTCATCAACCTCCCTATCCAGAATTCTTTGAAAGGGCACAAAAGAGAAACCAGAATCTGGACCTTGGAAACCATGATATTCGGAAACTTGAGTATTCATATTCAAGCAGAGTTTGTTTGGGTTTGGAGCATACTTGTATTTAGAGGAATTGACCCCAACTCCTGGATTTCTTATAATAAGAGAAGAATTTTCAATCAGAAACCTCTCGAATTTAAAAAACAACCGCTTAAATACATTCGCTTGAATCCTGTCACCCTGTTGATTATAAAAAAAATAAGATAATTGATATACATTAAAATTAAAAGCATCACAATTAAAAAAAAGTTATGAAATTTAAAAATAATAGGATATAAAAAAAACGTGTTGTTAAGTTTTACATTTTCATCACATAGGATCATTTCAATTGAGTACACATCATTAGGATTGCGACGATCGGGTAGACGCCAAACCCGAATAATCTTTAGCTTTAACGCCACACTGTTTCGGTTTACATGAATTTGGTTAACCATTGTAAACTCATTTGCATCTACAGCAGCCATTGATCTTGTTAACTGGAAAAAAATGATGTAAAAACCAAAAGATGACTTCAATAACACAACAAATCAAAATCAAAATAACTAATGTTTAAGTAATTAAATATGAGAAACAGAAATTAACCTAATAATATATCTTTGCGATTACTCAAAGTGGCTCCAACGTGTCTTATTACAATCGTATGTGAATTGGTTTGACTTGTTTATATAGTTATTGAATTTACCGAATAATAAGAAATGGATGAAATGGTGGGCGGTTAATTAGCATTTGAATTAGCATTGTTTTAAAGGTTATAATTATGTATTGATTAAATTTAGTCAAGGTCAATCATTTATTGATTAAATGGCGTATGTCAAGCATTATATAGGTATTGATGTAGGAATTCAATCAATTCAATAATAACAAATAGATTAAAGAGTGGAGGGTAATTAGGAACCGAATTACGATTGTTATTATTGTTATAACTTTATGTACTGATTGAATTTAGTCAAAGTCAAGTATTCAAAGCAAAACAGCCGTATGTTAAGCATTATAGTTAGTTGTAATTTGTTTTGATCTATTCAATGTTATTTAACTAATGTTCTTTATATGTTATGTCAAGCATTATATAGGAATTCAATCAATTGAATAATAAAAAACGGATGAAAGAGTGGAGGGTAATTAGGATTCGACTTACAATTGTTATTATTGTTATAACTTTTTGTAATGATTGAATTTAGTCAAAGTCAAGTGTGGATGTCAAGCATTATACTTAGTTGTAATTGTAATTTGTTTTGATCTATTCAATGTTATTTAACTAATGTTCTTTATATGTTATGTCAAGCATTATATAGGTATTCAAACAATTCAATAATAAAAAATGGATGAAAGAGTGGAGGGTAATTAGCATCCGAATTAGCATTGTTATTATTGTTATAAATTAATGTATTGATTACATTTAGTCAAAGTCAAGCATTGAAATCATTAATGGCGAATTTTAAGTATTATACCTAGTTGTGATTTTTTTTTGATCTATTCAATGTTATTCGACTAAATGTTCTTTACATGTTATGTAAAGCATTATATAGGTATTCAATCAATTCAATAATAAGAAATGGATGAAAGAGTGGAGGGTAATTAGCATCCGAATTAGCATTGTTATTATTGTTATAAATTAATGTATTGATTACATTTAGTCAAAGTCAAGCATTGAAATAATTAATGGCGAATTTTAAGTATTATACCTAGTTGTGACTTTTTTTTTTGATCTATTCAATGTTATTAAACTAAATGTTCTTTACATGTTATGTAAAGCATTATATAGGTACTCAATCAATTCAATAATAAGAAATGGATGAAAGAGTGGAAGGTAATTAGCATCCGAATTACCTCTTATATATTATTGTTATAAATTAATGTATTGATTAAATTTAGTCAAAGTCAAGCATTTAAACCATTAATGCCGAATTTCAAGGATTATACCTATTTGTGATTTTTTTTGATCTATTCAATGTTATTAAACTAAATGTTATTTACATGTTATGTAAAGCATTATATAGGTATTCAATCAATTCAATAATAAGAAATGGATGAAAGAGTGGAGGGTAATTAGCATCCGTATTAGAATTGTTATTATTGTTATAAATTAATGTATTGATTGAATTTACTCATTTATTGATTTGACCATAATTAAATCTTAGTCAATGTGAATAATTACACATTTAAATTAAAATTAATAAGAAGTTTAAAAATTTATAGCGTATTCAAAGGTCAAAACACATTTTAATAATCAGTAAAATTTATTTAAAATAAGTACAAAAGGAAATCACAATAAATAAAAAACTAACATTAAACTGACGAGTGTATTGAAATTGTGTTTAATGGAATGAACGACAAAATACATTTAACAGGGATTAATTGATTTGTGACAAATCAATAACTTCTTGTGTGTCAATCTTGGTAACAAAAAGCCTACGTTTGTGCGAACACCATTTGAAGAGGCAGTAGTCCCCAATAGAAATACCTTCTGATTCACGCAAGGCATCATGAAAGCATTCGGAGCAATAAAGTCGAATATCACGTAAAACATAGAGAAGCATAAATCATGTACAACTTTTGACCATCCATTTGTTAAGCAGAATTCATCATCTATAAATTCTAACAAAACAAACCAAGATTGACCATGGTATGTCGAAACTTTAATGTTGTTGTTTCGTAAGTTTTTAGATAACAAAAACCTGTTCATGGATTTAGGCAATGTCTGCACAAACACGTAAAAACCAACATTATAATAACAAATAAGGTTTTTTTACTTTAAAAATATTAGAAACGTCATACCAAAACTCGTGCGGAAGGGTCATGAATAACCTTGAAAAATTTGTCACCCTTGTGATAAGCCATAATGAATTATTTGTCCTAATGAAATCCTGTTCTTCGTATGCAAAAAACAAACTTTTGTTAAAATATACATAAAGTCACTCATACTCAAAACTGATTTTAATTATCTTGTTTTATGAAATCCTGTATTTTGTTTTTTTTTTTATAATTGTTTTTTATATTCACACATACTCAAAACCGATTTCAATTGCAATCTCTTTATTAAAAAACACAATCATATATTCAATGATTAAAGCTGATCAGAATTACTTGCGTGTCGATTACATCCAAAGCAGAGAGTTGATTGTAAACATATTATCAAATGGTTTTAATAAAAAAAAAGATTCTGTTTGTTTTAATATGTTAGTAAACCGATGTGGATGGATTTCAAAAATTGTCAGAAACATAATCGACAAACAATAGGATTAGAAAGTTATTTTAATAAGAAACCGATTGTATTTATATTTTATGTAAGATGGTTTCAAACATTTACTTTAGGGATTTTATAAAGTTTCAGACACATATTCGAAAACTTGTTGATAATCACATATTTTGTAGAAGGTTGATAGATATAGGATTGTCATTTGTCTTTGTATAAAATAATGATACAATCCTATTGTTTTTATATTTTATGTAAGATGATTGCAAACATTATGTATCAATATAATCAAAATGCAGAAAAAGATTCAAAAACATTTTTGAGATTCATCTAAGATTGATGAAGAACAAACCTTGCAAAAATGACAATGAGAGGGGAATGAGGAATGAGAAAGGAATTAGTAGGATAGGAAGGAGGAAGATGTTGTAACATACAAATGGATGTTAACAAAACTAAATAAAAAGAGGTTTATATAAGACTTTGTCTTGGAGCCCCATTTAGGATTTGGATCCTTCAAGACCCTCTAAAAATCTAGGATTCAACCCTAGTGTTTTCATTTATTATATAGATAGATAGATATGGTGTTTTAAAGATCAATTTGCCCCTAAAATGTAGTTATTATGTGCATTGTATGTTGTATCATAAGCAAATTAACTTTGCCCCCAATTTGCCCGTGCGATGAGGCGGGTGTCGCCGAGTCTCTTTTAGAAAGTGTTTTTCTAACTTGATCTGTCTTGAACACTTAATATATTTGGGTACCACCACCACTATTATATCTAAATAAGATGATACTAAATTTAGATAATATTTACTTATAAAATTTTTTAATATTATCATTTACAACCATTTAATATTACTAATGGATTTTTTTTTAATACTCTAAAACTTTATTTACTTTTAGCTATTTCAATTTTCAAGTTACATTACAATAGAAGGTAGACGGGTAACAAGCTGCGCCGCCACCACTTTCAAGTTACATCACTAATGGATTTTTTTTTTTTTTTGAAAGGTATATTTAATTAAAAAAAGCCACAACCGGTCCTCAAAACAAGGACCCCCGGGCACAAAAACGACGTTACATCAAGTCTAACGGATATTTACACTATACATTCCAATCTATATCTTTCATTCTAGACCTATTTCGAATCCAAAAATACGACGTTGTTTTAATATTTTCAACAACTTCAATAGCTCTCCGTCACACCCCGACTTTTCCCTCGTCGGTTGTAACGTTTGGTGCCTTTGCCAACGCAGCGGAAAGATGCATCTAAGACTCTGGTTCCCTGAACGCCAATTCTAAACCTCTAGGATTCCCGATCCCAACTGTCACCTACTCCAACCGTGCCGTTACCAAAGTTTAAACCTGAAAGACATACTTAAAAAGTCAACATAAAGCTGGTGAGTTCACAAGTTTTGCAAAATGTTATCAAACATTACCAAGTTCCAAAAGTGTTACCATGTTCACCCTGTCAATACTATGCAAAATGTATACCAAAGTACGCTAGCTAGGCGTATGTTTTGTTACTACTACGATTGGAAAACCATTACTAACTCGCAAACCAAATGTTGTGCCCGAATAGTAAACCTGTTGTTCCTGTTTGAGACAATATGCACTCGCCGACCCTCCAAGCCGACGAGCGGGGTTGGTCACTCCCAATAGCGCTATTCACATTTCCCCGTTGTGCTAACCCGCACATTCATGGTTCCCCCCGGGACTTCCAAAGATCGTATAGTAAACCATAGAAACCCATAGTATGACAGTAGTTACCAAACATAAGTTTTAACACATGTTTTCTCCCCCGAAAAGTGAAACCAGTTAAAAGAGGGGCCGTAAACTCACGCAACCCGTTTCATTTATCAAAAACGTGTTCGTTTGGAATTCCTCAGGTTTTCATAAAAGAAGCATGTCTTCCACCCCGAAAACATTTATAAACAGTAAAAAGTGGGGTCATGAACTCACCTTAATTTCCATGCTAAGCTAGCAAACCAAGCCTGAAACCTCAACCGACTTCCTCGTGCCCTAATTACCAACAAAGGACACCTTAACAGTCTATCACACATAAGCCTAGCTTATTAACCACCTAAAAGATAGTCTATCCGACTGTCTAGACTCGTGTGTACCATCACGAGTCTCAATACGTTTCAACTCGACGAACCGATCATGACTTAAATATGTTTTTTACGACCTAGTACCCAAGTTACTCACTTGTCACTATTCGTGTGTAAACCTTGTTGGACTATAACCCCGAAACGTATAACTATCCTGAGCCGAAGATCATCTCGTAAATCATTTTAGAAAATACTCTTTGAGGAAAAACAAGTTTAGTTATTAAAATCAATTAATAATATTTGCTACTTTCCCAAACATTGTTTGAAAATCATCTTTATTGTTACAAATAGATAAACTTTGAAAACACCTTGATTTTGTATATAATAATGCATTTGTCCAAAACGCTGAAGGGAATTTATTTAACAGAAATAGCAGTTCGTTACGTTTTGGTTTTTATAAAAATTTGGGCAGAGTTTCCTCTGTTTTTGTACAAACCAGACAACACCCGTTGTCTACAATTTTCCCCCAAAATCAACTTTCAAACACAATTCAACAAGTTCTTTTTATCCACAATTCCGATTCACGAGATTATACGTTTCGACACCTAAATACACTTATGTGTATATATATATATATATATATCAATATGTGTGTGTATATATATATATATATATCAAATATAGTCCGACCACATAGTCCAACGTTGTTTAGTCCGATGTCCGATATCATAAGACACGTCAAGTTAACCATTTACCAAATCATCCGTTATAATATATAGTTACCGTTTATTATTCTTGTTCGGTCCGTTCGCGAGTCAAAACTGTTCATCCATATCAATATATTTATAAATTTACAATATTCATAAACATAATAATATTTACAAATATGTAAATTTATAAATATAAGATATCTATAATAAATAATAAAATACGAATGTAAGTTATACCAAATCATCGCGTGTAACCCGGAGCCACCTCGAACTACGTGTAGACCGGAACCAAAGTTTGATCAGTTTGACCGCGCATTGACCGAGGCTTGACCATCCAGATCTGACCCGAGACACTTGACCCGAACAAGACCGGAACTGAACCAACAACCCCAAAACTGACCCGAGCAGATCTGACTCGTTGACCTGAGCCAGATCCGAGACCAACCGAACCCGAGCACAACCAAACCTAAACCAGATCTGACCCGAGCAACTCCACCAAAACCCGACTGAACCACAACCAACTCGGACCAAGCCACCATTGCTGACCTTTGAACAACCCAATCGGACCACCGCCGTCGTCATCTTCAGCAACCACGACCACAACCATAGCCGGCCCAAACACCACCACATAATAACCCGACCCATAATCTGATCTGGACCAACACAGCCATCCCATCGGACCTAGACACCGTAAAACCCACAACCTCACCACTCAAACCACCGCCTACCGCTGTCCCCATTAACCCACAACCAAGCGAACCACCACCCAGCACCTACCACCACCCTCATTAGCCACCAACACTCACCATCCAACAACAACCACCTGACCCGACGCATAACCCGTGACCCGACACTAACCACCTACCACCATCGAGCCATCACAAATACCCAACGAGCTTCACCTGCACAACCTCCCAATAATAACATCGCCGTCGTCTCCTTCTTGAACCACACAACGGCCCTTGTCCCCTTTTTACAGCGCCGCCACCACCAACAGTGGTGGTGGTCGGACGTTTGTGAGTTCCAGAGAGAGAAAGGGAGACGAAAGAGTGAGAGAGATGGTAGAGAGAGATCGTTGACAGAGAGAGAGCTGCGAGGAGAGGGAGAGGGTAGAGAGAGGAGCTTTAGAGAGAGAGAGAGAGAGGTCTAGAGTGAGAGTAGTGAGAGAGAGGGCATGGTGCGGCTGGTGAAATGAAGAGGAAGAAGAAGTGCCCCTTTTATACCTAGGGTTAGGGTTTAGTAGGTAGATACCGCGTATCGAACCTGTATCAACGCAAAATGCCTCGGTTTCTATTCTAGGCCCAATAATTAATTATAAAAAGTAGTCGGTTTCGTTTGAAATACAAAACCGAGCATAAAACATAATTATTTTCGATGTCCGACGCGTGTTTTCAGAACGCGCGTTTAAATCGCGATAATTAAATCGGTCACAGTTTGGATTGTAAAAACGGTCAGTAAACTTCCGAAACTTAATAATTAGCAATATCTGTAATAAATATTTAATTTTAATCATAAAAATCACGTCAGTGTTGATCGGAAGTTGCCGGGTGTCACACTCTCCGACTTTTGCTTTTGAAGATTCTATCATTTCGTTCATTCCATATCGCCCACATCGTAGTAAATATAATGCCTCTTAGGATGTACCTCATATGCTTCGTCGTAGCTTGTAGATTCACCACCTTCATAAGATCCGACACATCGAAAGCGAAAATAGGACGCAATCGACACCAAGCTTCAATCCTAGACCATATCTTTGTTGCGAAGAAACAACCTGTAAATAAATGAATTGATGTCTCCATATCCGAGTTACAAATACACACGAATCACTTGGCAAATTTATCCTGCGTTTGATCACCTCCAACTTCGTAGGTAGACGATTAAGCGAAGCTCTCCACTAAGATATGGTCTTACACTTCAAAGGGATCCACCCTTTCCACTTGACATGTGCATTATTACTCGGCATAGGATAAATGGACATCAATTGTTTGGCTTTGTTTACAGAAAACATACCACTAGCATCACCCTTCCAATTCCAAACATCACTGCCCCTTTCCATTTGAACTCATAAATATCATTCAGTAGATAAAACAATTCATTAACCTCTTCGTGAGTAGACGAAACAGATCGCCATTCCCAAAACGAATTTTTAATCCCATTTATAACTCGCAACCTGGACGAAACTATGACCCATTTATTTTTTTTTCAATCCTGAATAGGTGGGGATATACTATCAGGAGAGGTTCATCTCGAAGCCACGAGTCCACCCAAAAATTGATTGTCGACCCATCTCCCATCACACCAACGAAATAACTATTAAGCGTATTACCATTCTAAATCTTTTTCTCCCCTATTTTTACAATTTGTTTCCAACAAGACTAATGTAAAGTCTTTTTATTTATTATGAGATGTATAAATAAAGTTTAATTATTACCTTAACAAAAAGAAATTTATAGATTTGATTAAATAAGCATAAAAGTTAATACATTGATAATCAATGTAAGTAATGATTCAACTTTTAAATATTAGATTTTAACAACATAATAATAAGTATGAACAAACATATCAATTATCTTCATACGGCATGAAACATAGAAAGTTAAGGGAGAAGGGCTACATTGGGGTTGGTGGTCTAATGGTAGAAACAAAGCTTCTAGGAACACCTAAGGGGATGTCATGGGTTCAAGTCCCACAAGGAGTAAAAATTTGCCGTTCAAAAAAAAAAAAAAAAAAACATGAGTATCCTGGTTTCCATCACCTCATTGTTACATGCAACTACCTAAAAACATCTTAATAAATGACAATCATCATCATCATACTCAGTTAATCCCACCTATAGCAAAGCTAAGGTAGGGTCTGAGGAGGGTAAGATGTAGACAGCCTTACCTCTACCCCTAAGAATAGAGAGGTTGCTTCTAGTGAGACCCCCGGCTCGATGTGGTTTGGTATCAAGCCTTGGACATAAGGCACAAAACACTTAGCAATCGGGACAAACCCGATCGGTGCATGTACCCCTTTGTCTTTTGGCTATCCACGCCACCACATGATGCATGATTAACCGTCCGTCGTTTTTAACGTTATTTTCACGAAATTAGTAAAATAACGTTAAAACTAGTATAACTTTACTTTTGCCGCCCAAGGGCCACACATATATACATTATATACGCATACCGTAAGTGGGGCGCATTAATAAATGACAACACTACCCTAAATTTTTTAATCTCTTTTTAGTTACAAATAAATTGAACATTTTTCGTTTGCTTCCATAACCATAGAGATGATCAAATGTGGATCATTATCAACCGTTGGTTCATCTTCACCTCCAACATATACCCTCTGTGCCTGTACGTTTTTCCTTTTTAGAGAGAGTAGGTTTTCATCACTTCATATCATCGAGACTACATCTTGGATGAAATCTTTCAGGGCCCGCCCTGAGGGGGTGCGGAGAGGACTCCCAGCCTGGGCCCAATTTTTAAAGGAGCACTTTGAGCGGCGACGAGTGTAGAGTGCATTTTTTTTTTTTTGCAAGTATTTTCTTTCTATTTTCAACTCAAAAAAAGATCTCATCTTAAACATCACTGGTTATAAACGCAAGAAGGTGAAGAGTAGATAAGGAAGAACATGAGTCATACATGAAAACTATATTTGAAGGATACAACAAAATTAAAAAAAAAAAAGTTGAAGTGTGTTACTTGAGATTTGTATTGTGGTACAGTAATTGTGCAGCCATTGCAGTAAATTTTAATATATAGTACTACAAAACAGTAATTGTCTGACGCTTATGCACATGATTCAAGTCAAATTCATTTCATTAAAAAACTTTTGAAATCTAGACACAAATAATGCCCTTCATATTATTATGGAATTTTAAGAAATGGTGGTTTTTTTATAAACCAATTAACTAAACATATTAATTTTTATAATTATTACGACACTTTCAGTTCTATATCCGGTTCGACCGGTCCGAATACGGAACCGGTAAGGACACCGGTTCAACGTCCGCTTCGGTTATGAAAACATTGCTTAAAAGACTTAAGACTAAGGGGCACATATTTCGCGGCTTGGCCCGGGCACCCGAATTTTCAGGGTCGGCCCTGAAATCTTTGATGGGTTCTCTACTTTTCACTAAAATTTTGAAGATTTGATGTTAAATTAGGTGTTTTGGTACGAGTATTTCACGGTTAAACGCATGTCGACCAAATCAAACACATACTTCATTTGTAAGTTTCAACGGATCTCATTGCCCGAATTGCAATACCTGATACATCGGCGACAATGTTATCGATCGGGAATGGACTATCAGATGCCACCACCGCATGCGTCCCGGCCTAATGAGAAACTACACAAGACTTATGTTACCAAGGTTAGCCGACTTCAAGATGCAAGGTTTTTAGCCTTCCAACATTGAAGCCCAATTCCTCGAAAGGGCCATGTTAGCCCGATAGGAGCCCAATATCTCATGGACTTGAAAGAAAACAAGCAAAATGGGCCAATGAAGAATTTAAAATATTCGAATTTAGTAAAGTATAAAGAAAGGAAAATCTAGAAGAAAGAAGGAACCTACCATCATCAATATCACTCGCAAAAAGCTGATTCTCTGTTTCCCACTTTCTTCATTGGCCCATTCGTAATTCTATTTTTAACCCCAGCTTATGTGTATAACATTTATATTTATGTTTTTTTATTCTACCTTTCCATTTAAATATGTTTTTTTCGTCACTAAAAAACATATTTTTCTTTCAATTTGGTAGTATAAAACAAGCACATTCTTTCACGTGCAATTAAATGCGTAAACAAAGAGTCAAAAACATATTATTTAACTCAACAACATATATTTTACGACAAAAACGTACTTTAAAGTAATCTGTTATCTTAAACCATTAAATATCATCCTATGATGTATCAAACTTTTATGTTTTTCTCTCTTGATTTTCTTGACTTGTTGATCTTTTACACATTTTAAAAAACTTTTAAGAAAATAAATTCATTTAATTTAATAGGACAATTTGACATTAAGAGATGGGTGCATGTTAGGTCATTTATTTATATTCAAGTATAAAGTACAAAAACTAAAAAAACAATAAATTATGCATGTGACCAACATAATAAACCTCTTAAAAAGCTGTTTTTGAACCTTTGAAAGATACATAATATCATTGTGTTACAAAATATCTAGTGAAAAAATCATACTGTGTGTTAAGTGTGTGTTTACACACACTATACCTCTTGAAAAAGATACTAAAAGTGGTCACAACCCACAACAATCATTAAGGCTGTCTCCAGCCCATTTCCCTCCATACCCATACAACACACTCACTCCATAACTCTATATATCTCCCATCTCTCCTTCCTCATCTCCTCCCACTACCCTCACCCCCCCCCCCCCCCCCACTCAAAATGTCCATTTTACCCTTAACCATCATCTCCTCCCTCTTCTTTATCTCAACCACCATTGCTATTGGTTCTACACCCAATGTCCAACCCCTAAACATAAATAATAATAATAAACATTACACCTTAACCAACCCAAAGATCACACCCAACACCTTAACCACCTCAAAAAAATTCGAAGGCTCATCTGAGCTAGTCAACCTTCGATACCACATGGGCCCAGTTCTTTCATCACCAATAAACATCTACCTTATCTGGTATGGCAAATGGGCCCAGGCCCAAACATTATTAATCAAAGACTTTCTTTTATCTATCTCCACCACCAACCACCGTGCAGCACCGTCGCCCTCCGTCGCTGAATGGTGGCAGACAGTGTCCCTCTACACTGACCAAACCAATGCCAACATTTCCCGACAAATAATAATAGCCGGAGAGTATTCTGACAGGAAGTATACCCATGGGACCCATTTGACAAGGTTGACTATTCAAGACGTTATTGCGTCATCCGTCCGATCAGCTCCGTTTCCTGTTAATCATAAAAATGGGATTTACCTCGTCTTAAGTTCTGAGGATGTGACAGTGGAGGATTTTTGTCGGGCAGTGTGTGGGTTCCACTACTTTACTTTCCCATCAAAAGTGGGGTACACGTTACCCTACGCTTGGGTGGGGAATTCGGGGAAACAATGTCCCGAAGTTTGTGCATACCCGTTTGCTGTCCCGGGTTATATGCGGGGCGGTGGGCCGGGTACGCTTGTGTCACCTAATGGTGATATTGGGGTTGATGGGATGATTAGTGTGATTGGGCATGAGCTGGCGGAGTTGTCGTCAAACCCGTTGGTGAATGCCTGGTACGCTGGGGAAGATCCGACGGCCCCAACGGAGATTGGGGATTTGTGTGAGGGGTTATACGGGTCGGGTGGGGGAGGTGGGTATATTGGGGAAGTGATGAGGGATGGGTCGGGTCGGACTTTTAATATGAATGGGAGAAGGGGAGGAAGTTTTTGGTGCAATGGATATGGAGCCCCGTGTTGAAGGCGTGTGCGGGTCCAAATGCTAGAGATTAAGATCGAGTTGTAACGTATGCATTAGAAGTGTATGTGCACGTTGGGATGTTAAATGGTTTGTGTTTTGTGAAAAGATAAAGGGGTGGGATGGAGTGGAGTTGTGAAGAAGTTATTTCCTTTTTAATTTGATTGATAGATTTTATTTATTAGAATCGAATTTTAATATTTTTTTTCTTTTATATATATAAAGAAAACTTTTTTTTAGCAGTTGTAGTTTTTCAAATTATTTTGCTACTAACGTTTTAAATCTAATATTGCTCCTTATTATTATATGTGACATGCAAATCTCTTGGGTGTTATCCCCTTTCTATAATGTTGAACTCAAATACGAACAAGGTTTGTTTATTAGTTGCACATAAGAGAACTAATAAATATGTCTTAGCGGTAATGATTAATAAGCGCGTTGGGAGTGGGTTCTGATTAATAAGGTTGTTGGGAGTGGTTTGGAATATAGAGCGGGCAATAAAGAATGCATGGTGATGTGGGGTGGTAGAGAGAGATGGCGTACTCGCTATTGATAGTGGTCTTGCTAAAGTCATGAAGAAACATAGAAAAAAAAAGTAGGTGATGGTATGAAAAAGCAAGATGGTGCCTTGGGTACCGACCGGCAATCCCATTTCACTTTTGCGAGAGGTAAAACGAGAGTGCGATGTGGCTTGGATACCGAACTTCCCTTTGAATGACACCCACAACCCTAAGAGAGAAATTTTCAACTTGAATAATCACATGTTAGATTATTAATATCAATCAAATAATAAATGTTATTAATCATAAGTGTTATGTTATTATTAATTAATCATATATGGATGAGTTAATTAACACTATGAAAATATCTTTTGACATCGGTGAACCTATTGCTACTAGCAAGGACAACCCATCTCCTTTTCAAAAGGGCTGAAAAAATTTTCCTTTAATATTCATGTAGGGACCCGTCATTAATTAGACGTTTTTAAAATACATTATGAATAGTGAATGTATAAAATAAAATCATTATCGTACAGTCATTTTATCGTGTAGGTCAAGATGAGGTGACATGCATCTTCAACCGAGGGTATATCATATATGTGCCACGATATAGTTACACACAATATTAAATAACTAGTGAGTTATTTATGGCTTTGTTGCACTGCTACGCCTTTGGGAGTAACTTAGTTTTGATATATTATGTATGTGATGTGATGTAGTGTATAAGCGTATTGGTTTTTTGTTATTATTATTTTTGTTCTCTTGGTGGTTGAAACATCCTCTTGGGCTAACAATTGTTAAGACTTAGTATATAAAGTTATTGTTAAAATGATAGATGAATATCATGACAATTTTACAAACAAAAGGTTATGTATTGTTCTTTTAGAGATGGTGTCTTGAATATTTGTATGAGTGTGTGCAGGTTGGAGAGTTGATGATGTGTCCGGTGATGTGGAAGATGACATGTAGATGTTGCTGATGTATGCTGCTAACATGGAGCTACTAACATGAAAGGAGTTGGTTACTCTTCAAGAGATAATACGTATTACATGTTGCACATTGGATTGGGCCGGATAGAATGAGAATCATAGCTTAATTATCAAGTTGGGCCACTCAGCTTATTATTACTTGGCCCATGCTCCAAGCGCGTGTCGTTTGTTTTATTAGTTGGCCCATGCCACGTTGGCAATCCCTGGTGCATATTTACGAGCCTTATCAACGGAGGAGATCTTCAAGTTGTGTGTTTCTTTGGACGGATCGTGTGGATAACATTGCTTCGGTGTGTTTTCTCTCGAAGTTGAATCTTGCCTATATAACCTTTTCGTCTTCTCACTCTTACAAGTTTTCGAGCAGTCTTAGTCTTTTTCTCCCTTTTGTACTTCTCATCTCGGTCATCTAATTAGGGTTGTGAGATCTTGAACATCTTGTTCTGATCTTAGTCGTTGTTTGATTCCTTTGTTGTAGATGGTTAGTGATCATTGTTGATCAGAGTGTGAGGTAGAGAGATTGAGTCTGTATTGTTTCTTTGATTCTTGGGTTTATTCTTTTGGTTTGGGATTAATAATAAAGTCTATTCAATTTTGATATCATGTTTTTGACATGGTAACAGAGCCTTAGGGTTTAGATTGGGTTCTGATATTGATTATTTTGGGATTCTGTCTGGATCTGATTGTAGATCTGGTTTATTCTTCCGCTGGTTACCCTTGTTCTTGGATTCAAGACAACTGGATCTGTGAAGCTGGTGATAGCTTCGATCTTGGATTTGCTCTTTTTCTTGCTCTCTGATACTTAACCCTAAGTGAAGGTTAAGTATTACGAGTTTATTGGCAAACCCTAACTTGGCAAAACCCTCGGTGAGATTGTTTCTTTACTGTTTACTTTGTGTTGTTGAGTCTAGGAGCATTGTCCGTGTTAGGGGGACCGGAATTGGCTCAATTTTTTGGTTTTGTGTTTTGAGATTGTATCTGTCTAGGTCTAGAGACTCCCGAGTTAAGACTTGCGTGGAACCCCTTGAGGATCCACTGATCTGGATCACTGGCTCGGCTTCGCCTGGTTGTTGTTTGTTTTTTTATTGCTTGTGTTTGAGTCTTGTCTTGGTTTGTGGGTGATTGTGTACTGTGTGCTTATCTGTTTGCTAACGTGATTAATTGATTAAGTCATGGGTGATAATGTTGACCCTGCTACTCAAGGGGTGGTGGTAATGATAATGATCGTGTGCTTAATGTTGCTAATGAAACACTTGTTAGTAAACTAGATGCTAGTGACCCATTGTAGTTGCATCCGTCTGACTCTAGCAATTTGACTATTATAAATATAAAACTTACTGGTTCTGAAAATTACTCAATATGGTCAAATGCTTTAACATTGGCTTACAAGTTAAAAACAAATGGGGATTCATGACAAAAGCTGTATTAAGTCTGAAACTGATAATGTGCTTGCTAGACAATGGGATAGATGCAACTCAATTGTGTTAACCTGGATTCTTAATTCTATTAGTGAGGATCTTTATATGGGACATGTGTTCTCTAAGTCAGCCAGTGATGTTTGGGCTGAACTTAAAGAAGCATATGATAAAGAAGATGGTTCTGTTGTTTTTTATTTGTACCAGAAAATAAACTCTTTTACTCAAAATGGTATGACTGTAGCTGAGTACTATCATAAGTTGAATATAATGTGGAAACAATTAGATCAGATTCTTCAATTGCCTGCATGTACATGTAATGCTGCTAGAGAATTTAATAACTTTAGTAGTATGATAAAACTTATGCAATTCCTCATGGGTCTTGACAGTGTGTATCAACCTGTTAGAACAAATTTATTAATTAAAGATGTTCTACCTACTGTAAAAGAAGCCTTTGCAATTGTATCTAGGGAGGAATCCCATAGAAACTCACTAGGTCTTCAAAAAGAGGTCAAACCACTGTAGGTTTTTTTGCTAAAACTAACTCAACTTCTGATTTTGGGAAAAAAGTCTATTAAAACTAGTGGTCAAAGTCTAAAATGTACACACTGTGACAAAACAGGACATTCAATTGATAAGTGTTTCGATTTAATTGGATATCCTGCTTGGGCAAAGGCTAGAGGCATGCATAATAGGAAAATTGTTGTGAATAATTCTAGTAATGATAAATCTGATGTTCACCTTTCCTCTTTGACTAGTGAGCAAGTATCTAAACTCTTAAGTCTAATTTCTAATAAGAGTTGTGATCCTCCTCAGAGTCATAATGTGTCAGGTAATCTGTTTTCTCCATTTTGTGCTAATGTGAGTGTCAAACCTGTCTTCTGTTTTAATGTGAATAGTAAAAGAATTAGGATGGGTTGGATCATTGACTCTGGTGCAAACCAGCATATGGTTACCAGTGAACATGATCTAACTGACTATATTGATGTTTTCTGATTTAAATATTAAAGTAAAACATCCTAATGGTACAAATGCTTTGGTAACAAAAATTGGAACCTTAAAACTTGGTAACAATGTTGTGTTACATGATGTCTTTGTGGTACTTGAATACTGTGTTAACCATTTCTGTTCATAAGCTTGTTAAAGACAATCATTTGTATGTTGGGTTTGATGAACATATTTGTTATATTCAGATTTGTCCACAAAGAAAGTCTTGGTGATTGGTAGACAACTTGAGGGCTTGTACTTCTGTGGTGGATCATATGTTAGTAATAAGGTTGGTATTATCAATAAGCAGTTTGAATTATGGCATGCTAGGTTAGGACACCCTTCTAATATTGTGATTAATAAGTTAGAGTCTATAGTTGGAGAAATTGGTTCCAAAAATTCTGAATTGCCATGTGATGTGTGTCACAAGGCAAAACAGCATAGAGAACCATTTCCCCTAAGTGATCACAAATCTTTAGTTATTGGTGACTTAGTGCATTTAGATGTCTGGGGTCCCTACAGGGTACCAAGTAGGGATGGATATAAGTATTTCCTTACTGTGGAAAATGACTATTCTAGGGCTGTTTGGGTGTGGTTAATGAAGCATAAAAGTGAAGTGTTTGAGTGTATACAAGAATTTGTTAACATTGTTAAAACACAGTTTGAAAAATCTGTTAAATGTTTTAGAAGTGATAATGGTTTAGAGTTGTCAATCATCAAATGTCTAACTTTTATAAACATTGGGTCTTTTCATCAAACCACATGTGCTTATACACCTCAACTGAATGGAATAGCTGAAAGGAAACATAGACATCTTCTAAATGTTACTAGGTCATTACTTTTTCAAAGCAAACTTACCTGTAAGATTCTGGTCTGAATGTATACTTACTGTTGCATACTTAATTAATAGGACCCCCTCTTCTGTCCTAGAAAGAAAGACTCCCTATGAACTCATGTTTGGCTTTAAACCCTTCCTTGAACACTTAAAGGTGTTTGGATGTTTGTGTTTTGCTACTGTGTTAAATGAGTCTAATAAACTTAGTGAAAGAGCTGAAAAGTGTGTTTTCATAGGATATTCTAATGAAAAGAAAGGATACAAGGTATATAGCCTTGATTCCAAAACCATCTCTTATTCTAGAGATGTGAAATTTTTATGAAACAATCTTTCCATTTAAAGATAATAATGTGTTTAAAAGATTTAATGAAAACAATAACTTAGAAATAAACTCTTTAAACCTTTTTGACACATTAGAAACTGGGAACAAACATCCAAGTCACCTGAAGAGCCCTATGATGAAGGACGGGGATCAGGTATGAGTGATTCAGGGACACATGATAAATCAGCAGCCCACCTCTGGTGTTCAGGATAGTGGAGATCATGGTCTTCTTGTCCTGATAATTCTAGAGGGAAGGGCAGGGCTGAACATGTGATGACTGAAAATGAAAGGCTTCTAGTTCTGAGGGCAATGACTCTGCTTTGCAAAGTGTTAGAAAAGGGACTAGGGAGACTTTTCTACCTTGGAGACTCAATGACTTTGTAGTAGAGGGTAGAGTTAAGTATGGGGTAGAAAGAGTGGTCAACTATGCTAACCTAAGTTGTGAAAATAGGGTGTTTGCTAGTATGTTAAATAAAACAGTAGAACCAAGGACCTTTAAACAAGCTGCACTTGACCCAAATTGGGTCAGTGCAATGAATGATGAAATTGAAGCCTTAAATAGAAACAACACCTGGACTTTGGTTGATCTTCCTAAAGGAAGAAGTGTTGTAGGTTGTAAGTGGATCTACAAGATCAAATATAAGGTCTAGTGGGGAAATACAAAGGTTTAAGACTAGGCTTGTGGCTAAGGGTATAGTTAAAAAGAAGGAGTAGACTTTGATGAAACTTTCTCTCCTGTGGTTAAATCTGTTACTGTTAAAACTGTTTATGTCTATTGCTGTTCAAAATGATTGGAAAATGTTTCAATTAGACATTAATAATGCCTTCTTGTATGGTGATCTAAATGAAGATGTGTATATGGCTTTACCTGAAGGTTTCTTTTTTTTGAAAATGAAACAAAGGTCTATAAGCTAAATAAGTCTTTGTATGGGCTAAAACAGGCCCCTAGGATGTGAAATTAAAAAACTGGTCAGTGTTTTGAGTAATCTTGGTTTTTGTCAAAGTAAGTGTGATTACAGCTTGTTTATAAGAATTTCTGAGACTACTACTGTGTTATTGCTGGTTTATGTAGATGATATAGTCTTGACAGGTGATAGTGTAAATGAAATTAATGAGGTTAAAACTTGTCTTAAAGAGAAATTCCTAATTAAAGATCTAGGAGAGTTAAAGTATTTTCTAGGACTTGAGGTTGTATCTTTCAATGATATGATTTGTTTGTCTCAAAGAAAATACTATTTAGATCTTCTAACTGAGTATGGTATGTTAGCATGCAAACCAGTTAGTAATCCTTTATAGCCTAATCATGTCTTAACAAATTTGTGCAATGATCATCCAAAGGTTTTAAGCAATATGACTGGATATCAACAGCTTATAGGAAAACTTATATATCTGTCCCACACAAGACCAGATATTTCCTATGTTGTACATTATCTAAGTCAATTTATGCATAAACCTACAGATGGTCATTTAAAAATTGCATTTAGACTGTTAAGGTATCTAAAAAGGGCTCTAGGAAAAGGAATTTCATTTAAGAAAGATCAAAATTTAACCTTATTGCCTACTCAGATTCTGACTGGGCAAAATGCACTATTACTAGAAAAGGTGTGACTGGTTTTTGCATCTTCCTAGGAAGTTCTTTGGTTTCCTGGAAAAGCAAAAAACAGTCTACAATCTCAAGGTCTTCAGCTGAAGCAGAGTTTAGGGCTATGTGTTCCACATCATGTGAGGTCTTGTGGCTTAAGAATTTACTGTCTGAGTTGCACATTGAGGTTAATTACCGGTGCATTTAATGAGTGATAATAGTGCTGCACTATCTATCACAACCAATCCTGTTTTCTTTGATAAAACTAAACATTTCGAGCTTGATCTTTTCTTTTTAAGAGATCTTGTTTCTAAAGGTTTGATTCAAACATTAAAATTGCCTCAGATCAGCAAGTTGCTAATATAATGACCAAAGGGCTTGGTGTTGGTCATCATGAAGAAATGTGTTCTTTGTTAAAAATGGAAGATCCTTTTGGTTGTTAAATTGTGGGGGGTGTTATAATGATAGATGAATATCATGACAATTTTACAAACAAAAGTTATGTATTGTTTCTTTTAGAGATGGTGTCTTGAATATTTGTATGAATGTGTGCAGGTTGGAGAGTTGATGATGTCTCCAGGTGATGTGGAAGATAACATGGAGATGTTGCTGATGTATGCTGCTGACATGGAGCTGCTGACATGGAAGGAGCTGGTTACTCTTCAAGAGATAACACGTATTACATGTTGCACATTGGATTGGTCCGAATAGAATGAGGATCATAGCTTAATTATCAAGTTGGGCCACTCAGCTTATTATTACTTAGCCCATGCTCCAAGCCCGTGTCGTTTGTTTTATTAGTTGCCCATGCCACGTTGGCAATCCCTGGTGCATATTTACGGGCCTTATCACCGGAGAGATCTTCAAGTTGTGTGTTTTTTGGACGGATCATGTGGATAACATTGTTTCGGGTGTGTTTTCTCCTGAAGCTGGATCTTGCCTATATAACCTTTTTGTCTCTCACTCTTACAAGTTTTCGAGCAGTCTTAGTCTTTTTCTCTCTTTTGTACTTCTCATCTCAGTCATCTAATTGGGGTTGTGAGATCTTGAACATCTTGTTCTGATCTTAGTCGTTGTTTGATTCCTTTGTTGTAGATGGTTAGTGATCATTGTTGATCAGAGTGTGAGGTAGAGAGATTGAGTCTGTATTGTTTCTTTGATTCTTGGGTTTATTCTTTTGGTTTGGGATTAATAATAAAGTCTATTCAGTTTTTGATATCATGTTTTTGATAGTTATTTGTTAATTAAAAAAAACTAGTGGTATTCTGTAACACCCCAACCGATGGCGGAATCATCGAAGTGTCACGTAGTGACGATTGTTCAAAAGCACATGGTACTAAAATGTAAATATTATTGTATAATTAAATTGTCTTACATGGATGAAATGGGAAAAATACAAAAGTCTGAACAAAACATGCAATTTGAAATAAATTATTAAAAGCAAGCACTAAAATCCAATGCTATGGAACTAAGATCAAACTGCACCTGAAACATGTACAAAATAATTTTTGTCAACATATGAAATGTTTGTGAGCATTCCTAGTTTTAATAATATATATAGTAAGTTTGAAAATGTTATACAATTCAAGTGCAAGCGACAGTGCATTTATGTAAACTATGTATTATACAAATGAGCGAAATCAATCATGTGACTATATAAATGTACTAAAATGAACAGCGTTGTACTTATCCAATAAATGGATAATAACTTAACAATGACCATGGATTCTCCGATGAAAAAGGGGAAGAATCACCTAGGTGGGTTGTCAATCCAATAGCGCTATCCAATGTTAAGGTCGGCTTGTACAATGTTAATGATTCCACTAAGTACAAATGTATTCTACATGTAATGTCTAAGCATAAAGCACTTTTGTAAGAAAATGCACATAGTACTAGAATTGTATTGTAAAAATGTGAACTTGTATGTGTATTTTGTATAAGTGTACATGTAACACCCCAAAAATGAATAAAGACAAAAAGGGATAGAAAATACTCACTTTCGCCAAATGACTAGATGACTAAGCGAGCGTGAAAATGCGAGCAATCTAAAGATTCAACAACGAAACTAGTCCAATTTAGAAGAAAAGAAACCGAATAGGAAAAATATCAAGCTTCCAATTCGCCAATTACAAGAGCTTATAATCAAAGCTTCAAATGTAGAAGTAATATACTCTAGAAGAAAGGTATGAGGAGAGTTTAATCGAATTGAAACAATCGATTTAGAGGTGCAAAGTGTAATGGGTCATAGGTGGGATTTTTATACTAGTTTTGGATTCAATTAGGCTTTAAAATTGGTCAACACAATAAAGTAAGGTTTTAAGATGAATTGACTATTTGACTAGAAATTTGACTAGGATTTTGACTGAGACTTTTGACTAGGACTTTTGACTAGGACTTTGACCGGAACTTTGGCTGTTTGACTGTCTTAGCGGACCGCGCGGGCTAAAAAAAAATAAATTTTTCTAATTTAATCAATTTTAAGTTATAGACTTGTTTCCTTCTGTTTCTAAGTTGTTTTAGGACCAAAAATTAAGGGCTTTGAGTATCAAGGTCTGAAACATACGTGCTCGGGTGTAGATGTGAGTATAACACTGCATACTTTTACTTATAAAAATTACAAGTTTTATTAAATTGTGAATTTTGGTCCTATTAAAATACGAGGGTTAAAAATGAAAATTTTAAAATAGTTGAGGAACCAATTATGCACATTTATGAAAAGTGAAGGTGCAGGTTGTCACAGTCTCCCCTACTTTAGAAAATTTCGTCCCGAAATTACTTTCAAGTAAAGGTTTCCATGAAACAAAAGGCATTTGTAAAAAGGCAAGTAGAATTTAAGAAATGCATCAGCCATGATTTGACAAGTTTGAAGTAGATGTTTAATACCCAAAATAAGAGTTTGAAAATCCTTAAAGTTTGACCCAAGGTTAGAGAATTAAGAGTTTATAATGAGCAAGGTTTGGGAAAAGTATGTAACTGGTGAGGACAGGGCAGTGTTATAGTAGCTTCCCTTACTTTAGAGAAGTTTCTGACCGAACTTTATTAAGGACGTGCAACAGGATTTCGACTAACAGAGAGTGTAAGAGTATACAAAGTTTGTGTTTTCTGTGTGGATGGTCCAAAAAAAGACTCTAGGAAGTCGAATTGAAGCTCGTGTAAGAACATTCTTATCGAAAATGCTAGCTATTAGTCAACGATCTAATAAAGAGATAGTAATGGGTAGGTTCTTGGTCAGACTCTTAGTCCGCTCCGCAGTATCGCTCATGCTTATATATAGGGTGTACCGCAGCTAACCCACCACACTACTGATACTTTGGACTCGTACTGATTGTCTACCAATAGCCTAAGTAGAATCACACACCACCCTCATGTACCTGTAAATCCATGATTGCGTTCCGGACCGTAATCATCGATTTTACCTTACACTAGGGTGCTATGCTTTTCCATAACACTAACATAAGTAATACAAGAAACAATGTGTGCAACCAAAATGTGTTAAGTAGTAGATACAGCTCAAGTATAAGACGCGGTTAGAGGTTCTTCCCCTTTCCAGGTTCACCTTTTAACCGTAATGAGATTAATGTGTAAGTATAAAGACATGATTAGGGGTTCTTCACCTTTCGGGTTCACCCTTAACCGTAAATTTTTGTTCACATCATTGGCTCTAAACAACCATATTGATAAACTCTGAGGATTACAACCGTTCCCCTTAGGTTAGAGGAATACTCTGAGCCGAGTCGTACATGGGAACTGGCTTAGATCTCATACGAGCTATCAATTAGTATGTTCGTTGGCCATGATGATGAACAAAATAATGTAAGGTATAACAGGGTTTTGCTCACAACAAAAAAAATATGCATACCAAATATGCGTTCATGTAAGTATATAAGTATAGCATAAAATTTTCGATTGAAAGAAGAGCATAATGTAAATCGAGTAAATCGCACAATTTGCACAAAATGAAAGTAAACGAGTTAAATTAATGCTCAAAACTAGTGTTGTAAGAATAACTACTAATAACTACTGTGAGAATAGTTGCGAATAACGCGTGAAAATAACTACCAAAAAAAAATAATACAAAATAATAAGATAATGTACGAACATAACTATAAATAGAATGGTGTAAAAATAATGAAATTTACTGTAAATGAAAGTGCACAGAATAGACTATAGTCCTACTGGTATGAGGATAACTTTTTGGAAACCGAAGAATGTTTTAAGTTCAAAACAGGTTCACTTGAAAATATTTCGTAGGTACACATTTTCATGTGCTTACAAGAAGTCGAGTTTGAAAGTGTTATAAGGTATATTATTAGTTGCAAATTCCTCCCGAAAACATATATTGGATACGTTATATGAAAACATGCAGATTTACTTTGATTTGTAAAATATGCAATGCAAGTTTATAAAATGCAAGATGAAACCATTTCATGAAGTGTGTGTAAATCTAATGTGTTTCGAAAGACCAAGATTTAAAATGATGTGAAGGTTGTGAATGATCCCAGATGCCTTGATGAATTTTGGAAAATAAAATTTTCTGTATTTAAATATTTCTTTAACTTGTGGGTTGAAAAGTCGGAAATTTTTAATTGTTATGAAATGTTGAAAAATCGAAGTGTTTTACCCATTAAGACTGGGTAAACTTAAAACCTTTTAAATTTTCAAACTTTTATGAAATTTATACATTGAAAGATCATTTATTTTGCAGGATCGTTAAGGCATCTCTTGGGCTCATAGCGGGCTATTTGTTTCAAGGCACAAGGTGTATGAAAAGTGTGTTCTAATTGTGCGAATAGGCTTTGTGAAAAGACTTATAGAATAAGTTGTCAAATTAATCGTTTTAGAGAGTAGTGTACTAATGTGTATCGTGTAGATAGTCATTTATGTATGAGTTTATCTGACTAAGAAGTTCTAACTAATGGTAGTTTGGCTATGGCTTAGGAGACTGGGTGCAGCAATATTAGTAATAGGTATATGAGGATATACTGTGACTTCGATCAAGTAAGTTTGTAAACATGAAGGTATAAACAGGTTGAAATAATAAGTTTGGAAAAACCATGTTCATTTTTAACTGTATGATGACGAACATTCCTAAAATCGGGATGTAATCAAAGTTAAACACAGAGTTTAAAACTTAAGTCGTGGGTAAAAATGTTTTAACGCAAAACGAGTAATACCTTATAGTGTAAAAATCATGAGCATCAAGTGAAATAGTGTAAGCTTTAATGCGATAATATATCGAACAAAAGTTTTAGTAATGATGATAAGGGATTCAAAAGCGAATGATCAATGAATAATGGCATATGAAACATCAAGTGATTAAATGGAATCTTCAAATGATAAACAAACATAAATGTCAATGATATAAAACATTGGAATTGTTTCCATAGGAAACTTTGACCAACTCAAGTATTTGAAATTTCCTAGTGACTTGTGGGGGCGTACTTTAGCCTATAAGTGAATGCTCATCTCAAGAGTTCCCAGGTAGGTATACGGGTCCCTCGTCTGATTGGGATTTATACGAAATACCAGGCCTAGACAGAAAACTCAGGATACAGGCGCTCACCCTGCCAGATTGCACGTGCCCCATCAATAGTGAATTCCAAAACTTTAGCGAGATTAAAAGCGAGATGCAAAAATAGATCCTTGAGATTTGGATTCACTCCTAACTCAAAGATGTATTTCAAAATTGAAAACGATTGTGGAATGAATCCAATCACTAAGTTAAGGATATCACTCCCAGCTTAGTGGTTAAGTTCCTTTTTTGAAAGAAATACTCTTTGAGGTGTGGATGTCACTCCTATCTCAAAGATATATTCCTAAGATAAATAACATATAGATGAGTGAAACTAATCACCAAGGTATGGATGTCACTCCTAACTTGGTGATATCATTTCGTTTGTGAAATACGAGTATCTTCTTCTCTAAACAAATATCGACAGAATAACGAGAAAGAATCCTAGCGAAAATATCTGAAAGAAAATATAAGAATAAAGATAAAATATACACGAGAGGACTCGTGAATGTAAGCTTAGCTATAGACTAGGCTAAAAGGCATTTTAATAACCTAATTCCCTATAACCATGGCTCTGATACCAATCTGTAACACCCCAACCGATGGCGGAATCATCGAGGTGTCACGTAGTGACGATTGTTCAAAATCACATGGTACTAAAATGTAAATACTATTGTATAATTTAAATTGTCTTACATGGATGAAATGGAAAAAGTACAAAAGTCTGAACAAAACATGCAATTTGAAAAAATTATTAAAAGCAAGCACTAAAATCCAATGCTATGGAACTAAGATCAAACTGCACCTGAAACATGTACAAAATAAGTTTTATCAACATATGAAATGTTGGTGAGCATTCCTAGTTTTAATATATATATATAGTAAGTTTGAAAATGTTATACAATTCAAGTGCAAGCTACAGTGCATTTATGTAAACTATGTATTATACAAATGAGCGAAATCAATCCTGTGACTATATAAATGTACTAAAATGAACAGCGGTGTACTTATCCAATAAATGGATAATAACTTAACAATGACCATGGATTCTCCGATGAAAAAGGGGAAGAATCACCTAGGTGGGTTGTCAATCCAATAGCGCTATCCAATGTTAAGGTCGGCTTGTACAATGTTAATGATTCCACTAAGTACAAATGTATTCTACATGTAATGTCTAAGCATAAAGCACGTTTGTAAGAAAATGCACATAGTACTAGAATTGTATTGTAAAAATGTGAACTTGTATGTGTATTTTGTATAAGTGTACATGTAACACCCCAAAAATGAATAAAGACAAAAAGGGGATAGGAAATACTCACTTTCGCCAAATGACTAGATGACTAAGCGAGCGTGAAAATGCGAGCAATCTAAAGATTCAACAACGAAACTAGTCCAATTTAGAAGAAAAGAAACCGAATAGGAAAAATATCAAGCTTCCAATTCGCCAATTACAAGAGCTTATAATCAAAGCTTCAAGTGTAGAAGTAATATACTCTAGAAGAAAGGTATGAGGGAGAGTTTAATCGAATTGAAACAATCGATTTAGAGGTGCAAAGTGTAATGGGTCATAGGTGGGATTTTATACTAGTTTTGGATTCAATTAGGCTTTAAAATTGGTCAACACAATAAAGTAAGGTTTTAAGATGAATTGACTATTTGACTAGAAACTTGACTAGGATTTTGATTGAGACTTTGACTAGGACTTTTGACTAGGACTTTGACCGGAACTTTGTTGTTTGACTGTCTTAGCGGACCGCGCGGGCTAAAAAAATAATTTTTCTAATTTAATCAATTTTAAGTTATAGACTTGTTTCCTTCTGTTTCTAAGTTGTTTTAGGACCAAAAATTAAGGGCTTTGAGTATCAAGGTATGAAAAATACGTGCTCGGGTGTAGATGTGAGTATAACACGTGCATACTTTTACTTATAAAAATTACAAGTTTTATTAAATTGTGAATTTTGGTCCTATTAAAATACAAGGGTTAAAAATGAAAATTTTAAAATAGTTGAGGAACCAATTATGCACATTTATGAAAAGTGAAGGGTGCAGGTTGTCACATATTCTATAACGCGCGTTGCGCGAAAGACAATCAGGTTTTCCATCCACGCTTCGCGACAATATTTTTATAAAGAAACAATAACCGGTTTTATGCATACCATTGTTGACTCTTATCAAAGCCGTCTAACTTTTAACAACAAACAAAATGAAGAATTTCGGATCACATATCAAGTATAGTAAATGACTAAATGGCAACATAATATAATTTTATGGTTCTTGAAGGACGACATGCTTCCAAAGTACTTGCCTTTCAATATGCGATCTCGCTTGCGCTATGCGTGCCGAAATTCGTACTGCTACTTGTATAAATGATCGCTTGAATCCATATGAACGCCTATAATTTGGTTCGTCAAATATACCAACACTCGTATCTTATAGTGCAGTATACAAAGTAGCTAAAATATAGTAATAATTTAAAAAATATATATAAAATTTAAAAAGTTGGAAAAAAATTACCACTGCTACACAGCCATCTACAACTACAACCGGTCGAAGGATAGACGGCGAAAACGCAATACCTACCTGGTTTGGATGAATCGGTTCCTAATGTCGTGGGAACCGCCGCCGCCGTAGTCATGTTTGACGTGCGACACTTTGCACGTCCCCCGAGAGTTTCATCGGTGAGAGAAAAAGCAATGGGTTAGTGGAAATTGGAAAGTATGAGTATCAAACACAGGGATGAATATGGTGGCATGTATGCGTGCTTAAAAGACCGAATTGCCCTCGGCTACAACAAATATTACAAAGGTGCCATAATGTACTGTTCAATCCCTTGAAGTTGAACCGCCGCCGCCGTAGTCGTGTTTGACGTGCGCCACTTTGCACGTCCCCCGAGAGTTTCATCGGTGAGAGAAAAAGCAATGGTTAGTGGAAATTGGAAAGTATGTGTAACACCCCAACCGATGGCGGAAACATCGGGATGTCACGTATTGATGATTGTTCAGTAGCTCATGGTGAATAATAATTTCATTAATTGATTTAATAAATTACATACAATTGTTCTACAAGAATTCGTACATCAAATTGATTAACACTATGCACACATCTTCAAGCATTAACTCAAATCTTCAAGCAAGTAGAACCTGAAACATGTTAAGTTTGAAAATATTTTGGGTCAACAAAAGTTGGTGAGAATACATAGGTTTTTGAATATAATTGATAACAATAGTTTGTACAACAATCACAGTTGTATGATGATAGAGTATGATTCTGACATGTAACAATGCGTCTTTGTACAACCAAACCTTGTGTCGACTGATGACTAACTCGCAAGTTAGTTAAATGTTGTTACTGTTATCGATCATCCCTGAATTTATGCGGAGGGATGGGTTTGTCAGACCTATAGCGCTATAATCTAAACAGGCGGCTTGATCATTGTTAATGATTGTACTGTGTCTTTTTGTTACAGTCAAATGATAGAATGGTGTTGTAATTGAATCACAAGTAAATATGAGTAAATGATAGTATAAAATGTTTAAACATGTTTCACCCCAAAAATAGTGAAAATAGAGTAAAGGGGCTATGTAAACTCACCTTAGCAAAATGTTAAGTCTCGTGAAATAGAATATGCGTTGCCCAACGATGCCAAGTATTACCCTATAATTAAGGTAATAAATATGTCTAAGTCTTCTAGTCTACAAATATATTCTAGGGTTTCGAATTGGGGATAAATGTTCGTTTGATTAATAAATAAAATGTTTAATAATTAAGAGAAATTTGATAAATAAATAAACAAAAGTCTTTTTGAAAATTTTAAATTAAAGATGGTCACCATAATAAGTTTAAAGTATGAAAATAATTTTTATAAAATTATTTTCTTAAAAATAGAATATTAAATCTATTATTACAAATTGTCAAAATATAACTTTAATATTTAAAAATACTAAAATTAAAGAATTATTTAATTAAAAATTGTATTTCTGTTCCAAATAAATAGAAATCATTTATATAAAATTTTGGTGCAAAAGTATTGAAAAATGAATTTATTATGATTTATTTATGTTTAAAACTAACAAAAATTGATTAAAAATATTAAATAAATGATTTTTCAGAAATAAAAATCATTTCAGAAAATTTGAATTTTATATAAACATAGAATAATTTTGTGGAAATTTATATAATTGTTTTGATATTTTTATAGGATTTTATAAATAAAATAGAATAAACTTGGATTATTTATTATATATATTAAATAAATAATTTTTAGAAAACTAAAAATTGTATGATAAACTTTTCCACTAGATTGACATAAAATAATTTTTGTAGAATTTATAAAGTCGTTTTAGTATTTAAAAACTAATTTTTAAAAATATAAGTAATTTTATATATATAAGGCTTGAATGTTAAAAATATTTTGGTGATGCCGGGGGTCGAACCCGCGTGACCAGTTCTGAGCACCAGACACAACCACTTGATCTAGATCAGTGGTTGTGTTTGGTTTCTGTTTGTTTAAATTATAACACCATGTACTGAAGTGTTCTTCCCCAATTATAAATGATTCGAGCCCTAGGTTTATCAATCATCAAAATTAACAAGCAAACAGACATGATAACCAAATTAATGATAGGGCTTTTATCTACATACAATTCGAACTGAAAGCACATAAGAATCAACATCAAATCGTACCGGAAGATTGTGTTACACGAGCACTCGTTCGTGGCCAAAAAAACCTCCAATCGAGCGATTGATAGCACGAAAAACAGGTATTATATGGGGGTTCTCTTAATCGGCGATTATAGGATATGATTGTGGGTTGAATCGAGTTTATTGGGTACAGATTATATGAAATCGAAGCAAGGTTTATAAACAAAAAAAAGCGATTGAAATGGCTTAAGATGCGATAATTTGACAATAATTGGAATGTTTTAATGTTGCCAGGTCGTGAATAGGACGCGAGTTGATTAAGGCAATCATCAATCATGCTATAACAAAGATTAAACGCGTTTGATTGTTAATTACGGGTGATTGGCTTTGCAGTTGACTTTCTAAGTCAACTGCTAGATTCTAAACACTGAATATAATTAAGGCACGTGGAAGTTTTGACAAGTATGTTATGTAGATCAGTTGGTAAGTCAAGAGGGGGGTTGTGAAGGTTTCCAGGTTCGAGCCCTAGGAGGCCGTTTTTTTCTTCTTTTTTTTTTTTAAAAAAAAAAGGAAGGGACAAGGGAGATGGGCCTGGGCTTGTTGTGCAGCAAAGGAGATGGGCCGGCTTTGGTTTGGGCTTAGGAGGGGGGTGTTGGTTGAGTTGTAGGATTTGTTTAGAGGTTGGGTTTATTTGGGTTGTGTATGGTATAGTGTTTATTATTATTATTATCATTATGATCATTTTTGTTATTATTATTATTATTATCATTATTATTATTATTATTATTACATACATTTATATATATATATATATATATGTATATATATTAGTTGTGAGTTAGAAAAAAAATAGAGACTTAGGCACATTTAACGAAAATAATAAGAGCTTTTATATTAAAATTTGGGGAAAATTTTGCGATGTTACAGTCTCCCCTACTTTTAGAAACTTCGTCTCGAAGTTTATTGAAAACACAGGGTTGAAGGTGATTGGGTAAAAATAAAAATAGTTGTGATTTTGGGTTATAGCATGACATGAATAGAATAAACTGTCCCGTGTTTTGTGTGGGTAGATGAACTACCAGACAACTAGAGTTTATAACCTTGATAGAATTTCACACTACCTTAATATACCTGTAAATTCATGATTACGTTCCGGACCGCAATCACCAATTTACCTTACATTAAAGTTTTGCGTCCTTCTATGACTCCACCGATTGTTGAGCAGGTTCGATAGCCTCCACCAGTTGTGGAGTAGGTTGTAGGGCCTCTCCCGACTGTTGAAAAGACATAATGACCTCTACCATCGTTGAGTAGGTTCGATAGCCTCCACCAGTCATGGAGCAGGTTGTAGGCCTCTCCCGACTGTTGAAAAGACATGATGACCACTATTAACTGCAGCATTCATTATACACATAGATTGCAAATTGATATCATGTTTTATGCAAGCAAGTTTATAAGTATAACAAGCACAGTATGAGTTTAGTTCATATTCAAACAAACATGCATTGTGATTATACCATGTAAACAACTCTTAGATGGTGGGGTAAGCGGGCAACAAGTTGCGCCGCTATCCCCTTTTGAATCGCAAACCCTATCCTGCTAAAGACAAACCGTTGGTTCTTAGGGCTCTGCGAGTCACAGTGGACCACCTTCTGCACTCGTTTCAGGAACCGTACTGCCTCAGGGGCCAGAGAGCCAAATGTGTCAAAAGCAAACGGCAAGAACACATGTTGATTCTCTAAACAGGCTGCTTCGTGCTTAGCAACCTTCTTAGCTTCTGCCCTCAAAACTGACTGCCCGGTACAAAGCCGCTGTCTCGCAAACCTACCAAGGGGGAAACCCTGTCAGGTCAACACAAGCATGTTTTCCCCCAACCCATCCAAACACAAGAACGTCCGCTGGACGCAAGGTAGATCTCCCCTCCCGCGGATCAGTCAGAAAATTGACCGGTGCTTCTTTCTTGGCTGAAACCCCGCACTTCGAATCACATCCCATATAACATCTCTGACCAAATCATGACGGTACTTGAACCCGGCAATTCCTTACAGTGGAGCGCATGCTCGCCAAATTTATCCAGACATGCTCTTTTGCAATTGGGGCATGGTTCATCCGGGGGAAAAGAGGTATCATGAGCCGGTATTTGAGAATAGCCTTGTATTCGATCGCCGACATCCGCTACCCAAGCCCTTCAATGGGCACGACAGTAAAAAAATCTTGAGCATGAGCCTGTTGAAGACATGCAAAAAAAAAAAAAACCACATCGCGGTAGAACATTTAAAAGTCACGAAAAAGTTACGTGGTTGTATACACGAGCCAAGTTATTCAAAAAAAATTAACATCAAAACGTATATAAAATATAAATGACAGTCGTGCATGACAACGAATCTGTTTAAACGTAGATAAAAAAACCACGTTGCAATGGTGCATTTAGAGATGGGAGTCAGGCAATTTAAAATCCCAAAGTAAAAAATTAATTTAAAGCAGCTGGTTGGTATAAAAACAACGTTACAAAAATTCAAAAGAAAAAAAACATTGCAATAGTGTATTTAGAGAAGAGATCCGAACGATTTAAACAACCTGTAGGGTTAGAAACAACATTACGAAAATTCACATCGAAATACAGATAAAAATAACTCGCGTGAAACGTTGATATAAAAAAATACCCATTACTTATCACGTAACAGAAAAATCGTTAAAAGCTCAAAATGAAAACATTATTAACATTTGTGATGTAAATTAGTTATGAAAAAATAAATAAATAACAAATGTATACCTTTATTGATGGGTCAATGTTCAACTTATTAATGATTATGGGGTGTAAACATAAATTAGGCACTATGAAGCAAAAAAAAAAAAAAAACTATTCATAACCCGCCACAATTGTAACATATAACAATTACGTGTAAGAGGGTGTTTGAGATTGAGTTTTGAAATATATTTTTTTATTATTGCGTTTTAAAAACGCAAAAATTCATTTTTTTCCCCTTAGGTTGAACACTGGTGGTTTGGAGTGAATGGTAGGGCTGCAAACGAACTGAACTTTCAACGAACAGTTCATGAACAGTTTGGCGGAAGTTCATTTGTGTTCGTTCGTTTAATAAACGAATGAACACGAACAAAATATTTCGTTCGTTTAGTTAAACGAACGAACACGAACAGAGGCCACGTTCGTTCGTTTATGTTCGTGAACGTTCGGTAACGTATTCGTTTATGTTTGTTTGTTTTTTATGTTCGTTCATGCTCTATAGTTTAATAAGGTTTTTAATTTTTATAATTTGTCTTAATATTATTTTATCTTTATTTATTTAGCCCAAATAAATAAATAAACATATATGTATGTGAATTGGATTTTATTAAAAAATTAATATATGTTCATTTGTGTTTGTTTCTATTCATGAACACTTCTTTGTGTTCATGAACACTTCTGTGTGTTTATGTGCGTTCATGAACAAAATTAACAAACGAACACGAACAGAAAATCTTGTTCGGTATGTGTTCATGAACTGTTCGTGAACACATATTTCCTTAACAAACGAACACGAACAAGGCATTGTTCGTTCGGTTCGTTTGTAGCCCTAGTGAATAGTGATTTTGATTTATGGTGTGTGAGTATATTCCCCCCCCCCCCCCCCTCCAAAAAAAAAATAATAAAAAAAAAAACCCTACTCCCAAATCCAAGTTGGTAAAATTGTGCTAGAACCGGGTACCCCTACCCGAAACACCGGCAACGATGTCCCCTAACGAGTAAGAGGTATCCCGAACCAATTCATGTGGCGGCATATGTGGAATTAGGTGAAATTAGGCTTACAGGTTACAACAAAAGAGTTTTTTTTTTTTTCTCTTCCAACTTTTTTTACTATTTACGATTTTGCTACCCTTTCATTTTAATCGTCAAAAAAAAAAAAAAAAAAAAAAAAAAAAAAAAACCTTGATTCGTAGACAAAGTCCCACATTTTTACATTTGTTTTTGAACGGCAAATTTCACTTCTTGTAAGACTTAAACCCATGACCTCCCCCTTGGGTGTTTATAGAAGCATTGCTTCTACCATTGGCAGTGGCGGACCCAGGATTTTTTTTCATGGGGTGCGGAATCATAGACATTATATAGGTCGTTTATCCATCAGGTGGCACGGGTCGGTTCAGTTCGGGTCGACTCGTATACCAAAAATAATAATACTAAAATGCTGCTGGTGGGTCGAGTTTTACCGTAGTGGGCCTTCGGGCGGCGGGTTTCCCTGGGAATTGGTGTGAAATTACTGGTGGATCCGGGTTACTCTCGGGGTACTCCTTTGTCCAGTGGGTACTTTGAAAGTGCTCGGGATTGATTTGTTGGCCGTTCAAGAAAAATATTCACATAATCACATTTACCTAATTACCTTTTGGAGTTTTGTTGTATTTGTTCAATTGTTTGTGAATTGTGACTGGTCAACGTCACATGTTCCTCTTCTATGTTTAGCGATCGCCGATCAGAAGCAGGGAGGGAGACAGACAACTTTTTCTTTTTGTTTTTCTTTGTTTAGCGCTCTTCTGGCTTTAGGTTTATTTTTCGTTTGTTTTTTTCATTTTAATCAATATTAAAACACATGTCGGCTTATTATAAACTTTGGGCTTGGGCTCATTCTTAAAATTGGGCTACTAACTAATAAAATGGGCTAACTCTTAACATATAATTATTTATTTTTTTTCTTGAGGTCGGTTTCAAAAGTCCAAAGGGTGCGGCTGAAAAATTTCATGGGGTGCGGACGGGATGAACGCGCGTATATAACACTAAATTTATTTTCTTCAGGTGGGCGCCCGCACCCCTTGGGCTTGCTGTAGGTCCGCCCATGACCATTGGGCCACCAACCCCAATGGCCCCATATTTTTGCATGATAATTCCACTTAAATCATTTGATACTAGGTTAGAGTCCCGTGGGGACCCACGGTTCACCCGAAAGTAAAATGAAAAAAAAAAGTAGGAAAATAAGAATTGTATTATATGATTTGTTTTGGTTACTAAATGTTTGATAATGCAATATGTATGATTTTTGATGTTAAATGCAAAATGTCATCTAACAGTTTAATGTAACGAAATGATGGATATATCAAGTAAGTAAAGTTTAATTTGACAACTGCAAACTACATAGCATACTATCACAATATCACACATTACATCATTTGGGTAATATCTATATTCTAATCATAACTAAGCTTAAGCATAGAACACTTATCATTTAGTTGGGGCTTAACGAACTTCAACCAATATCACACATTACATCATTTAGGTAAGGGTAATATATATATTTATAATCATAACTAAGCTTAAGCATAGAACACTTATCATTTAGTTGGGGCTTAACGAACTTCAACCAATGGTCCATTTTCATTACATCAATCAACATCTTCCAACTCTTGCTCATTGATAGCTGATTTTTCACCTTCGAAGTTGTTATCATTGTCATCACGATCCTCGGAGTGCAGCTCATTTTCAATAATTTATGAAAACCTCCACCATTGTATTCCATATTTGTGTTCTACATAAAATATATTTGTTGTAAAGATATGGATATGGTGATAAGTAAATCAAGAAACAATCATTAACCCACTTACTTGAATGGGTAGCTTAAATTTTCATGTTATCTCTCCAATGGTTCAAACCGATTACATAGCTAAAAAACAACTAAGAAGAAAATGGGTCCAATGTCACATGCTGTAATATAAATTTCCTATATTTTATTAAAAAATAGACACCAAAAGGATCAACCCCAAACCCATTTCAACATGTAGCCAAAAGGACTCATTGTACACACACTTTAGGCAACTTTTGACATGTTACAAAAATCCGTCAAAAAACGTCATTATTTAAACTGTGTAAATATAGTACTTAACAATTAAAAATCTTAATAAATAACATCAAAATCATAATCAATCATTCAAATCAATGACATTAAAATAATCCACGTCTGAAATTAACTTACCCGTTATATACAAATTATTATTATCATCTTAAAATTAACACACATAAATTAGCACGCTTATTGAAATCAAGATGATGATTATCGTTTAGTTACAAATGATTAAAGGAAAGTCGTAATATCAAAATGAAAGTCGGTCAACAATGTTAAAATGAAATTCGTAATATTAATAACATCAGTAAATAAGATTAAAAATCTTAATAAATAACATCAAAATCGTAATCAATCATTCAAATAAATGACATTAAAATCATCCGCGTCTCAAATTGCCTTACCCATTATATACAATTTATTATTGACATCATTAGTAATCATTATTAGTTGTATCAAAAGTAACATTTTGAAAATTTATATTATCATTTAATTTTGTTGTTAAATTTGGTATGACGATTAAATGATTTTATTATTTGTTAAGGTTTATATAGTATTGTTGTGTCTCGAACAATTCTGCAAAATCGGAAATAATGTGCCTCGATTTGTCACACCCTCAAATTTCCACATGCGGGGTTTTACCGCGAGGCGCGTGACACACCAGGATCCAAGTCAACAGTCACAATAAACGACATCTATATGATAAGAAAACAACGTAAACTACCATTGAGTTTCAAAAACCGTTCTAACACAGCGGAAGCAAAATGTATTATTACAACTTAAAAATAAAATTCAAAGTCTGAAATGTTTAACAAAACATGCATATGATCCCTAGACGCCGTGAAACTCCGTGCGCCTATACTCAATGCTGCTACCTTAGCGACCTGAGAAAACATGCCAAAAAGATGTCAACATATAATGCTGGTGAGTTCACAGGTTTTAAGTTCGTAAACGTTTTCATGTGTAAAGCGATTTCTCATAAAGTGCCAAGTGTGCAAAAGTTCCAAGTAAATAACAAACGTTCCCTTACTACTACGACTGTGTTGCTAAAACCATTACTGACAAACGTTGCTCGAGTTACTCCTCATGTGCCAAGTGTCAAGTAGAGACAATATGCACCCGCCCGGCTCCCAGCCGTCGGGTGGGGTTCGTCACGCCTGATAGATCTATCCACATTTCCCCCGTTGTGCCCCGCACATTCATGATTTCAATAGGGACTTAGGTTTCGTCGTATAGTAAATAAGTGCCAAGCGCCAAGTGCCAAATGCCAAGTATCAATGTTTAAAAATGTCAAGTGCCAATGTTAAATATGCCAAGTGCCAAACGTGTCACGTTTCTTAAAAGTGTTACATTCCCAAAAGGCGTCATGTTTCTAAAGTGTTATGTTTCCAAAAGTGGTAAGTTTCATAAGAGTTGCGTTTTCAAATCATAAACGTTGCATTGTTAAAACGTGTGGCATGCTTCTCCCCCGAGAGAAAAGAGTATAAAAGAGGGGCCGTGAAACTCACCTTAGAGTGCGTCTTCCGATAACTAGAATTCCAACACGTGTATGATAATCCCAACTAATGACAACCTATCAATGAGTTTACATAAGTGTGATGACTATTAACCCGAAGGCTAACTAGTCCCCGATTGTCCAGATCTTGACTACGTGTGTTAAAAAGTGTGTTTAAACGTTAACCGAACATCCCAGACCGACCCGACATCCCGTTGGTGACCCATTACATCAATTAGTCATGCACATAAGTTTAACACATAAGTTTCAAGCATAAAACACTTAGTTTGCATCAAAAATCTCATTCCGGACATCAGATGGTCGAATGTGGTTTTCCCATTTCCACGTTCGCCCGTTTAAGCCACGTTCGCCTGTTTTTCCCACATTTTGTTCCACGTTCGCCCGTTTGAGCCACGTTCGCCCGTTTTTCCCACGTTCACCCGTTTTTCCCACGTTCGCCCGTTTTTCCACGTTCGCCCGTTTTTCCCATGTTTTGTTCCACGTTCGCCCATTCGAACCAATTTTATTCCACGTTTGCCCGTTTTCATCAGCATTTTATAAAACGCACCAAAACGCATCTAAATGGTCCGAAAACTTCACGAAACATTACCAATCATAGCAGTCAACTATCATTAACATATTCCTACATAACCCTACCAATTTTATCCCGAAATCCGTCCGTTTTACAAGTTACCCGAAATAGCAAATTATGGAGATGTCACATCAAACGCATGCAATCTTTACCCAATTAGGAAACTTTATGAAATCAATCAATAATCAACTTAATATACTCAGATTATCATGAACAATAAACCCCCCAATCATATCCTTATCACTATCATCATGAACAAGCCCTAGATCTAACCCAAAATCCCCAAAATGAACATAACATCATCAATAATCAATTGTAACCTATCTCAATCATAATTCATCATCAATAACAGTCCTAGATCATTGTCATAACATCTATACAGCAATCAATCATCAAACAATGCATAACATCACATAAAACACCATTAACACATGTTATTTTGTATGAAAACTCATTGTTTATGAATAGGTTTTGTTTAGAAAGATATTAGGAAGGTTTTTATTCATGAAAACATGTTTGAATCAGATCTGGACTCTTGGGGTTTAATGAAAACGAATTGAAATGCTTTAAAAATGATTTAGAATGAAGAACACACCTTAGATCTTTGTGTAGAAGATGTTTGTAGGTTAGATATAGAAAACAAGGGCAAAAACTCCTTCCCCAATGTTTAAAGTTGCTAGAGAGTGTTTAGAGACGTTTAGGGTTTGTGAAATGGTGAAAAATGACAAAGTGTGGTATTTATACTATGTCCACATTCGCCCCTTTTGCCTGGGCGAATGTACCCTCCTTCGACCCTTTCACAGGGTCGAACGTACCCTGACTTGGTCGAATGAAATTCTTTCAATTCCATATCCCAGGTTCGCCCTTTTTACTAGGGTCGAACCAGGAGTATTGTCCAGGTTCGCCCATTCGATTGGTCGAACCAGGACTCACGTTTTTCTAGTTTTCCAATTTGTCGTGTTTAACACATTTTAACGCACCCTAACATACGAGCATGCAACCTTAGTCTATGTTTAACATATTTAAGCATGGGTGATTATCTACACATCATTTAAACACATCTAAGCATATAATCCACCATACGACAATTAGTCTACACATACACTTAATTAGTTTATGTAATTCACCAACAACGGGACTCGTATCGTGTGTGTGTGTGTGTGTGACTAACCCAATGATCTCCTGAATCATTGAACCCTGGACAATACGGACTGTGTTCCGACTCTACTGACCCCGTCAAGTATGCTTAATAAACGTTTTTCGCTAAGGTAGACTTATGTGTTTATAAAATGTTGACCCAAACATGCCGGGTGTCACATCATCCCCCTGTTGAAAGAATTTTCGTCCCGAAAATTTCCCGAAGTCAAAGAGAACGAAGCGATAAAAAAGAAAAATTTTCCCGGTCGTCACATCATCCCCCTGTTGAAAGGAATCTCGCCCCGAGATTCACTCTTCGACGGTAATGAGTGTCGACCTAACCCAAGTAACGTTTCCCAGAACACAAACGAAATGATAACCACGAACGAAAGATGATATCAACGGATACCCTATGCCGGAGAACCGCCCTCCCCCAAAGTGAATACAAAAGAATGAATCCTCCTGATCGAAGGCCTACTAGAGACTACTGTGATCGGTATAATGACACACCGGTACCGTCCAAGTAGCATCTCTAAAGGACCCACATCAGACCCATGAATGCAAAACGATGACCAAATACCAAACTGAATGCACACAATGAATACGAATCGCCAAACAATGTGAACGAGAATGAATACGAGCATAACGAGAATCAAGAAAAGAGTACTCACCAGTAACAGTGTCAGGATCCTCCTGGTTCTCCCTAGCGCCAATGACGTAAACATGACCACGAGTAGTTCGACCGCCGCCTTCGTTCCCAGCACCACCTGCAGTCCCTTGGTTCAGCTTAGGACAATCCCGCTTGAAGTGCGCAGTCTCCCCACAGTTAAAACACCCATGGTTTCCACGAGGAGCAGGAGCGGGGACAACCGCTTGAGTCTGTTTCGGCTGCAAATTGACCCTACAATCCTTAGCCAAGTGACCGACTCGCTGACAACGATTACAGCGAAACGCATCGCAACCCCCAACATGGTGATACCCACACGTGTTACACTTCGGACTCTTACCAACATAACCCCCAGTCTTCTGCTCAGATGACGCTCCCACAACGTCCTGCCTCTTAACCTGCTGTTGAGACGACCCAACGTTCTTCCCAGCACTCTCCCACTTCCTCTTGTTGTCCGCAGGAGCTTTCACAGCAGCACACCTCGGAGGTAGAACGCCCTCAGCAACCTTCATGTTGGTCAGCTTGTGAGCTGCCCGAACAGTGGCCAACATAGTAGTGTGATCAGCAGCGGCAACAAGCCCAGCAATCTCCGACACTAACCCAGCAACGTAGTGCTCAATCCTTCGGTACTCCGGTGTAGCCAAACCGGGGCACATCACAGCCAACTCGTTGTGCCTAGCAGTAAACTCCTCGATCTCCGACCCAACCATCTTCAGATTCCAGAACTCATGCTCCAACTTCATAATCTCGTCCCTCGGGCAATACTCCGCTCGCAACATCTGAACAAACTCGGACCACGGCATAGCATTGGCCTCACCCAGGCCAAGATTCGCAGTGGTGGAGTTCCACCAGGTAAAGCGTGTCCCTCTAGAGTAGCAGAAGCATACTTGACACGATCCGCGTCAGGACAGTTACACATAGCAAACACCGACTCGATCTTCTCTAACCACCGGAGCAGACCCACTGCCCCTTAAGTCCCATTGAAAAAATGGGGCTTACAGTCCATGAACTTCTTGTAGGTGCACCCAGACTGCACCTGATTAGTATTTCCCAGGGTCTGCTGAGTAGCCTGGAAAGCAGCCAACGCAACGTTCAACTGCTGCTGCAACATGTTCTCCAACTCTGCCTGAGTCATGGTGATGTTCCCACCACCTCGTCCACCGCCATTGCGACCCCTGCCGCCACCACGGCGTCCACCAGCACGTCCACCAGCGCGATCAGACATGTTTTGCCAAACATGAGACAAGATACTCAAAACCACCAACAGATCGAGCTACAAGTGACCAAACGAATTCAGAACATGGTTCCAGCATGACCATTAGTCCGAACACGAAGTCCACCAAGATTATCATGCATTTCGATTTATGATTTCGTGTGCACCCGAAATAACAAATCGCTCTACATGGTCCTCTAGGCATGCTCCTAGCTAGAACTTTAAATCACCCGATACACACATTCCTAAAAGAAACTGTTATCGCACGAAGATCCTAAAGTGAACAGTCACTCAGTACTATGACAAGTACTAGTGCATGATAGTGTGCGTGTAGGCAAGTATGTACATTAGAGCATAGAGGGGAGATATCCAAAACCCGGAAAGATCTCAAGAATGTGCCGAAGCCACCCCAATGTACACTACTGCCAAGTATAAGCGATAAGCCCCTTCATCTTCGAACCCGAAGAAGAAAATGGAACCAAGGTAGGAATAACAGAAAATAGATAATGTGATACTGTGTGATGAGGACACTGACACCCCGACAAGATTAGTATGTTTACCAAATGACACGACTCGTAACTATGTGTGACCGTCTAACGTGTGTGATACTCGGCTATAGACTAGACTCTACATGCAGTCCTAGTTCACTATAACCATTGGCTCTGATACCAATCTGTCACACCCTCAAATTTCCACATGCGGGGTTTTACCGCGAGGCGCGTGACACACCAGGATCCAAGTCAACGGTCACAATAAACGACATCTATATGATAAGAAAACAACGTAAACTACCATTGATTTTCAAAAACCGTTCTAACACAGCGGAAGCAAAATGTATTATTACAACTTAAAAATAAAATTCAAAGTCTGAAATGTTTAACAAAACATGCATATGATCCCTAGACGCCGTGAGACTCCGTGCGCCTATACTCAATGCTGCTACCTTAGCGACCTGAGAAAACATGCCAAAAAGATGTCAACATATAATGCTGGTGAGTTCACAGGTTTTAAGTTCGTAAACGTTTTCATGTGTAAAGCGATTTCTCATAAAGTGCCAAGTGTGCAAAAGTTCCAAGTAAATAACAAACGTTCCCTTACTACTACGACTGTGTTGCTAAAACCATTACTGACAAACGTTGCTCGAGTTGCTGCCCATGTGCCAAGTGTCAAGTAGAGACAATATGCACCCGCCCGGCTCCCAGCCGTCGGGTGGGGTTCGTCACGCCCGATAGATCTATCCACATTTCCCCCGTTGTGCCCCGCACATTCATGGTTTCAATAGGGACTTAGGTTTCGTCGTATAGTAAATAAGTGCCAAGCGCCAAGTGCCAAATGCCAAGTGTCAATGTTTAAAAATGTCAAGTGCCAATGTTAAATATGCCAAGTGCCAAACATGTCACGTTTCTTAAAAGTGTTACATTCCCAAAAGGCGTCATGTTTCTAAAAGTGTTATGTTTCCAAAAGTGGTAAGTTTCATAAGAGTTGCGTTTTCAAATCTAAAACGTGTGGCATGCTTCTCCCCGAGAGAAAAGAGTATAAAAGAGGGGTCGTGAAACTCACCTTAGAGTGCGTCTTCCGATAACTAGAATTCCAACACGTGTATGATAATCCCAACTAATGACAACCTATCAATGAGTTTACATAAGTGTGATGACTATTAACCCGAAGGCTAACTAGTCCCCGATTATCCAGATCTTGACTACGTGTGTTAAAAAGTGTGTTTAAACGTTAACCGGACATCCCAGACCAACCCGACATCCCGTTGGTGACCCATTACATCAATTAGTCATGCATTATATATTTTAGGAAACTATTAAATAGATTTAAATTATATTTATTATTAAAAGAATAATAAAAGTGTAGGAAAATGAATGTACACTCCTATTTTTGGATTATATATAAATTATAAACTGTTAAATAGATTTAACATTGTTAAATAGATTTAAATAAATGTTTAAAGGAAAGTCGTATATGTTTAAAAGAATATCGTTTCATTTCAAATGATTAAAGGAAAGTCTTTGAATTATAAAAATGGGAAGGATTGGTAGTTGACGTGAATTGGTCAACAACGGTTAAAATTAGCACAATCAAATTCAAAGACATATAGTCAAAGAATTGACCTCCATCAATTTAACAAAAACGTAAAAAGTTTTTATACAGATTCGGTCAACAATATTAACATTAAGGTCGTAATATTAGTAATAGCATTGAAAATTATTTTAAATACATTATATATATTTTAGGAAACTGTTAATTATATTTAAATTATATTTATTATTAAAATAATGATAAAAATGTAGGAAAATAAATGTACAGTGTTATCTTCGGATTATATTTAAATTATAAACTATAAAATAGATTTAAATAAATGTTTGAAAGAAAGTCGTATATGTTTAAAAAAATATCGTTTCATCACAATTGATTAAAGGAAAGTTGTAATATCAAAATTAAAGTCGGTCAACAATATTAAAATGAATTTCGTAATATTAGTAATATCAATAAATAAGATTAAAAATCTTAATAAATAACAACCAAATCATAATCAATCATTCAAATCAATGACATTAAAATTATCATAAATAACATTAAAACTCTTCATAAATAACAACAAAATCATAATTTAAATTTCAAAATCAATGACATCTTGTGGTGCAACCTTAGTAACAAACATTTTGTGCTCGATTGAACACCATTTGAAGACACAGTATTCGCCAATGGAAGTATCTTTTGATTGAAGTAAATCAGGTCATCCAATCACAGTAAACCTTTACAACAGAATTATGTATAGAAAATTTAAAATGTGTAACTAATTATAAAATAAGAATATTGTAAACATAAATGTTGAATATGCAAATAACAAACCTAGCGACTTGTGAAACAATTTCTGCACGTAATATTATTATTAGTATTAGTAATTATTAGTACTTAGTAATATATTCGTAAAAACAGTAATATAAAATTTTAATTCGGTCAATAAGATATAAATGGAATTAAAATTAAAAATCGTAATATTAGTTTTAGTATTAGTAATATATTCGTAATTTAATTGGGTCAATTCGGTCAATAATAAATAAATGAGCTTAAAAATCGTAATATATAACATTAAATTCGATCAATTATTATTAATGTCATTAAAACTCATAATAAATAACATTAAAAATGAATAAATCCTATTAATTGCAGGCAAGACCAATAATAATTCATAAAAATATATTAAACATAATTTCATAGTAACATTAATATAAATAAATGAAATTAAAAATCGTAATAAATAACATTCAATTCGGTCAATTATTATTGTCAATTATAATTAGTAATATATTCGGTCAACAATACTATTTTTACGAATAGTAAAACTAAAATCGTAATATTAGTTTTAGTTAATATTAGTAATTATTAGTAATTACTAATATATTCGTAAAAATAGTAATAGAAAATTTTGATTCGGTTAATAAGATATAAATGGGAATAAAACTAAATATCGAAATATTAGTTTTAGTATTAGTAATATATTCATAATTTAATTCGGTCAATAATAAATAAATCAGATTAAAATTAAAAATTGCAATATTAGTATTAGTAATATATTCGTAAATTAAATCGGTCAATAATAAATAAATGAGCTTAAAAATCGCAATATATAACATTAAATTCGGTCAACTATTATTAATGTCATTAAAACTCATAATAAATATCATTAAAAAATAAATAAATCCTATTAATTGCAGACAAGACCAATAATAATTCGAACGAATAGTAATATAAATAATATTAAACATAATTTCATAAAGACATATTAAACATAATTTCGTAGTAATATTAATATAAATAAATGAGATTAAAAAATCATAATAAATAACATTTAACTTGGTCAATTATTATTAATGTCAATAACATTAATTCTAACATACTAAAAATACATTAAAAATAATTAAATCTTATTAAACATAAACTTGAAAAAAGTAATATAAATAAATGAGATTAATAATTTTAATAAATAACATTAAATTCGATCAATTATTATTAATGTCAATAAATAATATTAAACATCTTAATAAATAACAGTAAAAACGAATAAATCTTTTTAATTGCAATCAAGACTAATCATAATTCGTAAACATACTAATATAAATAAATGAGATTATAAATCTTAATAAATAACCTCAAAATCGTAATCAATAATTCAAATAAATTACATTACAAACATAAAAAATCGTAATTTTAATTTGGAAATCAATGACTTCTTGTGGTGGAACCTTTGTAACAAACAGCCTGTGCTGGATTGAACACCATTTAAAGACACAATATTCGCCAATAGAAATATCTTCTAATTGAAGCAAACTAAATTTGTAATATTAGTATTAGTATTAGTAATTAGTAATATATTCGTAAAAATAGTAATATAAAATTTTAATTTGGTCAATAAGATATAAATGAGATTAAAATTAAAAATCGTAATATTAGTTTTAGTATTAGTAATATATTCATAATTTAATTCGGTCAATAATAAATAAATCAGATTAAAATTAAAAATCGTAATATTAGTAATAGTATTAGTATTAGTAATAGTAATATATTCGTAAATTAATTCGGTCAATAATAAATAAATGAGCTTAAAAATCGTAATATATAACATTAAATTCGGTCAACTATTATTAATGTCATTAAAACTCATAATAAATATCAATTAAAAATAAATAAATCCTTTTAATTGCAGGCAAGACCAATAATAATTCGAATGAATAGTAATATAAATAATATTAAACATAATTTCATAAAAAACAGATTAAACATAATTTCATAAAAATAGATTAAACATAATTTCGTAGTAATATTAATATAAATAAATGAGATTAAAAAATCATAATAAATATCATTCAACTCGGTCAATTATTATTAATGTCAATAAATAACATTAATTCTAACATACTAAAAATACATTAAAATTCTATTTACACCCACCATATTTTCCATTTACACCCACCTCTATAAAATTAATTATGTATTAATTGCATTTGATCATTATTACAATGCAATTTAGTTATGGAATTTTGAACAAAAGTTGAGTTTTTTTCCCATAATAGTTTTGGTGTAAAAATTATTTACTAAAATGATGATATTAAAAAATTTTGTTGGCCGTTAAAAAAAACATGTTGGGTTCACGTAGGCTTTCACGATGTTGTCCGTTAAAAAAAACATAATTTTGTTTTTAAATCCGAATACAAAAACTCCTTTTACCTCTAACATCGTATCGTAAGGTAAAAAATAGGTCAAAACTTGACACGTCATTGGCTATACATAAGAACAGTCGCCGACTCATTCGGAACCTACGCCTAAACAAGGCTACCAAGTAAAAGGGTTCGTCGACTTCCTCTCCTTCTTCCTCAGCAATGATATGTGCCGCTTACGTCACGATATTAATAAAAAAAATTACCGCTTTTTAAAAAGAGTGATTTGGTGTAAATATTATTGTGAGAGTTGTGTGAGATTTGGTGTAAAATAATGAAGGGGGTGAAGTTATATATATTTGGAAATTTTGATTTTTTTTTTCTTTTTTTTTTAAAATTTCTACCGTTCAACGGTCTTATGAACACGTGGAGGATCGGCAAGAACACAAACTTAGTCCTAACTTATAACTAGAAATTAAAATTAATTTATTAGAAAAAATAAAAAACTAATAAATGAATAAAGGTATGAAAACTAGTTAAATGATAAATAAAAGATTTTGGTAATTAATGTTTTGTATTTATTGAGATAGTTAAAGAGTAGTTTAGGTAATTAATATTTTGTATTTATTGAGAGATGGTATAGAGTAGGTGTACTAGAGTGGGTGTAAATAGCAACACCCATAATTAAATCTTATTAAACATAAATTCGAAAAAAGTAATATAAATAAATGAGATTAATAATTTTAATAAATAACATTAAATTCGGTCAATTATTATTAATGTTAATAAATAATATTAAACATCTAAATAAATAACAGTAAAAATGAATAAATCTTATTTATTGCAATCAAGACTAATCATAATTCGTAAACATAGTAATATAAATAAATGAGATTATAAATCTTAATAAATAACCTCAAAATCGTAATCAATAATTCAAATAAATTACATTACAAACATAAAAAATCGTAATTTTAATTTGAAAATCAATGACTTCTTGTGTTGGAACCTTTGTAACAAACAGCCTGTGTTGGATTGAACACCATTTAAAGACACAATATTCGCCAATGGAAATAACTTCTAATTGAAGCAAACTAAAATCGTAATATTAGTATTAGTATTAGTTAGTATTAGTAATTAGTAATATATTCGTAAAAATAGTAATAGAAAATTTTAATTCGGTCAATAAGATATAAATGGGATTAAAATTAAAAATCGTAATATTAGTTTTAGTATTAGTAATATATTCGTAATTAGTTCGGTCAATTCAGTCAATAATAAACAAATGAGCTTAAAAATCGTAATATATATCACTAAATTCGGTCAATTATTATTAATGTCATTAAAACTCATACTGAATAACATTAAAAAATGAATAAATTCTATTAATTGCAGATAAGACCAATAATAATTCGTAATATTAGTTTTAGTATTAGTAATATATTTGTAATTTAATTCGGTCAATAATAAATAAATGAGCTTAAAAATCATAATATATAACCCTAAATTCGGTCAATTATAATTAATGTCATTAAAACTCATACTAAATAACATTAAAAAGCAAAATAAATCCTATTAATTGCAGGCAAGACCAATAATAATTCATAAAGATAGTTTAAACATAATTTCGTAGTAATATTAATATAAATAAATGAGATTAAAAATTCGTAATAAATAACATTCAATTCGGTCAATTATTATTAATGTCAATTAGTATTAGTAATATATTCGGCAACAATACTATTATTAGAAATAGTAAAACTAAAATCGTAATATTAAAAATAAATGAGAGTTATTTCGTTCATAAATGAAGGTTTAATTGATTAATAATCAATCATTCATAATAAAAAATAAATGAGGCTTCTTATGGTAAATTGAAATTAATATTAATATTAATATAAATTCGGTCAATTATTAAAAGATAGTAATAAATAACATTAAATTCGGTCATTTTTTATTAATGTAAATAAATAACAATAATTCACATTCAAATTTCAGATTAAATGACATTAAATTCGGTTAATTATTATTGATGTAAATAAATAACAATAATTCAGAATTGATGACATTAAATTCGGTCTAATATTACAATAATATTAAAATAATTTCGAAAAACAGTTATATAAATAAATGTGATTAAATTTTTTTTTGAAAAACAGTCAATTATTACAATAATATTAAACATAAATTTGAAAAATAGTAATTCAAATAAATTACATTAAAAAACATTAAAAATCGTACCAACCAAGATTGTCATTCGTATGTGGTAACTGTAACGTCCCTGTTATGTATGTTTTTAGACAACAGAAATTTGTTCATGGCCTTCAGCACAGTCTGGATTGACACGTTAAAAACAACATTAAAAAATAAAGAATCATTTTTGAAAATTAAATAGGCATATGTACATGAAAATAACAAATATACCAAAATTGTTGCTGAAGGGTCATGCAATACCTTGAAGAATTGAGAACCATTATGATAAGACATAATAGCGTTTGTGTCTTCGGATCAAATCCTGTTTTTCAAATGTTAAAATATAGCATTACTAAATCCGATCGAATAGTAAATCCGATTCAATATATGTCTAAAAAAACCGTGATGACAATAATAAAATTAACATAAATCTGATTGAACGCAATCCTTATTATCCCTTTATCACAAATCCATTTCATTAGAACATGTGATAAACACAAGAATGATTTCAAATGGTAATTAGATTATGAAATATTAAAAAGAATAAAAAAAGTAACAATAGGAATCTATAGTATCTTTGTTATCCCTTTATCACAAATCCGATTGAATATATGTTTATCACAAATCTGTTTCATTAGATAATGTGATAAACACCAGAATGATTTCAAATGGTTATTAGATTAGGAAATCTTAAAAAGAATAAAAAAATAACAATAGGAATTGATAGTATCTTTGTTATCACTTTATAATAAATCCGATTGAATATGTGTTTATCACAAATCCGTTTATCACAAATTCATTAATCACAAATCTGTTTCATTAGAACATGTGTTTAAGAAGAATGATTTCCATGTAAAAGAATAAGAATTTTCATTCGGTTTGATTTGTTCTTAATAATGTTAACAATAAAAAAAAGTCAAAATAATAATAGGAATCAACATTAAAAGAGTAGTATGGATGTTTACCTTTAATCAGTTGTAGATAATCAACAAATGATGCAAGGTGAAGAAGAAAGATTGAAAGATTTGTTAGGAATTAGGAAGAATAGGAGAGTTTTAATATAGAGAATGAAAAAAAATAAAAGAAAAAGGTTTTTATAGTCATAATTTGGAGCTCCATATTAGTTGTTGGATCATAAAGGCCCTCTCTAAAGCCTTGATTCAACCCAAGTGACCTCAATTATTATATAGATAGAATAGATTTGGCATGTAAATTTATTTATGCATAAGCTAAATACAAATGCCCCCGCTTCATTTATACGAATGTTATCCATCTATGTTTGATGATTTATTTTCACAACTTAACTCATTAATGCTAGCCTTTTTGAAATGGGGTAATATGAGAGTATGATCAGAAAACACATCAACATCACCTTTCTTAATAACACCTAATTACGCACACCTCATGTCAACAACCTCCCACCTAACACTCCCAAGTCCACTTTGTCAACATGTTCTCGTCACTGGCCCCCTTTGCTCAAACCAAACATCCTAAATCTGAATTATCGATTAGTATTGTTGATGGCTTCTTGTCATTCTTTTATCTCGCTTCTTATGCATTCCTACCGATCAACATAAGAGTCGTTACTTAGGTGTTTAGTCTCTAAATCATAATTGTTTTCGTAACTTTAGATCCTAAATTGTTAAGCTTGAAGGTAAGATTAATAGATTAAAATTCATTCCCAAAATATGTATATTTTCTATGCAATTCACACTATATTACATGTTTACTATAAAAGTCTATATATTTACATGTTGGTAATGATTAATGAACAATAGATTATTTATAGTGAGGTTGATGGCTCATTGCTAAAGACAAACCTTTATAAACACTTAGGTTTGAAGATTTTACGTTCAATTGTTACATAAAACACGATTAAAGAAATTCGCACTTACCAATAAAGTTGGTGATCATTTGTAAAGGCAAAGTTTTTAAGAGTAGCTAGATTTAGAGATTTTATGTTCAGTTTTCTTAGAGCATTCACATCTCCTCCACCAAATTTTCTTCATCAAATTACACTAAAAATCACTATTACATCCTAAAATGTTCTCCCTCTTTTTTAAATAATAATACTTTTTCATACTTTTATCATTATATTTTCTCTCTCCTCACTTACAACCACTTTCAAAAATATTAAAATATTTTTAGAGGTGAATAATAGCTTTTCAAATATATGGGTGAACAGTGCTTCCACCAAATTTTTTCTCTCTCCTCCATGTACAACCACTTACACCTACCTCAAATAATTTGGTAGACACACTCATATAAATTTGGTTTCTCAAATGTAAATGCTTTTACACACCACACTATTAAAAAAAAATGCCACTAAGATTAATCATAGATTCTTAGTAATAGAAGTCAACTTTCTTTAATAGAAAAATATTTGGTTAAAAAGTCTTCATGAATTATGTTAACCCTTTAACTTATACGCCATGCAATCATTTTGATATTTGTTTTGTCGCATTAAGCATTGAAACATGTAAGTTGTGCATCATGGGTTGTACCACGGTTACCATGATGCCGACCTCCTTTTATCAATTAATATCACAGCAACTAGTGTTATAGTGGAGGGGTCCATGACATGTACAAACCGGTATTTTGCATAAGAAAAGAGGAGCCATATTATGTCGACTTTAGGTGAAAACAGCTAAGATTGTGGACCCAAAATCAATTAAAAATCAGTCACGGGATTGGGTCCGAACCATCAATGTAACTCCTTTGAATCGAATGCTCGTATAAAACAAAAGTGATTGAATTATAACAAGTTTGTTTCCTTTTATCCTTTCTTTCTTTTTTCTTTCTAGCAAGTTAACTTAAATTGGAATATAGCTAGATCGAGTCACGAATTAGAGCATTCACTTTTTTTTAACAACCAATAAATCACTGTTAAGAGTACTGTAATAGTAGGAGCATGTAACGTAAATTGGTTTTGGTTGTTTTGCGGTGATCTCTATCTTGGAGATTTTTGCGTGTTTTTATGAAAGTTGCACTTAAAAAAAAAAAAAAAAAAAGTAGGAGCATGTGCAATGTGTTATATCCAAATTGAAATTGTCTGATTATTATTTTCATGTCAAATTATTGTTTATAATAATATAATTTATCTACAAATGATAAATAAATAAAATCATAAGATATTGTTGTTAACAGGTTGGCAATAACATCACTACTACAAAAAGGGTTAGTAGTTTTCTACAAAAAAAAAAACTTCCAACAAATTTCCCACAAATTTCATTTACGACAAGTTTGCTATTAATTTCCGACAAAAAGTAGAAACCATCTTCATCCATCAACTTTTTGACAAATAAGATACAATATAATAATTTATCGCAATTTCGACGTAAGTTTAAAGACGTTTTCGACAACTTTTCGACAAAAACATATAATTAATATATTTTTTACTAATTGTTATTTCTTTCTTTGTTTATATAAGTAAATTAATAAATTTTAAAATATAAAATATTAGTTTGACGCAATTTTGTCGCAACTTTAAAGACGATAATGACCATTTTTGATATATTTCAGATAAATTTGGTTATCGAAAACCTGACAGTTTTCTAGTTGTGCATTACATAAATTACCATTGACAAAAATAAGGGCCGGATCAATCAATTTTGAGTTCTATTGCGGAGATCAAAGTTGAAAACTTTTTGATAACCTTTTTTTGTGTTTTCTGGTTAACAACACTTGAGCCAAACAAAGTGGCAAATGATAAAGTTAAAACTTTTTAATTTGCAAAGTTAAAAAATGGTTTAATTAATGGTTAAAAACAAAAAATATTTAACCAATAATAGAACACACACAACTTTTTTTTTACAGTGCCAGCTCGCATACACGTTAATTCTACTAACAGACTATATTTTTTTGTCCATCACGGGTATTAAACCCTCATCATATAAAAACTTAAAATCTTATGTAAAATCTTGATACTACTAGACCAAAAGTCTTTTAGTACAAAAATGAAGTAATTCCTTTACTATACAATTCAAATTGGTAAATAGTACTAATTCACGTTGGTACACTTGTACCACTCAAAAACCATTTCTTTGATTAATTCTTTGATCAAGACATTAAATGTGCGTTTTCATTTGCGTATATCCTATTTTGGATTTTACTACATTTTTTTTAAATGGCCAACGAATCAATTACCGAGCACTTTCGGGCACTCTTTTAGCGAATCAGGTACTCGAGAGTACCCGGGCCACCAATTGCCACAATTTTCCGGAAAAACCCGTCCACTCACCCGCCCAAAGGCACGACAGTGAAATAATCGGTAAAACCGGTCGGAATCAGGACTCGAACCCAAACCAATGGCCGGGTCATCCCTCATTTTCCCTCCACCAATATCCACCAAATGTAGCTAGTGGGAATTTAACCCAAGCCTCCCATAGGAAACTTTAGGCCCTCAAACAACTGGGCTACAAGTGTTGGACGATTTTACTACATTTAATATTATAATTTTAACATCTCTTAAATACTTATTAGAGTAAAATGACAAAACGACAACAAGCTACACCGCATTTTCAAAAAACCTACATTAGTTTTAAACTTTTAATACTTTAATTACTAGCACTATTGTTGACTTGTGTATACATTTTTACAATTTTTTGTTTGTTTTATTTATGGGTTAAACTTGCTTATACTGTTGTGCATACGTTTTCGTTTAGGTTTTGTCACACCCTCAAATTTCCACGTGCGGGGTTTTACCGCGAGGCGCGTGACACACCAGGATCCAAGTCAACGGTCACAATAAACAACACTATATGATACGTAAAACTGACATAAATAAACCTTTAAGGTTCAAAACTGTTCCAACACAGCGGAAGCATAATATGTATTACAACTCAAAATGAAATATAAAGTCTGAAATGTTTAACAAAACGTGCATATGATTCCTAGACGTCGTGAGACTCCGTGCGCCTATCGACAGCTGCTACCTTAGCAACCTGAGACAAACATGCTAAAAAACGTCAGCAAATAATGCCGGTGAGTTCACAGGTTTTTAAGTAAAACGTTTCACGAACTTTTGAAAGACCATCATGATACTACCGACCGATGAAAACACTCGTTAAATGTTTGAACTTCATAACGAACCTCCCAAACGAACTATCGCCCAGCGAAGTTAACGAACTACCATCCCATGGTCAACGAACTGCTTTACCGTAGCTAACGAACTACCATTCCATGGCCAACGAACTACTATAACATAGCTAACGAACTACCACATAGAGGCTAACGAACTGCCGCACCACGGCTAACGAACTGCCACAACATAGGCCATATAATACGGAACATAAATGAATACCTTGAACCCAAATGAACATTCCCAAAACGTAGTGAATACATGAGTACCCAAAACATAGTTGTCACGCCTTTTAGGAAAAACACATTTGACACACGTTTAAAGAACACAGCATGTTTTCTCCCCCGAAATTGTAAAACCAGTAAAAGAGTGGGGCCGTGAAACTCACCTTAGAGTGCGTCTTCTGGTAACTAGAATTCCAACACGTGTATGATAATCCCAACTAATGACAACCTATCAATGAGTTTACATAAGTGTGATGACTATTAACCCGAAGGCTAACTAGTCCCCGATTGTCCAGATCTTGACTACGTGTGTTAAAAAGTGTGTTTAAACGTTAACCGGACATCCCAGACCGACCCGACATCCCGTTGGTGACCCATTACATCAATTAGTCATGCACATAAGTTTAACACATAAGTTTCAAGCATAAAACACTTAGTTTGTATCAAAAATCTCATTTTTGTTATCGTAGGGCCGAACGTGGCTTTGAGTGGTCGAAGGTGGCTTTAAACTTCCACCTTCGCCCCCCTTTTTCCACCTTCGCCCCTTTTTGTGGTTCATTCGCCCCTTGGTTTCCAGGTTCGACCCCTGGGAGTCCACCTTCGACCGTTCGGCTGGTCGAAGGTATTCCAGGTTCGCCCCTGCTGTTAGATTTTTCCAAAAACGCGTCGAAAACATCCGAAAACATCACGAAACATCATGAGTTACAGCAGTCAAGCATCATTAGCATATTCCTACGAAACCCTACCGATTTTACCCCAAAATCTATCCGTTTTTACAAGTTTCCTAAAATAGTAAATTATGGAGATGTCACATCATCATGCATGCAATTATTACCCAATTAGGAAACTTTCTGAAATCGATCAATAATCAGTTTATCATATTCGAATCATCATGAACAAGAAACCCCTATCATAACCTTATCATAATCATTCAAAAACAAACCTAAATCTAACTAAAAACCCCTTTTAATCATCAAAACACCATCAACAATCAAAGGTAACACGTTTCAATCATAACCCATCATTAATAACAGCCCTAGGTTGTTGTCATGTCATCTATACGACAAGAAATCATCAAACAATGCATAATATCATATTAACACATGTTTATTTGCATAAAAGCTCATTGTTTATGAATAGGTTTTGGTTAGGAAAGGTTTTTATTCATAAAATAGGTTGTCATCAGATCTGGACTCATTGGGGTTTAGATTAAAACAAGCCAAAATTGTTTAAAAAGGATTTGAAATGAAGAACACACCTTAGATCTTCACTTGTAATGATTTAGAGGGTTAGGTTATGAAAAACAAGCTCAAAAACTCCTTCCCCAATGTTAATAGCTGATAGAGAGTGTTTGGAGGCGTTTAGGGTTTGTGAAATGGTGAAAAATGGCTAAGGATGGTATTTATACTATCTGCACGTTCGCCCAGTTTATGTGGTCGAATGTGGAATTTTTCCACATTCGCCCCTTTTTAATGGTCGAATGTGGAACTCTTCCACATTCGCCCACTTTGTTTCTACGTTCGCCCACTTTTCAGATCCCATTTCCACATTCGCCCAAAAGTTCCACATTCAGGTCATCAGCACTTTTTAACACATGTTAACAGCACTTTTAACACATGTTAACCTTTTTCCAGTTTATCGTGTTTAACGCATTCTAACACATCCTAACACATAAACATGCATCTATAGTCTATACTTAGCATGTTTAGGCACGTATAATCATTCGTACATCATTTAAGCAAGTATAAGCATACAATCCACCACACGACCCGTAATCTACACATATACTTAATTAGTTCATGTAATGTCACCAACAACGGAACCCGGTACTAGTGTATTCCCCAAAATGACTCCCAATGATCCTCCAGATCATTGAACCCTGGACAATCCTAATCTGACCCGACTCAACTAACCCAGTTAAGTTTGTTTATAAACGTTTCTCGCTAAGGTAGACTTATGTGTTCATAAAGTGTTGACTCAAACATGCCGGGTGTCACATCATCCCCCTGTTGAAAGAATTTTCGTCCCGAAAATTTCCCGAAGTCAAAGAGAACGAAGCGATAAAAAGAAAAATTTTCCCGGTCGTCACATCATCCCCCTGTTGAAAGGAATCTCGCCCCGAGATTCACTCTTCGACAGTAATGAGTGTCGACCTAACCCAAGTAACGTTTCCTAGAACACAAACGAAATCATAACCACGAACGAAAGATGATATCAACGAATACTCTCTGCCGGGGAACCGCCCTCCCCAAAGTGAATACAAAACAATGAATCCTCCTGATCGAAGGCCTACTAGAGACTACTGTGATCGGTATAAATGACACACCGGTACCGTCCAAGTAGCATCTCCAAGGACCCACATCAGACCCATGAATGCAAAACGATAACCAAATACCAGACCGAATGCACACAATGAATACGAATCGCCAAACAATGTGAACGAGAATGAATACTAGCATAACGAAAATCAAGAAAAGAATACTCACCAGTAACAGTGTCAGGATCCTCCTGGTTCCCCCTAGCGCCAATGGCGTAGACATGACCACGAGTAGTTCGGCCGCCACCTTCGTTCCCTGCACCACCTGCAGTCCCTTGGTTCAGCTTAGGACAATCACGTTTGAAGTGCCCAGTCTCCCCACAGTTATAACACCCTTGGTTCCCCTGAGGGACAGGGGCAGGGACAACCGCTTGGCCTGGAACTGTCTGTAGATTGACTCTACAGTTTTTAGCAACATGGCCCACACGCTTACAGCGGTTGCAACGAAACTTCTCACAGCTGCCATAATGATGGAACCCACATTGATTGCACTCCGGCAGTTTCCCCGTGTACCCGTCTTGCCTCTGACCTGAAGACGATCCCAAAGCCTCAGTCTTCCTTACCTGTTGCTGCGGTTGACCCGAACTTGCACTCTTCCCAGCACCATCCCACTTTCGCTTGTTGTCCGCAGGGGCTTTCACAGCAGCACCCCTTGGAGGTAGAACGCCCTCAGCAACCTTCATGTTGGTCAGCTTGTGAGCTGCCCGAACAGTGGCCAACATAGTAGTGTGATCAGCAGCGGCAACAAGTCCAGCAACCTCCGGCACTAACCCAGCAACGTAGTGCTCAATCCTCCGGTACTCCGGTGTAGCCAAACCGGGCACATCACAGCCAACTCGTTGTGCCTAGCAGTAAACTCCTCGATCTCCGACCCAACCATCCTCAGATTCCAAAACTCATTCTCCAACTTCATAATCTCGTCTCTTGGGCAATACTCTGCCCTCAACATCTGAACAAACTCGGTCCACGGCATAGCATTGGCCTCACCCAGGCCAAGGTTCGCAGTGGTGGAGTTCCACCAGGTCAACGCATGTCCCTCCAGTGTAGCAGACGCATACTTGACGCGATCAGCGTCGGGACAGTTACACATAGCAAACACCGACTCAATCTTCTCCAACCACCTAAGTAGTCCCACCGCTCCTTCAGTCCCATTGAAGAAATGGGGCTTACAGTCCATAAACTTCTTGTACGTGCACCCAGTCTGCATCTGATTAGTGTTTCCCAGGGTCTGCTGAGCAGCCTGGAAAGCAGCCAACGCAACGTTCAACTGTTGCTGCAACATGTGCTCCAACTCCGCCTGAGTCATGGTGATGTTCCCACCACCTCGTCCACCGCCATTGCGACCCCCGCCGCCACCACGGCGTCCACCAGCACGTCCACCAGCGCGACCAGACATGTTCTGCCAAACATGAGACAAGATACGCAAAATAACCAACAGATCGAGCTACAAGTGACCCAAACGAATTTAGAACATGGTTCCAGCATGACCATTAGTCCGAACACGAAGTCCACCAAGATTTTCATGCATTTCGATTTATGATTTCGTGTGCACCCGAAATAACAAATCGCTCTACATGGTCCTCTAGGCGTGCTCCTAGCTAGAACTTCAAATCACCCGATACACACATTCCTAAAATAACACGATACTGTGTGATGAGGACACCGACACCCCGACAAGGCTAGTATGTTTACCAAATGACACGACTCGTAACTATGTGTGACCGTCTAACGTGTGTGATACTCGGCTATAGACTAGACTCTACATGCAGTCCTAGTTCACTATAACCATTGTCTCTGATACCAATCTGTCACACCCTCAAATTTCCACGTGCGGGGTTTTACCGCGAGGCGCGTGACACACCAGGATCCAAGTCAACGGTCACAATAAACAACACTATATGATACGTAAAACTGACATAAATAAACCTTTAAGGTTCAAAACTGTTCCAACACAGCGGAAGCATAATATGTATTACAACTCAAAATGAAATATAAAGTCTGAAATGTTTAACAAAACGTGCATATGATTCCTAGACGCCGTGAGACTCCGTGCGCCTATCGACAACTGCTACCTTAGCAACCTGAGACAAACATGCTAAAAAACGTCAGCAAATAATGCCGGTGAGTTCACAGGTTTTTAAGTAAAACGTTTCACGAACTTTTGAAAGACCATCATGATACTACCGACCGATGAAAACACTCGTTAAATGTTTGAACTTCATAACGAACCTCCCAAACGAACTATCGCCCAGCGAAGTTAACGAACTACCATCCCATGGTCAACGAACTGCTTTACCGTAGCTAACGAACTACCATTCCATGGCCAACGAACTACTATAACATAGCTAACTGTGACATCCGTCATTTTTTTTTTAATAATAATAATAATAATAATAATAATAATAATAATAATAATATTAATAAAAAAAATTCAGATTATATATATAGATATATATTTTTAAACACAAATCATTGATTTACACAAACCTTGAAACCCATCCTAGCCCATTAAACATAACCCACACATACCCTTTAACTATTTTGGAGCCCAATAGTCAGACAGGCCCATTAGCAGAAGCCCAACACTCCTCTTCCCTTCCCCTCCATTCTGTTCGAAAAAAAAAAAAAAAAAAGGTTGCCTCTGCCTGGAATCGAACCCGGGCAGAGAACCGGTTCAGACATACACTCGCACAACACAACCACTAGGCCAAGAGGGACTTTTGTTTCTTATCTGATCTGCAAAGTATATAACCCAAACCTGCTGTTCACCTTCTTCCTTGTTTGGCTGCTGTTCGAACGCAGGAACAAAGAAACAATCAACAAGCTTAAATCGTGGGACCATAATCACCCTTTAAGGAATCTTTTGACCGACTAACAACTACACAATCAACCCGTGCACAATTAACGCGAATTACCAACTCATACGAGCATGAATCACGCGTATACTATTAAACGGGTCAAACTTTCTAAAATGACTAAATCGTAGGACTCACTATAAATTGATACCTTCTACACCTCCACAACTCGCCGAACAACAGACCCTCACTCTCAATTTCACCTCAAAACTCGTCATAATTTACATTTCCTTTGCGTTTGACTTTTTGGTTGACCAAGCTTCATATACGAAATTGTTCTTGTAAGTTCAATCTTTTTGATGGGTTTTGTTATTCATGTTTAATCGATCAATAGCCCTAACATTAATATGGCTATTGATCGCTAATTAATTTGATTGCAAAAGCTAGGGCACGATCTCTATGAATTGGGGAAGAACACCCTTGCAGATTTAGGCTTTTAAATAATTGCTTTCTGTTTCAAACTCAAACAAGGGCTTAGCCCAGTGGTGGGAGTCAGGTTGGATAAGTATTGAACCGGGTCTGAAACCGGGTTCGATCCTCACAAACAACAACATTTTTTTTTTATCCTTTATTATGTATATATTTAACATAATAATCTTTTAAATTAGTTTTAAAATACTAAACGTGGTTTATAAATTCTACAAAAATTATTTTAAGTAGATTTCATGACAAAGTTTATCATACAATTTTTAGTTTTTCAAAAATAATTTATTTAATATATATTATTAATAATACAAGTTTATTCATTTATATTTATTAAATTCTATAAAAATATCTAAACGATTTTATTAAATCTCACAAAAATTATCCTAAACTTATATATTCTTAGACATTCCAGAAAATATTTTTATTTCAGAAAAACCGTTTATTTTATATTTTTAATAAATTTTTGTTAGTTTTAATCATAAATAATTCATAATAAATTCATTTTACAATATTTTTGTACCAAAATTTTACATAAATTATTTCTATTCATATAGAACTGAAATACAATTTTTAATTCAGAAATTCTTTGATTTTAATATTTTTAGATATTAAAGTTGTATTTTGACAATTTGAAATAATTAGATTAAATATTCTATTTTCAAGAAAATAATTTTATAAAAATTATTTTCATGCTTAAAATCTTATGTTGTGACTATATTCAACTTAAAATTTTACAAAAAGACTTTTATTCATTTATTTATTAAATTTCTTATATTTAATAAACAATTAGTTTATTAAACAAATAAAACGTTTATCCCCAATTCGAAGCCCTAGAAATACCTATATCCTAGAGTTATTTCTCTTACACATTATCGAATACTTTAGGTTGATCATTTGGGAGTAATCTCAATTCATATTTCGTTGTCCAAGTTCAATTTCAAGTTATTACGTGAACAGTGAGTATTTCCTATCCCCTTTTTGCTTTTATTCATTTTTGGGGTGTTACATGTACACTTATACAAATTACAAATACAAGTTCACATTTTTACAATACAATTCTAGTACTATGTGCATTTGCTTACAAACATGCTTTATGTTTAGACATTACATGTAGAATACATTTGTACTTAGTGAAATCATTAACATGGTACAAGCCGACCTTAACATTGGATAGCGCTATTTGGATTGACAACCCGCCTAGATTGATTCTCCCCCTTTTTCATCGGAGAATCCGTGGCCAGTGTTAAGTTATCATCCATTTATTGGTTGAGTACACTACAGTTCATACAGTACATTATACAGTCACAGGGTTGATTTCGCTCATTTGTATGATACATAGTTTACATAATTGCACTGTAGCTTGCACTTGAATTGTATAACTTTTTAACCTACTATATATATCAAATCTAGGAATGCTCACCAACATTTCATATGTTGACCAAACCTATTTTTGTACATGTTTCAGGTGCAGTTTGATCTAGTGCTTTAGCAAGAGACTTTTAGTGCTTTATTTTATTTCAGTCATTTCCATATTTACGTCTCATTTAGACAATGTAATTTCCATTATCATGTAAAACAACTCTGGTTTATTCAATAATATTTACATTTTAGTACCATGTGCTTTTGAACAATCGTCACTACGTGGCACCTCGATGATTCCGCCATCGGTTGGGGTGTTACAGATTGGTATCAGAGCCATGGTTATAGGGAATTAGGTTATTAGATAAAATGGCCTAGACTATAACCGAACTTTCATGCATAATATTTCCTAAATTACCTTACCCCTCATTTCCCTCTACCTTCCTTCTTCTATCTTTCCCTTCTTCTCTTTCTCCATTCTTCTCATCTTTCATCATGGTGCATAGAGATGGTGTCCTACAGGGAGTGGAAAGTTTACATCATCATAGAACGGGAGCAGTACCTTTTATGAAGACACTCTTAGACATAATACTTACTCTTATTTTACTCCTTCGAAGTTGTTGAACTTTAATGAGTGTGATAAGGACACGTGCAATCTGGAAGGGTGGACGCCTGTACACTGGGTTTTCTGGCATAGGCAAGCATAGCGCATAAATCCATTTACGGACCTGTTATGCTTACCTGGGGATTCCTGGAGTGAGTGTCCACTTATAGGCTAAAGCATGTCTTCTTTGATCACCATTGGGTTCAATTCCTTTGAAAAGTCAACGTCCTTGTTGAGCTTTACAGCTAGACAAGGGCACTCCAAGCATTCTGTACAAGTTTTTCCAATACTACCCTCTTGTTTCATATACAATACTTTGCATATCATGATTGCTTACAAGATCACATCTTCAGCTGTACGATTATACACTTACATTTTCTAATCTCATGATTATTATTTGACTACCTTATAGATGTCTGCTCGCCGCATGCTCCGTGATGCCAGCCAACGCCCTGTTCGTGCTTCTGGACGACGTTCTGATCGTCGCCTCGCATCTTTAGTCGCCGAGCAAATTGCTGCAGTGATCCCAAACCTTGTCAGTGAGATAACCCAGAATAGTAACAGTGCCAACACAGGGAGTACGACTCAATTTCGGTGCACTTTCAAACACTTTAACTCCTGCAACCCCACAAAATTCACTGGTGAGGAGGGTGCTACTGGCCTCCTCCAATGGTTTGAAAGCATGGAGAGTACTTTTGTGAACAGTGAATGTCCTGATGAACTCCGCGTTCGCTATGCTACTAGTGTCCTTCAAAAGGGAGCGTTAACCTGGTGGAATGGCGAAAAACGCAATCGAGGAGCTGATGTTGCTTTATCTTTATCTTGGGCTGAAGTTAAGGAACTTATGATCGCCAAATTCTGCCCTAGGAACGAAATCAGGAAACTAGAGGAAGAGTTCCATGGACTGAAACAAGACAGTGGTGAGAATCTTGCATATAATACCCGATATCACGAACTTAGCATACTGATTCCACACATGGTCACCCCAGTCTCTCGAGCAATCGAAAAATATATCGAGGGATTACCTGACCTGATTCAAGACGTTGTCACTGGAGGCAAAGCCACTACGGTAGAAGAAGCCATCCAACTTGCAGCCACATTAACAGACAAACACGTAAGGAAAGGAAACTTGGTTAGGAAGGGCACCAAGACACCTACTGAGAAAACCACCCATGTTGATGAACAACCTAAGATTGTTTTAGCAAAGGTCGCCACTACTGCTTCGAACTCTAAGAAACGAATGGGCGATAATCAGAACCATGCTGTTGTTGATCCGGTGGCTCAGCCTCCTATCAAGAAAGCCTACACGGGAATCCATCCTCAATGCAACACCTGCAAATATCATCACCCTGCAAATCTTCCATGCCGTCAATGCACTAGATGTGGGAGGTTTGGACACCTTGTTACCACTTGTCGAGTAATGGTTGGGACACAGAGTAATCATCAAACAGCTGCCCAGGGACCACTACAGATTACTAACGGTCGGGCATGTTATCATTGTAGAGACCCTAACCACATGCTACCCCAATGCCCCAAATTGAACAATGTTAACCTGGTGGCACATGGACGAGCTTTCAATAACAATATCAACGAAGCAGACGATCAGGATGACGTTAATCCCACTGGTTAAGCCATGGATGAAATCTTCCCAAGACTCGAGAAATCCAATACCCGTGTTTTCATTTTCTTGATTCTATTATCATTTTATACCCAACTTTGTCGCACTCATTAGCATACAACATCTAGAAATTTCCTTACGTATTAACACCGATTGGAAATTTATTATATTACGTTTATTTTAATCATACAAGACTCTACCTTATTTGAAACGTTTGGACTTGATACTTGATCTTACAGATGCTTTTCTAAAAAAACATCATTGGTTATTACATGAAACTTTACTTTTCCTTAGTTTGACTTTCCATTGAACATTTAATTATTCATGATACTCGTAAACATTTAATTATTCATGATAACACTTACACTTAATGGTTATAGTACTTACAAACTTGCTTGCATAAACATGCTATCAATTTGCAATCTATGTGAATAATAATTGCTGCACTTAATAGAGGTCATCACGCCTTTTTCAACAGTCGGGAGAGGCCCTACAACCTGCTCCACGACTGGTGAAGGCTATACTCAACGATTGGTAGAGGTCACTATGCCTTTTCAAACAGTCGGGAGAGGCCCTACAACCTGCTCCACGACTGGTGGAGGCTATCGAACCTGCTCAACAATCGGTGGGATCATAGAAGGACATAAAACCCTAATGTAAGGTAAATTGATGATTCCGGTCCGGAACGTAATCATGAATTTACAGGTGCGTTAGGGTAGTGTGAAATTCTATTAGAGTTTTTGGTAGGCATCCAGTACGTTTTCAAGGTATCAAAGGTGTGGTGGGTTAGCTGCGGTACACCCTGTATACAAACACTAATGATGCATTGAAAGTGAGACTGGAAGTCGAACCGGGAACAAACTCTGTTTACTTGGTAGTTCAATTTGTCTTTCTATAGTCAATCAACTTGTACATTCATTTTAGGATTTCCTAAAACTTGAAACTTAGTGATTTAGATTCTTATTCTCCTTATTATTCGACACGAACCTAATCCAAATCCTTAACTCACAGCTATCAAACCCCATATCCAAATCATTCGAACTTTCCAAACCACAGTTATCTTAAATTTTTTTTACCCAAGCATCCATAACCCTATGTTTCTAATAACTTCGGGACGAAGTTTCTAAAAGTAGGGGATGCTGTGACATCCGTCATTTTTTTTTTAATAATAATAATAATAATAATAATAATAATAATAATATTAATAAAAAAAATTCAGATTATATATATAGATATATATTTTTAAACACAAATCATTGATTTACACAAACCTTGAAACCCATCCTAGCCCATTAAACATAACCCACACATACCCTTTAACTATTTTGGAGCCCAATAGTCAGACAGGCCCATTAGCAGAAGCCCAACACTCCTCTTCCCTTCCCCTCCATTCTGTTCGAAAAAAAAAAAAAAAAAAGGTTGCCTCTGCCTGGAATCGAACCCGGGCAGAGAACCGGTTCAGACATACACTCGCACAACACAACCACTAGGCCAAGAGGGACTTTTGTTTCTTATCTGATCTGCAAAGTATATAACCCAAACCTGCTGTTCACCTTCTTCCTTGTTTGGCTGCTGTTCGAACGCAGGAACAAAGAAACAATCAACAAGCTTAAATCGTGGGACCATAATCACCCTTTAAGGAATCTTTTGACCGACTAACAACTACACAATCAACCCGTGCACAATTAACGCGAATTACCAACTCATACGAGCATGAATCACGCGTATACTATTAAACGGGTCAAACTTTCTAAAATGACTAAATCGTAGGACTCACTATAAATTGATACCTTCTACACCTCCACAACTCGCCGAACAACAGACCCTCACTCTCAATTTCACCTCAAAACTCGTCATAATTTACATTTCCTTTGCGTTTGACTTTTTGGTTGACCAAGCTTCATATACGAAATTGTTCTTGTAAGTTCAATCTTTTTGATGGGTTTTGTTATTCATGTTTAATCGATCAATAGCCCTAACATTAATATGGCTATTGATCGCTAATTAATTTGATTGCAAAAGCTAGGGCACGATCTCTATGAATTGGGGAAGAACACCCTTGCAGATTTAGGCTTTTAAATAATTGCTTTCTGTTTCAAACACAAACAAGGGCTTAGCCCAGTGGTGGGAGTCAGGTTGGATAAGTATTGAACCGGGTCTGAAACCGGGTTCGATCCTCACAAACAACAACATTTTTTTTTTATCCTTTATTATGTATATATTTAACATAATAATCTTTTAAATTAGTTTTAAAATACTAAACGTGGTTTATAAATTCTACAAAAATTATTTTAAGTAGATTTCATGACAAAGTTTATCATACAATTTTTAGTTTTTTCAAAAATAATTTATTTAATATATATTATTAATAATACAAGTTTATTCATTTATATTTATTAAATTCTATAAAAATATCTAAACGATTTTATTAAATCTCACAAAAATTATCCTAAACTTATATATTCTTAGACATTCCAGAAAATATTTTTATTTCAGAAAAACCGTTTATTTTATATTTTTAATAAATTTTTGTTACTTTTAATCATAAATAATTCATAATAAATTCATTTTACAATATTTTTGTACCAAAATTTTACATAAATTATTTCTATTCATATAGAACTGAAATACAATTTTTAATTCAGAAATTCTTTGATTTTAATATTTTTAGATATTAAAGTTGTATTTTGACAATTTGAAATAATTAGATTAAATATTCTATTTTCAAGAAAATAATTTTATAAAAATTATTTTCATGCTTAAAATCTTATGTTGTGACTATATTCAACTTAAAATTTTACAAAAAGACTTTTATTCATTTATTTATTAAATTTCTTATATTTAATAAACAATTAGTTTATTAAACAAATAAAACGTTTATCCCCAATTCGAAGCCCTAGAAATACCTATATCCTAGAGTTATTTCTCTTACACATTATCGAATACTTTAGGTTGATCATTTGGGAGTAATCTCAATTCATATTTCGTTGTCCAAGTTCAATTTCAAGTTATTACGTGAACAGTGAGTATTTCCTATCCCCTTTTTGCTTTTATTCATTTTTGGGGTGTTACATGTACACTTATACAAATTACAAATACAAGTTCACATTTTTACAATACAATTCTAGTACTATGTGCATTTGCTTACAAACATGCTTTATGTTTAGACATTACATGTAGAATACATTTGTACTTAGTGAAATCATTAACATGGTACAAGCCGACCTTAACATTGGATAGCGCTATTTGGATTGACAACCCGCCTAGATTGATTCTCCCCCTTTTTCATCGGAGAATCCGTGGCCAGTGTTAAGTTATCATCCATTTATTGGTTGAGTACACTACAGTTCATACAGTACATTATACAGTCACGGGGTTGATTTCGCTCATTTGTATGATACATAGTTTACATAATTGCACTGTAGCTTGCACTTGAATTGTATAACTTTTTAACCTACTATATATATCAAATCTAGGAATGCTCACCAACATTTCATATGTTGACCAAACCTATTTTTGTACATGTTTCAGGTGCAGTTTGATCTAGTGCTTTAGCAAGAGACTTTTAGTGCTTTATTTTATTTCAGTCATTTCCATATTTACGTCTCATTTAGACAATGTAATTTCCATTATCATGTAAAACAACTCTGGTTTATTCAATAATATTTACATTTTAGTACCATGTGCTTTTGAACAATCGTCACTACGTGGCACCTCGATGATTCCGCCATCGGTTGGGGTGTTACACTAACGAACTACCACATAGAGGCTAACGAACTGCCGCACCACGGCTAACGAACTGCCACAACATAGGCCATATAATACGGAACATAAATGAATACCTTGAACCCAAATGAACATTCCCAAAACGTAGTGAATACATGAGTACCCAAAACATAGTTGTCACGCCTTTTAGGAAAAACACATTTGACACACGTTTAAAGAACACAGCATGTTTTCTCCCCCGAAATTGTAAAACCAGTAAAAGAGTGGGGCCGTGAAACTCACCTTAGAGTGCGTCTTCTGGTAACTAGAATTCCAACACGTGTATGATAATCCCAACTAATGACAACCTATCAATGAGTTTACATAAGTGTGATGACTATTAACCCGAAGGCTAACTAGTCCCCGATTGTCCAGATCTTGACTACGTGTGTTAAAAAGTGTGTTTAAACGTTAACCGGACATCCCAGACCGACCCGACATCCCGTTGGTGACCCATTACATCAATTAGTCATGCACATAAGTTTAACACATAAGTTTCAAGCATAAAACACTTAGTTTGTATCAAAAATCTCATTTTTGTTATCGTAGGGCCGAACGTGGCTTTGAGTGGTCGAAGGTGGCTTTAAACTTCCACCTTCGCCCCCCTTTTTCCACCTTCGCCCCTTTTTGTGGTTCATTCGCCCCTTGGTTTCCAGGTTCGACCCCTGGGAGTCCACCTTCGACCGTTCGGCTGGTCGAAGGTATTCCAGGTTCGCCCCTGCTGTTAGATTTTTCCAAAAACGCGTCGAAAACATCCGAAAACATCACGAAACATCATGAGTTACAGCAGTCAAGCATCATTAGCATATTCCTACGAAACCCTACCGATTTTACCCCAAAATCTATCCGTTTTTACAAGTTTCCTAAAATAGTAAATTATGGAGATGTCACATCATCATGCATGCAATTATTACCCAATTAGGAAACTTTCTGAAATCGATCAATAATCAGTTTATCATATTCGAATCATCATGAACAAGAAACCCCTATCATAACCTTATCATAATCATTCAAAAACAAACCTAAATCTAACTAAAAACCCCTTTTAATCATCAAAACACCATCAACAATCAAAGGTAACACGTTTCAATCATAACCCATCATTAATAACAGCCCTAGGTTGTTGTCATGTCATCTATACGACAAGAAATCATCAAACAATGCATAATATCATATTAACACATGTTTATTTGCATAAAAGCTCATTGTTTATGAATAGGTTTTGGTTAGGAAAGGTTTTTATTCATAAAATAGGTTGTCATCAGATCTGGACTCATTGGGGTTTAGATTAAAACAAGCCAAAATTGTTTAAAAAGGATTTGAAATGAAGAACACACCTTAGATCTTCACTTGTAATGATTTAGAGGGTTAGGTTATGAAAAACAAGCTCAAAAACTCCTTCCCCAATGTTAATAGCTGATAGAGAGTGTTTGGAGGCGTTTAGGGTTTGTGAAATGGTGAAAAATGGCTAAGGATGGTATTTATACTATCTGCACGTTCGCCCAGTTTATGTGGTCGAATGTGGAATTTTTCCACATTCGCCCCTTTTTAATGGTCGAATGTGGAACTCTTCCACATTCGCCCACTTTGTTTCTACGTTCGCCCACTTTTCAGATCCCATTTCCACATTCGCCCAAAAGTTCCACATTCAGGTCATCAGCACTTTTTAACACATGTTAACAGCACTTTTAACACATGTTAACCTTTTTCCAGTTTATCGTGTTTAACGCATTCTAACACATCCTAACACATAAACATGCATCTATAGTCTATACTTAGCATGTTTAGGCACGTATAATCATTCGTACATCATTTAAGCAAGTATAAGCATACAATCCACCACACGACCCGTAATCTACACATATACTTAATTAGTTCATGTAATGTCACCAACAACGGAACCCGGTACTAGTGTATTCCCCAAAATGACTCCCAATGATCCTCCAGATCATTGAACCCTGGACAATCCTAATCTGACCCGACTCAACTAACCCAGTTAAGTTTGTTTATAAACGTTTCTCGCTAAGGTAGACTTATGTGTTCATAAAGTGTTGACTCAAACATGCCGGGTGTCACAGGTTTAATTAAAAATCTATCTGCCCCCGAACCGAACCGAACCGGTACCAATCAACCACACCATTACCTGTATTGATATTTATGATTCTCTATCGATGTAATGCATGTGTTAATATCCTTTTAAGTATATCATGTTTTTTTTATTTTACTTTTTTTAAATATAATATCTCTTCATTTCATGACTTCAAATTACATTAAAATAGACAGACGGACAACAAGCTGTGCCGCAAACTTTTCTGAATCGCAAACCCCAATCTGAATCGCATATCATGATTTTATTTTATGTTTTCTCTTTAGATTGCTACTCAAAGTGTCATACCGGTACGATAACAAGCTAAACTAATACCGATTGATTCCCGCCACGTAGCGCGGGAATATCCCACTAGTATGAAAACAAAATAAATACTGGGACCTCTTAAAAGTGGATGCTTAAAGGCATTTTTGTCAAAACCTCCTATATGATTAGAAGGACCGCACTCGATGAAAAACACAAGTTGGGCACATGCTTAAAGAGCTTGCATTTATAGATGTGTTTGATTGTAATCGTACTTGGTCAAGTTTTTAACTTTTTATGTGTTAATATTTTAGCCTAAATCTTTTAATAAGCTTTTTTCTGCTTATGATCCTAACAAGCAATATTACTAGATTAACCTGTAAACAAGTGAAATTACTAAAAGGGTTAATGGAATTTCTCTGATAAGTCTCAAAAACTTTAGCCATGTTGTCCTCTTATGTTTCTAAAGGAACAACAATCAAGGGCAACGTCTTTTAACAAAATCCCAACTTCAGAGATCATTAGATCCAACTCCTTTTGCAAATAATTTTTTTTTTTTTTTTTTAACAAGAAGAATTGAAATTTTATTCAACCAAAGAAAAAAAATTCAGGAGTAGACAGAAAGTAACACAAACTTTTTTTTACTAGTAACTAGTTGTATAAAATCACGCGCGTTACGCGTTTTACAATCGAGATTTAGATGAGGTGTTGATCAATCAATGAATTATACAATCGAGATTCCATTTTGGTTGTAAACGTTAAAAAAATAAAGAAATCTAAACATAAGGAACACATGAAATTTGTAACGAAATTACATAATATTATGTTATTTATATTAATTAATAGTATATAATATAATAAATAATATGAATAAAATAATAATAAAATTACATAATAATATGTTATTAATATTAATAGTATATAATAAAATAAATTTTTGAATAAAATAATATGATAAAATAATAGTATAGTTAAATAAAATAATATAAATAAAATAATATATAGTTACTATTCATTCATTTTGTCTATTAATATTATATAATAATTAGAGCATGTTTGTTTCTCTTTATTTCCACCTCAGCATTCACATTTGGGGAACCAAATGTATGTGAGTGTGTTCATCAAATTATATGGGGTGAGTGTAAGTGGTTGTGAGTGGATGAGAGAGAAAATATTTGGTGGAAGCACTATTCACCCCTATATTTAAAAAGCCACTGTTTACCCCTAAAAATATTTTAATAATTTTGGAAATGGTTGTGAATGGGGAGAGAGAAAATATAATGATAAAAGTGTGAAAAAGTATTATTGTTTTAAAAAGGAGAGATAAAATTTTAGGGTAGAATAATGATTTTTAGTGTAATTTGATGGAGGAAATTTGGTAGAGGAGATGTGAATGCTCTTATAAATTTTCTAAAAAGTTAATAAGTTAAAAAAAGTGTTTGGATAATGGAAAATGATTTAATTTTTTAACTTTTTGTTTGTCTATGATAAGTTGTTTTGAAAAGATAAGGGAAGAGTGACTTTTTGAACGTCCTTATAACTTATTGAGGGTTATTTACCTACATGCCCTTCTTATATCCTTATATCTTCCATCCTTATACCTTTTTTGGTCATTTTACATAAATAAGTTAAACCAAACCCCTTTTTACAAAATAACTTATCAAGTTATTGTTTTTCCCCACCACATAAGCTAATCCAAACACTTTTCTAAAAACTTCTTTTTAAAAAGTCATAAGTTAATAAGGGGTTGTTTGGTTGATTAAGTGCTGAATCATTAAGAGGTTTGAATGGTTAAGTGCTGAATCATTAAGTTGGACCTCTTAATGGTTAATTTTCTTGTCCCACATTGGTATGCGAGTTTTATTAAGGTTCAGCCTAGTTCAGTGCTTAATGATTCAGTGATTAATGGTTCAGCAACATCTCAAGTCTTAATGATTCAGCCTTAACCATTCCATTCAGAGGCTGAAACAAACACGCTGAATGCTAAATCATTCAGCACTGAATGGTTAAGAGCCTCGTTAAGAGGCTACCAAACAACCCCTAAGTCATTTTAACCAAAAGTCCTTTTTGACTAAAATAAGTTTATCCAAACATGCCCTTATTACTACTCGTAATCTACTTTACACCAATTATATATAATCTTAAAATGCATGGTCGGTGGTACCGACAAAATGACCATACTGCCCCTATCTAAATTATGAAACTACCCTTGGCTAACGTTCTTTGGCTTCTCATCACATACGCAAGCAAACTTTAGAGTCTCCGGCGAGAACACCAGCAACATTGTCACATTTCAGGTCAACACCCGCCAACACTATCACGTCTCTTGCGCTTTAGACCAGATTTTGGTAGAAGAGGGGGCAGTTGGCTAAACGAACAAGGTGGATGGTCGTCGAGGTCAGCGGCGGTGGCTGTCGGCGACCGTGAAACCCTAGCTACCACAGATCCGGCCAGATCTGTTCTTTCAGGGAGAGGTGGACTGAATAGGTAGAGAGAGGTATGTGATGATTGTTGCGATATAGTGGATGCGACGGTGATGGTTGAGTTGTGGTGGTGGTGGTGACACAGATGGTTGAGGTGAGATGGCTGTGATGTGAAGAAGCAAGAAAAATTGCAGGACTAGATTTACAATTTAGCGTTTCAAAAGAATAAAAAGAAAGAATGAGTAAATTAAGAAACACAGCTGTGTAGTGTGTAGTGTTTCTTTCCAAGAAATTCTACTGTATCCCATATACATCTATCATATAATACTAGGTTAGAGTCCCGTGGGGACCCACGGTTCATCCGAAAGTAAAATAAAAAAAGTAGGAAAATAAGAATTGTATTATGCAATTTGTTTCGGTTACTAAATGTTTGATAATGCAACATGTATGAATTTTGATGTTAAATGCAAAATGTCATCTAAGAGTTTAATGCAACGAAATGATGGATATATCGAGTAAGTAAAGTTTAATTTGACAACTGCAAACTACATAGCATACAATCACAATATCACACATTACATCATTTGGGTAATATCTATATTCTAATCATAACTAAGCTTAAGCATAGAACACTTATCATTTAGTTGGGGCTTAACGAACTTCAACCAATATCACACATTACATCATTTGGATAATATCTATATTCTAATCATAACTAAAATTAAGCATAGAACACTTATCATTTAGTTGGGGCTTAACGAACTTCAACCAATGGTCCATTTTCATTACTTCAATCAAAATCTTCCAAGTCTTCCTCATTGATAGCTGATTTTCACCTTCGAAGTTGTTATCATTGTCATCACAATCCTCGAAATGCAGCTTATTTTCAATAATTTATGAAAACTTCCACCATTGTATTCCATATTTATGTTCTACATAAAATATAGTTGTTGTAAAGATATGGATACGGTGATGAGTAAATCAAAAAACAATCCTTAACCCACTTACTTGAATGGGTAGCTTAAATTTTACATGCTATCTCTCTAATGGTTCAAACCGATTACATAGCTAAAAAACAACTAATAAGAAAATGGGTCCAATGTCACATGCTGTAATATAAATTTCCTATATTTTATTAAAAAATAGACACCAAAAGGATCAACCCCAGACCCATTTCAACATGTAGCCAAAAGGACCAATTGTACACACACTTTAAGCAACTTTTGACATGTTACAAAATGCCGCCAAAAAAAGTCATTATTTAAACTGTGCAAATATAGTACTTAACAATTAAAAATCTTAATAAATAACATCAAAATCATAATCAATCATTCAAATCAATCATTCAAATCAATGGCATTAAAATAATCCGCGTCTGAAATTGCCTTACCCATTATATACAAATTTTTATTGACATCTAAAAATTAGCACACTTAAAATTAGCACACTTATTGAAATCAAGATGATGATTATCGTTTAGTGACAATTGATTAAAGAAAAGTCATAATATCAAAATGAAAGTCGGTCAACAATGTTAAAATGAAATTCGTAATATTAGTAACATCAATAAATACGATTAAAAATCTTAATAAATAACATCAAAATCATAATCAATCATTCAAATAAACGACATTAAAATCATCTGCGTCTCAAAATTCCTTACCCATTATATACAAATTATCATTGACATATTTAGCAATCATTATTAGTTGTGATTAAAGTAATATAATTATTTAATAGAAAGTAACATTTTGAAAATTTATATTATCATTTAATTTCGTTGTTAAAATTGGTATGATGATTAAATGATTTTATTATTTGTTAAGGTTTATATAGTATTGATGTGTCTCGAACAATTCTGCAAAATCGGAAATGCTATGCCTCGATTGACGTGATCAAGTAGGAATTTATTTATATATTTGAATTATAAAAAATGGAAGGATTGGTAATTGACGTGAATTGGTCAACAACGCTTAAAATTAACACAATCAAACTCAAAGACATAAAGTCAAAGAATTGGCCTCCATCAAATTAACAAAAACGTAAAAAGTTTTTACACAAATTGGGTCAACAATATTAAAATTAAGGTCGTAATATTAGTAATAGCATTGAAAATTATCTTGAATACATTATACATTTTTGAAAACTGTTAAATAGATTTGAATTATATTTATTGGGGAAAGATCTTGTACAAAGTGTTTTTTTGTAAGAACTGTGAGAATCAAATGAGGGTATTTTTTTCGAAATTTTTTTCCCATATTGTTAAACATATATTATAGTATTGAAATCTAAAACAACAAAAAAATAAATAAATTTTTGTGTAGAGTAATTACGTAATTACTGTTGTAGAGTAATTACATAATTACTCTAGTGTAAACTAATGTATTTACTTTAATAACGTAATTACACTAAAAAAATTTTAATTTTTTTTGTATTATTCATCTAGAAAGTATGTTTAAGCACATGGGAAAAAAATCTAAAAAAAAATAAATTCCCCCCATTGATTCTCACAGTTCTCACTAAAAAACACTTTGTATTTGATCTTTAATCTATATTTATTATTAAAAGAATAATAAAAGTGTAGAAAAATAAATGTACACTCCTATCTTCGGATTATATTTAAATTATAAACTGTTAAATAGATTTAACATTGTTAAATAGATTTAAATAAATGTTTAAAGGAAAGTCATATATTTTTAAAAGAATATCGTTTAATGACAATTGATTAAAGGAAAGTCTTTGAATTATAAAAAATGGAAGGATTGGTAATTGACGTGAATTGGTCAACAACGCTTAAAATTAGCACAATCAAACTCAAGGACATATAGTCAAAGAATTGACCTCCATCAATTTAACAAAAACATAAATAGTTTGTACTCATATTTGGTCAACAATATTAAAATTAAGGTCGTAATATTAGTAATAGCATTGAAATTTATTATGAATACATTATATATTACAGGAAACTGTTAAATATATTTAAATTATATTTATTATTAAAAGAATAATAAAAGTTTATGAAAATAAATGTACATTGTTATCTTCGGATTATATTTAAATTATAAACTATTAAATAGGTTTAACATTGTTAAATATATTTAAATAAATGTTTGAAAAAAATTCGTATATGTTTAAAAGAATATCGTTTCATGACAATTGATTAAAGGAAAGTTGTAATGTCAAAATTAAAGTTGGTCAACAATATTAAAATGAATTTCCTAATATTAGTAATATCAGTAAATAAGATTAAAAATCTTAATAAATAACAACCAAATCATAATCAATCATTCAAACCAATGACATTAAAATCATCTTAAATAATATTAAAACTTTTCATAAACAACATCAAAATCATAATTTAAATTTCAAAAATCAACGACATCTTGTGGAATAGTAAAACTAAATGGGATTAGTATTAGTAATTATTAGTAATTAGTAATATATTCGTAAAAATAGTAATAGAAAATTTTAATTCAGTCAATAAGATATAAATGGGATTAAAATTAAAAATCGTAATATTAGTTTTAGTATTAGTAAAAAATTCGTAATTTAATTCGGTCAATAAGAAATAAATGAGATTAAAATTAAAAATCGTAATATTAGTATTAGTAATATATTCGTAAATTAATTCGGTCAATTCGGTCAATAATAAATAAATGAGCTTAAATTCGTAATATATAACATTAAATTCGCTCAATTATTATTAATGTCATTAAAACTCATAATAAATATCATTAAAAATGAATAAATCCTATTAATTGCAGAAAACACCAATAATAATTCGAACAAATAGTAATATAAATAATATTAAACATAATTTCATAAATATAGATTAACATAATTTTGTAGTAATATTAATATAAATAAATGAGATTAAAAAATCGTAATAAATAACATTCAATTCGGTCAATTATTATTAATGTCAATAAATAACATTAATTCTAACATACTAAAATTACATTAAAATGATTAAATCTTATTAAACATAAATTCGAAATAAAGTAATATAAATAAATGAGATTAAAATTTTTAATAAATAACATTAAATTCGGTCAATTATTATTAATGTCAATAATTAATATTAAATATCTTAATAAATAACATTAAAAATGAATAAATCTTATTAATTGCAATCAAGACTAATCATAATTCGTATGTGGAAACTGTAACGTCATTGCATATGATGTTTTTAGATGACAGAAATTTGTTCATGGCCTTCGACACAGTCTGGAAAGACACGTATAAAAAAATCATTTTATAAAATGTAATAGGCATTTTTACACAAAAAACTAACAAACATACGAACACGGGTGACGAAGGGTCATGCAAAACCTTGAAGAATTGAGAACCTTTGTGATAAGATATAATAACGTTGGTGTGTTCGGATGAGATCCTGTTTTTTAAAATAAGTAAAACATAGAATGATTAAGTCCATTTAAAGGTAAATCCGATTCACTGTAGATTAAAATTAAAAATCGTAATATTAGTATTAGTAATATATTCGTAAATTAATTCGGTCAATAATAAATAAATGAGCTTAAAATCGTAATATATAACATTAAATTCGACCAATTATTATTAATGTCATTAAATCTCATAATAAATATCATTAAAAAATAAATAAATCCTATTAATTGCAGAAAACACCAATAATAATTCGAACAAATAGTAATATAAATAATATTAAACATAATTTCATAAATATAGATTAACATAATTTTGTAGTAATATTAATATAAATAAATGAGATTAAAAAATCGTAATAAATAACATTCAATTCGGTCAATTATTATTAATGTCAATAAATAACATTAATTCCAACATACTAAAAATACATTAAAATGATTAAATCTTATTAAACATAAATTCGAAATAAAGTAATATAAATAAACGAGATTAAAATTTTTAATAAATAACATTAAATTCGGTCAATTATTATTAATGTCAATAATTAATAATAAATATCTTAATAAATAACATTAAAAATGAATAAATCTTATTAATTGCAATCAAGACTAATCATAATTCGTATGTGGAAACTGTAACGTCATTGCATATGATGTTTTTAGATGACAGAAATTTGTTCATGGCCTTCGACACAGTCTGGAAAGACACGTATAAAAAAATCATTTTATAAAATGAAATAGGCATTTTTACACAAAAAACTAACAAACATACGAACACGGGTGACGAAGGGTCATGCAAAACCTTGAAGAATTGAGAACCTTTGTGATAAGATATAATAACGTTGGTGTGTTCGGATGAGATCCTATTTTTTAAAATAAGTAAAACATAGAATGATTATGTCCATTTAAAGGTAAATCCGATTCACTGTAGATTAAAATTAAAAATCGTAATATTAGTATTAGTAATATATTCGTAAATTAATTCGGTCAATAATAAATAAATGAGCATAAAATCGTAATATATAACATTAAATTCAGTCAATTATTATTAATGTCATTAAATCTCATAATAAATATCATTAAAAAATAAATAAATCCTATTAATTGCAGAAAACACCAATAATAATTCGAACAAATAGTAATATAAATAATATTAAACATAATTTCATAAATATAGATTAAACATAAGTTTGTAGTAATATTAATATAAATAAATGAGATTAAAAAATCGTAATAAATAACATTCAATTCGGTAAATTATTATTAATGTCAATAAATAACATTAATTCTAACATACTAAAAATACATTAAAATGATTAAATCTTATTAAACATAAATTCGAAAAAAAAGTAATATAAATAAATGAGATTAGAATTTTTAATAAATAACATTAAATTCGGTCAATTATTATTAATGTCAATAATTAATATTAAATATCTTAATAAATAACATTAAAAATGAATAAATCTTATTAATTGCAATCAAGACTAATCATAATTCGTATGTGGAAACTGTAACGTCATTGCATATGATGTTTTTAGATAACAAAAATTAGTTCATGGCCTTCGACACAGTCTGGAAAGACACGTATAAAAAAATCATTTTATAAAATGAAATAGGCATTTTTACACAAAAAACTAACAAACATACGAACACGGGTGACGAAGGGTCATGCAAAACCTTGAAGAATTTAGAACCTTTGTGATAAGATATAATAACGTTGGTGTGTTCGAATGAGATCCTGTTTTTTAAAATAAGTAAAACATAGAATGATTAAGTCCATTTAAAGGTAAATCCGATTCACTGTAGATTAAAATTAAAAATCGTAATATTAGTATTAGTAATATATTCGTAAATTAATTCTGTCAATAATAAATAAATGAGCTTAAAATCGTAATATATAACATTAAATTCGGTCAATTATTATTAATGTCATTAAATCTCATAATAAATATCATTAAAAAATAAATAAATCCTATTAATTGCAGAAAACACCAATAATAATTCAAACAAATAGTAATATAAATAATATTAAACATAATATCATAAATATAGATTAAACATAATTTTGTAGTAATATTAATATAAATAAATGAGATTAAAAAATCGTAATAAATAACATTCAATTCGGTAAATTATTATTAATGTCAATAAATAACATTAATTCTAACATACTAAAAATACATTAAAATGATTAAATCTTATTAAACATAAATTCGAAAAAAAGTAATATAAATAAATGAGATTAGAATTTTTAATAAATAACATTAAATTCGGTCAATTATTATTAATGTCAATAATTAATATTAAATATCTTAATAAATAACATTAAAAATGAATAAATCTTATTAATTGCAATCAAGACTAATCATAATTCGTATGTGGAAACTGTAACGTCATTGCATATGATGTTTTTAGATAACAAAAATTAGTTCATGGCCTTCGACACAGTCTGGAAAGACACGTATAAAAAAATCATTTTATAAAATGAAATAGGCATTTTTACACAAAAAACTAACAAACATACGAACACGGGTGACGAAGGGTCATGCAAAACCTTGAAGAATTTAGAACCTTTGTGATAAGATATAATAACGTTGGTGTGTTCGAATGAGATCCTGTTTTTTAAAATAAGTAAAACATAGAATGATTAAGTCCATTTAAAGGTAAATCCGATTCACTGTAGATTAAAATTAAAAATCGTAATATTAGTATTAGTAATATATTCGTAAATTAATTCTGTCAATAATAAATAAATGAGCTTAAAATCGTAATATATAACATTAAATTCGGTCAATTATTATTAATGTCATTAAATCTCATAATAAATATCATTAAAAAATAAATAAATCCTATTAATTGCAGAAAACACCAATAATAATTCGAACAAATAGTAATATAAATAATATTAAACATAATTTCATAAATATAGATTAAACATAATTTTTTAGTAATATTAATATAAATAAATGAGATTAAAAAATCGTAATAAATAACATTCAATTCGGTCAAATTTTATTAATGTCAATAAATAACATTAATTCTAACATACTAAAAATACATTAAAATGATTAAATCTTATTAAACATAAATTCGAAAAAAAAAGTAATATAAATAAATGTGATTAAAATTTTTAATAAATAACATTAAATTCGGTCAATTATTATTAATGTCAATAATTAATATTAAATATCTTAATAAATAACAATAAAAATGAATAAATCTTATTAATTGCAAATGAATGTTTTATTGAATTTATTAAATTTGTATAATAAAATGGTTACTTACCATTCTCTATTTAGTATTTTGGGAGATAAGATACATAAATATAACTTCTAAAAATAAGATTCGTCTACAGTTGTTTATATTTGATGTTTTACAATGACATCAAGACTATTTTTAGTAGGAGAAGTCAACATTTTTATTAATGTGATTACAGAAAATTAGTGTGCTTATATGGTATTAACAAAATTTGTTTTTGTTTTATTAGAATCCACTTATATACATAAACGTCCATTACAATTATTTTTATATAATTAATATTACTCATAAATTCAAAATTGTTAGTGCATTGACGTTTATATTGGGTAAAAAAAATTAATGAGATTAAATTATGGTAAGCCTAAATTACGGGTTAAATTGATTCATAATTACAGATTAAATTGATTATTAATCAATCATACATAAATTCGGTCAATAAACTATGGTAAGCTTAAATTACGGATTAAATTGATTCATAATCAATCATTAATGCAAAAAAAAATGATTAAATTGATTCATAATTACGGATTAAATTGATTCATAATTACGGATATGATTGATTCATAATCAATCATACATAAATTCGATCAATAAATTATGGTAAGCCTAAATTACGGATTAAGTTGGTTCATAATCAATCATACATAATAAAAAATTGATTAAATTAATAATTACGGATTAAATTGATGTGCCATCTTACTGATTAAATTGATTAATAATTATCAAAAATAATTTCGTACTAAAATTAAATTCGTCTCATTAAATTATGGTAAGTCTAAATTACGGGTTAAATTGATTCATAATCAATCATATATAATAAAAAATTGATTAAATTGATTCATAATTACAGATTAAATTGATTCATAATTACCAACAATAATTTCGCATTAAACTTAATTTTCTTCTCATTAAATTATGGTAAGCTGAAATTACGGGTTAAATTGATTGATAATCAATTTAATGAGACATAATTTCGTAAAATAATTTAATGAGACAAAAAAATCGTAATAAATTTAATAAGAGTTATTATAGTAAACCGAATTTAATAAGACAAAAAAATCGTAATAAATATGGTAAATTTCGGTCAATTATTATTAATAATAATAAATAATACCAAACAATCGTAATAAATATGGTAAATTTCGGTCAATAGTAATATAATTTAATGAGACAAAAAAAATCGTAATAAGTATGGTAAATTTCGGTCAATTATTATCAAGGACAATAAATAATATTAAACAATCCTAATAAATATGGTAAATTTCGGTCAATAGTAAATATAATTTAATGAGACAAAAAACAATCCTAATAAATTTCGGTCAATGAATTTCGGTCAATAGTAATATAATTTAATTAAACAATCCTAATAAATATGGTATATAAAACGATTACATAAATATGGTATATAATAGATATGATAAATTTAGTTTGACACATTAAAAACAGTATTAAAAAATAAAGAATCGTTTTAAAAAATTAATTAGTCATATGAACTTGAAAATAAGAAAATACCAAGACTGTTGACGTAGGGTCATGCAAAACCTTCAAGAATTGAGAACCATTGTGATAAGTCATAATAGCGTTTGTGTCTTTGGATCAAATCATGATTTTCAAATATATATGTAAAACCGATTCAATATATATGTAAAAAACACTAATGACAATTATATGTGCATCTATCTATTCATCATCCTAACGGACTTCTTAAAAAATATCAAATGACCCAAAGATTCAAATGAATACAACTAAATGAATCCATAAAATGTAAATGAATAAAACTGAGCAAAACATCGATTTACATATAACCATAATATTAACTAAATAAATACGTTTGAAAATAGTATAGAACGGAATTTAGAAATCTTTCTATTGGTATACGTATTACTCATCATCTACGAAACTTTCATCATCTCATCCAAATCAGAAACTTAATCGTAAACAATTTAGATACTTATGTTAATAAAAAAAACGTGTTGATCATTACAAAAAAACCGATTGTATTTTGTAGAAGGTTGATGTAATACGATTGTGATTTTTCTGTGTAGTAAAAAGAAAATACATAACCGATTGTATTTCTCTTTGATGTAATATGATTGTAAGCAGTTATGTATCAATCTCATCCAAATCAGAAAATTGATAATAAAACAATTTCGACACTTATGTTAATCGTAAAACGTTTTGATCATTACCAAAAAACCGATTGTATTTCATAGAAGATTGATGTAATATGATAAATATAAGATTAGATGGACAACATACCTTGCAAAAAGAACAATGAGAAAGGAATGAGGAATGAGAAAGGAATTAGGATATGAAGGATGAACAATGTATTAGGCTAGGAAGGAGGAAGAATGTTTTAAGATACAAATGGATGGTGAGAAAAAAAAAGAGGTTTATATACTACATTTCATGGAGCTCCATTTACCATTTGGATCCTAGGAGACCCTCTCAAAAGCTAGGATTCAACCCTAGTGTTTTCATTTATTATATAGATAGATACTAAGAATTAATAATTCAATTTAGTTTTATATAATAGAATTTTAATTAGTAAAAATATCTATGTTTTTAAATAAGGTTAATAATATATTTTCATATGTTAAAAAAAATATTAACTATTTATCATGTTATCCGGTTCTTAAATATGGTCTGACCGGTTGAACCAGTTCGGCCAAATGCCAATGAACCAGTAAGATGGCCAGTTCGACGTCCGGTCCGGTTCTAAAAACATTAATTTCTTAGATACTTATTTTTATGTACGAGTTGGTATAAATTTAAGTTAGTCTATGTTTAAACGAAAATTTGTTTCGGAAATGAGTATGTCAAATATAATACGTTTCTAAGCTTACTTTTATGTACGTTTTCAATTTATGTATGTTTGGCGTAAATTTTATTCAGAAACAAGTCAGGTCAAATCAATACATTTTCACGGGACATATCAATTCGGTTTTTTTTACGTTTCGACGCTGCCGCAACTCGGACTTAGACGTCGCCGCCGCAACGCGCGGCTTACGAAACCATCTAGTTGTTCTAAATAATCACCTTTCACAACACCGTCAGTCCGTCACATTCATGTTTTAACATTTGTCCCCATTTTTGACAAACACTCGAATAAAATGCTTACAACACAGAAGTAAATACCATGCCAACAAACTAAAAGTAAACTGAGCATATCACACAAGCATTATATATTGAAAGAATGAAAATAACACACAAGAGAATAAAAATAAATAAATAACAGACTTTACTATATATCTTTTGCAAGTATGAGTATTCAAGTGTAGGCTTAAAGTTTCCACAGTTGTTTTCCCACCCTCATTTGCGTCAATCAAGCATATGGCATATCCAAAAGCGAGTCGATGACCAAAAAGCAGCTAATCGTCACCGAATGACGAACTCAACAATTGTTTTAATTTCTCTTGACTCTCCAGTAAGTGGGCCGACCATGACTGCAACCATTGAAGATAACCATAAAACTTTATTTTCCAAAACAACTTTCTTAGCTTATTATCTTAGCTTGTTTCGAATAAAAGTGTAAACCTTAAAGATCAAGAGAATGATTAATACGAAGTCCTAAAATTCTCGCTGAGATATCTTGGTTTTAGACTTTGTATTAACTTATGTTGTTTCCAGGGCCGGTTATGAGGGGGTGCGGGGAGGAATCCCGGCCCGGGCCTAATTTCTAGAGGGGCACTTTGAGCTATGATGAGTGTTTTCTTTCTGTAATTATTTACTTTCTATTTTCGACCCAAAAAACGATCTCATCTTGAACAAAACTGGTTATAAACACAAGAAGGTGAAGAGTAAATAAGGAAGATGATAAGTCATACATGAAAAACTAGATTGGAAGGATACGACAAACAAAAAAGAGTTGAAGTGTGTTACTTGAGATTTTTATTGTGGTACAATAATTATGCAGCATTTGCAGTAAATTTTAATATCTTGTAGTACCACAAAACAGTTATTGTCCAACGTTTTTGCACATAGTGCAAGTCAAATTCATTTTATTAAAAAACTTTTGAAGTCTAAACATAAAATAATGGCCCTTCAAATTATTATAGAATTTTAAGAAATGGTGGTTTTTTATGAGCCAATTAGCCAAACATATTAATTTTTATAATTATTACGACACTTTCAGTTCTACATCCGGTTCGACCGGGCCAACTAGTAAACCGGTAACGAAACCGGTTCACAGTCTGCTTCAGTTATAAAAACATTGCTTAAAAAACCTAAGACTAAGGAGCACATATTTCGTTCGGCTTGGGCACCTGAATTTTCAGAGACGAACCTGGTTTGTATATATTTTTCATCTGAAACAAACAAAAAGACTTGCACACTAGTCATTTCAACACGCCTTAATGTGAATTTTTTTGCATAATTATGCTTTTTTTTTATAGTGGGTAAGTGTTTCTAGGTAGGTTGGGACAAAAAAAACACAAATAGGTAAGTATCAAACTCAATTAGCGACATTCAATAAAGATTTTTGAATGTATCTAATCCGAATGGCGACATTGAATCAAAATTCAATGTAACAAACCCATTTAGCGACATTGAATTAATAATATTTGAAAGTGCTGTTCAAAAAAAATAATATTTGAAAGTATATAATTAAGTTAGCGACATTGAATTAACAAACCCATTTAGCGACTTTCACAATTAATAATATTTGAAAGTATGAGGTCAAATTGGCGACATTGATTAGGGTTTATCAATGTATCTAAATGGGTTGGCGACAATGAATTGAATTAGGGTTTAGGAAGGTTGGCGACATTGAATTATTTACTCGTATTATTTAACAAACACATGTTGCGTTTGTATTTTTAAATCTCATAATTTAATTTTGAGGGTCTGCCAATTGGTTTCAAGACTTTCACAATAATTGTACTAAGTCGCCAATTGGTTTCAAGACTTTCACAATAATTCTAAAATTTTTCAGCTATTTAAGGGTTAGACCTTAAGCCAAAATGGGCACAACCTTTTTCTTAGAAAACCTGCTTCCCCCCACAACCATCACTCTTAAAAACAACCTTTTTCTTAGAAAACCTGCTTACCCCTAAAACCTTCCAACCACAACTGATGGCTTCATTCTGTCCATACCTGGTTAGATTATACTGGGGTGGTCATTTTTCATACGTTAACGGGGTTGTTCAACGTGATGATTCTCTAGTAACAACTAGCTTTATCATGCGAGTGGAGATGTCATTTGAAGAACTAGTTGAAGCCGTATGCAGTCATATTAACATTAACACCGGTTACTGTTCAACTACTGCTTGCTTTCACTTTCCAAGGGTCCTCTCAAACATCCAAGATCTTTAACGACGATGGGGTTCGAATAATGGACTATCTGGCCGTAGAGGCACGTGGCCATTTTGTTGCGGAGATCTACGTTGAATGGCAAGAAGCTCCTCCATTACAGCATATTAGTTTTACCAACATGTTGCGTGACGTGGTCAACGTAAATGTTGATGCACCCTTTGGGTCTCATCATGATGCGGAATCAATCCACGTTGATGCCGGTAACGACCAAAACGACGAGGTAGGTTCCCCACTGACAGACGAAGAAACAGTTGCGGTACTTCAATATGTTGCCGGTAACGACCAGAACGACGACTTCGATGACTCCGAAAGCGGGGACTCTGAAGACACGGAAGACAGTCATCGCTCAGCACCTGTATCAGATGACAATTCCTTTGAAGAGGAGGCCGCAGCCAGTCAGGGGCCCCGGTGACCGAACCAAGTGACGGGTTAACTCTCCAGTTACGTCCACATCAACACAATGATCCTGAAGATGATGTGGATGTAACTTATTACGTGGTTCCAGATTACGAAGATGACGACTTTGTCTTATGGAACCCAAGTACGAAAGATATCCGTGTTGGTATGTATTTCAAATCGAAAGATGAGGTTGACCGTGCAGTTAGACAGTGGAATGTTCGTCGTGGTCGAGAGCTGTTCGTTAGGGAAAGCAAGAAGAGATTATACAAGGTCATATGTTACACCAGAAGACCAAAATTTGTAAATCTTTTCAGTGGTGCTCGAAAGTGTGAGTGGCGTTGCATCGCAACCAAAAAGTCTGACGCGCACTATTGGCGAATTATTGTGTGGGATGGCGAACACACATGCTATTCAACGGTGGTACGTAACAGCAACAGAACTTTACGATCGAAGGTTATCGCTTCACACATCGTCCCACAAATTCGTGCGGACATTAAGTTTAAGGTAAAACAGATTCAAACGTATGTCAAGCAACATTTGAACGTTGATGTTACGTACTCTAAAGCGTGGCGAGCACGAAGAAAGGCAATAGAACTTATATATGGTGACTGGGACAACAATTTTGAGGTGCTACCCACGTATACCACTCGGTTGCAGGATCGGAACCCAGTCACCGTTGTTTCTTTCTATAACCATCCACATGGAGATCAGTATTACCCCACATTTAAATATGTGTTTTGGGCCTTCGGACCCTCTATCCGTGCGTTTCATCGCTGCATGCATGTCATCTCGGTTGACGGGACGCATCTAAAAGGACCGTACCGAGGTAAGTTGTTGATTGCTGTAACAAAAAATGCCAACAACTACATCATGCCTTTGGCTTATGCTGTGGTTGACGAAGAGACCGTACATAGTTGGTGTTGGTTTTTCGAACATCTTCAAGAATATGTCGCCCTTCATAGCATGGGTCCATTGTGTGTTATATCCGACAGACAATGGCATAATTAATGCAATGTAGAACCTTCCAGGCTGGATGGAACCCAACGCGTACCACCGATATTGTCTTCGTCACGTTAGAAGCAATTTCTGTGGGAGGTTCAAGAATAAAATGCTACGGAAACTCTGTCGGAGTATTGGTAGCACATCTCAGTCAAGAAAGTATCGGTGGGGTGTCCGCGAAATGAGGTTGTAAAATCAGCAGGCTTGGGACTACCTTAACAACATTGATAAGAGTAAGTGGACGGTCAAGTATGATAAAGAGCATCGTCGTTGGGGTAACCTAACGACCAACATTTCCGAGTCCATGAACAATGTATTGCGTGAAGCCCGACTACTGCCAATCACAGCTCTGATTGACTATACCTTTCGTAGAGCTGTCGAGCAGTATGTTAAGCACACTGAGATTTCTCACAGTTGCAACTCCCCTCTACCACCTCGCATTTGGAGCAAGTTTGAGAAACTATACTCAGTAACCATGCAACATGAGGTGTCGTGCTTTGATTCTAGGGACGGAAGGTTCAATGTTCTTTCAAGATACGAGACAAATGACCGTGGCAGAAATGACTACACCGTTGAGTACAAAAGAAAGGTATGCACGTGTGGGAAATGGCAAATGTCCAGATTTCCATGTTCCCATGCAATTGCCGTTTGCAATTGGATGGGTAAACACCCTCACAATATAACTGATTGGAGATACCACACGACCACATACATGGAGCAGTACAAACGGTCACTTCTACACGTTAGGACCTAAGTCTGAATAGCCTCAGGCGAATTTGAGAATTAAGGGGGACCCGTCGATGATTACAACACATCGAGGAAGAGTGCGTTCGAGAAGAATACGCAATGAGATGGATATGAACTATGACGATCGCCCGAGGACTCGTACATGTAGCATCTGCGGAGAGACCGTCCATAACAAGAAGACGTGTCAGAATGCAACTAGTCTTGGGACTCAGACTCAGTGAATGATCCTACAGGGTTCTGTCAGCCGGATCATCGATGTGTTCGTTTTATGTTGTATAATTATCTTAGTATTACTTATCGATGTCTTTGTTTTATGGTAATATTGTCGTTTGGATTCATAATGACATTAATATACAAATGACATAATCCAAAGAAACTTCATAAAATGACCTGCGGGCCTTTTGTGACCTGCCGTACCGGGTCACGGGCTGTCGGTTGACGGCCGAATTTCCGACGGGGCAGTTATATCAGCCGGGGACGGCACGTGCGAGGCTTCGGTTGCCGTAGAGACCGGCCCGAAAGACGGATACGGGGGGCCTAAAAGGGCTCCCTGGGCCACTTTCAACAAAAAAATAAACTACATAAAATGCCAATATAAATTCAAGTTCAAGTTGTAGGTATACCACTATAAATTCAACACAATACAATTTCATGCAGGATTATTACAAAAACCAGGACCACCACAACTAGGTAGATTACAATATCTACCACCGGCACCGCATAGGGGTCGACCCACATTCCGAGCTGGTTGTTCACTTTGAACAACTCGAGTGGACGAAGCTTCCTGAGTGTTATAAGGGGGTGGGGGTACATGTAATAGACTCGTGAGGAGTAGGTATGAACCCCCCAGAGTGTTGTGGAATGACCCCCCCCCCCCCCCCGTAACAGGGATCTGAAAAGCTAACACTCTCATCATCATCATAAAGCAGCCTTGATAACTCAGCATAGTCCACATCATCATACAAGGGAGTATCTGGAAGTGTTGACGGCCCTGCTTCGTCATTATCATCACGTGTTGGCGGCCCTGCTTCATCATAATCAACACGTCTCCGCTTCGCGAATTGAAGACATGAAGGATAATTCACGCGATCTCCTTCGCGAATTGAAAACATCACTGCGCGGGCAGTGTTTTGAATGTCTCTGAGTTCTACAGGAGCGCTTGCCATATACCGAGCCGCTAGACGATGTATCTTGGTATACCCTTCCAGCTGCAATAATATTAAAAAAACAAATGTTAAAATAGTTTTTCGCATTATAAAGTAATTCATAATTATTAAAGTGATATACAAACAAGTAGTGCGGTAATCGACCCATGATCTCGGGATCCGGTTTGTGGTATCAGATTATTCATCGGGTTGGTGACGTATCCAACCGTGTTTTCCAAATACCAAGTCATGTAATCTGGAGACACGGAAGGAACTATCGTCCATTCCCCGTACACCCTATTGGCTCTGCGGTTATCCCAGGAAGAGATATAGTCGGCATGTTCATATGTCCAGTTTGTGCGTCTTCTCCCGGTACGCTTCATTTCATGCAATTTTTGGTGGACTTCAGGAGTAAGGGGAGGATCCTGAGGTCTCAATTGACAGAACCCGAACTATATGCATCCACATAATGTAAGACTCACAACACTATGAATCCTCCCCGTCTTTGCAGTAATCCGGCAAAGACGCAAACGCGTCTTCATATGGTCGCCAAATAAACTTGTTCACAAAAAAAATATTATTATTAACACATGGTACGAATTTAACCAGTAACACAATGTAGATTAACTATTACTGACTCCTCATGAATATTTTGTAACTCTGAACGAATTTGGCGTAAGGAGTGTGACGCGGTCTCCGTAAAGTCTTGTCTCACACGCCAACTATAAATATAATTATAAAAACAATAATTAGTTAAATTAACAAGTTTTACTAAATATTATGTAGGCATCACAGAATACTTACAGGACACCAAATGGAACTCCAGCTGGGAACTGGGGTTTAATTCTGGGGGATAATACCCGGATTCTGGTCCAGGCCCACAGTTGTAACAAAAACATAGGACCTGCCACCGTGGCTGTGGTCCTTACTGCTGCTTTGCATAAGTTGCGATACAACCATGCTAACACAGCACTCCCCCAACTCAACCTCCCACATTGATGAAGATTCGACAAATGTGGTAAAAATGACAACGACACAAAACTTTGGCTTGTGTCGGGAAACAGACAAAATGACAAAATAATTAAGATCACACATCGTGCGCGTCGTGTGATCTCGCCCTCATTGGCGTCAGCGGGTAACGGAACCTTTATTTTTTTTACAATTATTCTGGATTCCAAAGTGTTTCCGCGGAAATTGCGGGGCTCGCTTTCTACACCCAACATTTCTTCGACATACTCTACCCATTCTGCATCATCTCTCATGCTGAATTCGAGTCCTGAGACCGCTGCACCATTAATCCGCAAACCCATTAAGACGTTAACGTCTTGTAACGTCACCGGGGCCTCACTAATTCTTAGGTGAAACGTGTGGGTCTCAGGACGCCATCTTTCAACAAGGGCAGATATTAGCCCCCGGTCAATTTTGCGGTATCTGCACTCAAGAACTCCACTAAAACCAGCGATCCGCACTAATTCTTGAATGCGTGGATCTAACGGATACTCGCCAATGGCATGCCAAAATGGTTGGTCACCCCGTCTGCAATCCAATTAACCTTCTTCGCCAGTTCCTTCAAACAGATTCGCAGTACAATGTTGTGGTTGAGCCCAAAGAAGTGGATTATTGCAAGCACCGGGGTTTAGAAATGTCATATTAATTAACAGGGTTTGGAAATAATATATCAACTTCAATAAGGGGAGTTTGAAGGCGTCTGATGACAATAGTCTTTGAGTTTAGTTTTGTGAATGCAACTGATGAAAATGACCTCCAATTTATACATAATCAATGTCGCCAAATGATTTCCATACATAATCAATGTCGCCAAATGATTTCCATACATAATCAATGTCGCCAAATGATTTCCATACATAGTCAATGTCGCCAAATGATTTCCATACATTGTCAATGTCGCCAAATGATTTAGCAATCTTCAAATGTACTTTGAGTTGTAAAAAAACATGTTTTTTTAAAGTTGCCAATGATTCCCATACCTACCATTGTAAGAATCCAACGTTTTTTTAAACATGTTTTTTTTACGCCACATAACGTTTTTTTAAACATATTAATTGAACAATAAATACAACATATTAAATGACCTCCAATAAAATATATTACTGAAACTGATTATACATAAAAAAAATCAGGTTGCACTCTGGTGCGTTGTGGTCTCCATGGTGCGTTTTGAGTGCCAGTCGTATCAGTATTAGAAACATTTAAATTCAAGCTCAAGTCAAGGCGGGGCGGTGGTGTAACATCGACATACCCTACACGGTGGTCTTGTTGACTTTGATTAGCTGCATAATACTGATAATCACTGTGAGTATCCGGCATAAAAGTCAACAATTGTGCTTTTGGGGTAAAAAAGTCTTCTTGTTGTTGGGTTACCCGATCCCGCACATTTTGTTGATTAACCCCCGGGTTTGTTTGAGGTTCCACCAAGAAGGTGGACATTCCATCCCCACCGCCAGACCTACCCCCAGTGTCAACCCCACCCAGTCCACCAAATGTACCCTCGCCATCATTAACAACTGTATCATCAGAAGCAGGTTGACGACGTCGTCTCCTTATTGCCCTTTGAGCTCTTGGCGCCATTTGGAGGTTGACCTGGTTTGCTGTCAAATGCGGCTGATACTGGGAATATTCTTGGGCATCTGACATTTGCATAGTGTGGTGGGCAACACTTTGAATGAACTGGATATTGCTGGAGGCCTGGGTACCATCTCCCGCTCCAGCTTGAGAGGATGCGTTGTAAATTACACCCATTGACTCCCTCTATAAAAAAACAACAAAATGTATTAAATTAAATTAATCGACAAAATAGTAACTCAACGGTTTTGAAATAAAATACGAAAACAACGAATACCATCATTTGAAGTCTTGCCCCATCATCTTGAAAAGCAGGAGGAGGCATAGGTACTTCCCTAGGATCAGATACGTATACAACTGTGCGCGCATTATACCACGGCATGTAGTCGGCGTCAACTGATCGGGTCGTAATTATTTCACCGTTGACAAGAGTTTTGTCACGGTTGTTCCACCCGCTAACATACTCCTCGTGTGTAGTGAGCCAGTTAGTCCTGGTTTTACCTTGCCGGTTTAACTTGTGCAACCTCTTATGCTCACTAGGCTGTATGCTGATCGGGGGCGGCTCCTGTTGCACCATCCCAAATTGTCTCATTACCCGTTGCGGATAATGATGTTCGACAATATCCCAATATATCAATGGGCAGGTACTCATCCAGCTTTTCATACCACTTCTGCAAATTGGTGGCAGCTTTCCAATGATATCATTGTAAGGGGTCCAGTTAAACTACAAAAAAAAAAATATAGTTAGTATATCCATTAATATCAAAGCCACTATATGAATGACAGACTGAAATCAGTAGATTGATTTCTATCAGTTTATTTTATATACTCAAAAATTAGATATACTTACGTGGCTTCGGTGTAACGATTGAAGTTGAGAACGATATGTTCTCAAGCAGTGTGACGGGGTTCCAGTGAAGTTGAGTTTCTGCTCTTGCCACCTATACAATAATTAGAAAGCGAAAATAATTAGTTCACTTTTTAAGTAACATTTCATATATTTTAGAAACTGATGCTTAAAAGGTTTTCTCGCAACTATTCAAAGAAATTAATAAACATAGTAGTTTAGTGGAGTATATAATTATTTATATGTGTGTATATGCATATATTCAAAGAAATTATGTATATGTTTCATTTAATGACTAAATTACGCTTATATAAAAGATAAGAATATTTTTAGCACCAAAACAGAAAATGGACGGTTTTCAATAAATGATCATTAATAGGTAAAGTTAAACATATATACCAAGAACTTAACCTAAAAGTTATTATCTGTTCTTTTAAAAAGAACAACAAAAAAGAAATGTTGCAGTTTTTTTTCAAAGTATAGGAACTTCTAACGTCCAACTTTTAGAAATTATAATATCGTTTGCAGTAAGAATAACTAATGATAATAAAGAATTAATAACGTATTTAAGCAACATAATTAAATTACCGAGCTGCCAACGGGACGGAATGATCGAAATTTACGTCTATCTGCGGGCATATGCTTGGAAACCTTTCCCATGCCCAAAGCTGTAGAATGAAGGCTGGACCAGAAAGGGCTATTGCATCGGGGGCTGTGGCATCACACAGGTTTCTATACAAACATGCTAAAGCTGCACTACCCCAACTGTACGATGAACATCTTCGTAGATCCTCTAAAAGTCTTAGACGGTGCAACGAAATTCTATTGTTAGCATTATCCGGAAGTATTGTGCAACCAATAAGATAAAATATTATCAAACGAGCACGAATAACGCACTCTTCGTCGGTTGCTTCAACTTCAGAAAATGATTTCTCTAACTCTCTTATAATAGTAGGTGACTTAAGAGCTTTGCCAAGAAAATCATTTCGCCCGGGGGTAAAACCCAACAAAGTTTCACACATGTTGATGGCCTGCTGCTCTGTAATGGGAGTTTCCGGACCCGATACCACAACACCCTCTACCGGTAATCCCCACAACACGTTGATATCCTGTAACGTGATGGTGGCTTCACCCACAGGTAGATGAAATGTGTGCGTTTCTGGCCTCCACCGCTCAACCAACGCAGTTATCAGTGCGTGGTCCAGGTACCGATAACCACAACTTAACACCCCACCAAGCCCGGCTTCTTGTATGACACTTTTTACCCGTTCACCTAGCGGGTTTTTATTCAGAAATTTCCATAAACTTCTATCACCACGTTTCACCATTAGGGGTTCGTTGTATTTTTCAGGATTTGTGAAAACAGACAACGCACGGTGGTCGTTGTGTAGAAACAACACATCGTCTTCAAGAGGACCCGGGTGTATGTTGTAATTCATTTTTAGATCACTGCTAAATATTTTCAACTTTGAAAGATTTTGAGAGTTTGCAAAATGGGAAAGTTTTGAACGTCTGAAGGAAAATTTTGAGACTTTCATTTTGCGACCTCTATCATCAGTGTTATATAACAAACACTTCTGTTTTCTATCATCCATGTTTTCCTGCAAATCGTCTATGTCGAGCAGTATGAAATGAAAGATTATTCACTGCAACCCTATTGATGCCATACAATTGAGAACCTGCAACCTATTAATATAATATCATAAAGGACACCACATGTGACATATGTCGCCTAACTTGTTTTCAAAAAATTCAAATAAGGACAAAATTTTCACTACAAATGTCACTAACTTACAAAATACCCGTGACTAATAATTGTATAGAATAATAATGTCGTCAATTCAATTTGTTCTTTTGATTCAATGTCGCCAATTCAATAAGATACTTTCAAATATTATATTCAATGTCGCCAATTCAATGAGATACTTTCAAAAATTATTAATTCAGTGTCGCTAAATGGGTTTATTACATTGAATTTTGATTAATTTTCGCCAAATGGATTAGATACTTTCAAAAATCTTGATTCAATGTCGCCATTCAGATTAGATACATTCAAAAATCTTTATTGAATGTCGCCAAATGGTTTGATACTTACCTATTTGTGCTTTTTTTGTGCCACCCTACCTACAAAACTTACCCACCATAAGAAATGCCTATTTATGCAAAAAATTCCTTTAATGTAGTATTTAGAGAACTTATTTTACTTAAAGTTACAACATGAATATCCGGGATGTTCATGGTCCTGTCCAACCGGTTTAGGGGGAAAATTAGGCTAAACCACCACCAATGGTTTCTATGATATACAACAAAACTGGGCGGGTTGATTAGGTCATCCAAACTGGCCGGTTGTTAGTGGTTTGATGGTTTTGAACCTTTTTCCAAGACCATTACTTTTATTGATTTTGTTTATTAAAGTATAAGAATGGTTTATTGATTTTGTTTATTAAAGTATAAGAATGGTTGATGAATATAATGCATATGCATAACAAAGGTAAAATGAAAAAAATGTACATAATAAATTAAATGTTAAACAAGCAGTTTAGTTTACACAGTCGGTTCCATGTTCCAAATTGAAAACGAGTGTAAACCATCATACTGTTAAAAACAAACCGTGAATTCATATATATACTCAAATCAGCCAAGCAAGCCAACTTGCTTTCGAGTGACAATCCAAAAAAAAACTATATATGAATAGTCCAAAATACCTTAAACAAAATATTAAATTGTATACTCTTAAAAAGCATGGTAGTGGACCATTCTCTTTAAATCACCCTTCATCTTTTCCAAAATGTCATGATTCACCCCTTGTAATTCTAAGTTAATAAAAACCAACTTTTTAGCTTGATAGAAATGACTCGCTTACTTTCTAACTTGACAAAATAAGCCCCCATATTTTCTATTCTTTTTAACCTTACATGTAACCCATTCTACCCCCAAACTTCTCTATAATGTCAAACGTAACCATTCGCCTTTGCAAATGTCACTTTGACCCCCTCAAGTTTTTAAAGTTTCGACCTTAAACTATTTTTTACGCTTTTATTTTTATGGATGTTTCGGTATAAAGTCGAGTTAATTTTGCTTGAAAACGAGTCGGGTCAAATATAATACGTTTTGATTTGACAATTAAATTAGAGCTGGTCTACGTTTGACGCAAAAGGTCGAGAATAGTAATCTATACATAATCACGCTACATAATTGGTGTAAATTCAAGTTCATCTACATTTAAATGTGAATTTGGTATACTTTTCCGTACAATTTTTATTTTGTATAAGTTTTGATGTGAATTTGGTATTCGTTTTCATGCTTTATCTTGTACGTTTCATACGTATGACTCGGGCCACATACTATACATTTAGTAACTTTACGTTTTAACCTCGCCCCACACTGCTGCAATGCACTGCGGGTAAAAAAACTAATTCACATAAAATATCAAGTGCGATGCACATAACCTATTTATTTGATGTTGGGTTTGCTTTCACCATCTGGGCTTGGCCCAGCTGAAAAAGGCTATACTCAAATTCAGCTTAGCTAAGGCCCCTTTCTAATATCTCTATCTCTACTACATTATAAAGGAGGAGTGATGGCTAAATATGTCCAAATTGGCAAATTTAAGATGACATCCCAAGAGTATCAAGTGTAATCATCAAGTTTTTACCTCATTTCTTCCAAATTTACCCTTGTGTACCACCTTTGATACATATTATACAATCCCAACTTGCCATGCTCCTATCTTCATCACCATAAGTTATTAGTGAAACCCCCTATTGTAATTGAATGTCTAAAATGAATAATGAGACCCTCCATTAAATTGAATAGAATTTCATCATGTTAATATATCAGCAACACTTTTGTTTTATTTCATCATGTTAATCTTTTGTTAAAATTAATAATAAGTTGGTAGAGAAAAATTGTAAGACCTTCTGCATAGGATACATGATTTTTTTCTAGATTATAAGTTTGGTCTACACACGTATTTTAATCTTTAATTGATAAAGAAAACTATGAAAGCAATTTTGGAAATAACTTTTGGTATTGTAGATAGACTTATGAATTAAACGACGTCAATGGGTTTGGTGATAAATATTCAAGTTTATAACACCATCATTGATGCTCAATGTCGTCACGGTTACAAAACAAAAGCAGTTGAAATTCTAAAAAATATGCAGAGGATTAAGGCCTAATAAGTTATCTTATACACCACTGTTAAACACATATCACAGAAAAAATGATACTAACATGGCCTTTGTTTTGTTTGTTAAGATGGTCAATGATGGAGAAAAACCTGACCTATAATTCTCTCATTCACGGGATTGTCGTTTTAGGCTATACTGAAACTGCAATAATCTTGGAAAAGATGACGGAAAGAGGAGTATTCTATGATGCTGAGGTATATAATTGTAGTTTTCAGCCATCTATTTTTATCTCCAAAAAACAAGGAGTAACCAAGGTGGTCTTTGAGGGTTCAAATAGTTTGTGCGACATGTAAACATGAATCCTTAAAATAGACGTATATTTGATCTTTTGGAGAGGAACTTGGAAAAAAAAACATAGTATTAAAGAACTTTAAAGCTCAAATCAGTACATGCGCACCAAAAATATCAACAACAAATAAGTATGTAAATATAAAATATATAAAGAGGATGACATAGATCTCCTAAAGAAGAAATTGCAACGAGTAACGGGTAACCTATAACACGGATATCATCAACCCCTACATATATCTATCTATACATACACATTTAGAAAGACGCTACGAATGACATGTAATCACATTTATAACAAACTTGTTTGAAACCCGAAATGGGTGGTGGTTCGTTATAGATATCATAATTGAATCTGATAGCAGTTGAGACATCCGCTGCAACGTGCGAACATTCCCACTAGTAATATACTAACAGACCCTTAACAATCGGAGTAAGTGCTGTTTTCGATAGCATACTTGAGCTTTATTTGTTTGTTAATTAGTTATTTTTATGTATATATTTAGGTATTTAATTTAATTTAATATATTCATAATTATCAACTTTTTCATTAAAAAGTAACTAGTTGTATAAAATCATGCGCGTTGCACGTTTTACAATCGAGATTTAGATGAGGTGTTAATCAATCAATGAATTATACAATCGAGATTCCATTTTGGTTGTAAACGTTAAAAAAACTAAAGAAATCTACACATAAGGTAACACATGAAATTTGTAACGAAATTACATAAGATTATGTTATTTATATTGATAGTATATAATATAATAAAAATTTTTAATAAAATAATACGAATAAAATAATAGTATATAATATATTAATTAGGGATGAGCATACAAGGCCGAATACCGATGTGACACCCGGCAAATTCTGGTTAACAACGTTGTCTAGATAAAAGTCTACCTTAGCGAGTCACGCGTATATTGTACTTAACTGGGTTAGTTAAGTCGGGTTATGGTTCGGGAACTATCGGTTTAGTCTAGAGGATCGTTGGATGATTGGTCTAGAGGTTCATTAGATGTCGGTCATTAACCAAGTGTACAAACGGTGACGATCGGTAGGATCGTCAGGGCATACGGAACATACGAGTCTCGAGTCCCGGGAATTGGTGAACGAGTGTGAATATGTGTATTTACTTGTGTTATGTGTTTACAATCATTATGTGACTTGTCGGTACGTTAATATGTGTTAACATATGTTAAAACGGGGTTTAACGCGCAAAACACACGAAACAGGCCCCTATAGGCGATCAGGATAGCCCAATCGCCTATAGGAGGGGCGACTGGGGACCTTAGGGGTGATTAGGGGACTGATCGCATGACTGTTCATGCGATTAGGCCCCAATCGCATGAACTTACATGCGATTAGGCTTCCTGATCGCGTGTAAAGCTGCATAATCGCATGTTACGTGCTGGACGACTAAAAACGACTATAAATACCATACTTGACCTTATAAACTTCATTATACAAACCCTAGTCGTCCCATAACCTGCCCCAACACACACACAACCTCTGGAACGCGATTTTTGATCAAAACACAAGGATTCAAGCATAATCTTTCATTCTTTCACAATTCTAAGGTTTGGTTTCCATCCATGAATCCTTATAAACGTTTTTAATCAATCCCTAATGGTCCAGACCTGTTCTAAAACGAAAAAGCTTTCTGAAAATCGTTAATAAGGGTTGTTAATCGGATTCTAACTAGTATACATGTGTTATGGGTGTTTATGATTAGAAAGCTAGGGTTTTTATGATTCATAATGATGGATTAACATGTTATTAGGTTAAATCAGAATAATATTAATGTTATGATGATGATATCTGAGTAATTGATTATTAGGGTTATTGTTATGCATGTTAGTATGATGATTGCATGCTATGTGAATGGTGTTTGGATTACGTGATTGCATGCAGGGCTGATAATACGAGGCAAAACGAAGGGTTTTGGTTGAAACATGTTTAGGATAGTGTTTGGGATGATATTGGGTAGTTACACACGTTCTGGATCTGATTTGGAGCGTTAAACGCGCGAAAAACTGGAACAGCAAGGTTACAGGCGATTAGGATTGCTAATCGCCAGTTTTACATGCAATCAGGGCCAAATCGCATGAACATACATGCGATCAGCCCCAAATCGCATGAACTTACATGCGATCAGCCCTAATCACGTGAACTTATATGCAATCAGCCCTAATCACATGAACTTATATGCAATCAGCCCTAATCACATGAACTTATATGCAATCAGCCCTAATCACATGAACTTATATGCAATCAGCCCTAATCACATGAACTTATATGCAATCAGTCCTAAATGCTAGTTTACGTTTCCTAATCGCGTGTACTACTGTTGTAAGTGTAAATTAGCATTCCGAGACCCGATTTGACATGTAGTAACATGCTAGGAACCTCGTAACATATATGATAACTTGGTAACATATGTTTGGATGCAATTCGGTGATACGTGAACTATGTGCTATAACTTGTTGTGCGTTAACGTATGTTAAGTGTGATTGCATGATTGTCTGTTTAAGAGCGTAAACATAACACGGGGAGTCTCGGGTCACCAATGGGATGTCGAGTCTTGTACTTTGGGTCAGTTAAACAGTCACGGTGTTTTCAAACGAACTTGGTTATGGTCTGGACATCTAGGGACTAATTAACCTACGGGTTATTAGTCTAAGTACTTGTAACTGTCATATGTTATGTCGCCGCTTTACGGGACTAGCATAGCAGCTGAGTTTACTCGGGTTAAGGAGTAACGCAACTTAAGGTGAGTTTACGGCCCCTCTTTTAAACTGGTTTCATATTTTCGGGGGAGAAAACATGTGTTAAAACGATTATGTGGTAACTACTGTCATACTATGGGTTTCTATTGTGTACTACACGATCTTTGGAAGTCCCGGGGGGGAACCATGAATGTGCGGGTTTGCACAACGGGGAAATGTGAATAGCGCTATTGGGAGTGACCAACCCCGCTCGTCGGCTTGGAGGGCCGGGCGAGTGCATATTGTCTCAAACAGGAACAACTGGTTTACTTTTCGGGCACAACATCTGGTATTCGAGTTAGTAATGGTTTTCCAATCGTGGTAGTAACAAAACATACGCCTAGCTAGCGTACACTGGTTTTCGATTTGTTATAGTATGGACAGGTGGACTTGGTACTTGGATACAAAACCTGTAAACTCACCAGCATTTTTGTGCTGACGTAAACTTTTACATGTTTTCTCAGGTCGCTAAGGTAGCACAGTGGATCTAGGGCGCACGCGTCTGCACGGCGTCTAGCTAGAGTTGCATGATTTTACAAACGTTGAACATTGGTTCATTATTGAATAATTGTTTTGAATAAGCTTCCGCTGTAAACGGGGATTTTAAACTATGTTTTGAAATTGCATTTATATTCATTTAGACTTGTTTATTGTGATCGTTGGTTTGGATCCTGGTTTGTCATGCGCCTCGTGGTAAAACTCCGCAAGTGGATTTTGAGGGTGTGACAGATTGGTATCAGAGCCAATGGTTATAGTGAACTAGGACTGCATGTAGAGTCTAGTCTATAGCCGAGTCGCACACACTAGACGATCACATAGTACTAAACGTTATAGTGGTTTACGTATGGTCTTGTCGGGGTGTCTCTAAATCGTTGGTCCTTCTACGTTACATCATCCGTTCTATCTTAGGTTGGGTTACTTGTTTTCTAGGCAGTGTAGTCTATTGGAGTAACTCGTGTGCTCTTGAGATTTGTCCAAGGCTCGGACATCTCCCTTTCGTACTCCCATAGAAACACTTGCCATAAACTACCGTAGTATTACGGTGTGTAGCTAAGAGTCTATGTTCGGTGATTTGAACTTTGAACTAGGAGAACACTTGGAGGACCATGTAGAGCGGTTTATCATTTTGGGTGCACACAAAATCATAAACCGAAATGCATGGAAGTCCTGGTGAACTCTAGGTTTGGAGGGATAGTCCTGGATTGGATCTAGCTTTGATCTTGTGAACATTAGTGGTTATCTTTATCTGCGAAACTAAATTTTCTCGTTCTTTCTGCCAGAATCATGTCTGGAGTACGAGGAGGACGTGGAGGTGGTCGCAATGGTGGACGTGGTGGTGGTCGCGGTGGTGCTGGTGGTCGTGGTGGAGGTATTAACCTATCGCAGGCTGATCTGAACAACTTGCTCCAAGCTGCCTTTCAGCTAGGGCACAACGGTGGTGGTGGTCCTGTTGACCCACCCCCACCCATGTGCACCTATAAGATGTTCCGGGACTGTAAGCCCCAGGAATTCTCTGGCACTGAGGGTGCGGTGAGCTTGCTTAGGTGGTTGGAGAAAGTGGAGTCAGTATTTCTGATGTGTAACTGTCTCCCAGAAGATCGGGTTAAGTATGCTGCTGCGTTATTCCAGGATGTGGCATTGACTTGGTGGAATGGCATCACCCAGAATATGGGTATTGGGGAGGCATATGCTATGCCATGGGAGAATTTTGTGCAGTTGCTGAAGCGTGAGTATTGTCCGAGGGAAGAGGTACAGAAGCTGGAGCACGAGGTATGGAACCTCAAGATGACTGGGTCGGAAATTGAGAAGTATACTGTGAGGCGGAATGAGTTGGCAGTGCTGTGTCCCGATCTGCATGTGCCAGAATACCGTAGGATTGAACACTATGTCTCGGGGTTAGTACCGGAAATTGCAGGATTAGTGGCTGCGGGAAATCATCCTACATACGCAGAAGTGGTTCGATCGGCTCATAGGATGACTAACTTAAAGGTGAATGAGGGTATTTTGCCTGCGAAGGGTTCGACTGTTAAGGCCCCAGAGAACAACAAGCGCAAGTGGGAAAATGACGGGAAAGGATCTGGGCCAGCACAGCAGGGTAAAAGGTTTGATAATGGGGGTTCTTCTTCTTCGGGTAACAAGCAGGGTGGTTATGCGGGAAAACTGCCCAAATGCAACAAGTGTGGACGCCATCATCAAGGGAACTGCGACAGTAACCGTTGTCACCGCTGCCAGCGAATTGGGCATTATGCTAAAGATTGTCGGGTTACACTTCCATCGACCCAGGCCCCGACTACTAACTCAGCTTCGACTACTCAGGGGACTACAGGAAAACAAGGATGCTACAACTGTGGTGACACTGGGCATTACAAGAAGGATTGCCCAAAGCTGAAGCAGGGTGGAAACAACGGTAATGGGAACAACGGGGGCGGCGGCAGAAATGCACGTGCCTTCGTCATTGGAGCCGCTGAGGCTAGACAGGACCCTGACACAGTCACCGGTACGTTTCTTCTCAATAATCGTTCTGTTAGTGTGTTATTTGATTCTGGTGCCGACAAGAGTTTTGTATCCATGGATGTTAGTCGACTGCTAGATGTAGTACCCGTACCATTAGAGACCAAGTATATTATTGAGTTGGCTGACGGTAAAAAGATTGAAGCTACTAGTATCCTTCGGGAGTGTCAATTAGAATTGTCGGGTTTATCGTTCCCCATCGACCTTATGCCGGTACCATTAGGTAGTTTTGACGTTGTGGTAGGAATGGATTGGTTATCTTTGTATCGCGCGGAGATTGTCTGTTACGATAAGGTTATTCGGATTCCTCTCCCTGATGGAGAATTCCTTTCTGTGTACGGTATCAAGGGTGGTGTTCCGCTAAACATCATCTCTAGCATGAAAGCCCTTAAGTGTCTTCGAAAGGGTTATCCAGCCGTTTTGGCGCTTTTATCTGTTTCCTCTAGTGATGAGAAGAAGATCGACGACATTCCGGTGGTACGCGAGTTTCCTGATGTTTTTCCCGATGATTTATCTGGTCTTCCTCCTCATCGTCAAGTCGAGTTCGGTATTGATCTTGTACCAGGGGCTGCTCCTATTGCTCGGGCCCCCTATCGTCTTGCACCTCCCGAGATGCAGGAATTGTCTAGTCAGTTACAGGAACTCTTGGACAAGGGTTTCATCCGGCCAAGTTCTTCCCCTTGGGGAGCCCCGATTTTATTTGTTAAGAAGAAGGATGGAAGTTTCCGATTGTGTGTAGACTACAGAGAACTGAACAAATTGACCGTCAAGAACCGTTATCCTCTTCCACGTATTGATGATCTATTCGACCAACTCCAGGGTTCTAGTTATTACTCTAAGATAGATTTGAGGTCCGGTTATCACCAGTTGCGCGTAAGGGAAGCTGACGTTGCAAAGACTGCCTTTCGAACACGTTATGGCCATTTCGAATTCTTGGTCATGCCTTTCGGTCTTACGAACGCACCGGCGGTTTTCATGGATTTGATGAACCGCGTTTGCAAACCATATCTGGACAAATTCGTCATTGTATTTATTGATGACATTCTGATCTACTCCAAGAACGAGACCGAACACGAGGAACATCTGCGGTTAGTTTTGGAACTCTTGCGACGGGAACAACTTTACGCCAAGTTCTCAAAGTGTGACTTTTGGTTACGCGAAGTTCAATTCCTAGGACATGTGGTTAATGAACTAGGGGTTCATGTCGATCCAGCTAAGATCGAAGCGATCAAGGACTGGGGAGCACCTAAGACGCCAACTGAGGTGCGGCAATTCCTAGGCCTTGCGGGCTACTATCGTCGTTTCATTCAGGGGTTCTAGAAGATTGCTCAACCCCTCACCACTCTCACTCAGAAGGATAGGAAATTCGACTGGGGTGAACCACAAGAGTCCGCGTTTGAGGAACTAAAGTCTAAACTGTGTTCTGCTCCTATTTTGTCTTTACCTGAGGGTCCTGATGATTTCGTTGTTTACTGTGATGCTTCTATTCATGGTCTCGGTTGCGTGTTGATGCAACGCGAGAAAGTGATCGCGTATGCTTCTCGTCAACTCAAGGTGCACGAGAAGAACTACACCACCCATGACTTGGAGTTGGGTGCCGTGGTATTCGCGTTGAAAATTTGGAGACATTACTTGTACGGTACCAAATGCACCATCTACACCGATCACAAGAGTCTCCAACACATTTTCGACCAACAACATTTGAACATACGGCAGCGTCGTTGGATCGAACTTTTGAACGACTATGATTGTGCCATAAAGTACCATCCTGGTAAGGCGAATGTTGTAGCAGACGCCTTGAGCAGGAAGGAATCAACTAAACCTCGTCGCGTTCGGGCGTTGCAGCTCACCATCCATTCGTCGTTACCTGATCAACTCCGTTCTGCTCAGCTAGAAGCTTTGAAGGAGGAAAACCTTAAAGCTGAAACTATGCACGGCGCCGACAAGCACCTAGAGCGAAGGCCTGATGGCCTGCACTATTTCGCAGAACGTATATGGGTTCCTTTATTCGGGGGACTACGGGAGCTTGTCCTTGATGAGGCTCATAAGTCCCGGTATTCTATTCATCCTGGTTCGGATAAGATGTACCAAGATCTGAAGGTGCTTTACTGGTGGCCAAACATGAGGTCGGACATAGCCTCATACGTGAGCAAATGCTTGACCTGTGCTAAGGTCAAGGTGGAATACCAGAAACCGTCGGGTCTCTTGCAACAACCTGAAATTCCGGAATGGAAATGGGAACGGATTACCATGGATTTTGTCACACAACTTCCTAAATCGCCAAGCGGGAATGACAAGATATGGGTGATTGTCGATCGGTTGACGAAATCAGCCCATTTTCTTGCTATTAAGGAGACCGACACCATGGATCGTTTGGCTCGTCTTTATTTGAAGGAAGTTGTTTCTAAGCACGGGGTGCCAGTTTCTATTATCTCGGATCGTGACTCCCATTTTACTTCTCACTTCTGGAAGTCTTTGCACAAGGCTTTGGGTACCCAACTAGACATGAGTACAACTTATCATCCACAGACTGACGGTCAGAGTGAGCGCACGATTCAAACTTTAGAAGACATGCTGCGGGCATGTGTGATCGATTTTGGCAAGGGTTGGGAAGCTCATCTACCGTTGGTAGAATTCTCGTACAATAACAGTTATCACACGAGCATCAAGGCGGCTCCGTTCGAAGCACTGTACGGACGGAAATGCCGTTCTCCTCTTTGTTGGGCTGAAGTGGGTGAGAGTCAACTCACTGGGCCTGAACTAGTGTACGAAACTTCGGAAAAGATCGTACAGATTCGTAACCGGTTGGCAGCGGCACGGGACCGGCAAAAGAGTTATGCCGATCAGCGTCGCAAACCATTGGAATTCCAAGTCAATGACAAGGTACTTCTAAAAGTCTCACCGTGGAAGGGCGTCATACGCTTTGGGAAGCGTGGCAAACTCAACCCACGATATGTCGGACCATTTACGATCCTGGAACGGATTGGACCGGTGGCATATCGTCTTGATTTACCGACGGAGCTCGGTAACGTACATAACGTCTTTCACGTGTCAAACTTGAAGAAGTGTCTGGCTGACGAGTCTCTCATCGTTCCACTGGAAGAGATCAAGGTTGATGATCGTCTTCGGATTGTGGAAGAACCTGTGGAGATCCTTGATTACAAGATTCGTAGCCTACGTCACAGTAAGATTCGTATCGTTAAGGTTCGGTGGAACTCGAACCGGGGACCAGAGTATACGTGGGAACGGGAGGATCAGATGAAGTCTAAATATCCTCACCTCTTTCCTAAGGAAGCGTTCGAGTCGAGATATGTCTCTTCTGCAGCTGAATGAATCTCGGGGCGAGATTCCTTTTAACGTGGGGATGATGTGACAACTCGGGTAAATCTCTCTTTTGGTTCCTATCTTTTGTTCATTTCCTTCGTTACTTCTTTTGTTCTTTTGGTACTTGTGCAATTTTCGGGACGAAAATTCTTTTAACGTGGGGATGATGTGACACCCGGCAAATTCTGGTTAACAACGTTGTCTAGATAAAAGTCTACCGTAGCGAGTCACGCGTATATTGTACTTAACTGGGTTAGTTAAGTCGGGTTATGGTTCGGGAACTATCGGTTTAGTCTAGAGGATCGTTGGATGATTGGTCTAGAGGTTCATTAGATGTCGGTCATTAACCAAGTGTACAAACGGTGACGATCGGTAGGATCGTCAGGGCATACGGAACATACGAGTCTCGAGTCCCGGGAATTGGTGAACGAGTGTGAATATGTGTATTTACTTGTGTTATGTGTTTACAATCATTATGTGACTTGTCGGTACGTTAATATGTGTTAACATATGTTAAAACGGGGTTTAACGCGCAAAACACACGAAACAGGCCCCTATAGGCGATCAGGATAGCCCAATCGCCTATAGGAGGGGCGACTGGGGACCTTAGGGGCGATTAGGGGACTGATCGCATGACTGTTCATGCGATTAGGCCCCAATCGCATGAACTTACATGCGATTAGGCTTCCTGATCGCGTGTAAAGCTGCATAATCGCATGTTACGTGCTGGACGACTAAAAACGACTATAAATACCATACTTGACCTCATAAACTTCATTATACAAACCCTAGTCGTCCCATAACCTGCCCCAACACACACACAACCTCTGGAACGCGATTTTTGATCAAAACACAAGGATTCAAGCATAATCTTTCATTCTTTCACAATTCTAAGGTTTGGTTTCCATCCATGAATCCTTATAAACGTTTTTAATCAATCCCTAATGGTCCAGACCTGTTCTAAAACGAAAAAGCTTTCTGAAAATCGTTAATAAGGGTTGTTAATCGGATTCTAACTAGTATACATGTGTTATGGGTGTTTATGATTAGAAAGCTAGGGTTTTTATGATTCATAATGATGGATTAACATGTTATTAGGTTAAATCAGAATAATATTAATGTTATGATGATGATATCTGAGTAATTGATTATTAGGGTTATTGTTATGCATGTTAGTATGATGATTGCATGCTATGTGAATGGTGTTTGGATTACGTGATTGCATGCAGGGCTGATAATACGAGGCAAAACGAAGGATTTTGGTTGAAACATGTTTAGGATAGTGTTTGGGATGATATTGGGTAGTTACACACGTTCTGGATCTGATTTGGAGCGTTAAACGCGCGAAAAACTGGAACAGCAAGGTTACAGGCGATTAGGATTGCTAATCGCCAGTTTTACATGCAATCAGGGCCAAATCGCATGAACATACATGCGATCAGCCCCAAATCGCATGAACTTACATGCGATCAGCCCTAATCACGTGAACTTATATGCAATCAGCCCTAATCACATGAACTTATATGCAATCAGCCCTAATCACATGAACTTATATGCAATCAGCCCTAATCACATGAACTTATATGCAATCAGCCCTAATCACATGAACTTATATGCAATCAGTCCTAAATGCTAGTTTACGTTTCCTAATCGCGTGTACTACTGTTGTAAGTGTAAATTAGCATTCCGAGACCCGATTTGACATGTAGTAACATGCTAGGAACCTCGTAACATATATGATAACTTGGTAACATATGTTTGGATGCAATTCGGTGATACGTGAACTATGTGCTATAACTTGTTGTGCGTTAACGTATGTTAAGTGTGATTGCATGATTGTCTGTTTAAGAGCGTAAACATAACACGGGGAGTCTCGGGTCACCAATGGGATGTCGAGTCTTGTACTTTGGGTCAGTTAAACAGTCACGGTGTTTTCAAACGAACTTGGTTATGGTCTGGACATCTAGGGACTAATTAACCTACGGGTTATTAGTCTAAGTAATTGTAACTGTCATATGTTAGGTCGCCACTTTACGGGACTAGCATAGCAGCTGAGTTTACTCGGGTTAAGGAGTAACGCAACTTAAGGTGAGTTTACGGCCCCTCTTTTAAACTGGTTTCATATTTTCGGGGGAGAAAACATGTGTTAAAACGATTATGTGGTAACTACTGTCATACTATGGGTTTCTATTGTGTACTACACGATCTTTGGAAGTCCCGGGGGGGAACCATGAATGTGCGGGTTTGCACAACGGGGAAATGTGAATAGCGCTATTGGGAGTGACCAACCCCGCTCGTCGGCTTGGAGGGCCGGGCGAGTGCATATTGTCTCAAACAGGAACAACAGGAACAACTGGTTTACTTTTCGGGCACAACATCTGGTATTCGAGTTAGTAATGGTTTTCCAATCGTGGTAGTAACAAAACATACGCCTAGCTAGCGTACACTGGTTTTCGATTTGTTATAGTATGGATAGGTGGACTTGGTACTTGGATACAAAACCTGTAAACTCACCAGCATTTTTGTGCTGACGTAAACTTTTACATGTTTTCTCAGGTCGCTAAGGTAGCACAGTGGATCTAGGGCGCACGCGTCTGCACGGCGTCTAGCTAGAGTTGCATGATTTTACAAACGTTGAACATTGGTTCATTATTGAATAATTGTTTTGAATAAGCTTCCGCTGTAAACGGGGATTTTAAACTATGTTTTGAAATTGCATTTATATTCATTTAGACTTGTTTATTGTGATCGTTGGTTTGGATCCTGGTTTGTCATGCGCCTCGCGGTAAAACTCCGCAAGTGGATTTTGAGGGTGTGACAACCGATCCCATTCAGTCCCGATCCCGATACCGTACCGAACCGATACCGAACCGAGTGGGTTCGGGATCGGTATCGGTACCCATATTTATGGATTTTCGGTTTTGGTATTATCGGTATCGGTACGGGATCGGTATGGTATCGGTATTTTAAGGTAAAATACCGATACCGTAAAGTTTTTGAATAAAATAATAGTATATAATATATTAATTAGGGATGAGCATACAAGGCCGAATACCGATCCTATCCCGTCCCGATCCTGATACCGTACCGATACCGAACCGAGTGGTTTCGGGATCGGTATCGGTACCCATATTTATGGATTTTCGGTTTCGGTATTATCGGTATCGGTACGGGATCGGTATGATATCGGTATTTTAAGGTAAAATACCGATACCATACCATACCGGTACCGTACCGATACCGAGCCGATACCGTACCGTTCGGTATCGGTATTGTCGGGATCGGTATAATATATTAATAGTATATAATATAATATATTAATAGTATATAATATAATAAAGTTTTTAAATAAAATAATAATATAAATAAAATATTAATATTTTTACTATTCATTTGGTGTTACTATTGAGTTTGAAAATTAATATATTTGTTATAAATATATATTATTGTGGTTATCAATACCTTATATAGATTAGCTTCTTCTCCAAGATTTCATCTCCTATATATAGTCATTGTATTCTATTGTAAAATATACACCAATCAATGATATAATCATCTTTCTCCCTACATCTCTTTATTATATTATTTGCTATTAGGCTAGTTTCACAACACGTTATCAGCACGAGTTGCTAATGATTCGAGATTTATAGATCAATGATTTGATCTTCCTTTGTCCCTCGTTGGTCGAAGGCTGGCGCTCCTCCACCCATCTATCTATTCTCGAAGGTAATACAAATCTTTATAAATTTCATACCCTGAATTTAATAGGTTTTCTAGATGGCCTATTCCCGAAAGTAGTCCATGTGGTTTCATTTATTTTTATTTATTTATTTCGTTTTCGGCTTTATGGATATGGCCATCGGGACTCCACTACGAATTTCAACCCTATTTCAAGAAGTTCCTTTTTAGTTAATTAATCAAACCAATTTTAACGTTATAGTTACATAAATATTCTGAAACCTATCAATTCTGAAACCAAGGCGATGATTTGACCCTTGAATAATTCGAATTCGAACTATATATTTGATTTTTAAATAAGTTGTATAAGCATCACTTATGATTTTGAGTCCAGAATACGATTTGAAATAATTAATTATTTAACATGTTGAAAGTAATAAAAAGATTCGTAAAAGTTTGTTGGTCACAGTCTTGATTAGTTAATTTTTTTTCTATCAAAACTTTGATTTTTAGAACTGGTTATAACTTGGAAATCAAAATCAACAAACCATGACATCACTTTTATCTTTTTCAGTTTTTCATATTATATCCCTTATGTTTGGAGAGAATTTGAGATTCATAATTTTAACTATTTCATCAATCATCGATTGGTGAAGTTTATTAATTTAAAGAATATAGTGATGCCATGAGAATATAAACTTGGTTGAACTCTTTTGTTTTATAAGCTTCGTACTAAAATTAAGCTACACAGATAGGTTTAATATTCTCTACTCTAATGTTAATACGATAATAATGGTTATATATAAGATTAGAGTATTAGTTTTTTTTGTTGTCTGTACACTCTCCAAGACTCCAACGTGTTTAGATACATTCACACTATTTAGAGATTGTATATTTTTGGGGCTTATATATATTCTATTGATACAAATTCTTATTCAGAAAATTAAGTGACATACAAGTAAGTTTACATTTTACTATCCATGACCCCATGTTTTCACATTTGCTTAGTTATGAACGATACAAAACATCTTATTATTATCACTCGTTTTATATGGTAACATGTTATAATGTCATATATTCTATGATTTGATTTGATTTAATGTATACTCTATTTTATGTATGTTATTATTTGTCATAAAGATACTGCTGAATAGCGTAAATCAAGGTTATAGCTTATTGTCAATCTTGTAAAAGGGTATAAATATGCTTAGATATGACATCAAAAAAACACAAACTCCCTAAATCTCATTATTGGTCTATAGAAGGTCACAAGATGAAAGACTGCTAAATCGTACATGACTTGATCATGCAATTTCTTCTTAATTTATATTATGATGTGAGAAGATTGTTAATAAGAAAATTTGGATGGATTTTTTTCAATTTACCACATGCAAAATATACTAACGAAGTACCAATATTATTGACAGAGTATGATAAGTTTGAAATGATCTTATACCCGTGTGACCAAATAAAGAATGAAAAGCCATGAAACTTGTTTTGATCTACTACATTCCCTGAAGTGAATGTGATTATGTAAATTATTATTATGATCTGGACATCATTGGGAAGTTATAATTATAGTCAAATTATAATAATGAGATTGACCATGAGAATTGTAATGATGTTAATAATGAGATTGACCACTGCATGTGGCAAACAAAAGGAGTGCTTATATAACATGATGGTTTGAACGTTGTAGTTACAATACATTCTTTCATATCATATGTTTTGTATTACATACATGCAAGTAATACATATTCGATCATAAACTAGAAATTTAGTTTATGGATCATAATTATTTAATTAGTTGGCATGACCGGTAAGACCACACCGAGTCAACGATGTGGATATAATGAAGAACTTAAAGATTCTTCAATCTGGTACATAGCATGTAATGTTTGCTCTTAAGAGAAATTATATATTTGCATATAAAGTAGGGTGAGTATCACTATATATTTTGGAATTGATTAAAGGATACGCATGTCCTAACATGATACCATTTAGTATTTAAAATCGATGCATCGTCTAAATGGTTATCAAGTTTGCAACCTGAAGTTTGCTTGATTTATGGCTTAGCTAATAAGATAGCAAGCATATTATTCTAGATTGGCATATTTAATCAATTCCCGAGATAATAATGATCATTGGAATAAGTGTTGAACTTCATATAGCTTATGTTCATATACATATTGTTTTCATTGAGATGATCATTAAAACGTCTACTATTGATTGTAATGTTAATGATCATGAAAGCAAAAGTTCATATTTACATTTGATTTTACATGCAGTAACATTTATTCACATCAAGCCAATACATGGTAATAGTTTCTCCCCATTATAGTTGGTTTTTGGTCAGGAACCAAATATTGCCCATCTAATATTTTTTGTTGTGCGACATATATTGAAATTGATCCACCATGACGCACAAAGATGGGACCTCAAAAGGTGGTTGGGATATACAATGATGAATAGAGCCTTTAATGGGGTATTTATTTATGGCTCAATTAATTGTTATCCATCTCAATGGATTAACATTCCCAACATCAGGGGGAGATAAAAGGCAGTTGGTAACGAAAGGAGTTGGTATGAGTTATAATTGATCCTCAAAAATGAAGTTCGAACATAATTTCAAAGCATAACTCATTTAAAACGATTAACAAATTATTTACCAGACACATTAACTGACCTACATATGTGGACTAGCTAATTAAGTCACATATACCAACTGCTAATGCTCCAAATAATCTTATAAGTCTTTTGCACGCCTGAAGCGTGATAGACTGTTCGATTCCATGAATAGAATCCTCGAGAAATTGGAGCAAGTAATAAAGATGGTCAAGCTGAGGTTATAGTAAAAAGGTCTCCTGAAGAGACATTAGACATGATGGTTCCAGAAGAACCTCAGGTACCTGAAAATAAAGAGATCTCGTTATATAGTATCATGTCTACGAAATGTATGGAATCGAAATAAAATCGACGTCGTTATAAATTTTATGTAATGTAGCGCTTGAAATGAGGATCAAGATTTAAGATCTGCCTATGAATGAATACATAGAAATGATTGGCCAAAATGGAAAGACGCCAATACGGCAGAGTTGAATTCTCTATTGAAAAGGAAAGTTTTGGACCAGTAGTCCATACAACAAAAATTGTAAAACATATAGATATGAAAAGGTCTTTTTTGCAAATCAACATTTGAAAAGAAATAGGGTAAAATTGGTGGCACAAGAATTTCGAAAAGACCCATAATTGATTATGAGGAGACGCATTCTCCGGTGGTGGATACAATGACTTTTCATTATGTTATTAGTCTGGTAATGCAAAGAGAGAATTGAAACGCGTCTAATAAATATCATGATTCACTTGACAATGAAAGTTTACATGAAAATACATGATGAAGGATTTAATGTGTCAAAATCTTGTAACGTAAGTTCTTGAGAACGTTATGATCAGAATAAATAGATTCAATTCTGAATATGTTATGTTTGTTATATAATTGAATATAGGTGGAACTCCTCATGAGTATCCTAAAGCAACTGAGTGCTTAAACGGTAATATGAAACATCATAGGATGTAATTATTGTGCACCAATACACTACAGGTAGATTCAATTCTGAATATGTTATGTTTGTTATATAATTGAATATAGGTGGAACTCCTCATGAGTATCCTAAAGCAACTGAGTGCTTAAAAGGTAATATGAAACATCATAGGATGTAATTATTGTGCACCAATACACTACAGGTAATAAACTAAACCTGGTGATTATGATACTTTAATGTATAACAATAGTACAATATAGATTGGACAAATGGATGAAATTGATTTTTCTAATTGATTTACTATATGATAAATTTCATGTACCAAAACTCTTAAAGAGTAAATGCACTGGCATTAATTGGTCAAGATGGAAAATGTCCTTGATGGATTGATGATGCCTAATGCATCGATATCAAGTATTTGTAAAGTTAACAAAATAAATATGGTCTAAAATAGTTGAGTTGAGTGTTGTACAACTCATGAAGTATTCCTACAAAGAGGAATACAGGCTTATAATATTATCTATCTTTTGACATAAGTTCTCTCTTAAAAGTTCACTATAATCGCAGTTTACAGTGATAATGCCTAGGCATCATCGAGAGACTCTGTAGAACTTTTAAAGAGTGAATTTTTTGAAAGTCCTTGACATAGTGCACTTGTTGCTTGACCTACAATTCGAGTATATGTGTAATGATATGTTTACCAATCCATCAAAGTATATCTTGAAAAGATGGTGGGACATTTTACAGTGAACATAGCTCACACTTAAAGTGCATTAAAGGTTGTCCAATTACTTGATATGGAAAATTATTCATTTAATCTACTACCAAAGTAGAGATTTTCATTCTAGAAGTACCATGGTTAAATGCACATGGGCATTAGTGTCTTACTAGGTATTCATGATTATTATATCTTCCGTATGAAGTTATTATCATAATATATAACCTATGTCAAGCGGGAAGACACCAGAATGAGTTGAAACAAATATTTCAGGTATGAGCGATATTTGATTATATTTCACTAACCCATGAAAACAAGTTTGGTTAGTCTTGTAGATGCAGGGAATATAACACATCACATTTGTTGATCTTGTGACATTTATTCACGAGAAGAGGAGACATTAGTTTTACAAACAGAGTTCAACTTAAAGAATTGCACTTACGAGAGCAGGGACTAAAAGTTTGGAATGAATATCATACATCAATGTTCGAATTAAAGAGTTTCACGCCAAGTGATCAAGACACAAATCATTGACTACAAAATATTTGAGTAAATTCTACAGAGATCTACACCAATCACTAAGAGAATAGATGTTCATATGAGGGGGAGCATTATACAAGTTGCACTCTTTTTCCCTTCACTAAGTTTTATCCCATTGGGTTTTCTTAGTAAGGTTTTTAACGAGGCAACATTATCAGGGGGAGACAATACGCGCTGCACTCTTTTTCCCTTAGCTATGGTTTTGTCCCACTAGGTTTTCCTAGCAAGGTTTTTAACGAGGCAGCATCTCAGAGCGTATTAAATTGATAACCAAGGGGGAGTGTTATAAATATATATTATTGTGGTTATCAATACCTTATATAGATTAGCTTCTTCTCCAAGATTTCATCTCCTATATATAGTCATTGTATTCTATTGTAAAAGATACACCTATCAATGATATAATCATCTTTCTCCCTACATCTCTTTATTATATTATTTGCTATTAGGCTAGTTTCACAACAATATTGTAATTGTAGCCAATTTTTTTCCTTGACAAATTCAAGAATTGTCTTCAAACATTGCTAAAAGAAAAATAAAATGAAATGGTGCGAGTCTGTGAGACTTCAACCAATATCATTACATCAATACATAAAAAGCCCATTTTGACAAATCACTCTAATAAATCTTTAAACTACTATATTTTTTATCTGAATATATTTAGTGGTGTACAAAATCCAGTTTAAGCCAATTCTGATTATAAATAGACTATTCAGTTTAATCGTTTAAACACTTTATTTTATCTAGCGTTTAAACGCTACATTTTATCAATTATTTTAAGTCTGTCTCAAATCAGTTTGGGTTGAAACCGATTCTCAAGTCTCAACACAAAAATTCCAAACCTGTACCAAACCGCCGGGTCAGTTGAACCCAAACCGGTCTACACCAAACCGATGTTTAACAGGTTAGGGCCGTGTCGGTTTCCGGATCACTAGGCCCAAACCGTTTTTTGAATGAATTACAGGATTAGGCCCAGGCCCAACTAAAGTTGTTTAAACCCTCAAAACCTCTAATAATAATATCTTCTTCCTTCTCCTTCAGCTTCCTCTGTAAACAGCAGCTCTGCTTCAAAGACAGCTCATCAATGGCGTCACCAAAGAAACGAAAGAATAATAATAACAAACAATCAACACAAACCAGCAAGAAGAACAAGAAGAATCAGAATCTATCCGATGTTCAAAAGCTAGGTCAACAACTGTTATCAAACAGAGCTCACATCAACAACCTCCCTATTCTTATTAATATTCTCAATCCGACGTCGTTTTCTCCACCTGAATTCATCCTCGAATCAATCCTCTCTATTCAATCGTTCTTCACTCCACTTGTTCATGACCTCCCGTCCTCTTCCGCTAAACCTACTGAAGATCCTGAATCTGTTTATAAAATCTGGTTGAGGTCTAAGTTCGATGAGTTTGTTCAGTTTTTGATTGAGTTGTCTGTTTGTTCGACTCTGTCTGAAGAAGCTCTGAGGGTAATTATGTCATTTATTGTTTTTTTTTGTTATTATTTACATATTAGGGTTATTATTAATAATAATTTGTGTTGCTGTGGAAAAATAGGAAGTGGTGGTGGATACTTTGATGGAGTGTGTGAAGGTTGGGAATGCAGGGAAGTTTCATTCTTCTGTGTATCATAAGTTGATACATACAATGGTGAGTTTGCTAGTTGCCTTATTTATATATTTTGTTGTTGTGATACTTTGTTTGATAGTTTAAAGTAACTAGTGTGCTTCATGCGAGCGGCATGATCGGTATGCGTATCCGCTGAACCTGTATTGTGTCAAACTCTTGGTTTTAAAATGCGCGCATGATGCGCGCATGATGCGTGATGCGACCGTTGCGATGAATATTGCGCATCAGGTGGAGCGATGCGAGCAGATTACGTAATGCGCTAGTGATGCGGTGATGCGTGCATGATGCGGTGATGCGCAATATGCGTTCTGATGCGTGCAACACGAAAAATGAAGGGATTTTTTTATTTTCATGCAACTTTAAAGCATAAAAAAGATATATTAACTAAAAAGTTGCCTTGAAACATAAAGCTTTTTAAAAAGTTGTCTTGAAACTTGGAGTTGTTTGAGTTATGTTTGGAGTAAAGGTACACCTTTAATGATTATTATTTTTTTTATTGTTCTATGTGTCGTAGAGGGAGAACTTTGCAGATACAAAACTTTTTTTCAGAGTTTTTTACTTAATCTTACCTTTTAACTGGTTTTTATTTCTCATTTTTAGGTTTCTTTATTTGTTTTCTTTGATTATTATAAACTTATAGAGCTTAATTGGTTAAGCATTAAGTTTTTTTTGTATTCTTTTAATATGTTTTATGTTTTAAATATGATTTATAAGTATGTTTTTTGTGTTTGAGTAATAAAAATACAAGAATTATTATGTATAATTATTTTTTTAGTATTTTTAATAACAACCGCATTAAATACATGATGCGCGCGCATCACGCATCGCGCATCACGCATCGGATTTTTGGACCAAAACGCATCGGAGCGCATCACGCTTGGCCATGCCATGTTCACTAGTAACTCCATATGTTTAGTCTCTTCCTGCTGCTTCTTTAATTCGAAGATCCAAAAACACAAAAAAAAACCTAGGTCATTATTGAAAACATGATTTAAAAAAACGGGTGAGGCATACGCCTCGAGGCGAAACTCTAAGAAACGAGTCTGAGGCGCGCCTCATGGGGTTCAGATTGTACATACGTCTCGTGGGGCTTGTGGTGCTAAGAAAATATGTGCCTCAGGTGCGCCTCAGGTGGTTTAGGGTGTTTTTGATGTGCTTTTTTGGTGTTTTAGACTTTTTGGATCAATTAATTTATTTTTGATGTGTGTTTTTTATGTTTTAGACTTTTATAGGTCAAGTATTTTACTCTGTACAGACACATAATTTTTATATTTATTTTTTGACTTCGCCTCGAGGCTTACGCCTCATGAGGCGAAGGGAAAATGCCTCAAGGCTCGTTTCCGTTCTTTTAAACATTGATTGAAAAGAAAAACTACCAGACAACATATTTTTTGGTGAATACCAAACTTATGATCTCGATCGTATTCTCTGTTATAATTTCAAATAATAGAATCTGAATCATGGGACCAAAAACATACATGATCAAAAGCTCTATTTGAAATTTAATCTTAAAACTATCCCAGGTTTGTGAGTTGCATCTATGCACATTTGGCTTCAGCATATGAGGAAACACTGCCAATTCTTTATCATTATATTTATAGGCAACCTGATTCACATGCAGATGTAGTCTTGTATTAGTGATGTGTGAGCGTAGTTCTATACGGTTAATAAATTTAAACTAAATACAACTTGTTTAACTTGACCTACATTCACATAGCAAGGCTAAGACCACCCGTAGTGGGGCTCCATTGGGGCTTTATTTTCAAAAATAGCGCCCCCCACACCGCTACGGGGGGGCTCCATTTTTCAAAAATCAGTCCAAGCGTTATAAATATAACGCCGGATCCACTTTTGCCCCTCCAATCAAATGCAGCCACATCAGCACTCTCTCTCTCTCTTTAATTATTTTATTATTTTTTTAATTAAAAAGATATAATAAAATATTAATAGGGGCTTTATAAATAAAGCCCCACCACTACACCCCTTTTTCAGTTTCTCTCTCCACGCTGACTCAGCAGCCACGTGGACCAATCACATTCAGGGGCTTTATAAATATAAAGCCCCACTACACATGGTCTAAGTAGAACAAAACAAAAGTACCAAATATGAGATGTACAGATCAGTGTTTATTATATGTGTCAACCAACCACACAATCACGTTGATTCACCTCTCGTGTGTCTTCGTCTATCAGTCAGTTGCAAGTGTTGGCGCTTAGAAAGTAAATCTTTCTAAAAAAGATTACCATTATAAATAGAGACGGTGAAGGAAGTGGTGTACCCGATGACCATCTCCACCCACGGCGCATGCAGAGGTGGACGCGGTGTTGCCGTTGGAGGCGGCGAAACGGCATCCGTCTCTCTCGAGCAGCAGAAGACATATCGCCACCATACAAAACCTCCACTCACGGCGTATGTGGAGGTGGACGCGTTGCAGGTTGTCGGAAGGCGGCGAACTGCCTCCGTTTGGTTGTGATGTCGTCGGTGGAGGAGAAGAGAGGTTTGAGGCGAGACAGAAAAAGGAGTGCTAGAAAGAAAGAAAAGCGTTGGAGCAGCAATAAAATAGACGCGTGTCCATTACTGAGAAGGAAATTACCAAACAAACCTTTGCACTATTCATAAAACTTCACATATTAATATATAGCATAATTTAGGAGATTTCATTATTTGTATAGGTTTAGGTGGTGCAAAATTATTATAAGGTGTTATGCACTGTTCACTTTAGTTAAGAACTACTACTAATTCATTGATACGTATACTATAACGCCTTAAAATCTATACTTTTTTTAAGTATGAGTGACGCTCACATCCACAAACCGTAAAGTTATGAACTAGTTAATGAGAAACTGAGAAATAGGACAGATAAGTTACCAATGGGTCATAACTTACTAAAAGAGTAAAAGCTAGAACGAAACATGAATAAAAGGATTTCATCATCCATGAGTTATTAGTAAACATATAGTTGAAAAGTGATACCTCTTTTTTTTTTTTTTTTTTACTAGCATGGTGGATCCCTTGAGGGGATTTCATGTTGTTCAATCACTTTTTTAAATAGTTACCCTCAGTTTATTTTCTTCATGGCTTCTGTGTATGATAATCTATTTATTATTTGACATCTTTGATGCTTTACAGGTTTACTCCATTGAGGAGGCTGATACTTTGTTAGATTTGCTTGTATCTAAATATTTCAAGTACATCGATGTCTGGTAAAAAGATCTAATTATCATGAACAAAGTTGATTTTGTTTTCTTATAGTTTGTGCAACGTCTGTTTAAGTGATATTTAACTCTTTTTTTTGTGACAGCTATTTTACTTACATAAGCCTGGAGAAGCTAATTCGACCACTAGCTGCCAAACAAAGATCTGGTATTCCTGCATGTCAATTTTGATTGTCTTGTAGAAAGTTTAACAATGTTGTCTGTTGCCATTAGTCATAACTGATTTGATGATTTTTTACCAGATGTCAGATCTGAGAGTGCGGATTCTGAAAAGGAAAGTCCGGCAGGAGCCAGGTTGGTGTATGCTGACTAGATGTGTTTGTAAATTATCAAAATTAACTTGTGATAATATTTGAAAATACTTGGGTGTGAATCTAATCTAATGGGCTATTGTTCTTACAAGGGTTATGAATTTTCTGTTGATTGTCTTGCATGTGTGATTGCTATATGTACATTACTACACCCATTATGCATATCTCTTTTAGCCTTTATAATGCATGATGCATCATACCGTTAACTGTGATTCTCTTTTGATATTTGAAATCATGATATGTGGATTAGGCCACCTTGAATCTTTCATAAAATGAACCAGAGATTCACATGTGTTGTCAGATAAGCGATGATATGTTTGTATGATCCAGTATTGTACTAGAACACTCCAACCTGCCTAACTGTTCAGTTTTCACTAAATCATGCCCAGTGATCTCCACATACTCTGTATAAGCTACAGTTTTGGTTATATTATGTCAACGATAGCTACCGATTCAACATGTGTTAGATGTTCTATCTGGGTCTGTTAATTTCACAATGTCAATATGTTGTCATGTTATTTTTGACATATTTCTAAAGTTTAGAATTTAGATCCTATTTCTTCATGTGTCTAGAGAATATAGTAGCAGGTCTCTGAAACTGTACCCTAGAGATGAAAAAGTAATGCTTAAATAATCTTATGGTAAAGAACTTCAACTTGTCCCGTTATGAAGTATGAACCATATGTCAATACTGTCTACAAGTCTATAAGATATCATTTATGGTTTACCAGAGTTATCTGGCGTGAATGTATTTGGCATTGGGGATCGGCAGTGGAGACATAACTTTTTGTCATGTTAGACTTGTTCTATTTCAAAGTTGAGAACTTGAAGGTCACACAAATTACTCACTCTTGTTGCGAGTTTGTAGCTTGGCCCATGATCATACATGCCTTCTAGTTCTTTCTTAAAAACTTGTCATTATGTATCTTATATTAACTGTGAAAGTTTTCCTATGTGGTTAATTTGATCTAGCAAAGCTGTTGCATGATATGGATCTAACAGCATGCTTTTTAAGTGCAGCGGACAGCTTTTAGTACGCAATATACATAATGTACTATCTAAAATCCCTCCCCTTCAACTTGGTGAAAAAACTGAATTTGAAATGTGGAATGCATCAGGTGAGAACTCTTGGTTCACAACTTCACATATAAAGCTGATTTAGTTTATTCAACATCCAGCTTCATACAGTAATGAGCAGTAAAGATTCCAACTTGTTAAAAAATCTTATATAATGACTAGTGGGTCAGCAGACTCATCTTTATAAGTTTTTGAAGCCAACTCCATTGTAATTTAAAATTGCACTTTTGTAAAGTTAGTTCCTACATAGTCTCCTTCCATCCCATCGTCTTTTTTATCCATGTTTAATAATTCATAGATTACAGGTGTTCTTATACTTTCTCTGTTTGTTAGATGTTTTTACCAAAGACAGTAAAACAGAGACCAAGAAAAGTAAGGGAACAGAAGAAAAACATGGCAAGGTCAAGCAGTCCAGCAATGATGTTAGTCCTTGTTTTTCTAATCTTTTTGTACTCTTTGTGATGATTAAAATCCTGAGATTCAACAATTAAATACATTATATAATTTCCCTTCTATTCAAATTACGGTGAGCGGAAAAACCGATTAAACAAACCATAATTGAAAATTTGAACCAGATTAAGTGAAGAAAGTAGTTAATCGATGGTTCAATTTTCCTATTTTTTTATAACTGACGTCCAACTATATTGGTTCAGTTGTACACATTTGAAAAACTGAATTAACCAAACTGAACCGGTATGTAATCAAACCAGCTATTGTATTTGTAAAAATATTTTAGAAAATCTTTAACTAAGGGTGAAATCCAAGCGTTCAGGCCCCAATCTATATTTGAATATTTACTTTTTCAACCCCTAGTTTTTTTTTTACTAAACTTGGCCTAATAAACCAAGCCTAAAAATGAAGGTCAGTGGCCGATTAACTGGACTGTTTTATACAATTTACTGATAACCAAAATGATGTCTGCCGGGTTCGGCATACGGGTTGACATGCATGGGTGTTGGGTCGTAATACTTAACTCTTAAGTGTGTAATAATAAGGTGTGTAGAGGGGGGAACTCCCTATCTCAAGTTTGTTACATTTGTTTGATTTAATCCCATGTTATCAGTATGAGCTGGTTAAGTTAGGATCATGTATTCCCCTATTTTAAGGGTTTTCTTTTTCTTTAATGAAGTACGCAGGTTATGAATTCCAAAGAATCCCTCTAACCTGTCGACTGCTTCTGTTTTCCTTTCTATGTGTATATATTTCCATATTACTCCATGGATACTTTGCTTTCCTTATCAGGTGTTTTATGCTATATATAATGCATCAGGTTTCTTCTTGTTTTTTAATTCCAGGCTCCATCTTCAGCTATTATTTCCAAAAAGATGAAGTTGAAGTTTTCTAAAGCATGGATGGCATTCCTTACATTATCACTTCCTATTGATGTGTACAAGGAGGTAATTTTGTAGTGATTTGGTCATTATTGTGCTCTTACTTTTAATATCATATACTCACAAAATAAAAAATAGAGCAAAAAGCTAATAACCTAATGCATATGGCTTTTCTTTGGTACATGACTACATTCTTGTCTTTTCATTCTTAGGTTCTTGTTACTCTTCATCAGGCAGTGATCCCTTATTTGTCTAATCCCAAATTGTTGAGGTTGGTTCCATTTGCAGTTGTTTTCTTTTATTTTTCTGGCATACATTATATACATGTCTTCTAACAAGAGTTGTCCACGTGCAGTGATTTTTTTGACCGAATCATATAACATCGGAGGTGTTATAAGTGTGATGGCCCTTAGCAGCTTGTTCATTCTTATGACGGAACATGGTTTAGAGTATCCCAATCTCTATGTGAAGCTTTATGCACTCCTTCAACCCTCTATATTCATTGCGAAACACAGAGCCAAGTTCTTGCAGGTATGTGCTTCAACTTTATTTTTTGGCTTTGAATTTGAATTTTTATCTATGTAAATGTCACTATCTATTGGGCAACTTGTAATAGCTTTATCATACTAATAAATGTCCATAATTTTTTGCAGCTTCTTGATTCGTGCCTAAAATCACCTCTTCTTCCCGCTTATCTAGCTGCTTCATTTGCTAAGAAACTAAGTAGGCTAGCCTTAACCGTCCCTCCTTCCGGAAGTCTTGTCATTGTTGCTCTAATCCATAATCTCTTGCGAAGGCATCCTTCAATCAATTTTTTGGTGCACCAGGTAAAAGAATGATCCATCCATTTTAAAAATCTTTTTTTAGATTACACATTCTTGATTCGTAATCAAAGTTTAAAAGAACGGAAACGCGCCTCGAGGCGTTTTCCCTTCGCCTCACGAGGCGTAAGCCTTGAGGCGAACCGAGGCGTAAGCCCGAGGCGGAATTAAAAAATTAAATAAATAATTATATATCTTTCAAAAAATAAAATGCTAACTAATTTCATCATCAAATTCATCAAAAACATCAAAAATACACATAAAAAAGACATAAAATGTCACAAAACGTCGAAAACATAAAAAATATACCTGAAAACCTCCTGAGGCGCAACTTTTCATAACGCCTCAGTCCTGTGAGGCGCATACCACTGTTCAAACACCTGAGGCGCTGCCTCAGAAGCGTTTTCAGACCAAATCGCCTTGAGGCGCACTCCTCAAGCGTTTTTTTTTTTAAACCATGTTCGTAATATGCTTGAATGATGACATGTATCATCTTAGGCCCTTAGACAAATAAACCCTTTGGGATGAGGGAACTGATTAGTGAATTTTATTGGTTGTCATATGAGGTGCATTTAATACATAACCAATTTTAAAGGGAGAGCTGCTTAAGCGCTTGTACGTTGTGAATGTCCGATATACTGGAAGAGAGAGAAGTGGTTATGTGGTTACTGGTTACATTAAAGCGATAGGTAATGGTTTTGTATTAGGTCAAGTGGTCAATTGAGGTTAGGTTCAAGGTTTCCTGCAATTTTGAGGTCAACCAAATCCCAAACAACTCTAGGCGTGTTCCAAAGTTGTTTCAAGCCACTGATAATTGTTTTAACACCTCTTATAATACTTGGAGAAAACTAGAAATCCAGTTATATGTAAATTGTCTTCCTAGATCTTGTAGGTATTTTCTTTCTTGGAATTGGGACATAAGGCCTCATCACATTGTTTGTTTCTTCAAAGTTCTGTTAATTTTTGCAGGATGAGAAGGACCAAACCGCCAAGGATGACACCAGCACTAAACCAGGTGTTGATCATTTTAACAATGAAGAAACCGATCTTTCTAAAACCAAAGCCATGAGTAAGTGCTAGAGCATTGGAGCTTTTTTTTTTCGGAAAATAATCAAACTTTGTTCATGTTACAAGACTATTCTGCATGCTACTCGGTTTTCTTTTTTTTTTTCTTTTTTTCAGTTTACTGAATATTAATTTTTGGCAGGGAGTTCTTTGTGGGAAATTGATACCCTGCGCCACCACTACTGCCCCCCGGTGTCCAGGTGAAGTACATCTATTTATTTGCGACTGGTAACCTATGTATGTGCAAGTATTCACAGGCAATATTTATGTAGGTTTGTGCTGTCACTGGAGAACGATTTAACGGTTAGATCCAAAACAACAGAAGTTGCTGTGAAAGATTTCAGTTCAGGTTCATATGCAACCATATTTAGAGATGAGGTAACATATAAATATGTAAATTCATAGATATAAAAACCATGATAAATTGTTTTTAGGGTGACTTCATTTAGTATTTTGTGAATGCAGATGCGAAGGAGAGTTAAGCAGGTTCCATTGGCTTTCTATAAGGCCATACCAACTTCCTTGTTTTCGGAAAGCGATTTTGGTGGTTGGACCTTCCAATCTGAAGAACAAAAACAATGAAGAAAATGTTACAAAATTTTGAGGGATGAGTTTGCCCCACTATTTAAAAGTGTTTTTTTTTCCTATCAATGTATTATTTTCATTCATAGTGTTGACATTATGAAGATATGGTAATTTTGAGGATACAAACAGAGACTTGTTAGGAAGAGAAACATGTTTGGGTTACCTTAGACTCTTATGCTATTCACTCCAATAACTAACGAAAAGTGTTGGCACCTTAGGGGGCATAAACTAAAACGCTATTAACTAGCTCTTATTGAATAGAGTTAATTGCAGTTTTCGTCCCTGTGGTTTGCCTAAACTAACAGGTTTAGCCCAGGTTTAACACCCTGAGTACTTATGCTTTCATTTTCTAACAGTTTACATCCCTGAGACTAACGCCGTTAATTATTCTGTTAGTTTTTGGGTAAATTGACTAATATACCCCCATCTTCTCCAACCATCACCTACAACACCACCTGCAACACCAATCACCACCACCACCACCTGCAACCCTAGAAATAATAATAAAAGAGAAAAGGGCCACGATGTGACCATGTGAAAGCCCAAAAAAAAGTAGGTATAGTTTTGAAGGGATTTATGGAGGATACAGATTATTATTTACGAAACATAGATTTTTTGACGGCAAGACAGATAATATTCGAATAGACCACCACCACAGCCCCTGTTTCATCCTCAAAAGACCACCACACACAGCCCCCTTCCTGTTCAAGATCCATCATCAAACGACGATAACCACCGGTTCCTGTTCATCGTCTTCCCCCTTCGTGTTCATCGTCCCCACCAAGACCACAGCCCATCCTGTTCATCGTCTTCCCCTGTAAACCACGAAGAAGACGATTATCCACTCGTTTGTTCGCGATATGAGATGAAAGAAAACGGGACTGGCCGGAGAAGAAGACTGGAGATTGGAGTCGGTCGGTTGGGTGGTGGTGGTGTTGCAGGTGAATGGAGATGATGGTGGTTAATGGCTGCTGTTGACAGAATAAAATAAAAAAGTTTCTTTCGATCTGCCTGCTGGAAGGAGGAATTCAAAAAAAAATGGTGAAGTAGAGAGGAGAGAGAGGGTGGCGGTGGAGATGGTGGTGGTGGTGGTGTTGCAGGTGGTGGTGGGTGGGTTGGTTGGAGAAGATGGAGAGGGTATAAATGTCATTTCACCCACAAACTGAAGGGTATAATAGTCATTTCTCTACAAATTAACAGACAAGCCTAACGGCCGTTAGTCTCAGGGATGTAAACTGTTAGAAAATGAAAGCACAGGTACCCAGGGTGTTAAGCCTGGGCTGAACCTGTTAATTTAGGCAAACCACAGGGACGAAAACTGCAATTAACTCTATTGAATAAGGGTCGTTCTAATTAAACCCCCTAAACTTCTAATTAAACCCCTTAAGCCAGCCGCCTCGCTTAGGCCTAAGCGAGGCGGCTGAGAGTTTGATTAACCCTGATTAACCGTTAAGCCTGATACTCTCTCGAATTAATTACCCAGACGCCTCGCTTTGGCCTAAGCGAGGCGCCTGGTCCCATCAGATTTTGGCTATAAATTCATTCGATTTCATTAGGTTTCATTATAAACTCGTTCGATTTCAATTCTTTGTCCACAACATATATAACATATCGTATTACGACTTTATTTTCGGTGATTCTTACGACTCTAATAATAATAATGTCGAGGAGGGGTTGTCATATAATGTCGAGCAGGGTCCGTCATATAATGTCGAGCAGGGTCGGTCTAGTAGTGTCGAGGAGGGTCAGTCTGGCATTCGTTACCGTGACAATGCGGTAGAACTGGACTTGAATACACAGTGGAAGGACCCGTATGAATTTGAAGATGAGCCTAGTCAACCTGCCTACGGTTATACTTACGGCGCTAACGGTGGTGATGACACATTTGAAGAACAAGACTGTACGCACTATGAAGACAGCGCTGTCGATGAGAAGCGGGTAGAAGATCAGGAGGAAGGACCTAACCCGATCAACCTTTGGTTCGAGACTGACCGGACATTTTCGACACGCGTTGAGTTGGTCGATTGGGTACATGATACGGGAATGGCAAATGGTGACGTCATAGTTATAAAAAGATCGAAGAAAAGAGGAGAACAGTTCGTGAAGGTATATATTTCAGTCACTATTGTTTTTAAGATATTAACAAATGCGTATTTTATAAATTGTTATTTAAAAAGCAACAATAAACTTAGCTTATAAATTAATTACTAAAAAACACGTGTTTTTTCGTTGGTCAAGGTTAATTCCCTACGGGTGCACCAGTGGTTTTCGGGTCACACACCTTTAGGATTACGTTTCTCCTTTGCTACGAGTATTGTTAATTTTTAATTAATAAACTTTATTATTATTGTATTTATTATTATTATTATTACTAATATTATTATTATTATTGTATTTATTATTATTATTGTATTTATTAATATTATTGTTACTAATATTATTATTATTATTATTGTATTTATTATTATTATTATTATTATTCTATTTATTATTATTATTGTATTTATTATTATTATTATTGTATTTATTATTATTATAACGATTATTATTATTATTATTATTATTATTAGTTTTATTATTATTATTATTATTATTATTTTTATTATTATTATTATTATTATTATTATTTTTATTATTATTATTATTATTACGATTATTATTATTATTATTATTATTATTACGATTATTATTATTAGTTTTATTATTATTATTATTATTATTACGATTATTATTATTATTATTATTATTATTAGTTTTATTATTATTATTATTATTATTATTACGATTATTATTATTATTACGATTATTATTATTATTACGATTATTATTATTATTATTACGATTATTATTATTATTACGATTATTATTATTATTATTACGATTATTATTATTATTATTATTATTATTATTATTATTATTATTACGATTATTATTATTATTATTATTTATTTAAAAAAATTATAAAAAAACTTTCTTATAATTATTTATTTAAAAAAATTAAAAAAAAAACTTATTTTCTAATAAACTTATTTTTGTTAAGGTTGTATTTCAATGCACTCTTGGGGGGGGGGGGGAGCATAAGAGTGTGGCTTTGGTGAGGAAGACGGGTAGCAAAAAAATTGGCTGCCCGTTTAAGTTGACAGGGGTGTTTGAATCTCGGACACGGGTTTGGAGGTTAAAGGTGAAAAACCCGACGCACAACCACACTCCTTTTGAACACTTAGAGGGTCACCCATATGCCAGAAGGCTTTCTGTGGATGACAGACAACTGGTCGGGGAGATGACAGAGAATGATGTTCCCAAGCGTAGCATCTGGAGAATGATCGTTTCAAAGAACCCGGATAAAAAGACTACCCTGAAAGATATACACAATGCGGCTCAGATGATGAATGCTGGAAAGGGAGTCATTCCCAAAGGTGCAATGGAGCACCTCGAATACTTTCTGACGAAGAGAGGATTCACCTACTACACGCGTGCGGATGAAACCTCGAAGGCTCTCACGGATATTTTCTTCGTTCACAAACATTCACATACTATGTGGTGCGCATTCCCGCATGTGCTGATGATTGACGCCACCCACAATACAAACATGTACAATATGGCGTTTGTTCAGGTAGTGGGTATGGCGTCGACAAACCAGTCGTTTTCGATTGCCCATGCGTTTATTTCTTCTGAGAAGATTGATAACTACATTTGGCTGTTGGAGAGGATAAGGTCTATGTTGGACAAATGTATGGAGCCGCGAGTGATTGTGACAGACAGGGACCTTGCGCTGATGAACGCGTGTGATGTGGTTTTCCCAAAGGCGTACAAGTATCTATGCCGGTTTCATATCTCGCAGAATATCAACAGGAACAGCAAGAAGGAGTTCACGGATAAGGAGTGGAAGGAATTTGTTCGAATGTTTTGGTGGCTGTGTGACTCTGCGACGGAAACCCTATACGAATACAATTTGGGGCAATTTCAGTCATATCTGGAAAAGATGGATCGGCTAGGTAAGTAGTTTTACATAATTACATACGTACTTGTTTACATACACACGCCTGACAAGTTTTGGTTATATTTTTCAGACGTTTTTTCCTACACGAAGAATAACTGGTTGGACCGGTTCCGTCAAAAGTTTGTGTCAGCGTGGACTAACCAAACGCTGAACTTCCGCCAGACCACTACCAACAGAGCTGAGGGTATGCATGCCAAAATTAAAAGTTACCTTCCAAGCAATCGCAACTCGTTGTCGACAATTGTGAAGTCCGTTGATCAAATGGTGGATAAGCAATATAGAGACATTAAAAAAGGTTTTGAAGAAAGCCTAAGAAAAACAATGAACCACCACAAGAAGCAGCCATTGCTTGAAAAGTTACTTCGGAAGGTTAGCAAACATGCTTTTCAGTTGATATACGAAGAGATCGACCGTCTTCAAACGTCCATGCGCCGTTACAATAACACTTGTGGATGCCAACTTTATAGTAGTTGTGCTTTGCCATGTGCCTGTCGTCTCGAGCAGTTACAAATTAACGGTAATTAGCACTAGTGTCCATATGATTTTACTACATAATTTATTACATGACTTAACTTTATAACATATGTTATTTTTTCAGGTCAGGAAATCCATTTGTTCTCGATAGACGTGTTCTGGAGGAAGCTTGACTTCAAACCTGCGAAGACTGGTTGCGAAGATATAAATGTAGATAAGGTGTGGGCAGAATTAAAGGAAACGATTGATACAAAACCAGTTTTTGCCCAATTAAACTACCTGGACAAATTTGCACAAATCGTCACAGGCAACTACTCCCCCAATAAACCGCCTGTTGTGCAAAAGAAAACCCGTGGTCGTCCAACCAAGAAGCAGCAAGAACACAAGAGAGAACAATCTGCAAG